>BSBN01000248.1:0-1200000 GCA_027924645.1 Cunninghamia lanceolata | reverse complement strand
CTTTTCTCCTTGGCCTTTGTCGCTCAGTCAGTGAATCAATTGAAAACTGAACTCACAACTAGTTCTCAAAAAGAGAACTTTACCGATAACTTATATTTAATATTTTCTTAAGTCTTCAAAAGTAACGCTTCCCCTTCTGTCAGAAAATCAGAAAAAAATAGAATCGGTGAACTTGTCAATTTGTGAATTGAAGAAATCTTTGAGTAGCTATAACTTAGCCAATTTTCACCCAAAATTCACCAAACTAAAACTGGGGATACCCATTTGGGTATTTAACAAAATGAAGACCTTGGTTTGATCATACAACTTGAAATGACAATAAATTATTAACTCTTCCTTTCTTTGCTTTAGACATTTTACTTCTATGCACTTCTCCTTTGACATCCAACTTTGACATCAATGACAATATATTAACAATCTCCCCCTTTGTCATTGTTGGCAACACTCATGCATAAATTGTTTTTAGTGTTGCTCTATTCCTTTTTTATTAATGTTGTCCATTAATCCTATTATAGGGTTTTTTGCATCTGATCCCCTTTACTCTTACTCTCCCCCTTTGTCATCAATGGAAAATGGAGGTAATCAACCTCCTTTCTAACAATTCACTGCTACTATTTGAAATGCTTCTTCTCACCATCTCACATGAACTTGTGACATCCAAACTGCCATATATCTACCTACTCCCCCTAAGAGGTAGTCACTGTCTAAAACATGGATGAAAAATATGCCTTGATCTGCTCTCCTTGGACAATTGTCATAGTTGCACTTCTAGTTGTGAGAAGGAGCAATAAATCCTAGCTTCTGCCTAAGATTTTCAAAAGTATCTTTAGGAAGTGGCTTCATGAAAATATCAGCAATATGATCCTATGTGTTGACATACTCTAGCTTAACTTCCTGATCTGCAACTCTTTCCCTTAAGAAACGGTATTTAATGGAAATGTGCTTAGTTCTTGAATGCATCATGGGATTCTTTGAGATATTGATTGCACTTGTGTTATCACAAAGAATGGAAATAGGATCATTCTACTCTACCTTTATGTCTTTGAGCATCTATTTCATCCATAAAACTTGTGTACAACATGAAACAACAATATATTCTGCCTCAGCAGTGGATAATATTTCTCAATCTTGCTTCCTGCTGAGCCAAGATACCAACCTATCACCAAGGAAGAAGGCTCCACCACTGGTGCTTCTCTTGTCATCTATACTTCTTGCCCAATCAGTATCTATATATGTTGTCAAAGTAAAATCATTTTCTCAAGGATACCATATTCCATAATCTACAGTACCTTTCAGATGTCTAAAAATTCTCATCACAGCTTGAACATGTGATTCCGTAGGAGCAACTTGAAATATAGCCACCATGCATACTGCTTGCATGATATTAGGTCTGGATGTAGTAAGTGTTGGGAATTAAGGTGTCTCAACCTTGGTAATTCCTTACATTTCTAATGTTTGCATTTATTATCTAATTGCCTATGTTGTAAATATTTGTAAATGCCATATTGTCATGTTGTGGGATGTGGCACGGTGATGTGTCAATCCTACATGAAATATGACAACTTGTAATTTTTTCCTCACATGAGGAGATAGGTGTCCCACATTGTGGTAGGAGAATTTTTCCATGTGTCGGCATCTTCCATGTTGTGTAAGGGAATGTTTGACCGAAACGGTTATGACGGATTCCTATGACGAATCTATGACATGTAAGAGTCATAAAGAGAAGGTTATAAGACAGGTGATTGACACGTGTCATGAAGCATCTTTGAATAAGGCATATTTGGATACCCCAAGGTGGAATATGACATGTTGTAAGAGAATATGCTATTTATAGCATGTGTATGATAGATTCTCTTACAGCTGTAAGTTGTAACCGTTATGACAAATTATATGACAGTCGTAAGTGTCGTATGAGCATCTGTCATAGCCCATTTTGGAAATAGGTGACCTGTTTGGGATGGGAGGTATGGACAAGTGTTAGGAACATTATACAATGTTGACCAAGTGTCCTTAGGCATGGGTTTTGGTCCATGAAGCCATGTTGGATGAACATTCCAAGAAAGGTCCAATATTGCCTTGTATTTCCTATATAAACAGGTGCTTGGAGATGGAGTTTGTATTACAGGTTTACAGCTACTGTTATGCTACCGGATTGACTCCAGACATGAGTGTCAAAGACAATTGAAGCTTGCATTGCAAGTGTATTGTAAACAACTTTTAGATTTGTTAATACATTGTGCAGGTTTCTAAGTGTGGGGTTTTTCACCCGATAAGGGTTTTCCCCACCGTAAATCTTTGTCTCTCTTCTTCTGTCTTCTTTCTGGTTCTTGTGTATTGCTGTAGTAACTCTGTTAGATGTTGTATGTTTTTATAGTGATAAGGAATAAATTGAACTTGTATAGTTCTCCCCTCATTAGATTAGTGTAGGAAGCGATTTCTGCACACCTAGCTTCCTTTCAGTTGGTATCAGAGCCTGGCTAGTTTTGGTCTTAGCTATTGGGTAGGGGTTTTTTGAGATGATCTTAAGTTGAGTGGGAGTCTGTGCAGAGTATTTTGATTTCTATTGTAGCAAGGAGATGGCAAGCACATCAGGAAGGTTTGAAGTGGAGAAGTTCAATGGCAGTAATTTTGAGCTATGGAAGCTCAAGATGGAAGACATGCTTGTTGACTGAGAGCTTTGGGAAAGTCTTAATGGAACTAAACCAACTACAATGTCACAAGATGAGTGGGATCTCAAGGATTGGAAGGCTAAGGGTCTCATAAGACTTAGTCTTGTTGATTCTGTGTTGTTAAATGTCCATGACGAGACTACTGCATAACTACTTTGGAAGAAGTTGGGGGATGTGTATCAAGCCAAATCCCTAGTTAATAAACTTTTCATGAGAAAGAAGTTGTAATCTCTTCGAATGGAGGATAGAGGTTCCATTACTGAACATATGAATGCTTTTAACATGCTAGTTGCACAATTGACATCTATTGGTGTAAAGATGGAGGAGGAGGATTGGTGTATGACCCTACTTTGTTCTCTGCCAGACTCATGGGATCATCTTGTCATGGCAAATGGAAGCACCAAATCCACAATCAAAATGGAAGAAGTGGTTTCTTTGTTGTTGTCTGAAGAGATGTGGAGAAAGTCTTCTGAGGCAGCCAAAGAGGCCCTTGTAGTTCATGGAAGACCCAAAGAGAAAGGGAAGAAGAAGGACAAGAAAGCTGAGAAGGGTAGATCCAAATCTCCTGGAAAGTCCAAGGCTGTTTGTTGGAACTATGGAAAAACCAAACATTTCTGAAAGGAATACAAAGAGGAGAAGAAGAAGAAAAAGAAAGCTCCTGATTCAGATTCTGATAAGTCACAAGATGACAGTGATGCTCTCATTGCAGCCCTGGAAACCCATACATTTGATGATGTGTGGCTAATAGAATCTGGTGCATCATTCTACATGACCTCACATCGAGACTAGTTCACTAAGTATGAGGAGTTCAATGGTGGAAAGGTGTATCTTGGTGACAACTCTCATCTGAAGATTGTTGGTCATGGAAGAGTCTCTATCCGATTCCCTGATGGTCGAGTGAAGGGGATCTCTGGAGTTATGCACATCCCAGGCTTAGCATGGAACCTACTTTTTGTAAGTAGTTTGAATGATGTAGGTGTGTAGGTTGTCTTTTCAAAAGAAGGATGCAAGATGACTAGAGGAGCTATGGTGCTAGCTAAGGGTACTAGGAGAGGTACTTTGTTTCAGTTGGAGGCATGCATTTCACAATACAATAGTTCTTTTGATTCAAGGAAGAGGGCAGTAGTCACTTCATCCCCACCATCTGAACGAGTAGTGAAGAAATCTATTGTTTCTAGTCTTGATGGTTGTAATCGTGCATTGGAAGTTAAACTTCCTACTGAAAAGACAATGTTATGGCATAAGAGATTTGGCCACATTGGTGAGAAGGGTCTGCATACCTTGAAAAATAAGAACTTCGTTGAGGGGTTAGATGATTGTAATCTTGAGTTTGACTTTTGCAAACATTGCATTTATGGAAAACAAAACCGTGTTAAGTTTTGCTCAAGTTCTCATAATCTTCTAGTGTGTTGGGCCTTATTCATTTTGATGTGTTTGGTCCTATTAATATTCCTTCATTATCAAAATCTGTATACTTTGTATCTTTTATAGATGATTACAGTAGGACATAGATTTATTTTCTCATAAGCAAATCTGAAGTTTATAACAAGTTTAAGGAGTTTAAGGCCTTTGCTAAAAATCAGACTGGTAAAAAGATTAAATGTTTGAAAATTGAGAACAGTGGTGAGTTTTGTTCTACAGAATTTGATAAGTATTGCAAGGAACTTGGGATTGAAAGACATAAGACAACTCATACACCCCGTAGCAAAATGGAGTTGCAGAGAGGATGAACAGGACACTGATGGAGAAAGCTAGGAGTATGCTTAGTGGAGCTGGCCTAGAACAAAAAGTTTTGGGCTAAAGCTGTTGCCACTGCTTGCTATCTGGTAAACAGATCTCCTACATCATCTCTTGTTGGAAAGACACCCATGGAGGTGTGGTTTGGTAGAAAGCCTTCAATAAGGCATCTTCATGTTTTTGGTTGTGAGGCATATGCACATGTGCCTAGGGAGAAGCGGTCAAAATTGGAGAACAAGGCTGTTAAGTGTATCTTCATTGGCTATGGTGTCGGTGTGAAAGGATACAAGCTTTGGGACCCTGTGGCTAAAAAAGTGTTGTATAGCAGAAGTGTCATCTTCAGAGAGCTTACACCTTCTTCCATTGTTTTGCAACCAGAAGAAATAGTAAAGAAAGAGGATGTTGTATAGTTTCCTACTACCCTTGAGAAGACTAAACAAAAACACAATGTTGGACCTAATGATGAGGAGAGCTCTAGCAGCTCTAAAAACTTAGATGAAGAAGCTAAACCTCAGCTCTTGAGGAGGTCTACACGGATAAGAAAGCAACTTGAAAGGTTTGGTTTTACATTGCTTGATTCTAGTTGTGCTTATGCTTTGGTTACTAACAGTGATGAACCTAGAACTGTATCAGAGGCTATGGACATGAAAGATGCAGGTTCCTGGAAGGAGGCCATGGAGGATGAAATGGCTTCTTTTGAAAAGAATCAAACTTGGGACTTGGTGCCTTTGCCTCCTAGATGGAAACCCATTGGATGCAAATGGGTGTTCAAGAAGAAATTTAGTGCAGATATAAGGCCAGATTGGTTGCGAAGGGGTATTCACAAGTGGAGGGTATAGATTATGGTGAGATCTTCTCTCCCATTAAAAAGTTGACATCCATTTGATTCTTGTTGTCTCTCGCAGTAGCTTATGACTTGGAGGTAGAACAGATGGATGTGAAGACAATTTTCCTGCATGGTGACTTGGAGGAAGAAATCTACATGTCACAGCTAGAGCATTACATGGTGAAAGGTAAAGAGAATTTGGTTTGCAAACATAAAAAGTCTTTGTATGGTTTGAAGCAATCCCCTAGGAGATGGTACTTGAAGTTTGATGCCTTTGTGTTGTCAATTGGATTTGTGAGATCAAAATCAAATCACTATGTGTATTATAAGTGTGATCGTGATCGTATTCTAATTGTTGCACTATATGTTCATGATATGTTGCTCATTGGGAAGGGTAAGATTATGATTTCTAATTTTAAATTTTAGTTATCAGCACAATTTGAAATGAAAGATTTAGGGGCAGCTAGGTACATTCTAGGAATGGAAATCAGAAGAGATAGAACCAATAGAAAACTTTGGTTAAGCCAGAGTAAGTATGTGAAGACCATGTTGGACAGGTTTAGCATGGCAGATTGTAGACCATTGTGTGTTCCCATTTCTTTGGGGACAAAGTTGTCTATTGAGGATTGTCCAAAATCTCCTAGTGAGGTGGAGAACATGAGCAGAGTACCTTATGCTATTGCTATTGGCAGTTTGATGTATGCTATGGTCTACAGAAGACCAGCCATTGCCCAAGTAGTGGGAGTCCTTAGTCGATTTATGGCTAATCTTGGACGAGTTCATTGGGATGTAGTTAAGCGAGTGTTTAGATATTTGAGGGGTACTTCTGAGTATTCCATTTGCTATCATGGTAATGTTTCAAGACCTCCACATTCTATTGATATTTGTGGATTTGTGGATTCAGATTGGGCAGGTGACATTGATAGCAGGAGAACCACCAGTGCTTATGTGTTTACACTGTTTGGTGGTGCTATTAGTTGGATGAGTAAGCGACAACCTGTTGTTGCTTTGTCCACAACAGAAGCTAAGTATATGGTAGAAACTCATGCTTGTAAGGAAGCCATTTGGCTTAAGAGATTGTGTTTAGATATTGGTGTTGATGTAGGTCAGATCACAATCAGTTGTGATAGTCAGAGTGCAGTTTGCCTTGCAAAGAATCCAACTTTCCATGCTAGAACAAAGCACATTTATGTTCAGTTTCACTTCATGTGAGACATGGTTGAGGATGGAAAGGTAAATTTGGAGAAGGTAGATACTTTGAAGAATGTTGCAGATGCATTGACAAAACCAGTGGGCATAGAGAAGTTCAGATGGAGTTCAGAGTCTATGGGCCTCTCGGCATATAGCAGTTAAATCATGTTTTTCTATTGGTTCTTACAAGGTGTTCGACAAGTGGGAGAATGTTGGGAATTAAGGTGTCTCAACCTTGGTAATTCCTTACATTTCTAATGTTTGCATTGATTACCTAATTGCCTATGTTGTAAATATTTGTAAATTCCATATTGTCATATTGTGGGATGTGGCACAGTGATGTGTCGATCCTACATGGAATATGACAACTTGTAATTTTTTCCTCACATGAGGAGATAGGCATCCCATATTGTGGTAGGAGCATTTTTCCATGTGTTGGCATCTTCCATGTTGTGTAAGGGAATGTTTGACCAAAACAGTTATGACAGATTCCTATGATGAATCTATGACATGTCAGATTCAGAAATAGAAGGTTATAAGATAGGTGATGACATGTGTCATGAAGCATCTTTGAATAAGGCATATTTGGGTGCCCCAAGGTGGAATATGACATGTTGTAAGAGAATATGCTATTTATAGCATGTGTATGATAGATTCTCTTACATCTGTAAGTTGTAACCGTTATGACAGATTCTATGACGGTCGTAAGTGTCGTATGAGCATCTGTCATAGCCCATTTTGGAAATAGGTGACCTCTTTGGGATGGGAGTTGTGGACAATTGTTAGGCACATTCTACAATGTTGACCAAGTGTTCTTAGGTGTTGGTTTTGGCCCATGAAGCCATGTTGGATGCCCATTCCAAGAAAGGTCCAATATTGCCTTGTACTTATTATATAAACAGGTGCTCGAAGATGGAGTTTGTATTATAGGTTTATAGGTATTGTTATGCTACCCGATTGACTCTAGACACAAGTGTTGAAGACCATTGAAGTTTGCATTTCAAGTGTATTGTAAATAACTTTTAGATTTGTTAATACATTGTGCAGGTTTCTGAGTGTGGGGTTTTTCACCTAATAAGGGTTTTCCCCACTGTAAATCTTTGTCTCTCTTCTTCTGTCTTCTTTCTAGTTCTTGTGTATTGTTGTAGTAACTCTGTTAGATGTTGTATGTTTCTGTAGTGATAAGGAATAATTTGAATTTGTATAGCTCTCCCCTCATTAGATTAGTGTAGGAAGCGATTTCCACACACCTAGCTTCCTTTAAATAAGGTACAACAAGCTACCTATCATAGACCTATATATAGTCTGATTTGTGTCATCTGATTCATAATTCTTGCTCAACTTGCATCCTATCATCATGGGCGTACTAACAGGCTTACAATATTCCATCTTGAACTTCTTGAACATTTCCTTTGCATACTTGGTTTGTGTTATAAATATACCTTGGCCTAATTGTGATATTTGTAAACCAAGAAAGAAAGAAAGTTCTCCAAGCATCAACATTTCAAACTCTTTCTGCATCAGAAAAGAAAACTCCTTGCACATTCTGTCATCACTACCACCAAAAATAATGTCATCAACATATACAACAACAATCAACATGTGCTTACCTTCTGATTTGAAGTATAAGTTACTATATACACATACTTTTCTGAATCCTTATGCTGGAGGTAATTATCTAGCTTAGAATACCAAGCCCTAGGGGTCTGTTTTAGACCATACAAAGCCTTTTCTAGCCTACAAACATAATCTTCATTCTCTAATAGTTGAAATCCTTTAGGTTGCTCAATATAGACCTCTTCATTAAGTTTTCCATTCAAGAATGTAAATTTAACATCCATTTGATAAAATTTAACTTTCTAATAAACAAAGAATGCCAAAAACATCCTAATGGCTTTGAATCTTGCTACAGGTGCAAATGTTTCTTTAAAGTCTATGCCTTCAACTTGTGCATATCCTTTACAAACAAAACGTTCCTTATTCCTCTCAACTTATCCATCCTCATTCAGCTTATTTTTAAACACCCATTTAGTGCCTATCACATTCATTTCTACAAGCCGTGGAACCAATTCCCATGTCTGATTTTTCTAAATCTGATTGAGTTCCTCTTCCGTTGCATTAATCCATCCTTCATCCTCACTAGCATCATTAAATGTTTTAGGTTCAATCTTAGATAGTAATGAGAAATTTACTTGTTCATTTGCCTTAGCAAGTTTTCTTCTAATCTACACTCCTTTACTTTTGTCTCTGGTTATTTGTTGTTTAAGATGATCTTTCTGTACATATCTTGTGGGCGCCTTACTAGTTGATTCTTCAGGGTCTTCTTCATTAGTAGCATCTTCTTTTTCTTCTAGTATCGTTGATCTATCTAAGAAATTATCCTTATTCTGAGTTAGATGCAACTTGTCCTCATCTACCCTAACATTAGCACTTTCCATGATTCTATGCAATCACTTATTGTAACATTTGTATGATTTGGATCTTCTAGAGTATCCTAGAAAAATGCCTTCATCACATCTAGAATCAAAGCTTCCAAGGCCATATTCATCTCTTTTGATGTAACATTTGCTACCAAACACCTAAAATATTTGACAGTCACAGATCTACCATGCCATAATTCATATGATGTCTTGTCAGTGTTTACCCTTAGTTGTTCTCTGTTCAACATATACACTATTGTGTCTACTACCTCTCTCCAGTAAACATTAGGTAATTTTTCCTCATTTAGCATTGTTCTTCCCATTTCTTTTACTTTTCTATTTTTCTTTTCCATAATACCATTTTGTTGTGGTATTATAGGGGCAAAATACTATCTTTTTATGCCATGTCTTTCATAGTATTCTTCAAACTCATTCAAGGTGAATTCTTCACCTCTGTCTGATCTTAAACATTTGATTGTCAAACCACTCCTCCTTCTCAACCAAAGAACTAAAATCCTTAAATCTCTCAAAAGCTTCTAATTTATCCTTTAGAAAGGTTACCCATGTCATTCATGAGAAATTATCAACCAATAACATGAAATATCTATCACCTTTCAATCCTTGTGTCATGGTTAAACCACACAGGTTAGTATGAACTAACTCCAAGAGTCTTGAAGTAGAGTATTCTTTTGTTTTGAAACTAGACCTTGTTTATTTTCAATGTTGACATTCCCTACAAACTGTATTTGCTGGCTTGGTGATTTTAGGCATGTGCCTAACTGCATTTTTTGAACTTACCTTCACAAGGTTGTCAAAATTTATATGACCCAATCTTCTGTGCCATAGTCAACTTTCATAAATCTATCCCATCAAACATCTTTTACCTTGAATCTCCTTCATCTCTTTTGATGTAGCATTTGCTAGTAAACACCCTAAAATATTTAATAGTCATAGATCTGCCATGCCATATTTCATATGATGTCTTGGACCAGTGTTTACCCTTAGTTGTTTTCTATTCAACATATACATTGTTGTGTGTAGTACCTCTCTCTAGTAAATAGTAGGTAATTTTTCCTCATTTAGCATTGTTCTTGCCATTTCCTTTACCTTTCTATTTTTATTTTCCACAACACAATTTTGTTGTGGTATTCTAGGGGCTAATACTATCTTTTTATAACACGACTTTCACAATATTCTTCAAACTCATTGGAGGTGAATTCTTCACCTCTGTCTAATCTTAAACATTTGATTGTCAGACCACTCTCCTTCTCAACCAAAGATCTAATAGCCTTAAATCTATCAAAGGCTTCTGATTTATCCTTTAGAAAGGTTATCCATGTCATTCATGAGAAATCATCAAGCAATAACATGAAATATCTATCACCTTTCAATCCTTGTTTCATGGTTGAACCACATAGGTCAGTATGAACTAACTCTAATAGTCTTGAAGTAGAGTATTTTTTTGTTTTGAAACTAGAGCTTTCTTGTTTTCCATGTTGACATTCCTTACAAACTGTATTTGCTGGCTTGATGATTTTAGGCATGTGCCTAACTGCATTTTTTTAACTTACCTTCACAAGGTTGTCAAAATTGATATGACCCAATCTTCTGTGCCATAGTCATCCTTCATCAATCTATCCCATCAAATAGATTTTACCTTGAATCTCCTTGAGATTGTAAAGATTATTCTCTGTTCTTCTTTCTTTAGCCACCAACTTACCAGAACTTGTTTTCCTAATTTCACAACCTCTTGCATTAAAGGTCGTATTGTATCCATTATCACACATCTCACTTACACTTAGGAAATTGTGCTTTAGTCCTTCCACATAGTAGACATTGTGAGTCTTTACTTTTCCATAAATACTTAGTCTTCCTTTACTGCCAATCTTCTTCGATGTGTTGTCACAAAACTTAACTGAGCCTCCATCCAATTTTTGTAGATTTATAAACTTACTTTTATCTCTGGTCATGTGACTAGAGCAACCACTGTCTATCACCCATGGATTCTATCTCTTAGCATGAAATGTCATCTGTACTATCAGAAATGCTTCTTTCTTCTGATCATCCTTCTTCTTCGTCTAGGCTTTCTTAGTTTCCTTCTCCTTATTCACAAGAGAGTCTGATGCATCATCCTCCTTAGGAGGAACATTCTCCTTTCTTTCCTATTTGTTAGTATTTACAAAGTTTCTTCTATATAATTTTGTAATATGACCAAAGTTATTGCATTTGTAACAAACTGATGTAGAGACAAAGGTGACTCCTTGGGGTTCCTAGAAAGATACAAAGTATGTTCTTGACTGATGACCCAAACACACACAATATCTCCTCTCATGCAACATGTTTGCAAGGGTTGCAAAATGCCAATAGTATTTTCTTGCCACAGTCCCCTTAGTGAACCTCTAACACACTTTGATCATCATAGACATAATAGGATCAAGCCAATGAAAGTCCCCAAGAATGTTGAACCTTCACTTTCCCATTTTTTTCTTCCAAAAAGACCTACTGCTTGTAACCCTCTCAAAGGAAAAAATTAGACATAACTTCCCAAAAATGTGGAACCTCCAAAAACTAAACCCAGTTTCAAGTACCCTTTTGGCCCCCTTAAAACATATCAAGAAACTAAATGAGTTTTTTTTGGAACATAGACTTCAATAATTGATTGTCCTACTACAACTAAGCCAAATTAGGCCACTTTTCCAAAGCAAGTGTGTGAAATCTCTACTCCAACCTTCCAACTTCTACTCCAGGGCCTCTAACACATCACATGGGGTTTGATTATGTGGGTTTCATGACCCATATGCATCACCAATCCCCTTTTTCACCAAATCACTAACATACCTAGTCTATTAAGCCTAATACATGAGGATATTAGGCCATATCTGCTTCAAACAATGCCCTATCACCATCCCCTACCTTTGCAAACTCAAAAAATCTTCAAAAACACCTTATCTACATGCATTCCACCAATTTGTAGAGTTTCCCACTGGTGGAATGGCTCAGAAATCCATTATTCCACTCAAACTAACCCTAAACTAGGGTTTTAGACTATTTTTAGAAAAAAACTACAATATCTCTCTCCTATTTCAATGAAATTGAACCAAACCAAAACCAAAATGTAGGTTGCTCACCCCTTTAACAATTTTGTTTAGATTTGGAACATTTATAGTCTGTACAGGTCATACAGTATGCTGGAACAATGATAAAAATAGTTAAAACTATAGAAAATAGAGATATTTGTATTATTTGATCTTCACAATGCTCGCAACAACCTTGCCTCAAAGTTTGCAAGGTTTTTTAAATAGAAAACACTAGAATTCAATGGTTCCAACCACCTTTTGGAACCAAATGACCATTTAACATCAAAAGATGACAAGAATACCTTGTAATTTGGTGTTGTAACATTGAAAAACCTTAACAACTTAACCCATGATACTTATTACATTGCAAATGGTCTAAATAGACCTTATTACACAACACAAGACTCAAAACTCTAACATTTGACCATATTGACAAAGTCTACGCAGGTGCCCTTGCACCATACACCTGTTCCACCTGAGATCAGATCATGGATTGTAGTTGTGGATGGTAGGCAGAGCTAAATGTCAAATTGGTTCCCAGCTTCTTCCAAAGAGCCCTCCAAAAGTGACCTACAAACTTGCTATCCTTGTCAGACACAATGGTCAAGGGTAATCCATGAATTCTCACTACTTCCTTGAAAAATAACCCAACAATATATGAAGCATCATTAGTACATTTGCATGGTATGAAATGAGCTATTTTGCTAAATCTATCAACAACAACAAACTATCAAATCTCCTTTCAGTTTTACGTAAACCCAAGACAAAATCCATGCTGATGGATTCCCATGGTCTATTAGGAATTGGTAAAGGCTGATAAAGACCTCATTAGTGCTTGAACCCTTTGCTTTTTGGCAAACTACACAACTTTCAACAAATTTTCTAATCTCACTTTGCATTTTTGGCCAATGGTAATATCTCCTTACCTACTCCAATGTTTTTTCTACACCAAATTGACCCCCTAAACTACCACAATGTTTCTCCTCAATTAGATTTGTCCTCATGGAACACTTAGGAATACACAACTGAGCACCCTTAATCAATAAGCCATCTTGTAACAAGAAATCATAATATTCTTCATGGAAAGCACCATCAAACTGATTGCAAATAGCATATATATCCTTGAAATCATCATCTCCTTCATACATACCTTTCAAGGCATCCATACCCAACTTTGAAGTTGAATTTCTTGTACCAGCATTTGTCTTCTGCTCAAGGCATCTGCCACCTTATTGGACTATCCTTTTTTGTGTTTTATGCTGAAAGTATAGCTTTGTAGGTACTCCACCCACTTGGCATGTATGTGGTTCAATTTATCCTAGTTGTTCAAGAAACTCAAAGCATGATTGTCAATAAAAACAATAAATTCATTTGGAAGGAGATAGTGTTTCCACTTTTTGAATGCTTGAACCATTGCATACAATTCCAAATCATAAGAAGAGTACTTTTTCTTGGCCTCATTAAGTTTCTCACTAAAGAATGCTACAGGTCAGCCCTCTTGACTCAAGACTGCCCCAATGGCATATCCACTTGCATCACATTCAATTGTGAACACCTTATTGAAATCAGGAAATGCTAAGATAGGTTGTTGTGCAACTCTATTTTTTAGATATTGAAAGCTTTTCTCTGCTTCATCAGTCCATACAAATTTTTCTCTTTTTGTCCCCTTTGATGGTATTAATGATGGGAGAGTAGATAAGAATAAAATTCCTCACAAATTTCCTATAAAAGCTAGCTAAGCCATGAAAGCTTCTTACCTCTCCTATTGATTTTGGAGTTGGCCAACTGAGAATGGCTTCTACTTTGGTGGGATCCATCTTCAATGAACCTTTAGAGATCATAAACCCAAGGTAAACTAGCTCCTCCTTCATGAATTCACACTTTGTCAAGTTAATCATCAATTTTTATTCATTCAATCTCCTCAACACCATGTCCAAATGCTACAAGTGTTCCTCTTTGATCTTACTAAACACAAGAATATCACCCAAGTACACAACTATAAATTTACCTATGAAAGGCTTCAAAAATTCATTCATTAGTCTCATGAAAGTACTTGGGGCATTTGAGAGCCCAGATGGCATTACCATCCATTCATACAGCCCCTCATTAGTTTTGAAAGCAGTTTTCCACTCATCCCCTTCTCTTATCCTAATTTGGTGGTAGCCACTTTTGAGATCAATCTTTGAAAAGTAACAAGCTCCTCCTAAACAGTCCATTAAATCCTCCTTTCTTGGTATGGGAAACCTATACCTTATAGTGATTTTGTTGATTGCCCTTGAATCGGTGCACATTCTCCATTCTCCACCTTTTTGGGTGCTAAAACAGTAGGGACCACACATGGACTTAAACTTTCTCTTATGAGACCCTTATCTAACAATTCTTGTATTTGTTTCCTTATCTCTTCATTTTCTTGAGAAGTCATTTTGTATGCAACCTTATTGGGTAGGTTTACCCCTAGAATAAAGTCTATGTGGTGGTTCACATCCCTGATAGGTGGCAAAGAACTAGGGAGCTCATCAACTACAATGTCTTGATATTTGTTCAACAAGGTTTGTAACTCCTTAGGCACCTCTTCAAGTTTTTCTACTATCAGAATAGATTTGGGTCTGATTAGGATTGCATACCCCTGTCCACCTTCCTCTTTCATGGTTTTTAAGAACTCTTTCTCCCCAACTACCATAACACTTGACCCAACCTGATTACCTACATTTTCATCTTGAAAAGAGGTGAGGGTAAAAGAGACTCCGTCTTTTTCAATGACATGTATTTTTATGCCCATCATGCTTGGCATTTTTGTCATACTGCTAAGGTCTTCCTAGCAGAAAGTGACAAACATCCATTGGGATGATGTCACACAAGATCTTGTCTTTGTACCCCCCAATGTTAAACTCAACCCATGTTTGTTCATTGACCAAGACTTGTTGACCCTTATTCAACCAAGAAACCATATAAGGTGTGGGGTGTGGAATCCTTTCAATTTTTAGTTTTTCAACCACCTCCAAAGAAACTAAATTATCAATTGAACCAGAATCTACAACAACCTTACATACCTTGCCTTGTGATTTGCAAGTTGTTCTAAACATGGACTTTCTTTGAGGACGCTCCTTGACTATTGGCACCTTAATGAGTGTCCTTATCATCAAAGATTCACCAACCTCTAGACTAGCATGTTGGGAAGGGGAATTGACACTTTCACTATCTTCCTCATGCACTATTTGAGTTCTTTCACCTCCATGTGAGCTAGATGGATGTTTCTCTGGGCACTTCCAAGCTTGATGGCCAAATTGGTTGCACTGATAGCAGCTGCCTGGGAAGGTGTTTTAACCTCTACCTTGTCCACCAAATCTATCTCTACCATTTGGTCTTCTACCCCTAAAATTTCCTCTTGATTCACCACCTTATTCATGATGGCCACTTGACTCTCCTTGCTGCCTTTGTGATTCTCCTCTTCCCCCAAAGTTGCCTCTACCTCTAAAGTTCTTTCCTCTACCTTTTCCTTGTTGTTCTTGTATCCTCTTTATTCTTTCCTCTACCTTGACTGTCATTTGAAAACATTCTTCAGTTGTCTTCAAAGTTGAGAGACTGATCTCATCTTAAATGTTGAACCTTAGGCCATTTAGGTATCTTGCTACCTTTTCTACTTCATCTTTAGTATGTCTTGCTCTGATGTTGAGCCTATGGAACTCCTCAGTGTATGCCATGACATCTATTTCTTTCTATTTTAGATTTTGTGGCTTCCTAAAGGTCTAAATTATATAGTCAGCAGGTAGAAATTGTCCTTTCACCTTAGATATCATTCTATCCCATGAAATTATCTTTGTCTTGCCCTTCTTTACTCACTCCTCTTGCACATAGTTCCACCATGTTAGGGCAGGGCCTTTCAACTTTGTCTTAGCAAAATTTACCTTCTTATCATCTGCTACCTCCTCATACTCAAATTAATTGTCAAGAGAATCTATCCAACCCAATGCTTCTCCATTATTTATCTTCCCACTATACATGGACAATTCCATATGCACCTTAGGAGTATCTCCCTTGATAGCCTTTAGCATTCTAACCATTCTTTCTTCATGAGGATCAAATTCTTCTTCCTCATCTCCTCCTTGAGGGTTTTCAGTCTCACCCTCTTCCTCTTGGTCTCTTTGATCTCCACTGATCACACCTCTCCTTAGGTTAGATTCCAATGCTGCAAATCTAGCAAGGGCAGCTTCAAGAGACTCCTTAACTTGTCTCACCTCCTTAGCATGTTGCTCTTTCAATTGTCTGACTTCTTTGACCATTGAATTGCTCTTTGGAGGCATCTTCCTTATTCAAACTTCAACCTCTCTTCAACTTCTCAATCAGAACCTATGCTATGATACCACTTTGATGTAGAGACAAAGGTGACTCCTTAGGATTCCTAGAAAGATACAAAGTATGTTCTTGACTAATCACCCAAACACACACAATCTCTCCTCTCATGCAACATGGTTGCAAGGGTTGCAAATTGCACCTTACTAAACCTCTAACACACCTTGATCATCATAGACATAATAGGATCAAGCCAATGAAAGTCCCCAAGAATGTTGAACCTTCACTTTTCCCATCATTTTCTTCCAAAAAGACCTACTCGCTTGTAGCCCTCTCAAAGGATAAAATTAGACATAACTTCCTGAAAAGGTGGAACCTCCAAAAACTAAACCTAGTTTCAAGCACCCTTTTGGGCCCCCTAAAACATATCAAGAAACTAAATGAGGTTTATTTGGAACACAGACCTCAATAATTGACTATCCTACTGCAATTAGGCTAAATTAGGCCACTTTTCCAAAGCAAGTGTGTGAAATCTCTACTCCAACCTTCCAACCTCTACTCTAGTGCCTCTAACACATCACATGGGGTCTGATCATGTGGGTTTCTTGACCCATATGCATCACCAATCCCCTTTTCACCAAATCACTAAGCTACCTAGTCTATTAAGCCCAATACATGAGGATATTAGGTCATATCTTCTTCAAACAATGCCCTATCACCATCCCCTTCCTCTGCAAACTCAAAAAATGTTCAAAACACCTTATTTACATCCATTCCACTTATTTCTAGAGTTTTCCACCAGTGGAATGGCTCAGAAATTCATTATTTCACTCAAACTCACCTTAAACTAGGGTTTCAGACTGTTTTTAGAAAAACTACAATATCTCTCTCCTATTTCAATGAAATTGAACCAAACCAAAACCAAAATGTAGGTTTCTCACCCCTCTAACAATCTTATTCAGATTTGGAATATTTCCAATCCGTACAGGCCATACAGTATGTTGGAACAGTAATAAAAATAGTTAAAATTGTAGAAAACAGAGTATATTTGTACTATTTGATCTTCACAATGCTTGCAACAACCTTGCTTCAAAGTTTACAAGGTTTTTTAAACATCAAATACCAAAATTCATGGTTCCAACCACCTTTTGGAATGAACTGACCATTTAACATCAAAAGATGACAAGAATACCTTGTAATTTGGTGTTGTAAGATTGACAAACCTTAACAACTTGACCCATCATACTTATTACATTGCAAATGACTTAAAAATATGACCCCATGAGACTTATTACATTACAAATGGTCTAAATAGACCTTATTACACCACACAAGACTCAAAACTCTAACATTTGGCCATATTGACAAAGTCTACCTAGGTGCCCTTGCACCAGAAACTACTCTAAAATCTCCTAGAGGTGCGAAATATTTTTTTCTAATAAAATTAGTTCTTCTCCTAGGAACAATTCTACAACTAATATCCCTATGACCATATTGATTACATGGATAATAATAGCCATAAAAGGATTGAGGAAACTTGATTATATCAGAGTATTTTGTAGGAGGGGGTCCTTTGAATCATTACTCCTTCAGATCTCTAACTTTTGTGAAGCCATCATCTCCCTTTTGTTGGAATTAGGGTTGTCAACTGAGAGGGGGGTGAATCAGATGTCTTAAAACTTTAATGCTCACTGTAGTTAATTCTTCTTTACCACTTCTTAACAGATTAATGATATAACCATGAAAAGTAAAAATCATTAACATATGAGCAGAAACACAATGAACACACTTGACACCAAGATTTTTGATGTAGAAACCTAGTTAAGGGAAAAACCACGGTGGGGGTTAACCCACAAAAATATACTCTATTAAAAGTATTACAAAAGGGAAGGCACATGCCTTCAAGATCACTATCTAGAGCTCACTTCTCAAGAGACGCTCACTACCTACAAGAATGATTACAAAAGGATTACAGATTGTTTGAATTGATTAGTAGCATCTGCTAATGCAAGAATTTAGTTTCAGTTAAGAACATAATAACTGGTCTTACACTCTTCATCTTTATTCTACCTTGTTTACTACTCTGGCATAATCTAGACCTTAGATCTCTGCTCTTTTTCTCTTCTATCTTCCTTTTTTGCACTTACTCCATATTCACATGACTACTAACTACCATACACTTGAATCGGTCAGCTATATATATCCACCTCAAGAAATTTAATCACCTTTCTGTCAGTCTTATGAAGAACTTAACAAACAATACAAGTACTCTATTTTGTCAGTTGAATCCATACACCAATGTAGATGCACACCAGAAATAACACTTGCTGGTCACCATACATGTTGGCTACTAACATTATATCCCATATGCAACTCACCAGAACACTTGTACTAGATCCACACAAGGATCTAACACAAGTTGGCATGTTCTTTACTGAACTGTTCTGTCATATTAGGACCTAGTACTTAGATGCTCATAACTTTTAATCCCTTTGTCACCAAAGCCTAAAATCTTAGATTTAGATTGTCCTGACCTTCCTCTACACTCCCTTAGATTTGCAACACACAATGATTAGATGGAGAGATCCACTAACTCTGCCATATAACATGTTCCTGTCTATCTAGGCTTGACAAATCTTGGAACTAACTTCTGGTATGATCTAATACTGCACTACGGATGTGTGGAATGGACTTAGTTTCCATCAATGACAACACATGACATACCTTGCAATGTCTCTTTCCAACAATCTCCCCCTTTGGCATTGATGGCAACACTTAGTGAAAAATGACTAAGTGTCATGACTGACTACCCCTACTGTGTATGCTTATATATTCTTCCACTACTCCCCTTTTGATGGATTCTTCTTTTTCTTTCATTTTTTATTGTCTCTCACCCCCCCCTTGAATCAATGGTAAAGAGTGGGATCCACAAACCAAAATTTACACAATAAATCTTTATACAAGGTCGTATATGTACAAATAATCCATGTATTATATTTACATGAACTTGAGAATATCTGGAAAACTATTTTTCAACTGCACAAGTTTAGAGGTCCAACTTATTTTCATGTCATCCAAAATTCAGATGTGTCCACTTAGTAGGAATGCTTGTGTTTCTACTTTCTTCAGATCTGAAGGATCACCTGTCTGGATTGCAACTTGAGCTTCTGATAAAGCAATAAACATTGTTTCTAACTTGGGGGCAATCAATCCCCAGAGCTCACACATTCTCTCCAAAATATTGCTCTTTTCTTTAACAAGTTTCTTTATTTCATCAATCAAGATGATTGCTTGACACTCCTGACTTACCGGAGATACTATTAGAGGATCAAAATTTTGAGATAGATTCAATAATTTTTGTTCCCATTCCTTTATTTTCTTCTCAATATCCTCAATAACTTTGGGCCAAGATAGACAAAATTTGTATACATCACCTCCATCATCAAGAGCATTTTGAATACTCTTTATACTGATATCAAGTACCTTTCTATCATTCCCTATTAGGCCCTTTAGCTCACTAAATCTCTTATTGAAAAATTCATTCCAGACTTTAATCTCTACAGACTTCTCAAAGGACTCAAAGTGTGTACTTACAAAATTTACAAGGCTCTTTAGATTTTTGGAGGGAGAATCAGATGGATTCTTCTAGAAATTTGGCATTATCTTCTCCAATATATAGGATGTAAGGCCTAACAACCCACTTTCCTCTATGTGAGATTTTAATATATTTTCTCTTGCCTTGGCTTGTATAAAAGATGCTATCTTCATCATTTAGACCGGAGAGAGAGTATCCAGGTTGATTGGTCCTTGAATTAGTTCTAGTTCATGAAACTTTAGCATTTCTTTACTCAGGAAACTTTTCATTGCATCTGTATTGTCTCTTGCCACAATTTTTGGACCACCTTCCTTTCCTTGAGTTTTCTCAGTGTCAGTATTAGGACTATTTTGTTTGGATTCATCAACATTTGCACCATCTTCTTCTACTTTATTTTCCTTATCCTTGACTTTTTCTTCTTCCTTTTGTTGTGAGTCAACTTTAGTAGGAATTTATGTTTCCATGTTTACTTCTGTATTAACTCCATCTGTTTGATCCTGAGTATCTTTTTTGTCTTCAGCCTTTTCTAATTTCTAATCCTCGTTCTTCTTAGAGTCATATTGAGTAGGACTTAGTGTCTCCACAAAGGTTTTCTCCGAAGGATCTAGAGTATCATTTTGGTCATCATTTCCCTTTCCAGTCTCTTCTTCTGAAGTTTCTTGTTCTAGAATAGAGGATTTAATTCCATCATTAGTCTCTTCTTCAACAATAGGAAGATTGTGTCTTTTCAATACATTTAGGAGAATATCCTAAATATCTTTGACTATCTCATCTGTTTCACCAAGCATGAGTTTATTCATTCTCTTCTTGCTCTTGAAGTCATCCTTCACTTCCTTGAATATCATTTTCATCTGATCTGGAGTAATTTGAGGGCACAGATTTATCAACACATGTTCCCTAATCTCAATGTCTTTACCTTTTACTTTATCTTTTCTTAACTACAAAATAGCAGCTAGACTTCTTGGAGTTTCAGAAGTTATTTCAATCAAATCCTTATTGGAGATGTTTAGATATTTGACAGTTGCTTCTTCTAGGACCTTCTTATTAGCATCACTATAATAATCAAAGAATTCAATCATTGGCCTTAAATTCTAATCTATAGTGACTAATTTGATGATGTCATCCACAGAGAGAGTAGGCTTTTCAACAAATATTTCAGTCTTTTGCCTCTTGCTTGCCCTTTTACTTCTGGAGGGTTTTTCCTTAGTTACCTTGGCTATATTTGTACCTGAGGCCTTCAACTCTTTGATCTCAATATCAGAATCAGTTTCTTCTTCATCATTATCCATGCTTTTATATGTCCAGGTGGCCTTAGTTTTCACTCTTTTCCCTTCTTTTCTGGATGATTTTCCTTCCGATTTCACAAGATTTGTAGGTTTTGTGGAAACAAGGGCAGTAGCAAAGTTTCTAGTAGTCCTTGATGTGGAGGAGGATTCTACCAGAGAACTTCCTTGTTTCTTATCCTGCTTCTCCTTCTCTGCCTTTTTAGTTCTTTCCCTGAATTGCCTTACAATTTCCTTTGTGAGGCCTAGATTCTTTGCCAACTGCTCAACTTCTTTTCTTACTTTCCTTTTGGTTTCATGTTTTCCAAGCTTAGCATGCAGTTTTACACTTAGCTCCTCATATGTCCCAAATCTTTCAACTGTTATGTCTTTTGGCTTGCTCAAAAGGTGTTGAGCATACATATTCAAGATTTTCCCATCTATCTCATACCCCATGGGCATGATCCAAATAGTTATGGGTTCTACTACTTCCATTAAGCACTGATTAGTGTCCACCACGAAACATATTTAATTCTTGTACTTTTCAACAATTAATTTAGGGATTCTTTCCCTTGAATGCATCATACTCTAAAAATTCTTGAAGTATCCCCAGATTGTAGTTTTCTGTGCTTTATAGTCACCAATGTTGTGTAGATGATCTCTGATTTGAATAGTAACTGGCTCATCATTAGTCCAGTGTACACACTTTACTCTAGGTACCTAATTCATAAAGTAGAAAAAAAAAACATAGAACCAATGTACCATATTTAAAGGAATTTTTCTTATCTTTCTTGATTTTGTTCAAGTTCTCAATTAGTTGGTTCTGCAATAATTCACATAGGTCATAATCTGCATTTTCTTTCAACATTTTGTATGCAACATATATGGTTGTTCCAGAGACAGAGTTCTCCCCGCTGGAATGATAAATTTTGTTGCCAATTACCATTGAAGCAAATTTGACATCCAGATCAATAATATCATTGATAGTCATTGCCCTTTTGTTGAATTTGGCGCTAGTTGCATAAGTTACAATTTGGTTCTTCACAGATTTTAGCATGAGTAAATGATTAGTTGAATTCAACCCAGTCACAATCCTGATAGCATCATTTGTAATTTTGAATGGTTTTAACAGCCACAAAAAATCATCATGCATTCGGCTTAAAATGTATCAGACCCACTCATCTTCATCGAATGTTGGAAACCCCATAATCTAAATGAAATATTTATCATGTAGTGCCTTATACCAGGTTTAAGGTCATGATTTTCATCCTTGAGATGACTCTCAAACAAATCTGCATACCTTGAGTCCCCATATTCATCTATGTTTGTATGAATATAGACCATAATATCTTCAACATGCAGCACACCATACATAATACTTGAAAATACACCTAATGGGTCAACTTCTATTGATTTGTGTGGATGCCTTTAAAATTTGGGTCGAATTCTTTCAATAATATCAAAAACCAAAGGTGTAGCCATTGCAAAAGGTTCTAGGTTCAAGGCTTCCCAGATAAATACCTTTTTCACGAAATTAGGGTTGGCAGGCAAATTCTCTAGTTGCAATTCAAATCCTTGAAATACCTTCTCAAACGCTATTCTTCCTACTCTCTTCAAATGTAAAGTGATTCAAATAAAGAGTGAACGACCTCTTTATACTCCGCAAAACCTAATTTGCCTTTGTAATAAATGCTCTGCTCTAACACATCCGGTTACACTGTTTCTGCATACACTAGACCTTCAATGGCTCTGCAAATCATCATATCCACTTCTTTTCTTCTGGAAATCCTTTCAAATGATCTGTAATAATCCAAGTTACTTTCTCTAATCATGCCATATTCAGGCACCTACTTACTAGCTAGGGAAATTTGATTTTTAGTGCTTCTCCCCTTGAGCCAAAGCTCCTAATTCAATTTTCGGAGGAATTGTCAGCGCCGAATTTTGGTGTGGACACATTACTATTGTTCATAACACTTTTCTTGACCCATGTCAGGCTCATTTCATTCTAGATCTCATTCACATCAATTTTGCCCTCACCTTTGTCTTGTCTATGCTCATATGATTTTTTGTTTACCGGACCTCTTCTTTCATTATTCTTGCTTCTACAAAATCTTGCAAAATGACCGGATCGGTTACAATTGAAGCACACAACATTTCTTTGCCCATTTGATTGATTTCCTCTTGATCTGCACTGATTAGCCATATGTCCAAATCTATTGCATGCAAAGCATTTGCCATCGAAAGAATTGCCATTTTTTCTTTTGTTAGAGTCATTCATTATCATATTTCTGCATTCATTGGATCTATGACCATACCTTTTTCACTTGAAGCATTAACCAAAGAAGGATGGATCACTTTGATTTACTTTTCTTCTATACTAAGTAGCTCTATGACTAAATTTATTGCAATTAAAACAATTTCCATTGAATGATGGATATCTTTGAGCATTAGGTTGTCTTACCGGAGGTCTTCTAGGTCTATTTCTCCTATTCCTTGATTGAAGATTTCTTTGTTCGGATCTAGAGATTTTAGCTTTCTCATACCCAAGACCATGCTTATCATCAGCCTTCTTCTAACTTTCAAGCATTGCTTCAAGTTTAACTAATTTTATCTTGAACTTCTCCTTGTATTCATTTGCAATTTCTAGGTCATGTCTAAGAATCACAATTTGCCTTTCAATTTCTCTCTCATTGTCTTTGCTTTCTTGTAGATCGGACTCTAGATAGCCAACTATTTTGTCCAATCTATAGCATTGTTCGGTTCTTTCCTTTAGAGTTTGATTCATTTCTTCTTCAGTCTTCTTCATTTCTTCAATTTCTTTGGTTAGCCTCATCACCCCAGATTCCATCTCATGTTTTAGGACAATAACTTCTTTAGCTAACTTCTCACATTCCTTTGTCTTCTCTTTCAGGGCCTTATCCTTGTTGTTGTCTTCATAATGATTTCCTAGTTGAAGAAGTTGCTCCTTCCATTTTTCATTAGATTTGCTCAATTGTTCTTTTAAAGTCTCAATGAAACCTTCAGCATCTTTAAGGTTCTATTGCAGTTCTTTAATTTCTGCTCTGGACTGATCAAGATCTTCTAAAGTGAGTTTAAGTTGTTCCTGGAGGTTGTATTCATCCATTTTACTGCCTTCCCAGATCTTCCTCAAGCTATTAAACTTTTTCAAAGGAACCTTGCTCTGATACCAATTGTTGGAATTAGGGTTGTCAATTAAGATTGGGGGTGAATCAGTTGTCTTAAAACTTTAATGCTTACTGCAGTTAATTCTTCTTTACCACTTCTTAATAGATTAATGATATAATCATGAAAAGAAAAAATCAATAACACATTAGCAGAAACACAATGAACACATTGACACCAAGATTTTTGACATGGAAACCCAGTTAAGAGAAAACCATGGTGGGGGTTAACCCACAAAGATTATACTCTGTTAAAAGTATTACAAAAGGGAAACACATGCCTTTGGGCTCACTACTCAAGAGAGGCTCACTACCTACAAGAATAATTACAAAAGGATTACAAATTGTTTGAACTGATGAGTAGCATCTGATAATACAAGAATTAAGTTCTAGTTAAGCACAGAATACTGATCTTACACACTTCATCTATATTATGCCATGTTTACTAGTTTTCCATAATCTAGACCATAGATCTCTTCTCTTTTGCTCTTCTATCTGCATTTTTTGCACTTACTCCATATTTGCATAACTACTAACTACCATACACTCAAATCCATTAGCTATATATATCCGCCTCAAGAAATCCAATCACCTTTCTATCAGCCTTATGAAGAACTTAACAAACAATACAAGTACTCTATTATGTCAGCTGAATCCATACACCAATATTGATGTGTACTAGAAATAACACTTACAAGTCACCATACATGTCAGCTACTAACATTATATCCCATACATAACTCACTAAAACACTTCTACTAGATCCGCACAAGGATCTAACACAAGTCAGCCTGTTCTTTACTGAACTGTTCTTTCATATTAAGACCTGATACTCAGATGCTCATTACTTTTTATCCCTTTGTTACCATAGGATGAAATCTTGGATTTAAATTGTCCTAACATTCCTCTACACTCCCTTAGATTTGCAACACAAAATGATTAGCTAGAGAGATCCGCTAACTCTGCCATATACCCTATTCCTGTCTATCCAGGCTTGACAAATCTTGGAACTGACTTCTAGTATGATCTGATACTGCACTACAGATGTGTGGAATGGACTTAGTTACCATTAATGACAACACATGACATGCCTTGTAGTGTCTCTTCCCAACACCTTCTTCTACTTCTTCTCTTTAGTCTTTTTAGGAGGATCACTAGACTTTGAATGCTGACCTTCTTCAAATCCTAAACCAACCATGCTCTTTGGAAATCTCTAATTGCTTGTGATTTCATCAAGCATGCTACTGCTCTTATCAAATTTTGGACTTAGCCTTTTCTAATTCTTTTCTTAGAGATACCACTTCAGATTCTAGCTTCAAACATTCTTTTGATTTTTCTTTCAATTCAAATTTAGTAACTTATTCTATTATCTTGGCTTCTTCCACTTGTGTCTTCAAATCAATAATCAGATTTTCTGATTCAACAATCTTATTAGACACCATATCTTCTTGAAGTTGCAACTTTAGTTTAGATTTTCTCTTCCTAAGTTTCGTAATCTCTTCTAAAGGACATACCAGCTCGCCTTCCTTATCTACTTCTACTTCATTCTCAAGATATTCTAGATCGGTATTATTCTAATCTAAATCAGTTGTCTCCACTATCATGAACATGTATTCATTTTGTTCAGCCTCAAAAATACCTTCATTATTGTCTTCTAAATTGGGGCTATCTTCAGAGGAATTATTGCCACCTTCTATGTAAAGACTCTTCTTGTTCTTCTAAAAATTCTTCCAAAAATTCTTCTTCTTTGGATAGAACTTCTTGTTACTTTTATTACTATCAAATTCATCACTTGTATCTTTTCCTTCAAAAGAACATTTAGCAGCAAAGTGACAAACCTTTCCACAATTAATAAACTTAAAGCATAACTTGCCTTTATACTTCTCAGATCCTCTCTTCAATCTTCTTTCAAAATTGGCCTCTTCTCAATCTGTATCAGATTCAGGCTCTACATTATTTTCCTTCTTTGATGCCTTAAATGTAGCTTCTCTCTTTGAAATCTTGGTACCACTTGTCCTCATTTCATAGGCAGTAAAAATATGATGTATCTCATCAACAATTATCTTATTAAGATCTTTTGCTTCTTCTATAGCAAAGACTTTAGAATCATACCTGGAAGGTAAAGATCTAAGTACTTTATGAACAATCACTGGCTCTTTTAATTCTTCATCTACTCCTCTCATAGCATTCACAACTTCATCAACTCTGAGAAAGTAATCAACAATATTTTCTTCCTCTCTCATTTTCAAGCTTTCAAATATTCCTTTAAAGGTCTACAACTTGACTTGTTTCACCTTTGTATCTCCTTCATAGATGCTCTAAAGCCCATCCCAGATTTCTTTGGCAGATTTGCATTGCATTAGTTTCACAAATTCAAAGTTAGCTAGACTACATAGAATTGCATTCTTCACCTTAGCATTATTCTCACATTCTTTCTTACATGTCTAGTTTGTTGGATGAGTTTTAGGAGCAATATAGCCATCCTTAACAGATTTCCATACACTGAACCCTATTGAAGTTAGGTATGATTCCATCCTTATACTCCAGAATGTATTATTCATTCCATCAAACAATGGTTCTTTGTTTGAGTGAGATTCTTCTTGACCAGCCATGTGTTCAATCTCCTAGATCAGTCGTTACCTATTACACTTCTCTAAGGAAACTTTCTCTAATACCAATTGTTAGAACACAAGCAATCTACTAAGAGAGGGTTGAATCAGTAGATTAATAAAACTAAAAACTTCAAGCCTGTAGAATGCAGATCAAATTAATTTTCAATGCAACAACATCAACAACAAGAAATCATGCACACATGAACACCATATATACATGGAAAACCTAATGTGGGAAAAACAATGCTGAGAAAATTCTGCTAGGATCTACTGTCCTAATCCAGCCTCACAAATGAAACCATTGATTACAACGTTTAAGAGCACCAACTCTAAGGAATCACCAAATCCCTGATTAAGAGCACTGACTCTAAGGAGACTACAATCCCCTGATATGAGCACCAACCTAGTCTATATAGGGCACCAACCTCTCTAAATCTTCACATATGCATGTATGCAGCTATTTGGTTCTTCATCAACCTTAAATGCATTTGTTCAAATCATGTACAATCTTCTCATCTTACTATACTCACACAAATTGTCTCTTCTTTGAAAACTTATCTAGTTTGCAACAATCCATCTCTATATCACTTATGCAAACTCTATTTTCAATCACTTTTATATATGTACCTATCTCTACATACACTTGCATATCTACATGTGCACACTCCTATTTTTCTGTACTTTCACTTTTTGCATGTATTTGTGCTTTTTGCATGTCCACACTCCACTCTGGCTTTTTTACAATTTCATTTTTTTGCATGTCAAGAAAATCACCTCTATATGTAGTTCTACACATGCATTTGTTTAACTGTTGTTTATTTATTGTTATAGTCGCATGGAAAAATTAGTTTTTCTACTTTAATTTTACCGTCATCACCATGTAAACACTATCACTCTTTAATCAGTAAAAAAGAATCCTCATTTGATGCTAGAAATATAGCCATTTATACTTTTTAATTTTCCTTTTCTTATCGAAAATTTTATCATTTCTTAAACTATGGCTTTCAACCCTTTATTGGCAAACTTTACCTATTTTGGAACTATCACCTCTATCACTTTTATCAACAAATATCACCTTTTCTAAAATTTGGTCTATTTTGATGCAAGAACATCCTTGGTTCAAAGCAATCTTGCATCAACCAAAAATATTTGCATTCATTCTTTGTTTCTTTCATTTTCCAGTTTAGTATAGTCAATAGCAATTTTAGGAGATTGGTCTGTAGTCTATTACGATTGCATTTTAGACCTTATGGAGTTGGAGTTAGAATCTAGACACATTCATGTACATCATATCCAAAGCTTAGATCATTTGGATCAGTTACCAGAGAGATATCGCTAGCAGAAGATCGTCTGTTTTCTCAGAACAGAGCACCCTAACAATCTCAAACAATCAGCTAAAGGAGAAGACTTGTAGAGCATTTGATGACTTGTGGAGCTAAATTACACATCATTTAATGTTGATTGGTTTGTGGCCAACCTTCCTTAAGATCCACACACAATTCCAGTCATTTGCAGAGGAGTTCTATTCATTTAGGTCTAACCTATCTATTTACAAACATTACAACTCTTCACTGAACTTTGTGATCTTCCTTGGCCAGTGTGGAGGGATGTTATGTTCTAGAGATGACATTAATTGATGTAATAGATGCCTAGGAAAGTAGCTGTTGATAAGTGAATGATAGTGGATCATTAGTTCATAGTTGGTAGTTGAATTTCTCATGAAGGAGCTTCAAGCTATATTATGTGCATATTTTGTAATCAGGCAAGTGAGCCCTAATTGTAAGCCCACATGTTGCCGGCTAGTTTGTATTTGAATAATTTGATTTATTGAATGACTAAATCTACATTTGATTTACCTATTTGAGTTGTTTCTATTCTATTTACTCTAATTGCATAGTCTAGATAGTTCAGTCTTTGAACCCTCCTATCATGACTGCAACAAGTGGTATCAAAGTGAAAGGTCAAATATTTGGGAGTGAATTGAGCAAAGTGGGTGAAGGAATTCCATAAGATCTTATTGGGGACAATTTACCAAATCTGAGGCAGGTTACTTGTGTTGTCAACTGATCACCGATTGTGAGGTAGTTGTCACCTTGTAGCCCGATCACTAAATTTGAGTCTATTACACTTGATCCTAGGAAAGTGCCACCAAGGAGAATCCCTACTATTGCAACATTGGATGAAAGAATGGATGAGATGATGGAAATGACAAAAATCATTCGAGTTCACTTGGATGTTGTTGAAGAAGATCTAGGCCAAGAGGATTGACACCTAAACTTAATGTTGAAAGTGATGATGATGAAGAATTTCAATCTACAAATCAAATTGAAGAAACCCTAGGAGGTGAAGAAGAAGAAGAATCAGATCAAGTCAAGATATTTTAAGCTATTTCAAATATTGGGAAAAGACTTAGAGGTGATGTACCAAATTTCATTGGTAATTTGAACCCTAAAGAATTGATTGACTGGATAAATGACAAAAAGAATACTTTGAGTATGAAGAAGTTGAAGATCTGTAGAAGGTGAAATGTGCAAAGAAAAAGTTGAAAGGACATGCTACTATATGGTGGAAAGAAGTTCAATTGGATAGAAACAGAAGAGGAAAGGAAAGGATTACAAAGTGGGACAGATTGGTGAGAAAATTGAAGAACCAGTTTATACCTACTAACTATGAGTTGGAGTTGTTGAAGAGATTGCAAAACCTGAGACAAAAGGAGAAATCTATGAAGGGGTATATTGAAGAATTTCATAAGATGATAATCATGACAGGAAATAGTGAAGAAAGAAAGGGGAAAGTGGCTAGATACATCAATGGACTGAGATTGAATATT
This sequence comes from Cunninghamia lanceolata, assembly GCA_027924645.1. Lineage (NCBI taxonomy): Eukaryota > Viridiplantae > Streptophyta > Pinopsida > Cupressales > Cupressaceae > Cunninghamia > Cunninghamia lanceolata. The sequence goes on along the minus strand of BSBN01000248.1, from coordinate 1,170,309 downwards.
CAAGAAGAACTAAGTCTGGTAAGGATGACATCTTTGGAAGAAGCATACCAGTTTTCCCTGAAAGTTGAAGAAAAGTTGAGCAAGAGGCATGATAAAAAATAGAGAGGCAGAGGAGGTAAATTTTAGAGAGGTAGAACATTTTCCTGAGCAGAAAGATCCTATACAGACTAGAAAAAGCATGATAGCCCATTTAAGAAGGAGGACAGAGATAGTAATACATACAAGAGAGATGACAAAACTTTCTACCACAAAGGAAATCCTAGTCCATACTGGAGTGAAGGATATATAAGAGAAGGAAGAGGACCTAATAGGAGAAATTTCAAAGGAACTTGTTTCAAGTGTGGGGGTGAAGGGCATAGAGAATTTGAATGTAATTAGGGTAGTAAAAATAAGAGGACAAAGAATAGTGGAAGAGCAACCTATGTGGAAGAAGAACCTGTTAAATCACCTAGTTCAGTTGGTAAACCTGAGAAAGGAGAATCACTTATCATGAGGAGAGCACTATTTCAAATAGAGACAGATGAAGAACCACCATACAGGAAAGTTTGTTTAGAACCATATGCAAATCAGGAGGTAAATTTTGTAATTGATAGTGGTAGTTCAGATAACCTAGTTTTAGAAGAAATGGTGACTAAGCTAAAGTTGGAAATATTGAAACACCTTAAGCCCTATTAGATAGCATGGATTCAGGATGATCATAAGGCTCTAGTGAGTGAACAATGTTTGGTGAAATTTCATATTGGATCTTATCATGATGAAGTGTTGTGTGATATTATGCCTATAGATGTGTTGGTGTATAACTCCTATAGTTTACACTAACTTAATCATAGTTAGGCAAATTCCCACATTTTCTTTGACTTTGTCTAAGTTGTTGGTCATTTGGGAGATATGTCATTCCAATGGACACCTCACTACTATTCTCTAGGGTAGTTGCGCTATTCATATGGGTTGTAAGTCGCCACCTATCCTTGTTTTGTGGTGAATCAGGTATCCAACTTCTCCTATTTATATCTTCTCATTTGTTGATACATTTGTTCATTTTCATTTGCAATCTCATGCTTGTTGTATCTCCACGATCTTGATAGTTTATACATGGTATCAAAGCCATAGTGGAATAGCTTCGAGCTGACTTCACTGTGCAAATTATTTCCATTTACGTCAAATTTTTTTCATCACTATGAGGTTTCATTTGCATTTTGATTTTTTTCATTATTTAACATTATTTCTATGTGTTTATTGTGAGTTCAAATTGCCCATAGAGATTATTGTTTCAATGTCATAGTAAGGCCATCCATTGGCCTTATTGCACCTCACAGGCACCTCATATTTGTAGCAATGTATCACAAGAGGCCGTGCATACTGTAGGAGGCTTCAATGCCATTAATAGGCACCTCGTGCACACTCACAGACGACCCTTGATGCCATAGATAGTGCCACCATCCGGTGCACATGCTGCCTGCTTTCGGTGCCTGTTTGCACTATCTTGATGCCTCACAGGATGCCATTGTACATGTAGGCTGAGCCTGCACAACAAGAAGGTCGTCGACAACTCCATACAGCACTCTCAATGCCTCTATCCATGTCCTCAACATCACTCACTACACGTCAACTCTACATATGTGAAGGGCCTTTGCTACACATCACCACAGCAATGGTCAACATTGGAATCTGCCCCAGTCTATCCCGTTGAGTTTGAATTTTAGTGGGATAATAGGCTTTTGGAAGGCAAGTTTTTTTACTATCTGAGATTGTGACGGCTATCAGTTTGGATCCCAAGTTTCATGTCACTATTCACATGACATAAGAAACTTAAGGGGGGGCTCAATTTTTTATGTATTAGCCCTTGGTCATATGGGTTAATAAGCCCCTGGTCATTCTCTACCAATGGGGGCTAAGCTTTTGCCTCTCCACATGTTTTTTTTTCCCATTAAAAATTGTATGCAAATTTTTTTTCCAAGCACATTGGAAAAAAAATTTAGAAGGTGTATTTTTTTATGAATGCAAAAATTTTCAAAGGGCCATAACTTTTGGAAAAGAACTCAAAATCGAGTCTTCTTTTTGCAAAAGTGGTTCTTTTTTCATCCCCTATCCAACTAACTTGATATCGCACTACAATTATAAAGTGCCTAATTAGGTTGTTTTAGGGTGACTAAATGTACTTCTTTAATGCATTTGCACAACTTGGGGGGAAAACAAACTAAGGGGGCAATTTAATCAAAGGTGTAATAGTATGTCAATGCACTAAACTATGAAGTACCACTTTAAGGTGGGTATCAAGGAACAGTGCTCAAAAACACTCAAACTAAAGTGCCACCTTAACTTTAAAAATTGAGCATTAAGAAGTCTTCACCACTCATAAGGGTTAAAAAGGTAATTCAATTCCACCGTGAAAAACATAACTTAATAGATGGGTCCTTAGTTTAGTAGTGGGTGATCACATGTCACCTTTCTTTGAATTGTTTGTGAGAATCCAAACTTGCAATACTTACAAAATATTAATGGATGGTGTCTATCATGATGTTCTTGGCAAAGGGACTGTAAAATTGGGAAATTGTTTTGTACATAATGTTTATAACATTCCTAATTTATTCAAAAATTACCTCTTAGTGTATGCACTCATAGATTTTGAGAAGATAGTTGAGTTCATAGCAACATCAGCCCTTATTCGAGAATCCAAAGATTGAAAACTTGTTGTAGTAGGCAAAGTTTGTCACTTTGACTATGCCTTCATCTTTTGGCATTTTACATCTGGCGAAGAAGATAATCAAGAAGCAACTTCAATGCCAAGTGTCCACTCATGGCTTAGCTTAGTTGGTTCCATATAGCAAGTTGATTTAACTCCGCTAGCATCTTTGTTTGTAAATACACTCATGTAGTGTCATGTAATTGAAAGTGTAAAGGGAATTGGAAATTGTACTCACACTGATCTATAAAGTGTAATGGGAGTTGTAACAGTCACAACTTGAATCGCACAAATTCTTATCTCATTTGTATGTGTGCTCAATGCACATCCTTGTCTTTAGTTATTCAAAATATTTCTTGGACCTACATCCTTGTCTTCATTCTTTGATCACTACCAAACTTCAATTAGTTTGCTCAATTCTATTGGAATCAAGGGAGTGGCAGAATTTACTACAATAAAATGCTTCAAGAGTTCCTCATACCTATAGTGCAGTCTAAATCAGCATCATCATCTTCTGGGGGGGTATCTAAGCCTTTCTCTTTGTTTTCTCTCTTTTTGGAGGAAAGCTTTTTCCCACTGGGTTTTCTTTATTTATCTACTTTTTGAGAGATGCATTTGTACATGGGTACCTAATCAAGTGCATAGCTAGGACCTTTCTTTCATAAACTCACCTAAGCTATGCTTAATGGGGGGTGTTGGTGTATAAATTGTATAGTTTACACTAACTTAATCATAGTTAGGTGAATTCCCACATGTTCTTTGACTTTGTCTAAGTTGTTGGTCATTTTGGAGATGTGTCATTCCAATGGACACCTCGCCACTATTCTCTAGAGTAGTTGTGCTATTCATATGGGTTGTACAAGTCACCACCTATTCGTTTTTGGTGGAGAGTCAGGTATCCAACTTCTCTTATTTATATCTTCTCATTTGTTAATACATTTGTTGTTTTTCACTTACAATCTCGTGCTTGTTGTATCTCCACGATCTTAGTAGTTTCTATAGGATGTTTGTCATATCTTGTTGGGTAGACCTTGGCAGTATGATAGAAAATCTATACATGATGGAAGAAAGAATACCTATACTATAACATCAAATATCTAAAGAGAATTACTTTGATTCCTTTGGAAGATGAACCTAAGAGTGAGATATGTGGGAATGCTAGAATTTGTTTGGTGGATGGAAAAAAATTTATAGATGGTTTGAGACATGAGAATTGTTGATTGTGAGGAACACTAAGAGGGGGGGTGAATCAGTGTTCTATAAATCTTTTCTTGTACTTTTACTTTTAATCATTTCAATAGAATAATCCAATAGAAGAAAAATATACAACTGAACAACATCCACAAAAGCATGACACATAACACCAATATTTTACATGGAAAACCCAAAGAGGGAAAAACCACAGGAGAGGATTAGCTCTCATATATATATTGCAATCTTTAAAAAAATGATGTTTAGGCTTTATCACCCCACGGGCCTAGAACATGCTGGCTTACTACCATGAAGTATAACTAGATTTAGCAGGCTCACCACCTCAACCCTTAACCTAGCAAGATTACAATGAGGGATATTAAACCCTACTGGATGCTAACTGCTAGCTTACTGCCTTGTTGATAAAAACTTTCTTCCAATCAAATCACACATGATAACTGAATACTGCTTAAGCATCTGCCACTATACCAGGGTGCAATCATTTAGCAACTAAATTATGAATCCCAAGTCTTCATCACAACTTCTCTTCTAACTCTACTCTTCTATTCTCATGCTTGCATCATGCACACACACTACACACCCACACACACTCAACCTAAGATCATCAGTCTTATATATATCCGCATCATGATTTAATCCATAATTAGGTCGTCATCCAAGAAGTGAAACATGTACATAGAAATATGTACCTTGTCACTCTCCAATGCACTATGTGTCACACAGACCCAAATCTTCTCCCAAATGTGTTCATAAAGGTTGGTTCTAATCATTCAATTACTTACATCATGATTTATCTCACCAATCAGCCTGTTCCTCAAGAGCATGCTTAACAACTTCATCTACTGACTTACAATTTTTACTGAGGATCCCAAAACACCTTCCAAATCATATCAAGGACTCTTTACATATTCTCAATCTTACCCTTAGAACCACAAGGCATTATATCATCTTGCGGAGAAATGCAGACCATCAGAACTCAGACTCTGTCTCTATCAAACTCTATCAAACACTATGCTGATACTTAGCAGTTTACAGCTAACCTTCTGCTGGACTTCAAATCTCATAACTCTAGAATAAGGTGCTCCATATAAGTGTTTACAACACCTGAGAATTGCATAACAAAACACTCACCTGTGGAGGAATGCAGACCATTGTATTATGCCCTATTCACTATTCTTCATATACCTTTGCTTACTCAGACTTAGACAATTCTTCAAGGTGACATCTGGAGGAGATCAAGAATTAACCTCTGAAGCATAACACTATGAGAAAACTGAGAACATCATACCTGAACGACATTAACTAATCATCATCTGCAGAGACATACTATCCGACTTATTGTCTTCTACTCAGAATACTTTCCATACTTAGCCATTTTTTGTCAACTGGACCTAGAATCCAATATGTTCTTCTAGAGATATCTCTTCCTATCATGGTGATAGGATCTCTAAGCCTTGTTTCCATCAATGACAACATACTGGTCCATACCAGAGTAGTGTCTCTTGCCAACAATCTCCCCCTTTGGCATTGATGGTAACAATTAGTGAAAAATGCCTGACTACTTCCCCTTACTATATACACTACACTTTCTTGCTCCCCCTAAGATTATTATCCATTTTTTACTGATCTACTTCTCCCCCTTTGACACCAATGGAAAAGGGTGTGATCCAGAATCCAAAAATTTCAAAACTGTATGTAATCAGCCACAAATATTACATATGTTTGAAGATGTCATTAAATATAGTTTTAATTTGTGCCCACTCAATGTTCCAACCTTTCTGAGCATTATCCAAAATTTCAATGTATCCACTATAGAGAAAAGCTAAAGCTTCTACCTTATTGAGATTAGAAGGTGTACATGTTTGTACAACTACCCTAGCCTCTACAACAAGATTTTGCCATTGAGTCTAATTTAGGGCAGGCCAGTCTCTTTAGTTGTCCCATTATGCTTTTTATTTGATATTTTTGATTTAATAAGTTAGTCAGATCATTGTGGATGTTGATGACTTATGCTTCCTTATTTCTAATTGATTCTGTTACCAAATCAAATTTGTTAGAGATATCCATCATTCTCTGTTCCAGCTTTTTGATCTTATCTTCAATCTCCTGAGTGACTTTTGGATAGGATAGACAAAATTTCTACACATCTCCAGCTTCTTTCATAGCTCTTTGGATGTTGGATATAGAATTATCTAATGAGATCTTATCCTTGGCTATCATTGTCCTTAATTCTTCTAGTCTTTTTCCATCAAATTCCTACCTTACTTTTGTTTCTATAGATTTCTCGAAAGATTCAAACTCATTACTTACTAAATTTATTAATCCCTTCAAATGACTTACTGGGGGCATGGATAAGTCCCTCTTGTGGGTAGGAAGTAGCTTCTCCAAAATCCCAGATGCTTCATCAATCAGTTTACTATCCTCAGTAAGTGATTTCAACAACTCTTCTTGAGCCTTTGCTTGAACAATTGAAACCCACTTAAGTTTCCATGTCACACATTTTGTCTAGATTTATTTGGCCCTATATAAATTCTAGTTCATCCCAATCTTGTTTCTCTTTCTCTAGCACTTCTTTTGCTGATGCAGTAGTGTCTTTTCTCACCTTTTCTTCACAAGGTGAGACTTTCTTTTTCTTCTTTCCTTCAATTGTGGCTTCTGTAATGGATGAGATCTGCATTCTTTTTCTGGGACTACATGATGGTCTCTCCTCTTCAGATCTCTTATCTTTCCTTTCTGGAGTGTTTGATGCCCATTCTACCAGAGTACTTGTGAACTTGGATCCTCCTGATTCGGTTTCTACCTTACTGGATTGTTCATCTAATGTTTTCTCTAACTGCTCAACTTCCATCAACATTCTAGAAGATTATTCAGAGAACATCCCAAATCTGTCTTCTTTGGGATTAGCTAATTCAGTCAAAACATCTTCTTTAACTTCATAACCTAGTGTAGGGATACATACAGTTCTTGGTTCCAGAGCTTCCATAAAGCATTTATCTTTATTCATCATGAATACAATGCCCTTTTCATACTTTATCACTACCTTTTCAGGTATCTAGAACCTTCTTACCATTTTCTGTTGAAAATCTCTAAAATATTTCCATGTGATTTCATTTTGCATATCTGCATTACCCAAAATCTGTAAATGTTTTCTTATTTGAGCAGCTACAGGAAAGTGATCGAGCCAAATAACATTTCCTAGACCAGGTAACTCTTTTAGAAAGTAAAAGAGTAAACATGTAATCAATGTTCTATATTTGAATGGATGATTAGTTTCTTTTGCCCTTTTCAAGTTCTCCATAAGTTCATTTCAGAGCAATTCACAAAGATCATAATCCATGTTATTTTTTATCATGTCATACGCTATGTATATTTCTGATGCAGACATAGAATTTTCCTTGTTGGAGAAGTATATTTTGTATCTGATAATTATTGATGTAAATCTGATGGTCAGATCCATGATGTCATTCACTGTAAGACCATTCTTCTCAAATTTGGCTCCTGTTAGCTGCATTACCACATTGTTCTTCATCTTCTTTATGCCTGGAACCCTTTCGGAGGAGCTCATACCAGTTACTACTTTAATGGATTCTTTAGTTATCAAATAGGGTTTATCAAGCCATAAAGATTCATCAAGAATTCTACTTAAAATAAGCTTGACCCATGCATCATTCAGAATTGTAGGAAAGTCCAACCAGGTGTCAAATTTCTTTTCTCCTAGCACTTTGTAATCATCTTTCAACATGATGTCCGTAGCACTCAGTTCATCCAAATACAGTTTGCCTAACTTCATATGATCATATTCTTCTAAACTAGTATGAATGTATCCACTAATATCTTCCATATGCATGACCCCATGTGGAGTAATTGAGAATGCCCCTAGCATATCATTTTTTAGCAATTTGAAGAATTGTTTCTTAAAATTGGGGTGAGGGAGTTTAGCAATATCTATACTTTGTGGAGTTGCCATAGCAAGAATTTAATAGATTCACAATTAGGGTTTATATGAAAATACCTTGTTTTGCTGAGCCAGGATTTCCTTTCTTCGAATGCTTAAAATCTTGGTTGTCGCTGCTTTAGCTTCGATCTATCTGAATTTCTAATAGCCTTGAGTGAAAAGTGATTTTGAAATAAAACAAGTTCCTTTTTATCCTTTGCACAGCTTGACCTAGTCATCATAAATGCTCATTTCCAAAAAGCTACCAAAACCTTTCACTATAGAACACAGTCGATTAGGATTGCTCTACAATATGCCACATTGATCTTTTTCTTTTGGTTTTTCTTCCAAGAGCTATGTCACATCAGATTTCATCATATGCCTTCGTACTAGATTTTGGCACTCACTTTCTGGCTGGGGAATTTGGATTTTCTACACTACTCCCCCTATGCAAGAGCTTTCAGTTTACTTCCCAGAAGAAGTATCTGCACCAGATACTGGTGCGGATTGATCCCTGACTTCAATTACTTATTTCTTGATTCATACCTTGTTCATTTCTTTCTTCGTTTCAATTGGATCAACCTTTTCTTTTCCCTTCTCATTTTTCTACTCTGTTTTCCTTTTTTCAGAATAGTGATCTCTCTTGACATTCTTGCTTCTGCAAAACCTTGCATATATGTCCAGATTTGTTGCAATTGAAACTGCTTTTGCAAAACCTTGCAATGTGTCCAAATTTGTTGCAATTAAAACATACCACATTCTTTTGACCTTGACTCCTTCCATTGATTGAATTTGATCTGCATTGATTAACCATGTGTCCAAATCTATTGCATGCAAAACAGTTTCCATTGAATGATTGACTGTTCTTGATATTTTGAAAATTAGTTCTTATTGTCAAACTTTTGCATTCATTTGATTTGTGTCCCATTTTATAGCATGCATTACACTTAATAGAATTCTGACTTACTTTACTTCTGCATACAAGAGCTCTATGACCAATCCTATTGCAAGTGAAGCATTTACCTTTGAATGACTGTTCATTCCTTGCATTGTTGAAACTTTTCTTGATCTGATTTCTACATTCATTTTCTCTATGACCAACTTTTTTGCAATTGAAGCACTGACCAGAGAATGATGGAATCTTTTGATTTATTCTGCTCCTACACTAAGTAGCCTTATGACCAAACTTATTGCATGAATTATAATAACCACTGAAAGATGGGTACCTTTGAGCATTTGGTTGTCTAACTAGGGTCCTTCTAGGTCTTCTTCTTTGATTTCTAAGCTGATATCCTTTGTTTTCCTTTGACTCCATGCTCATTTGTCCAGAGTTTAAACTTTCTCCTTTGTCAAATCCTAAACCATGTTTGTCATCAGCATTCCTCTGGCTAGAAGTCATTTCATCAAGCTTTGCAACACTTATCTTGAATTTCTCTTCAAAACTTCTGGCCTTTTCCAGATATGTTTTCAAGCTTATAATTTATTTTCCAAGTTTTGTACAATCTTCTGATCTGTTCTTCACAATCAAATTTAGATCATCTTTTTCTCTTGTTCTTTTTGTAACTTCTGCTTCCAAGTCATTTAGGACTTTATTTACTGATAAAAATTGGTCACTAACTTCTTTGTATTTGTCTTTGAATTTATTGACTTGCTCTTCTAGCTTTAAGATGCACTCATCGGCTTGTTGCAAATTTTCTTTTAGATCCCTAATCTCTGCTTCAAAATTTTCAAGATCCCTAAGAGCTACTTCTAGTTGTATAGTACAATCAGCTAGAGACATGCCTAAGATTGTGTAGCCTGCCAATGTTATGTGTAAAGAATGTTAGCTTGGAAAGATGACAAAGATTACCTTCAAAAGCAAAGACAAATCTCTACCGGTCTGTTGGAGTTGGTGCATATAAACTTGTGTGGTCCTACAAGAACAAGAAGTATTCACGGTGATGGGCATTTAATGCTCCTTATTGATGATAATTCAAGCATGACTTGGGTTACCTTTCTTAGAGAAAAATCAGAAGCCCTAGACAAGTTCAACCTGCATCAAAGCTATGGTTGAAAATGAGATGGATTTAAGAATCAAATGTTTAAGATTTGACAAAGGAGGTGAGTTTACTTAAATGAATTTGATATTTTTTGTGAAGAACATGGAATAAAGAGACAATTATCTACCGACAAAACTCCTCAACAAAATGGTGTAGTTGAGAGGAAGAATAGAACTATTCAAGAAGCTGCTAGAACAATGGTCAAGGAAGCACACCTGCCAAAAGTATACTGGAAAGAAGCAATAGACACTGCAATCTACATTTAGAATAGAGTGCAAATCAGAGCAAAAGGAACAAAGACACCTTATGAGCTATGGTGTGGAAGAACTCTTACTGTCAAATATTTCAAAGTTTTTGGAAGTAAATGTTATATCAGAAGAGATGAAGAATTAGGAAATTTTGATGCAAGAAGTGATGAAGGCACATTCCTTGGGTACTCTACTAATAGAAAGGCTTATCGATGCTATAAAAAAAGACTAAAAAAGATCATTGAAAGTGTAAATTTGAAGGTAAATGAAGATATTCAATAAAATGGATCTGATGATATAGAAAAGGTTGAAAAAGATAAAGAAAGGGAAGCTCAGACTAAAGTACAAGATGCTCTAGAAGAAGAAGCTCAAGTTGAACCTTCGGAAAGAATTCCTAAAACCCCCAGGTATGTGCAAAGAGATCACTCTAAAGATTAAATTATTGGTGACAAAAGAAAAGGTTTATTGACAAGAAACAGAGCTGCTGAAGAACAAGTAAATCTCTGTCTACTTTCAAATATGGAAACTAAAATAGTAATTGAAGCATGCAATGATGAGCATTGGGTCAAGGCAATGGAAGAGGAACTGATGTAGATGGAAAAGAACAAGACTTGGGAATTTGTTTCTAGGCCTGCAGACAAGAATGTTATTGGAACAAAATGGGTATTCCAGAACAAGTAGAATGAAGCTGGAAAAGTTGTAAGAAACAAGGCAAGACTTGTGTAAGGGCTACTCAAAAGTAGAAGGGATAGATTATGAAGATAATTTTTCTCTGGTGGCAAGACTAGAAGCTAGCAAATTGTTCTTGCCCTTTGTAGCACATAAGAACTTCAAAGAATATCAGATGGATGTGAAGTCTGCATTTCTGAATGGCAAATTGGAAGAAGAGGTCTACATAGAGAAAAAGGATGGGTTCTAGTTATCAGATAAACTAGATATGTTGTGTAAGTTGAAGAATCCCTTGTATGGATTGAAGCAAGCTCCTAGAGCCTGGTATGCAAGATTAGATAAATACCTATTGTAATAGGGATTCAATAAAGGATCTGTAGACAATAATTTGTATATCAAGATAAGTGAATTTCAGATCCTGATTATATAAGTTTATGTCGATGACATTATATTTGGTGGAAATGAAGGTATGTGTAAGAGCTTTATAGATGAAATGCAAAAATAATTTGAGATGTCCATGTGTGGTGAGATGAACTTCTTCCTTGGTTTGCAAATAAATCAAACTGATAACTTGGTATATTCATTTCTTAATCAAAGTATGTCAAGGAGTTGTTGAAGAAGTCTAAAATGGAGGATTCTAAACTGGTGTGTACTCATATGGCCACTAGCTGCAAGTTGAGAAAGAATGATGAATCTCCTAAGACTAATCAGAGAAAGTATAGATCTATGATTGGAGGACTACTTTATCTAATTACTACTAGACTTGATATCATGCATGCAGTCTATCTTGTGGCCAGATTTCAATCAGATCCCAGAGAATCACATGTTGCAGCAGTGAAGAGGATATTCATGTATTTGAAGGGTACCCTGGATCATGGCTTGTGGTATCATAAGAACAATGACTTTTCTTTAAGTGCCTATATAGATACAAATTGGGCTGGATGTGTTGATGATAGGAAAAACACAAGTGGAGGTGTATTCTTCCTTGGAGATAGGGCGGTGTCCTAGCATAGCAAGAAAAAAGAATCAATTTCCTTGTCTACTAAAAGGTAGAATATATTTCTATAACATCATGTTGTACTCAGGTGTTGTGGATGAAACAGACCTTGAAGGATATCAAAGTTGAGTATGATGAGTCAATTCTATTCTTTTTGATAACACAAGTGCCATAAATATTTCAAAGAATCCAGTGATGCACTCAAAAATAAAACACATTTCAATTATCACTTTTTGAGGGAGAAAGTTGTAGAGAATGAAGTGAAGCTTGAGTATGTGTCCACAAAAGATCAAGTTTCAAATATATTCACTAATGCTCTTCCAAAGGATACATTTGAGTATCTCCATGCTGGGAGAAGTTAGGGGTTATTTCCCCTCCTCCGCTGAACTAGATACATAAGGACATGCATCAGTCTACTGTGCCTCAAAGCACATTTCTCTATTTGGAGTGATGTTGGAGGCTACCTCTTAGGGGGAATAGGTAGTGGTTTAAGGTGATTTTTGTAGTCATGGCCGTAAATAAATGGTTCAAGATTGATCAAAGTAGTAGTATACAAGTATGTGTAGTAGAAGAAATGTGATGAGCTTTGCCATTGATGTTAAAGGGGGAGAGAGATCATGTGAAAAACTTAGGGCAAGAAAGAGTTTAGATGTATGGGGAGAAAGGGGGAGAATGTGATTAATATAGAATCTTGTCTTGATGGTTTTTCACATCGTATGTTGCCATCAATGACAAAGGGGGAGATTGTTGCAAGTATGTGCTAATCGGTGTTGTCGTTGATGTCAACATGTCTATGTTGTCATTAGTGTCAACTGTGCTCTTGGTTTGTTGCTTAGTTAGTTACTTTCTATTACTTTATAAGAGTGTTGAAGATGATGAGAATGTATCTAGATACCGATTTTCCAAGTGCTTTTGAGAAAATTTGATTTATACTGAAGATAGAGTTGTGATGAAGTATTCTGGCTTATAGGAAACTGTCTAAGATTTTTCTCTGGATTTTCTCTATCTTCAAGACTAGAGTATGAAATTTGGATATGTTTTAGAGAAGTGTTTGAAGATGCTAAATCTAGAATGTGGTGGTTTGGATCATTGTGTAGCAAAAGTTCTATTCATCAGTTTGAAGAATGTTTCTAGTAGTGTTTGCAGTGTGACAAGAAGAGTATTTTTCTCCACATTTCTCCACGGTTTGGTTTTTGGTCTTGTGGTCCTAGACTTATGTTTATAAGGTTGTTATCTATTTTCACTCCAAAGGATTTGTGATTTGGTGCTTTGGAAAGAAAGTTATTGATTAGCAGTGTTTGATAGTTTTTGTTGTGAGTAGTCTATGATTTGTTTTCAAGTGATGTTTGTTGTCTTCAAACTTGAGATCTATTGCAGATGGATTTGTCAGCTCCTAGGTGATGTTATGTTGTTTGTGGATGTCTCTAGATAGTGGTAAAAGCTTGGGCTTGATCTGCAAGCAATGATTGAGCTCTCTGAATTCTGTACATTCAAGCATTCTTGATGTTTGCACAAATTAGGTTGACTTGGTTGCTAACACTCCTTGCGGATGTGGTTCATGGATTGAGGAAGCATGTTGAAGCATGTGGAGATGTATTTAGGTCTGATCTAAGTCATGAAGTGTTCCTCCTTCATTCAATTACTTAGCAAATTTGTTTAGATCTTGACCTAATCTGAATTATGTATGTATGCTGACCTTGGAGAAAGTTCCAATGGTTGTAGATTGTAATGTTGACCTTGATGATTTCCAAGGTTGATGATTGATATAAATACATGTAATGAATCCATGAGTGGTGACGTGGATGTGAGGATGCGAAGATAAAGTGTGGGTAGTGTAAAGGTAGAGCAAAAGGAATATATTGTGCTTTAATGGAATTGAACCCAGGCATGTTATAGATGCTACTATATAAGTTCTGTTGAGCAATTTTTCATAACATATCAAAACTTTTGATATTAGTAAGTTTCACATCAAATGGGTTTTCATGAGTCTTATGAAGTTTCAAAGCAAGGTTCATATGGAGCATGGAGCCAATTATATGAGGAGCTTATGTAGAGTTTGGTGTGCCACTATCATCATAGATTTGGTGATCAATGATGGCACAAGTATATAATGTGAGCCATAGATGTGAAAACAATGACACTTAGGTATGATATGAGAAAGGCACTCCATAAATTAATAATGGCACAACAGTATGTCTTGAGATGGAAGCATAAGTAATTGTGGCTTTATCTCTAACTAAAGATATGTCCAAGCATGGAAAGTACTTGGATCAATAACTGGCAGTATGAATTCTTATTGAGTAACATTCTGGGGATATTGGGGTAGAGAGAAATCTCAAGTTAAATTGACTATTCCTGTGACTATTATATGAGGAGATCTTCAAGAGATATATTCTCCAATGTTTCAATTGTGAATTCCAAAGGATCACACTCATACCACTCCTCATCCAAAAAAGACATAGCAATGTGAAGGTTTGGCCATTCACATCCAAAGAATCAAAGACACTCAACCAATGTTGAAGGTATGTAAAAGCATAACCTAGCTGAATTTCAACCCGCTACAGAAGCATAGTGCGAACCCATAAATCAAAGGTGCTGGTGATAAGTTTTAACACAAGTGCTACATATAAGGAAGCCACCAACAAAATTGAGGCTTGGTCTTTTAACATGGCACTGCCCCAATACCAAAGCCATGACCTATGAAAAGAGTTGATGCTTGATCTCCAAATAGAGACGCCAGCCATATAAAGAGATTATTACATTACCATTTTTAGATGCAAGATGAATTAAAGGAAGTTATCATGTTGAATGCTTAGTATTAACAAATGGAAACTCACATGGCCACCATGAATAGGGATCAGCCTGTGTAATAGAGGTGGCAGCCTCCATAAAGGCATAATATTAGCAAGGTGCGAGTCTACACCACAGAACCAAATCCTTCAAACAATGACCTCTTCAACCAAAAGATGATACCATATAGGCAATTCAAGGCACCATCAACCATTGAAGAAGCGCACGAAGACATTAGAATCAGCCAATCACAAAGGTAGGAGATTCTAAGCAATGCGCTACCAACATCATTTAATCAATGCCACTATCACCAAGATTGACCTCTTTGAGTTATCGCCACTTAAAAACTAAAAGACACCAATTAAATCATGATGCGGCCTAGCATGGAGATCCCAGTCACAACAATGATAATGGCATGAGCTAAAGATAGACCGAATGAAAAGAGTTGGCTGTCCAGCGTCAAAAGTACTCCTCCAGAAATTGTGGCCCATGTGCATGTAGCTGTTGAATAGTACAAAAATGGACACAATGGCGAATCATATACAGTCCTAGCCATAACCAGAAGACACAAAATAATGCAAATGAAATGTATAGCCAAATAGATACCGTTGATGTAGGAAGAGATCTAACGGCTCATGGGGATTCAAAAAAGGAGCTCTCAGAAGTAACCACGTGTCAAGAGAAGAGGAAAAATAAAAGTTTCTCAAGAAGCAGTGGAGCCAAGCACGTGGAGGCTGTGAAGTTTAAGAAGCAAGGAGGATGCACCGGAGTGATCCACATGGAGTAGGCATAAGGGAGTAAAATGAGATTTATTTTATTTTCATAAAATTCATTAAAATGAAGAGTATCATGTGCAGCAAAAGGAAGTTAGAGATTTTTATTGAAACTCATTGTATAAATTGTGGGCCCCTCTAATGAGTTGATTTTAACATTTAATAAAGTTTCAACTATTAAAAGATTCAGCAAGTCACAGGAGTAAGAGAAGCTGAGTAAATATTTTAATAAGAAGTTTCTTATTAAATGTATGGTGGGTCCCTCAACAAAAGTAGAAGCTTTATTACTATTTTGACTCTCTCCTCTCCTGTGAATAAAAGTGCAGCCCTAATTTTTTCATACACAACCACTTCTATTTTTATGGTAAAATGGAGAATGAGCAGCAGGAAGTTTTTCTCACACAGGTCAAACAACATAGGCAAAGAGGTAATTTCCAGCCATGAGGAAGTTGCAGTTTCAGTTATTTTGCCATATTTTGTGGGCAGTTGGGAAAGATTTTCAGTTGCAAGGGGATCTTCAGGGATTTTTTTTTTGGCTATAAATGCAGATCTAGGAGACAGAGTTGGAGTTCTTCATGGTTCTTCATATAAGAGATTTTGGAGTAGCAACAAATATTTCTTTTTGCCTCTACAGTGTCTCTTTCTTGAGAATGTAACATGTTATTTTGCGTAGATCTTCAGCCTCTGTAATTTGTTACCATTCAAATAATGAGAAATATTGTTTTGTGCATATCTAAGTCAATCTCTATTTTTGGCCTTATTATTTTCTATTTCCTTGCCTTTGTTAAATCTGTTTACAAACTGGGTAGTTAACCATGCATTTTTCTCTTTCATTTCTAGTTAAATCTTTCAGGGTTTGACACTGTGCAACTGAGTTATTTTAATCCAGTGGATCACCTTAGGGATTAGATTTATTTTATTGTATCTGTAATCTTGTTTTTTCTTCTCACCTTTTTCCAAACCTCCATTGAAAAATGGAAGAGCCAGCTTCCCTAAAATCTGGAGGTCACTCTGAGAAGCAATCCCACATTTCAAAGTTTTCCATGTTGATTGTTGGATTAGACTGACAAATTTATACATCAACATGTTCATGGCAGTGAGCCACTCATCCTGGAAGTGAGCCAGTCTTTTGGCAGTGAGCCACCTTTGGACAGGTGAGTCCTCTTTGGGTAGTGAGCGCTGGGTAGTGAGCCCTAAGCAGTGATCCTTTTTGTTATTCGGTATTATTCCTTTATTATATTGTGAGCTAACACTGACCGTAGTTTTTCCCTGTTTAGGTTTTTCCACGTAAAAATCTAGTGTTCATGTGTGTATGGTGTTGATGTGTTTATGTCTTGATTATGCTATTCATGTTTAATCTTCATAATAGAATAAGGAGGTAAAGTAAGTGAAAGTGAATGTGATTTTGTTTATAGAGATTAAGGATTTGATAAAACTGATGCACTCCCCCACTCTCAGTTGTCTTGTGCCTTTCAACAATTGGTATCAGAGTGAGCTTCCTTGGTATCAGAGTGAGCTTCCTTGGAATGTAAAGCCTAATAGCTTAAGGTAGATCTAGGATGGCACACAAGAAAGACATTCCTCAGTTTGATGGATCTCTAAGGTACCCCTATGAAGCCTTCTATTCAAAAATAGGTAAATTTAGGCTTTTGGATAAACCAATAGACATACTAGGTCCAACTAAATTCATTCCTTGAACTGATAGCCTTCTACTTAATTCCCCTTGAAACATCCTCATAATGTACATGGTGAATGCATCATTTAGACTCTTCAAATGTGCTAAGGAATGATCTTTCTATAATTGAGGATGGAAATCATAAACTTTGTACTCACCAACAACATTTCCCATAGTTCCACGCCTAGTCAATCTAGGGTAAGGGAAGCTCTGAGCCAAAATGTAAACTATATAGGAGCTCATGTAGAAGATTCTTGTCTTAGATAGAGTCAGAATTGTCCCTAAAGGTTGTCACTAATCAATTTAGCCCAATAGATTTTCTAAGTTTCATTTCTTACTTCTTCAACAAAGAAGAAAATCCATACCTCAAAGGAGGAAGCACTTGAGAGTCCCATCATCCTACTCAACAAGGTCACTAAGTCATTGTTCTTTGTATGGAAGTCACTATTGTACAAGTTGACAGGTAGTTTATACAGAGCAGAGCTTGGATTTTCATCCACCTATCATTAATAACATTTCCGCATGCATCAAGAGCCTAGTCATTAGGACTTGCCCTTGATCTTTTGTCAAGTCTAACACTTTTGGATAAGGAGGACTATCAAATGCCTCTACTATTGCTTGTAGAGTCAGATCAGCCATGATTCTGCCATCTAGAGCTTTGATAGTCTTTGCTTCCACGTGATAGTGCTCTCTACACTCCATTATGAACTTTGAACATTATGTTGAGGTGGGAAAACTGACAACTTGTGCAATACCATTACTCAGTATATTTCTTACCCATTCAGTAGGGTTGGGCCCATACATCTTGTGCTTGAAGTCCTCTAAGGACCTATGTAGCCCAATTCATTGTTTGACACTTCGTTCCAGGTGGAAGTGATCCGAAAGGCAAGTAGAACTCTTTTGATCTTGTACTTCATGTTGGCAAGCCTAGTCATTTACCTTGCAGAAGAAATCATAATAAATACCCCTTGATTTGAACTGATTTCACTAAAGGGTCAATAAAACAATGCTTTCAAGTCACCATATACAGATAAATATTTTGAATTATTTAGTTTTTAGAGAGTTCAAATTATAGGTGTACCAATAATTGGCTTAATGGGATAAGTGGGATTAAAAGTGGGATTTAATACAAAATGCTACATGATGTCTAAGTGATGTTTTTAACTAGGTGTTACAAGACATACACAAATTTGGGACAATTTTGGGTATCTACATTATGTATCATAGTGTAAAGAATGTACATTTATTTTTTTATTTTTTTGTTTTGTTTTGTTTTGTTGTTTGGTTGGTTTGTGTGTTGTGTTTCCTTGGCAAGGATGTTTGTTTTGGTTTGAAGTATACAAGAGCAAATTAACAACCATTGAAAACAATAGAAAATTTAGAACATTCAAGTTAATTATTTGAAACTTATGCATAACTTGTTGTGACTCTCATGAATGTAGAAAGTAGTTTGACATATGAAGTTTTATATTCAATAACTGTGGGTTGAGTATTCAAGGAAAGTTTCTCACAATGACATGCCTAAAATCCTTGGGTTTGTTGAACATACCAGTGTAGATGTTATATGAAAAATTAGAGGTCACCCTTGTTACCATTACAATTCTCAGATTAATTTCAGAAGTGATCACACCTTGCATCATGAATTTACAATTATAACATCTCATAAATTTCTATCTTACACAAAGTTAAAAATAAATAAATAAATAAATAAAATGGATTTTGCTGAAAATCTAGATTAAGTCATCTAAGTAATCCTACTAGGGCTATAGACGCTTGTTGGCAGTGGGGCTATACTTAGGAGAATTGTAACAATAACCTTGTCGGGGCTATAGATGCTTGCTGGTAGCAAGGCTCTATCCGGTTGGCTCTGAGGGAATGACATCAACTATGTAGTTTAATATCAGTCACTAGTTTATTCAACTTATTTTCAAGATGAAGATTATTAATCACATGCACACACCTAAACTCAATCAAACATTTATGCACCTTATTGGATACATGAAGTCTCAAGTTAAATAATGGTCTACAGAAAAGAAAGTTGGAAGTTATGAATTTATTTCAGTTAGTTTTATTTAATGGTTTTAATTTAATTATTTTGTTTGGTTTCTAGTTGTTGTGATGCTCACAACATGCCCCATTTTACCTCCTAGCAAAATGAGGACCCCTTTTGTGGCTGTTGCTTTATGCTTGTGTGTAGTTTTGCTGGGTGGTAAAGGGAAAAGAAGTAAGGGTTACAAACCATATTGAAAATTGAAAAGATTTAGCATTAAGTACCAGAAGGGAATAGAGGTGAATTCTTTGTCAAAAATGAATGAGGGTTGCTTTTTGAACCAGTAAAAAATTCTCAATATTATGTAAGATATATGTGTTTTTGGTAGAATGAATTATAAGAGGGTTTGTATGTTGCATATACAAAGTCATTTGTATGTGGAGTCATCGTATAAGTCACATTAAGTATATTCGGGTTTGGGTATCATGGTAATTTGTATGCATGTGCTTAGTGTTTTTATTCTTTGTGTACAAGTTAGACCCGATAGGTTACAGAAATGGAGCGAAAAATTTGTTAAGTTCGCATTGTATATTTATTTGTATGTTTATTTGAATAGAGATATACAAGGCAATATACATTTTGTGGACCCGAGGAGGATATAAAATATGGTTTTATTAAGGTGAGAAAAGAGGTATGTCCCGTAGTTTGTATGTTGTATGTTTCAGGATTACATCTTTTGCATACATACAAGTGCAGATTTTAAAGGTTAGTTAAATCGGATGTAAGTGAAGCATCGTACCTTAATGTTTTTGGAAATATGCATTCACTTTATATACATGTATGGATCCAAAAAGGTTATACAATATGGTTAAGAAAAATGAAGAGTCCAGGATGGTTGTATAAGAATTTGCATCTATGGAAGGTTGTATCTAAATGAAGATGCAAGTGTTGTTGTTTCAGGGAGATACAAGTGGGTAAGTAAAGCATGTCCCATAGTTGTATCTCGCGGTTGTATGTTGCATAGATAAGATGGATATACAAGAGCATATACAAGACAAGATACAACGAGAAATACAAGGAGGTGAAAAGGTAAGATACAACACAGATTTCAAAAGAAAGTAAAATAAAGGTAAGGCTTTGTATGTTTGGGTGATTGTATGTTAACAACATACAATCCCAATATACAAAGAAAGGAAAGACACCATCGGGAACTAAAAGGTAAAGAGGGTTGCATGGGTCGCACTTGTATAATTGTTTGTATCTATCTTACATACATTGCAACATACAAAGAAAAGATACGAAGTTAGACATAATAAAAAGGATAGCATTGCTTATAATCCATTGCATATAGGCTTGTATATTGAGAAGATACAAAGTGACATACAAGAAATGATATACAAGGGGACATACAAGGAAGCATGATGTATGCAAAGAATAGACTAATAGATGGAAGGTTTAAAAATAAAACGTTGAAGTAGAAAGCCAAAGTCGTATGTGCATTAATTACTGCAATTAATGCTGAACTAATGCTAGAATGATGAGATTTAATGGGTTAGGGTAAACAAAAAGTTGTTTTTCTTTTAGAATCGCATTGTTGAAATTAAAATTGCAGAAAGAAGAATTGTTGCATAAATTGAACAGAAAAGTCATCACAAGATGGAATTTCATAAATGGCAACAGATTGGATTAAGGGTAAAGTGAGTCAACGGTTGTAAGGTTGAGCTATCAAGAATACAGGCATTTATCTTTTATGTCGTTACAGTTCAGTTAATTGAAAATACAAAATGATTATTAGTAATTTCATTTTAAAAATGCAAGCAAATGTTAAATTACTATTTCTGATAGTAAATTAGCTGATTCAGGTTAACATTTCTTTTGAAACCTTGATCTGTTTGGATTTGTCCTTGAAAATATTTCCGGACACCTTGAGGTAAAATGACCGATCTTGTTACAATTGAAACATTTGAAGGGCAATTTTCCTTCATACTTACTAGATCCTCTTGGTAGTCTTTTTGCAATAAGGGCTTCAAGTTGAGTAGCTTCTGCCTTATCTTCTTCTAGGTCTTTTTCTTGCTTTTTCATACCATGATAGTTTCTTTGAGGAGGTTTCTCCTCAATCATACCGTTGTTTGTCTTTTATAGAGGCACTAGATTTGAATGTAGAATCAGTCTTGGGGGTGCATCTCCAAACTCAACCAATTCAAATGCAGTTAATTTTCAAACTAATTAATCTCTTGTGATATTTGATAAGGATATGAATTCTTCAATAGCAACAACCTTGTGTTTGTAAGTAGGAGGTAGGGATCTGAGAACTTTGGCAACAATCTCGTCCTCATTGAAGATTCCACCTGCACACCTAATGCCACAAACAAGCTCATTTACATTTGGCATAAATGTAGTGATATTCTCATCTTCATTCATCTTCAGGTTTTTGAATTTTCCTCTCAAACTCTATAGCTTAACACACTTGACATATTTGTCTCCTTCATGCAAAAGTTCCAAATTTTCCCAAATCTCATATGTAGTTTTTAAATCTATAACATTTGTCATGTCTGAATCAGATAAGGCACTTAGTAAAGCTTCTTTAGCCCAAAGATTGTCTTTAGCATCTTTGATTTCATCTATAGTTGTTGGGTCATTCTTTGGAGGAACATACTTCTTTGAAGTTATGGTCCAATATTGCATTCCCACACATTGCAAATGGCATTCCATGTGGCTTCTCCAAAGAGTGTAATTAGTTCCATCAAACCTCGACTATCCTTCTTGTAGGAAGACATCTTGGATCTCCTCAAGTAGTTAAGCTCTTTTAGAGTAACTGAGCTCTGATACGAATTGTTGATTTAGGACAGACAACTGAGAGGGGGGTGAATCAATTGTCCCAAAACTTTCTTTTCTTTAAACACTTAAATCCTTCTTGTAATTCAACAACATAATAATAAATCAATCATGAAAGCACAATGCAATAATTCAAGAGCAGAAACATATTAGCACATATGACACCAAGATTTTAATGTGGAAAATCTAGTTAAGGGAAAAACCACGGGGTGACTAACCCAAGATTGTGTTCTCTGTTAAAAGAATAAGAATAAATGGCACATGTCAATTAAGGCTCACTGCCTAAGCACACTGCTCACAAGAGGCCCACTACCTACAAGAGACACACTATCTACAGAATAATAAATATTACATACTTGAACTGAAGATTAGTATCTTCACCATGCTTGAGTCAATTCCATTTAAGCCCAACACTTCTACTCTATTTTTCACTCTTATCCTCTCTACCACTTCCTCATCTTCACCACAAAATTGAAATGACTTCACAACTCTTATTTATACAAGATAACGACTTTGGGATAATCATCAAAATCAACACAATATACACTTTATTTTATTACAGAGAAAATGCACAAATACAACTTGTCTTATTACAAAAGACTTCATGTGAATCATCACATAGTCAGCCACACATATTTGGGACTTCAATCTTCTTTGAGGAACATGCCATGCTTCACAGAACATCTTCAAGATCATTCGTAAGATGTGTAAACCATCCAGTCGGCCATGATTAGGAAGAACTTCATCATCCAGAAGTAAACTTTCAATTACGAGCTCAATCTTCAATGTGGATCACCAACACAAACTGGACATAATCTAGAGACCCCCACAAGCTTTCCTGAATCACCAAGAACATCCACACCACTTCTGTCTACTAAAATCATTCTCATCTTCATCTAGAACCTCAAGAACACATTTTGTCAACACTGTCACATTAGAATAAATACTTACAGACCTCTAGACCATGAACCAATTGAGTTGTCAATTCACATTGGCTTCCTAAACACTCCATCAAATCCACAGAACATGATATTGCATTTCCAGATCTTATTGGACCTAATTGTGCCACTCTATCACCTCTGAACACCTACTAGAACTGGTTTCACTCAAGTGGCCATAACTTCTTCAAATCTTCATGTGGACCTCTCAAATCTTGACTAGATTATCTTTAGACACATATCTACAAACCCTTTGATGCACATTCCTTGATCTTCATCTTAGCTAGGATCTTCACTTCATATAGCTTCAATATCTTCATTGTTCTTCTCTGTTGCTAATAGGACTAATTTTCTTAATAGCCTCAGCACATAGCTCATCCAATCCTTGACATCAATGCAATAGGAGTATGTTGACATCAATGACAACACCAGTTAGGCACATACTTGCAACACAATGGAGTGCAATATTCACAGCATTCAGTGTACTATTAGAGGGGGTTGAATTAGTTGTCCCAAAAACTTAAACACTTTATGCAATTAAACATTCATCACTTATCCACAATTATTATAATTTAACAATGAGTACATGAAATTAGAAACTTAACCACATATACAACATCAAACACAAGAGACACCAGATTTTACATGGAAAACCCCAAGGTAGGGAAAAACCACAGAGAGGATTAGCTCTCAAATGTATATTGCAATCTTTAAATAATGATATTCAGGCTTGGTCACTCCACAGGCCTAAACATACTGGCTTACTGCCATGGAGAACAACTAGGTCTAGTAGGCTCACTGCCTCAACCCTAAACCTAGCAAGATTACAATAAGGGTTATTAAACCCTACTGTCGGCTTACTTATAGACTCACTGTCATGATCAATACCTTTCTATATTTGTGACTGAAGTACAATAATTCCTCTACTCCGCTCTGCCTCTTTTCTACTATGCCTTTTGGAGCTTTCTTATTATCTTTCCATTTTTGCTCAAGGACACTTTTTCCATGACTCAACTACAAGTATTTATACACTTCATCAACTTTGGAATGATCATCAAGGTTGACATCACAATCATCAACCATTGGAGCAATCTCCAAGGTTAGTATTAGAAACATTTATAAAATAGGTCCTGACCTATTACAACATTGTACAAAGGAAATGAAATGTAGATCATGTCATGCCTTAGCTGGGACTCAAACATATTCTTCCATGCCACAACATGCTTCCACAATCTTCCAGAGATCTCCATAATCACTGGGATTAACCAAGTCAGCCAAAATTGGTTACACGTTACACTATCTAGGAAAATCTTCAAACACAATCTCAAGTCTTTAATACAGACCAATAACAAGATAGGAACATGATTAGGAGACATCCACAAGCATGTTATAATCATCAGAAGCAATTCCAAGAACTTTAACCACTTTATCTATAGGAATCTTCTCACTGGAACACATGAACTTCATTGTCTTCAACTATCATAAAATAAAGATAGCTTGCAGACCACCAAACCATGAACCATTACAACTGTAGGCACTTATCATCATCCTAGACTTCCTTCTACAACCATAGAGAAAAATACTTTATTCTAAAGGAATGCGGAGCAGAATACTTTCTTCATGTCCCAACTGAATTTACAGAAAAAGTACATTTCACTCTGGTGAACACAACTCACTCAGATTTTCATGCGAAGGGCTCAAACCTGGAATGTAGTATCCTTAGTTGTACATCTAACTTGCTTCTAATCCACAGACCATGATCTTCAAGTAGAAATAAATGCGGAGTAGTTTACCAGATTGTTCTTCAGCATACAACTCACTATCTGTACTGCACTTCTCTATAACTCACTTGTTCCTTTTGGAGAGGCTAATTTTCTTAATATCCTCAACATACATGTTTTCTAAACAAGTAATATAATAAGATATAGTTGACATCAATGACAACAATAATTAGGCACATACTTACAATATGTAGCTGGTGGGATTTTGATATTGTATTGTATCATTTGCAGCGGTATTGAGTTACAAGGATTGCTAGTTGTAATTAGTTTGATTTGTTGGATAATAATATTGGACTCACTGTTGGTGGATATAGCCCGAGTTTGGGTGAACCACGTTAAAACTTGTCTCTTATTGTTATTATTTCAGTGTATTTTCATTCCTCTATTTAATCTTTATTTGCATTTAATTGATATCTTTTGCATACAGTTCCTAACAAGTGGTATCAATGTAGGTTGTGTTCAATTATCATCTGTAGGAAGGTCTCACGATTGAGAGGGAGTCTCATGGTTGAGTGGGAGCAATGGCGAACGAGAGTAAATTAAAGGTAGATAGATTCAATGGGCAGAACTATCAATTATGGAAGATGTAGGTGGAGGATTATCTCTATCAAAAGGATTTATGGAGGCCATTAGAAGGAATAGCCAAGAAACAAGTAACAATAATTGATGAGGATTGGAATCTTCTAGACAGAAAGGCACTGGGAACCATTTAGTTATGCCTGGCACCATCTGTGGCATTCAATATAATAGAAGTGAAGATAATAGATGAACTAATGACATCTTTGGCTAAATTGTATGAAAAACCCTTAGCCTCAAATAAGGAATTTCTCATGAAGCATTTGTTTAATCTGAAAATGATTGAAGGTAGATCTGTGACAAATCATTTAAATGAGTTTAATATGATTATCGGTCAATTAACTTCTGTAAAAGTAAAATTTGATGAAGAGGTGAGGGCTCTCTTGGTTTTACGTTCTTTACAAGAAAGCTGGAATAGCTTGGTAATAGTTGTAAGTAACTTAGTCTCTGGTTCAAATACTTTAAAATTTGATGATGATGTTGGTGTTGTCCTTAGCGACAAAATGCGATGGAAAAGCTCAGGAGGGTCCACATCAGGTAGTGTTTTAAATGCAAAAAGCAGGGGTGGATCAAAGAAGAGAGGAAAAGGTTATGGAGGTCATGGGAAGTCATGAGGAAAATCAAAGGACAAGAGGTCCCAACCTAGAGGATAGAAGGATTACTAGTATTGTGGAAAACTAGGTCATCTAGAGAAAGATTATTAGTTTCAAAAGAATAAAGTAGACAAATAAGAAGGTAATAAGGAGGCAAATGCGGTAAGTAATAAATCTGAAGATGATGCTTTGATTCTTTCCCTAGATAATGCTAATGATTCATAGCTTTTAGATTCAAAGGTCTCATTTCATGCTACGCCCCATAGAAGTTATTTTCTTGACTATGGTCAAGGGGATTTTGGGCTGGTTTATTTGGGAGATAATGAACCTTGTTAGATTGTTAGAAACAAAAGAATCAAGATTAAGTTGCAAAATGGAAATCATTAACTACTACAAGATGTAAGGCACGTTCCAAGGCTGAGTAGGAATTTAATTTCAGCAAGGCAGCTAGCTGATAAAGGTTGCATAGTTACTTTCAGTGATAAAAATTGGAAGGTTTCAAGAGGTACCTTAATAGTAGCAAAAGGCGTGAAAGTAGGCACCTTATATCTTTGTATAGGTCATATTGTTCCTTCTACTTTAGTTGTTGCAAACAAAATCTAAATAGGTTTAGAAACAGTTGCTGTAGGTTCACAGGAAGAGACTGAAACAGTTGCTGCAGGCTCTGAGACAACATTGTGGCATAACAGACTTGGGCATATGAGTGAAAAAGGTATGAACCTACTTCATTCTAAGAAAGTTTTACCAGGACTGAAATATATTAATATGGATTTCTGTGAAGGTTGTGTATGGCAAAAAAAGAAAGATGAAAAATTAGAGCTTGTGCATACAGATGTATGGGGACCGGTTCAGGTATCTTCTCTGGGTGGCTCTAAGTATTATGTTACATTCACACATGATGCAACTAGGAATGTTTGGATTTATTTCCTTAGGTAGAAATCTGATGTATTTGAAACATTTAAGAAATGGAGAAACTTGGCTAAGAATAAGATGGGTAAAAGATTAAAATGTCTGAGATCTGATAATGGTGGTGAGTGTTGCAGCAAAGAATTTGAGGATTATTATTTCTTTAATTGAATTCATAGGTTGAAAATGGTTCCAGGGACTCCACAAGAAAATGGAGTGGTTGATCGCATGACTATGATTAAGTTAGTGTAAACTATAGGAGTAATACACCAACACCCCCCCTTAAGCATAGCTTAGGTGAGTTTATGAAAGATGTGTCCCAGCTATGATCTTGATGAGGTACCCATGTATAAATGCATCTTTGAGAAAGTAAAGAAAGAAGGAAAACCCTGTGAGAAAAAAAACTTTCCTCCAAAAAGAGAGAAAAAGAAGGAAAGGCTTAGATACCCCCCCTCCCCCCCAAAAGATGAGGATGCTGATGTAGACACCACTGTAGATATGAGTAACTCCTGAAGCATTTCGTAGTAGTAAACTCTACCATTCCCTTAATTCCAAGAGAATTGAGCGAACTAATTGAAGTTGGTAGTGATCAAGAGATGAAGACCAAGATGTAGGTCCAAGAAATATATTGAACAACTGAAAACAAGGTTGTACATTGAGCACACATAAGAATGAGTTGAGAATCTGTGTGATTCAAGTTGTGATTGTTACAACCCCCCCATTACACTTTATAGATCAGCGTGAGTACAATTTCTAAATTCCCTTTACACTTTCAATTACATGACACTACATGAGTATATTTACAAACAATGATGCTAGTGGAGTTCAATCAACCTACTACATGGAACCAACTGAGCTAAGCCGTCAGTTGACACTTGGCTCTGAAGTTGCATCTTGATTTTCTTCTTCACCGCATGTGAAATGCGAAAAGATGAAGAAGTAGTCAAAGTGACAAACCTTGCCCACTACAATAAGTTTTTGATCTTTGGATTCTCAAATGAGGACTGATGTAGCTGTGAACTCAACTATCTTTTTAGAATCTATGAGTGCATACACTGAGAGGTAATTTTTGAATAAATCAAGAATGTAATAGACATTGTGAACAAATTCATTTCCCAATTTGACAGTTCGCTTGCCAAGAACATCATGATAGGCTTCGTCCATTAGCATTTTGTAAGTATTGCAAGATTTGATTCTCACAAACAATTCATGGAAAGGTGACATGTGATCACCCACTACTAAACAAAGGACCCATCTATTGACTTTTGTTTTTGACGGTGCCATTGAATTACCTTTTTACCCTTTTTGAGTGGTGAAGTGGTGAAATTTAGACTCCTAAATGCTCAATTCTTAAGTTAAGGTGGCACTTTAGGTTGAGTGTTTTTGAGCACTCTTGCTTGATACCCCCTCAAAGTGGCACTTTATAATTTAGTGCATTGACATTATTTTACACCTTTTTATTCAATTTCCCCCTTTAGTTTGTTCACCCCCCCCCCAATTGTGCACTGTATAGAAGGAGTGCTTTTAGGTCACCCTAATATAGCCTAATTGGGCACTTTATAGTTTTAGTAAGATATTAGGCTAGATAGAATAGCGACGAAAAAATAACCACTTTTGCAAAAAGAATGACTTGATTTCAAGTTGTTATGCAAAAGTTATGGGCTTTTGAAAATTTTTGCATGCATAAAAAAAATCACCTTCTAAAAAAAATTTCCAATGTGCTGGAAAAAAAAATTGCATATAATTTGATATGAGAAAAAAAACTTGATAGAGAGGCAAAAACTTTAGCCCCCTTGAGCTTAATTTCATGGCAGTGAACCACTCATCCTAGAAGTGAGCCACTCTTTTGGTAGTGAGCCACCTTTGGATAGTGAGTCCTTTTTGGGTAGTGAGCCATGAGTAGTGAGCCCTAAGCAGTGATCCTTTTTGTTATTCGGTATTATTCCTTTATTATATTGTGAGCTAACACTGACCGTGGTTTTTCCCTGTTTAGGTTTTTCCACGTAAAAATCTAGTGTTCATGTGTGTATGGTTTTGATGTGTTTATGTCTTGATTATGCTATTCATGTTTAATCTTCATAATAGAATAAGGAGTTAAAGTAAGTGAAAGTGAATGTGATTTTGTTTATAGAGATTAAGGATTTGATAAAACTGATTCGCTCCCCCACTCTCAGTTGTCTTGTGCCTTTCAACAATTGGTATCAGAGCGAGCTTCCCTAGTATGTAAAGCCTAATAGTTTAAGGTAGATCTAGGATGGCACACAAGAAAGACATTCCTCGGTTTGATGGATCTCTAAGGTACCCCTGTGAAGCCTTCTATTCAAAAATAAGTAAATTTAGGGTTCTGGATAAACCAATACACATACTAGGTCCAACTAAATTCATTGCTTGAACCGATAGCCTTCTCCTTAAATCCCCTTGAAACATCCTCATAATGTACATGGTGAATGCATCATTTAGACTCTTCAAATGTGCCAAGGAATGATCTTTCTGTAATTGAGGATGGAAATCATAAACTTTGTAGTCACCAACAACATTTCCCATAGTTCCACGCCTAGTCAATCTAGGGTAAGGGAAGCTCCGAGCCAAAATGTAAACTATATAGGAGCTCATGTAGAAGATTCTTGTCTTAGATAGAGTCATGAATTGTCCCTGAAGGTTGTCACTAATCAATTTAGCCCAATAGATTTTCTAAGTTCCATTTCTAACTTCTTCAACAAAGGAGAAAATCCATACCTCAAAGGAGGAAGCACTTGAGAGTCCCATCGTCCTACTGAACAAGGTCACTAAGTCATTGTTCTTTGTATGGAAGTCACCATTGTACAAGTTGACAGGTAGTTTATACAAAGTAAAGCTTGGATTTTCATCCACCTATCATTAATAACATTTCCGCATGCATCAAGAGCCTGGTCATTAGGACTTGCCCTCGATCTTTTGTCAAGTCTAACACTTTTGGATAAGGAGGACTATCAAATGCCTCTACTATTGCTTGTAGAGTCAGATCAGCCATGATTCTGCCATCCAGAGCTTTGATCATCTTGGATTCCACGTGATAGTGCTCTCTACACTCCATTATGAACTCTGAACATTGTGTTGAGGTGGGAAAACTGACAACTTGTGCAATACCATTACTTGGTATATTTCTTACCCATTCAGTAGGGTTGGGCCCATACATCTTGTGCTTGAAGTCCTCTAAGGACCTATGTACCCCAATTCATTGTTTGACACTTCGTTCTAGGTGGAAGTGATCCGAAAGGCAAGTAGAACTCTTTTGATCTTGTACTTCATGTTGGCGAGCCTAGTCATTTACCTTGTAGAAGAAATCGTAATAAATACCCCTTGATTTCAACTGATTTCACTAAAGGGTCAATAAAACAATGCTTTCAAGTCACCATTTAAGGATAAATATTTTGAATTATTTAGTATTTAGAGAGTTCAAATTATAGGTGTACCAATAATTAGTATTTTAGATTAGTGCTAAAGATAAAGGGATCTTTAGAAGTCTTTACATTTACCAAAGCATTATTCTTAATAGATGTTTTGTAAACCATTCAGCTTCCCCCCGAAACTAAAACTACAGAACTTTTTTTTCTATTTAAATTTATAAATCTTTATTCTTAAGACTTTTTTTAAACTTTTCAACTTCACCCAAAAACTAAAACTAATTTAACTTTTTTTCTATTTAAATTTATAAATCCATTTCGGATAGACCTCTAGATTGTGTCATTTGAAACTAGCTCACAAAACATATGAAGCACATAAGAATAATCATTTTTATTACAAATGTATGTGTATGTCTTTTGCATATTTAATCATTTAGCTACCTGAAAGATAGGACTTATTGCTTCCTTAGCGTGAAGAGTGACCATGGAACTTTAAGAGGAGACTGAAAATAAATTTACTTTTCTTTAAAAAGAAAAATAAAATAAAGCGGTAGTCACAGGGAATCGGCCATCGACCCGGGCTTCAATTAAATATAAGTGGATTGTGAAACAAGAGATATTTGAGCCTCTTTGAGAATCCTTGAAATTTATTGTGACGAACAAGCAAAAGCACAACGGCAGAATCATTAAAGCAAATTACATTTGGTGATGTGAAAGTACGTAACAACACTACGTGGCAAACTTTTGAAGTAAGTGGGGAGACCGAGTGCGATTCCGTCTTGCCGCATCCGCTGGTATATTTAAAGCTAGATAGAAACACTGTTTGGGATTCCCCTGCCGGTCATTCCGCCCTCCTTGGAGAGATCAGTGGTGCTCGGATAGAGCAGAGTGTATGGAACCTGCGCCGGTCCATACCTGTTCTTGAGGTTGGGATTCGTGTTCCTCGCCAACACATTCTTCTCCACAGTTGCCAGAGCGGAAGAGAATCGCCCAAAGGCTTGGTCGATGCCCTCATCGTCTGTCCATTCAGGAGTGGAGCCCTTCACCTGTCCCATGTACACCTCGTCCGTGGAATGCTTGGACAGAAGCTCCAGCACTGCCATTACAGTGGTGGCCTGAATCGGGGTGGACACAGTTGAAAGCAGGAAGTTCTCGGGGTCTTTCACCATTTGCGTGTAGTCAAAAGAATGTTGTTCAGGAATGAAGCGTCTGCTAATGGTGGGGAGATTGGGCATGTATCCTCCGTAAGCATATTGCCCGAAGTTGACGGCTGCGTGGTGAGCAGACGCAACCCAGATGATGGTGGTAATCGCTTCCACAGCTTCTGCCACCGATTCCATCTGGTACCATCCGCTTTCGTTCTTCAGGTCTCCATGCCCCACGTTCACCACCTCCTTCCACCACGCTTGCACTTCTGTGTCTTGTTTGATTGCATCGTCGCTCTTGTAGTACAGAGAGAAATAATCACTCACCCATTGCTTTAAAGCAGTCCAGATCTCCAGGCCGTCCACTGCATATGGATAATCTTGTACAACAAGCCTCAGTCCGTAAGGTGCGGCTGAGTCTGGAACTGCCATCCCTCTGCATAAATGGTAATTAATTAAAGTGGTGAGACACAGGTAGCATTTGTCACTTGTAGAGCGGGCAAATTATATAAGCCTAGGTTTACCTTTTTATGAGATCGGCCGGCAAGCCTTGTTCATTGAGTTTCCAGTTTTTGTATGCCTTGGAGGTCAACTCTATGGCGTATCGGCCTGGTGTGAATCCGGATTCGATAAAACCTTTTGCATTAATTAGAATCTGTCGGGCAGATTGGTTGATGTCCATGGTACCAAAGTAATGTGGAAGCAATAACTTGTGAAGTGGATGCATTTTGCTCAGTTGCCTGTTTGTGGCAATGATGAAGGGCTCGATGACCGCATGGGTTCTTAGCCTGCACAACATGGAACATTGATGAATACGGCAATAGCATACAAGTTCAAATTAAATATTAGTCGATCTGCTCTTACCAGTGGCTTACTAACTGGTGATAACTGGAATCGTTAACTCGCGAATGAGCTTTGGCGAGCAGCCAGAGAGCTCCTTCTTCTCCTTCTTGGGCAGGTGTGTAGACACTTCTTTCAGCCTGGCTGAGAGTGGTATGAGGCAAACACAACTCGATGGCAACCGTCTTGAGGATCCCTTGGTCAGTCAGGAAGAAAAGAGTGCGGGAGGCGTACATTTTAAGATCGTCCGATTGTTTGTTAATGCGTTCCAGGTAGGGCATGTAGAAATCGTAGTAATCCAAAACGAACAGTCTCTTCGCTTCAACAGCCTAATTACATTCAGTAATATAACCACTTTAGTTCTCTTCAATGATCGCTCAAGAAATATGGACATAGGTCGGTATATACCTGCTGCACAGAGAGACCGTCAAGGTTTTTCTCGATATGTTGTGCCGTGATACTACTCTCCTGAGGGCCATATAACTCTGCGTCCAAGCTGCTTGATGGAGGAAAGCTCTGTGCCAGGTTTAATAAGAGCAAAGCATAATTAACATCGTGTTCCACTTCAGTGTTCACTACTAAAATAGTAACTCTAGACCTAAATATCATGGCGGGTAACTAATATGCTTGCCTGCACACATTGAATGACCATAGGATTGAGACCTGAAAGGGCTTGGCGGTCAAACTCTTCGTCTGTCCTCCACGCACCTTCATCAGCTGTGAGACACAAATAATAAACAGCCAATTTTTAGGATGAGGCTCTATACCATTTACTACCAATTAAAATAAAATATTACTCAGCTCTCACCCTTAAAAACTTGGGGAACTTTGAAATTTACGAGGGCTTGGTCCTGTGTGCTGAGCAATCCTTTCACCAATTGAAAAGGAACTATCTCTTGGCTGATATTCATCAATGAGTTGATAGACTTCGGGATTCCTTTGCTGTAAATAGCTTTCACATCTTCCAGCGAGTCGAACTTATCGCCAAATGGGGACTTGGACTTGAGCGTGGGTACAACGTTTTTGACAAAGGCCCTCACCAAATTAGCCGTGAAGTCGGAAAAGACTATGTGAGGAAATTTCTCGTCGGGGGGAATGTAGTTTGTGCTCGGTGCAGAGGCCAAGCTCTCCGACTTGGGATCTGTCATAACGTAAACATCATTAGCGCTAAGTTACCAGAATTAATTAATTATTACTGCTAGTGCTCAATCAAAAAATGTATGGGGAACCTGTTTTAGTAGGGGGGCGTCCTGTTCTACATCTCCTAGGATAGGGAAACTCCTGGGATCCACCCAACACCTCCCGTCGAAGATCGCGATCACTGTCGGGGTTGCCCAGATCGTTGTACGTGTCATAGTCGTACACGCGATCCAACAGCCTCCTCTGTCCCGTCCCATTTCCTCGCAGGGTTGTGAGCTCTTGCTTTCTCAACTTTATCAAACCCACAGGTGTCTCCCCCGGAACATGGCTCTGAAAAGATGAAGATGGAGGTGTTGCCTGTTAGTTAGCTACCTAGTCAAGAAATCGAAATGAGTAAAGTTAGAGCTAATACCTGAGTAGAAAAGAAGACGCGCGCTGTTTTGTTGAACCAGTAGTAAGGGTAAATCCAGGAGTTACATTGAAAACGAAGGGCGGGAAGTTTGCCGGGGACACCGGAGAGGGTGAGGGACTTGAGGAAGAACTCCCTAGCGTGCGTGTTCTTCACGAGCAACGCCCCGGGCACTCCCAATGCGGCCTTCCATTTGAAGGCGATTGAGTATCGCGTCGTGTCGCCGGCAATCGGACCATCTATCGGGCTCCAGCTTATTGATGTTTCTTCCCCTTTCTTCCCCACTCCCGTATCTACGTCATTCGCAAGTGCTCATATATTACACGAAAGGAAAACAATGCTAGTACTACTGAATCCATACAATTAACGATATGTTACCTTGATCAATCTGGTCGCTACTGACAAGCTGAAGAAATACTTTCTTCCCGATCAACTCAAAAAAGGTGTCCGCAACGGTGGCAGAGTAATCGTTAACATCTGCAAGATATGTTTTCATTAACGCAACTTCTCCTTTGATTTCAAACTCCTCCCCATCCACATTTTTAGAGGGGAATGGCCATGTGGGAACTGCAGGAACAGTTGGAACGGGGAGATTGTTGAGAAAGCCTTTCACATTCATTTTTCCTAATTCTAATAAACTCTCTATCAATCCACCGCTCGCAGTAGTCGAGATTAAGATACCTAAGCTGCTGCGTATGCCTCTTTATATACACATATGTGACGGGGCTTGCGTTTGTTTTTCTTCAACTGTTTGTTTACGCATAATGGAAATCAGGGTCACCTCCGCAAATGGGGACCACCGGCAACAACATACAATTGTCGTTATCGTAATTATTGTGTTTTACAAGCATTAATGATGTTTCCCAAATCCATTAAGAATATCTTGTCCTTTGAATTTTAATTCTGCCCGCGTTTTGCGTCCGTAATATATGTGCCTACTTAATTGATACGATTAATTTTCGGAAATTAAAATCTCTGATTCCTCCATGTGAGAAACATGAAGTAGGTATCACGCGGGCAGCCGTCCTGCACTGGAAGAAATTTTCTTTTGTCTTATTTTATGTACTCTGTACATACCTATATGATAGGTTACTATTTCAGATTCCTCCATGTGAGAAACATGAAGCATCGGCCAGTACGTCCTGTCAACTGTGAATTTTTGTTTTACTTTAACAGGTCTCCTGCATGAACGTGAGTTATAGGAGAGCTTTCGGATAAGATTAAAAAAGGCAGGCTTTTGGATGAGATAAAAATGACAGGGTTTTTGAATGTCCTCCTTAAAAAAGTATACACATCATGAATCTGCAAACATATTATATTCCAGGTGATGCATGCACTCAAAGCTCTCTGAAATAAACCTACACCTTGCATTTCTGGCAATTTGAGTTTCGATACTCGCAATCAATTTACAACGCCTGGCTTAACAATATAATGTGATACACGTGATACAAACAAGCTCGAATTCATTAATGTGCAAGTACACATACAAAAGTTTTTGAGCAACTCTGATTTCGCTAATTCAAGAAGTAACATTAGAACACAAGTCACGTCCATTTTTAACTTTTAGGAATGCATTATAAAAAGTCCATAGATAGCATGATTGAAGCCTTTGTTCTATCTGGAATGAAATTTGCAGCTCTTACAAAATTTCTACAAGATTGGCCTTAAATCTTGCATCCCCTATTCTTGACTTTCGGTAGTGCTTTGTTACCTTAGAATGATAATTGATTTTAAGAGTTTTGATCCAGTGGGCCTTATTGGATGTTTTGGCCGAGTTTCTAATCTTGTCCTTCAATCTAATTTGTGCCTCTATGTTTCTTTTCTTGGCCTTGTGTATTTATTGAGCTCCAAGTTACAATCACAGTGACATGTGAATTATTGTTTGATATTGTGAGCCTAAAAGATATGAAAATATTGATATTGTGTGCTAAGTAATGAGATGTGATTATATGTGCTATGTGCTAAGGGCTAACTTGATGGAGCTCATGTTGTATGCAATCGAATTTCTGTGTTGCATGGTGTCTCGAAGATCATTCAATCAATTATGATTGAATGAACCTTAAATTTATTAACATTGTCAAAGCTCTCAGTGTTCTTAAGACTCCAAGGGTCGTTAGATGCTAAACATGATTTGTGGTCCTTGGGGTTCCCTTGTGTTCAAGTGATACATTGTGATCTAGAGCTTCGTGATTGTTTCATTCATGTCGAGTCAACACAGTGGCAAGTCTTGATTCCTATGCTCAATTATGCTCATATATCAATTTATATTGGCTTGTGGGACTAATGGGCAACTTATTGGTAGGATTTTGCTTGAAGGTTCTAGCGAATGTGATATTGCCATGTGCCATCCAATGTGGTGTGGTGGGAAATTTTTTATATTTAATTGTTGTGCTCATTTAAAGAATGAAAAGGTTTTCTATGATCGGTGTCTAAATGCTCATATAGCATGATTGGTTTCCTCCATGTGAGAAACATGAAGTATCGGCTAGCACGTCCTGTTATCTATGAAATTTTGTTTTATTTTAACAGAGCTCCTATATGAACATGAGTTATGCGAGGGCTTTTTAGATAAGATAAAAAAGATAGGCTTTTGGATAAGATCAAAAATGCTTTTTACCATAAATCAGCTAAACTTGTGTAAGTGCAATGAAATATAAGCATGACATACATGGTGGTGACAACATATAAGCATGACATGACATACATTTTGTTGACAACAAAATCTGTACAACTAGCTTCTAGTAAAGAATCTTACCTTTCATGCATGTATAAAGATTATGTTTGAATGTTGGGTTGTGTCAAAAATCAATTAAAGTTTATTCAAATCATCAAAGTGTCACTAGCTTCTAGTAAAGAATCTTACCTTTCATGCATGTATAAAGAAAATTTATGTATAGTATCATTATGTTTGTGACATGGTGGAAGATGGGAGGGTATTGGTGGAGAAAGTTGATACTTTGGAGAATGTTGAGAATGCTTTGACAAAGATATTTAGCGCAAAGAAGTTTAGATTGTGTACAATAAGTCTGTGGGCCTCACATTACCTAGTAGATAGTTGATAGTGTCGGTACTTTCCTTGCTCTTGCAAGGTGTTTAACAAGTGGGGGAATATTAGGAAAGGTGTCTCAATCTTGCATCCTAATGTTCAAATATAATTTCTGGGCTATAGAGGTCATTTTTTGCCCCAAAAAATTGCCAAATTTGGGTTTAACCAATTAAAGTGAGTTACGGTGATGTAGAACTCTCTAAGATATTTAATTTACAAAACAACTAAATCAAATTCCTAGATAAAAAATTATGACCTCCATAAGTTCATCTTTCACATCAGGAATGTAAGAGCATCTATGATGCATAAGGGAGTTGTAAGAGGGAATTAAAAATATTGACCAAGAACTTTTACCAATCAATGGCATGTCATTATGACTATCATAAAGTATCTTTGGAGGGTTGAATAAGACAAATTGGAGTGCCCAAGTTGGGAGGATAACTATGACATTATTATAGATTCTTCTAGGACTTCTCTTGGGATTTGGGTGTTGGAA
The DNA here is from genome assembly GCA_027924645.1 of Cunninghamia lanceolata. Taxonomy (NCBI): domain Eukaryota; kingdom Viridiplantae; phylum Streptophyta; class Pinopsida; order Cupressales; family Cupressaceae; genus Cunninghamia; species Cunninghamia lanceolata. The sequence continues at coordinate 1,133,211 of BSBN01000248.1, read as the reverse complement.
TTTGATTAGTAGATTTGGGAGCCACTTATGGGTGGTGTTAGCTCGTGGTTTCGCAATTCCCCTTTGGTAGTGTTATGTATTGGTTTCTCCATTTACTAGGTGCTTTAGATGGAGTTTACATAGTGTATTTTATAGGTATTTTTATGTTGTTGGTATTACTCTAGATCTGAGTGTTAGTGTTGTCTTTTATGAAGGTTCCTTGCCTAAATTATTTATTGTAACTGATTTTGTTGCTAATTAATATATTGATTAATAAGTTGATAATAAAGGAAGCTCGGGTAAGATAAAAGAAATTGATTGTATTACAAATGTTGATTCTAAAATTTCTTCCACTACAAATAATCTTATTTTTAACTTGTTGGCACAAGAGAAAAGTGAATATTCAAAATTGTTTAGTATTAACATTAGTGGTCAATTGTTGATATATTGTCATTGATGTCAAAGTTGGGTATCAGAGAAGTGTATAGAAGCAAAATATCTAAGGCAAATAAAGGAAAAGTTATTGATTTGTTGTCATTTCAAGTTGTATGATCAAACCAAGGACTTCATTATGTTAAAGACCCAAATGGGTATCCCCTGTTTCAGTTTGGTGAAGTTTGGGAGAAAATTGGATAAGTTATAGCCAGTCAAAGATTTCTTCATTTCATGAACTGACAGGTTTACCAGTACTATTTTTCGCTAATTTTCTGAAGAAGGGGAAGCATTCCTTTTGAAGACTTAAGAAAAGATTAATTCTAAGTTATTGGTGTAGTTCTCTTTTTGAGAACTAGTTCATGAGTTTGGTTTTTTCATTGATTCATCGACTAAGCGACAAAGGGGAAGGAGAAAAGATAAGTGTTTGAAAAAAAAAGTACTTTACTATCAGGAAAGTGTGTCAATGATGAACTAGTTTGAAATTTTAGATATTTCCTAATTCACCAATTGGGTGACACTTGGCAAAGAAATGCGGACAGTGTGTGAAGCGATAAAGAAAGGAAAGGGCTCAAGTGGTCCAAATTTGAGTTTTGACTATTTCGCCAATAGAAAGAAAGTGTTTAAGTCCAAGTTTCTCATTGTCAGGAAAGTTTTCTTTTTGAGAACTAGTTTGAGAGTTTGGCATTTCACCGATTCACCGACAAGGTGACAGAGGCTCTCAAAGACAAAGGTTCAAGTTTTTTTCGACTAAAAACTTTTTGAAAATGGTTAAGGTAAGGAATTTGAAGAGTCTAAATACTTGATCGGGAAAATCTTCATTAGAATAACTTAGGTTTTTTGAAGTAATTTTGAAGGTTAGAGTTTTTACCGAGTTGCCAATAAAGAACATATACTTGGCATAGATAAAGCAATTAAGGCTTGAAGGGAGAGTTCGTGGTTTATCTTTTTTGCTAATAAGGAGGATAAAGAAGACAAAAAAGCAAAGTTTGGAGAAACAAGAATTTGCCTATAAAGATAACTAAGGCCAAAGTTTGTGTAAAAGTGATTTTGCCAATAAAAGTGATTATGGCAATAGAAAGTAAAGTATGGAAAATGATAAATCACTGATTAAGAAGTCAAAAAGGCAAAGTTTGAAGAAATGAACTTTTGTTGATATAAGGGAAAAAGTAGTATAGAAGAATAGTTCAAAGAAGTGAACTTATGTTGATAGAGATGATAAAAGTAAAGTTTGAAGAACTAAACTTTTGCTGATAGAGGAAAAGCCAAAGTTAGTTTGAGATCTTCCAAAATCGTAGATTAAGAAGAGACTAAGCCTATAGTTTGAAGAAAGTGGAAATCACCAATAAAAGAGACAAGAACCAAAGTTCTGAAAAAGATGTTTTCGTCGATAATAAGGAAATAGATCAAAGTTCAAAAAAGGTGATATTTGTCGATAAAGGTGATAGAGAGGATAGTTTGAAAAAGGTAAAGTTTTCCAATAAAAGGTTCAAAGCCATTGTTCAAGAAATGATAAAGCCACCGATAAGAAAAGGAAAATTAAAAAGTGTAAACAATTATATTTCTGGCATGAAATTAGTATGTTTTTTTACTGATTAAAGACTTATAGTGTTTGCATGGTGATGACGATAAAATAAAAGCAAAAAAAACTATTTTTTTTCATGCGACTGTAACAACAGATAACTAGCAATTAAACAAATGCATTCGCAGAGCTACATACAGAGGTAATGTTCTTGACATGTAGAAAAGTGAAATTATAGAAAAGCCACAGTCTAGTGCAGACATGCAAAAGCACAAATACATGTGAAAAGAGGAAGTTCAAAAAAATAGGAGTGTGCACATGCATATATGCGAGTGTATGCAGAGATAGCTACATATATAAAAGTGATTGAAAATAGAGTCTCGACAAGTGATACAGACATGGATTGTTACAGACTAGAGAAGTTTTTAGAGCAGAGAGTCTGCGTGAGTACAGTGAGATGAGAAGATTGTACATGATTGAATAGATGCATTTGAGGTTGATGAAGAACCAAATAGCTGCATACATGTATATGTGAAGATTTAGAGAGGTTGATACCTCCTATAGACTAGGTTGGTGCTCATATTAGGTGATTGTAGTCTCCTTAGAGTTGGTGCTCTTAAATCAGGGATTTGGTGATTCCTTAGAGTTGGTTCTCTTAAACATTGTAATCAATGTTTTCATTTATTTGGCTAGATTAGGATGGTAGATCCTAGCAGCCTTTTGTTAGCATGGGTTTCCCACATTGGGTTTTCCATGTATATATAGTGTTCATGTGTGCATGTTTTCTTGTTGTTGATGTTATTGCATTGAAAGTTAATTTGATCTACATTCTACAGGCTTGAAGTTTTAAGTTTTATTAATCTACTGATTCACCCCTCTTTTAGTAGATTACTTGTGTTCTAACAATTGGTATCAGAGCAAGGTTTGTTGCAGAAGCATAATAGCTAAAGGTTGGTCTAGGAGATTAAACACATGGCTGGTCAAGAAGGGTCTCACTCAAACAAAAAACCATTGTTTGATGGAATAAATTATGCATTTTCGAATATAAGGATGGAAATCTACCTAACTTCAATAGGGTTCAATGTATGGCAATATGTTAAGGATGGTTATATTGCTCCTAGAACTCCTCCAATAGACCAGATGGGTGAGAAATAATGTGAGAATAATGCTAAGGCTAAGAATGCAATTTTATGTGGTTTAGCTAAATCTAAATTTGTGAAAGTAATGCAATGCAAGTATGCCAAAGAAATCTAGGATAAGCTTCAGAGCATCTATGAAGGAGATACAAAGGTGAAACAGGCCAAGCTACAAACCTTTAAAGGAAGATATGAAATCTTGAAAATGAGAGAGGAAGAAAATATTGCTGATTACTTTCTCAGAGTTGATGAAGTTGTGAATGCTATGAGAGGACTAGATGAAGAATTAAGAGAGCCAGTGATTGTTCAGAAAGTACTTAGATCTTTGCCTTCTAGGTATGATTCTAAAGTCTCTGCTATAGAAGAAGCAAAAGATCTTAATAAGATAATTGTTGATGAGATACATGGTATTTTTACTGCTTATGAAATGAGGACAGGTGGTATTGAGATTTCAAAGAGAGAAGCTACATTTAAGGCATCAAATAAGGAAAATAACGTAAAGCCTGAATTTGATACTATATATCGAAAAATTTGGATTTATAAATGGAAACGATCAAACAATTGAAATGCATAACCTAAACCCAAATAATTCAATACCTCGAAGATGCAAAATGAGCTTGATTGATTGATCGATCGCTTTGTTGTGTTGATTGCTCGATTCCGCAGCATAACGTTGATAAGGAGATAGATGATGGATGCAAAGGCTCTAATGATATTTCAACAACATGTGGATACTTGAGGATCAATGCCCTTTTAGAAAATTTGACAGAATAAGGCTGCTTAAGGCTCAATGCATGCTAATAGCTTGTGAGGGGGTTGATTTATAGGAAAGGCTTGGTTCCAATGGATGGCTAGGATCAATTAGGGCTTTAGGTGAAATGGATGGATAGGATTAAGTTAGGTTTCCTTGCACATCAAAAAATTGTAGTCATATGACATGTGGCAAATGAGGATGAGGCTTAGGTGTGCTTGTGTAGATAAATACTAAAATTAGGTCCCATTAGTTGTGCATGTGAAAGATAAAAGTTGTAACACATGATTGACTAGACAAGTGTTGGAATGTGATGAAAGATGAGTGTTTAATTCAAATAAAATATTTGAATTAGTTGGGATATGAGTTGGATATTAATTAAATAAATAAAATTTATTTAATTAATATGATAAATGCATAAAATGAGATAAGACATGATGTGGAATTAATTAAATAAATACAATTTATTTAATTAATTGGCTAAGTGAATGAGAATGGGATTTTAATTAAATAAATAAAATTTATTTAATTAATTGGATAATGGATTAGGGATGTAACAAGGTGTCGCTAGACATGGACAAATTTGGGTGTCTACATTTTGCCCCTCTTTGAGATGATGTTCGAGATGATAAGATTTGTGTGGAGTAACATCATTTGAAAGAAGCCAAGGTATGGATAGAGGAAAATGATAGTGATGATGGAAAGATATGATGAGGATGATGATGGTGGAAAGATAGGATGAAATGGGATGATGATGCCCCCTCGAGAGGTTAGGCGGGTTGGACAAACACGGGTAGGCTCTCGAAAAGAAATGGCTTGGCTGCAAAAAGAAAGATAAGGGGATAGATAGAAGAAATGATGATGCATTATGCTGCAATGAAGGTGAGCAACCATGATGTTTGATATAGCACTAGACGTTATGCACCAAGGTATAAGGACCAGGGTGACGATGTGTCTTGTGCCCCAGCGTAATACAACCTTGTCTAACATATAGGGAAGAAAACTTAGAGCATTGAAGTCCTACTACACAAAAGGTATGATATGACCTTAGATGCAAAGGATAGTGCAAAAAGCTATTCCAACATACACAAGATATGAATATTAGCTGGAATGATATAGATGTGATACAAATGCAAGATAAAAAGATAACACACACAAGCAAGCAAGCAAGCAAGCAAGCACAAATGATTCAAAAACAAACAAGGTATTGCCCCTGTCAAGCTGTAAACCAATGATTAATTGCTGATTGTTGATAGTTGAGAGTGTTGTCATTGCAGGGAAAGCTATATCCCTAGATCAACACAAGGTTGTTTGCTGAGTTGGTTGGCTAGTTGATTGATTGATTTGGCTTACAACAAGGCTAGGATCAAGACCATGGATTGCGTTTGGATAACTTGGCTTGATTAATTAACATGATTGGTATGGATTAAGGATGGGCTTGCATTTGGATCTTTGTTTGGAATGGTTGGAAGATGATGAAATGTTGATTAGATTGATTTGATGAAGGATGGATGATTTGTGGTGGATTGAGCTTCTTTTGACTTGCTGAAGTGATTGGATTTGTTTTGATGGCTAGATTGATGTGCTTGAGTTGATTTACTTTAGTGTTAATGTTGATGATTGATAGGATTTGTTTTGAGGGTTGGCTTGATGTGCTTTGGTTGTGATGTTTGTTGTTGCTGGGTTGATTGTTTTGATGATTGGATTGTTTTGAATGATGATAGTGATGGTGTGATGATGAGAGTGTCCACTCAATCTAAGTATAAGCAAGTGTTCTTAGTGTGCACAAAGGATGTAAAATAAACAAGGTATTGCCCTTGTCAAGTTATAAACCAATGATTGATTGTTTCATTGATGATGATAGTGTTGTCATTGCAGGGAAAGCTATATCCCTAGATCAACACAAGGATGTGGGAATGCGATATCCCATTGATGATGATTGATTGGGCTCATGACAAGATTATGATCAAAAACTTGTTGATTTGATTGGATAATGTTCCTTGATTGATTAGCTTGCTTCATATGGATTAATGTGACTTGGATTTAAGATCATTGCTTAGATTGATTTGATTGATATGATTGGAATAAGTGATTGATTGAAATGGATGAATAAATGTTATTGATAGGAAGAATTGATGATGATGATTTTGATTTTGATTGATGTTGATGGAGTGGATTGTTTTGGATGATGATTGAATTGATCTTATTGCTTGGATTTTTTGTTGGATATTTGATTTTTTTGGATTTTTTGACATATTTGATTTTTTTTTGAAGTTTTTGAAATGTTTTGGGATGTCAATGGATTTACAATTTAGGTAGCTGTTGTGATAGATACCAATGACAAGGTAGAAAACCAAGTCTAGGTGCAAGGATGGATAAATGGATGAGCTCATATTAAATGGGTTGAAAGGCTCATGATAGATGGATAGATAAAAAGATAGGCCATAAAAGGGATGGATGCATGCCTCATGATGAACAAATAGGTAGGCTATAGTGGAAAGCTCATGATAAATGGATGGGGATAAGCTATAAGATGGAAAGCTTATGATAAGGATATGCCATAGTGGATGGATCATAAGGGAGCTAGGATGTGATCTTCAAAGGCTATGTTGCATAGGAAGAATAACTTGCCCCCATTCTAGGTGGTAATGCTTAGGATTTTTACATGACAAAGTTCATGACCATGGGATGACATGATAGGTTTTACATGACAAGGTGTATGATAGGTGGATAATGATAATATGGATTGATGAGGAAGGTATGAGGTATACCAAGAGATATCCAAAGCATGTTTCAAGATTTTGCCCCTATGTCTTCATCAAAATCAAAAGGCAGAAGGATGGATGAATGGATAAATGGGTTCAATAGGATAGGCTTGTTTATGTAATGGCTAAGGATGGTAGGATGGTAAATGATATAATGGGATAGATAGTTTGGAAATGGATAGGTTGGATGAGACAATTTGCCCCCAAGTGTAAGTGACATAGAAGATCAACCTACACATGACGCCTGTTTGCCAGGTTTTCATCATGGTACTTATCCAAGGCGCCTGTTTACCAGGTTTTCACCGTTGGACGAAGGGCTTTCTCTTTACTATTTTTCATTTTTTTTTTTTTTTTGTATTTTTCTTTTTTGCTTTTAGATGTGTTGATAATTACACATGGCGCCTGTTTGCCAGGTTTTCACCATGGTAATGGATAGGAGGAACTCAAGTGGCTAGTTCAATGGATGTTGGTAGTCCCATTAGAGATGGATGTCCTCGCATGGACCATGTCGTTATGCTCATAGATGTTGATAAGGGGTTGCATGGATGGAAGATGGATTAGGTAGATAGTGGATTAGGATGTGGATTATGGAAGGCTCATGCAAGGATGGATGGATGGAAGGATAGTAGATTATGATGTGCTTATGGAAAAGGATGAAAAGTTTATGCAAAAGCATGGACCATAGGGATAGCATGGGAGAGATATGTAGGATAATGGATGGAAGATGGGGAGATGTAGTTGTGTGGAGGTGCTGCGGAGTGGAAGGGAACCATGACCAATGGTTGCACACACCGTGATAAACATTGAAGCTTTTGATGAGATGGTGGTGTAGGAAGCAATGGGGATGTTTGCTTAGGAGATGGTTGATGAAGTGATTTAAGAACCCACATAGATTTAGTATTTTTAGTGCTTTTGCTTTGCTTGTGGGATTTTTGAAAGGAATGGAAGTTTTGGATGGAAATAGGCTTTTGGATGGTGGTAGGTGATTGGGATTCTTGAGATGTGAAGGAGGATGCCTCATTTGACTTGCTAGCTATTCGCTTAGGAACCCAAACCATTTTGCTTTTGGGCTTTGCTTTTGGAGGTAAGGGTTTGGATGGTTGCTTAGATGTGGATGAGGATGCCTCATTCGCTTTGCTAGCTGTTTGCTTAGGAACCCAAACCATTTTGCTTTTGGGCTTTGCTTTTGGAGGTATGGGCTTGGATAGCTTTGTGAATGTACTTTGCTTAGAAGATGGATGATTTAGAGACTTTTCACATTGATGGCCTAAGGCATGAGGGTCCTTAGGAGTTTTAGTTAGATTTTTGGCTTTATAGATAAAGGCATCCAAATGTTTATTTTGGAATCCCATGGGGTGGGTGGAGTGGATGGAATGATTGGAAGCTTTATGCTTAGGTGATGTGTGCTTTTGTTGGCCATGATTAGGGATGTAAGGATGCTTATGAATGATAGGTATGTTAGGTGTTGGAAGCAATGGTGGCAAGGTGGATGGAGGGATATTTGGAGTTGGTAAAAGTGGAGGCAAGGTGGATGGCGGAAGGTGTATGGTCACATGCTTTTGACATTTATAGGATGATGGAGATGGAATGGCTACATATGTTTTGGGTAGATGGGGAGTGTGATAGAAAGTGGTAAGTTTAGGATTCATGAAGGGATTACCAACATCTTGGCCTTGTTTACCTTGGGGTGTGTATCCAAGGCCATATGAGCATGGATGAACTTTGACATGGTTTGGCTCCAAAATAATTTGTTCATAAAGGCCTAGACCTTTTCCTTGGTAGTTCATGTTTTGGAGGATGCGATTGACTATGGGACTAGATGTGTTTTGGGAACTAGACTTGAGTTCTTTATTGGATGGAGAAGATGAAGTGGATAAAGGTCGTTGTTGTCCTAAGGAAGAACATTCATGGACAAAAGTGGTAAGACCAAGTGGACATGATGGTGGACTTGAAGTGGAATCGATGGTGGATATGGAAGGATGATCATTAGGATCTTGATTATGTTCGCTAAGATCCAAGCTATTTGTTTGATCTTTTATGCTTACTTGGGGGACAAGTGTCTCATCATGACAAGTGGATATTTGCTTATTATGGATAGGGCTAGATGGTAGATGACTAGGAGCAATGTGAATATCTTGGTCATGGATAGAAATAGGATTATGGATAGAATCAAGGTGCTCATGGATAGCTTCTTCATAGGTATCATCTTGATCATAAAGAAGGTAGATATTATGGATAGGTTGCATGAAAGTGTATTGATCTTGAGTTGGACTAGGGCTTAATGTTTCCACATGCTTAGGATTAAACCTTTGACATACCTCTTGGGTTGCTTGAATGGAAGTAGATGACTCTTGGATAGGCTCTTGGTCAACAACACGAGAACATGATGACTCTTGACTTAGGCTTGTGGTTGGAGACTCTTGAATAGACTTGTTGGCTTGTAGGTCACATGATGGGCTTAAAGGGCTAGGTATGTTAATGGAAGGCTCTTGAAGAGGCTCAAGGATATGTGAACCACATGATGGGATTATAAGATTGGACATGACCTTTGGAAGTTCATTGGTAGGCTCATGAATTAGTGTTTGACATGGAGGTAGTTTATTCCTAGCTAGTAGCCAATGGATCACATCCTTTGCAAGTGTATGGGTGGATGGAAAATATAATGGATGTATGATAATGGTAGTTGGTGTTGGATTAGGATTAGGATGAGGATTAGGTTGAGAGCTAATTGGATTGGGTGGATTAGGATTTGGACTAGATGGGGGTGATGTGGCATGATTTCCCATTATAGGTGGGTGCACCTTGTAAACAATTGAGAGAAATATTGGGCATTGCTTTGTATTATGGCCTTTGGTCCTATGGTATGCACAATAATCATGTTCATCATATGGACTTTCTTCACATGGTTTGACTTTAGGAAGTTCAATGAGTTTTGCTTCAAGCATCCTTTGTAAAACTCTCTCAGCCGCATCCTTTGGTGAACGATTAGAATGATATGGTGAGGAAGGTAATGAGGGGCTTGGTGGTTTGGAAGGTAAAGGGATCAATGGACTATGATTGGGATCACATGGTGGTGTTGGGATAGGATTAGTTGGCTCATGTGTTGGCATGGGATTGGATGGTGGAGGCCACTCTAGATTGGTATCTCCCTTGTCAAAGGTTATTAAATCTTGCATAGGATAACTTGGCCTTTGATTTATGTACAAGGGGCCACTTGGATTTGGATATTGTTCTTGTGAAATCACTTGAGTGTTTTGTGGACTTAGGTCTATCAATGGTGCTTGGTGGTCTTGTTGAAAAGGTGTACTTGGACCTGATTGATTTATGTACAAAGGGCTATTTGGACTTGCATGTTGTTCTTGTGATATCACTTGATTGCCTTGTGGATGGGCTTGGTAGTGCATTGGAATGGTGGTATGAGGGATTGGATAAGCTTGAGGTGGAGGTTGATAGGTTGATGTGGCATTGACTTGGTGGATAGGTGGATTAAGTTGATAGGAAGTGGATGGATATGACATGTGGCTATAAGGTAGATTAGGTTGATAGGAAGTGGCTAAGGATTGTTGTACTTGTCGAGCTTGACTAGTGGCTAAAAGGTGTTGGACTTGGGCTATGGAGTGTTGTAGTTGAGGTGATTGGCTTGCGTGGGGTTGAGCTTTTTGGATGAAGAATTGTAATATTTCAATGGCGTCTTGGTTTAGGGGTTGTAATCCTTGATAAAGATTTTGGAGGAATCTTTGGAATTTGATTTCTAGGTCCTCTAGTGTAGACATGTTGTCACCACGTGTTTGTTTTAAGTCCTTTTAGCAAGTGCTTGCTTAGGGATTTGGATGATGATGTGGAATGTTTAGATGATGTGTCTAGATTGATTTGTTTATGTGTTTGGGTGTTTAGAGCTTGATATGGCAATATTCAAACAAATGATTATGCATATACACACATGAATCACTCACGCAAGACACAAGCAAGTTGTTGACTTTGAAAATAAAATGTGATGATTATGCAAGCACACATGGAAGACATATCAACAAGCCTAATGTGTAGTCAAGTGGGTATAGCCAATTAGGTCTTAGGCTATCTATTGCACAAGGTTGACTATGGAATTGAAAGTGAAATCCTGCCACACAGCCAGGAGAAAGGGGTAACCCACCCTTCACCTTCACTTCCCAAAGGTATAAAGTTCTTTGGGGCTTAGCCAAGAGTGACAAGATTCCAACTCCCAATGAGGGTGTCTTTCGATTCAGCCTCGATTGAGGTCGTCCCTTGGAGTGGTGTGTCTCCAAGCAGGCCTCCTAAGAAGGGTATGACAAAAGCAAACCAAGTGAGCTGCCACTTGATTCACACTCGCAGTTGTTAATTTCCCCTTAGAAACTTGAAATGTGTAACAAACAGTTCAAGCACTTGTTCTTTTTAGATCCCAAGTCCAAAATGTGATGGAAGGCACTTGTTCATTTTAGCCCAACTTCAATATGTGATAGCAAACAAATGTTCATTTCAAAGCCCAAATCCAAGTGTGATGACAAACAAGTTGTTTGTTTTATGCCCAAAATCTAAATGTGTGATCAAATAATGATTAGAGATGAGAGATTAGAATGAGTGCACCTCATAAAAATTGCTTTCCATATTGCTATTATGATTGATCCAAATGTTGCTCCAGCTCCTTTGATTCACCTACAGGTCACTACAAAAAATAAAATGTGATTTGGTTCACTAGATTGGAAAATATGATTTTTTTTCTAAAAGTCGCGCGTCAAAAATTTCTGAAAAATTAGAATCGCAGGGTCAACTTCAAATCGCCATAACTCTTTGAATACTGAACCAAATCTTTAATGTAACCACTTTTCGGAAAGCTCTCGAAGTCCTCTTTCCAACAAATCTAAGATCTCCTTTTTACAGGACCTATGTAAAACAAAAAACTCTCTGCAACAGATCTGGTCATAAATTAAAAAAATCAGCAAAAAGTTGCGCGTCAAAAATTTCTGAAAAATTAGAATCGCAGGGTCAACTTCAAATCGTCATAACTCTTTGAATACTGAGCCAAATCTTTAATGTAACCACTTTTCGGAAAGCTCTCGAAGTCCTCTTTCCAACGAATCTAAGATCTCTTTTTTCCAAGACCTGTGTAAAACAAAAAACCCTCTGCAACAAATCTAGTCATAAATTAAAAAAAAATCAGCAATATAAAATATCTTCAACCTACAAATCAAAGTGCATAAACCTGTAAAAATGAATGATTGACGCTCCAAGAAATCTGATCTTCACAAAAACAACTCAAACAAAAGGGTTAATCAGGGACGTGAGTCCCATCGGGCGTGCCAAAAAAAATGTGATAGGTGAAAGTCAGGTGTGGAAGATCAGACATAGTCATGAAACCCTAACCCTACCATCATCAAGGAATCTAATCTAAATGAAGCCAAAAGAACAATGCAATGCAAGCATAACATCACCTAGACCGTGCGATTCCTTGTTTGAGAGAGAAATGTGGACTGCTTCTTCAATAATGAACAATCACAAAGCTGAAAGCTGCCATTGATGGATGATAAAAGCTCAAATGCTCGAATGCTCAAGATGATAATGGAGTTGCTATATGATTGCTGGATTGCTAGATTTCTGGATTTCTCGGGGGGTGTCTCATATGGAATGAGAGGCTGTTTATATAAGACTCAACCAAGATCAATCAACGGTGGAGATTCAAAGGCTATGTGAATGGCTAAGATTGAAAGTTACTAAATTTAGGTCCAATTAGTTGTACATGTGAAGGATTTTAAATGAAAGTTGTCTTACAACACATGATAAATGGGAAATGGACAAGTGTTGAAATGTGATAAATGATAAAGGCTTAATTCAAATAAAGTATTTGAATTAGTGGGATATGAGTTGGAGATTAATTAAATAAATAAAATTTATTTAATTAATATGATAAATGCATAAAATGAGATAAGACATGATGTGGAATTAATTAAATAAATACAATTTATTTAATTAATTGGCTAAGTGAATGAGAATGGGATTTTAATTAAATAAATAAAATTTATTTAATTAATTGGATAATGGATTAGGGATGTAACAAGGTGTCGCTAGACATGGACAAATTTGGGTGTCTACATTTTGCCCCTCTTTGATACAATGTTCGATAGAACGTTGTGTCAAAGAAGATGTGAGATATGTTCGGTAAACAAGTTATGCCCCAGTGTAACTGGCAGGTTATGCCCCCTCGAGAGGTAAGCCAGGCGAACCAGGAAAGACTGGGTTGGCACTCGATAGAAGAAAAGGCAGAAAAGAGGGCAAATGCGAAGAAACTAGGCTGTGGTATAGAAGAATTAGGGTTTGGAGAAGGGCTATAAGTAGGGGGTGCAAGGGCAAATAGGCTCATTTGTGCTCATTTGTGCTTAGAAACCTAAAGAAATCCAGAGCTCCTGAGAGTGAGAGTGGCAGAGCTAGCAGGATGGTGATTCCACGCAGAGATCATCGTGCGGAGCGAGTGAGGACACATGGACGACCAGAGGGAGCAGGCGCACCGGTATGTCCCAAAACTTTTCCCAAAAGCGTGCATTGAATAGCCTAGAAGCGTAATTAATTCACACACGTCACCAAAAGCGACTAGTTTAGGACCTGGCACATATAGCTCGCTTATGTAGGAGTAGAGGTCGCTTAGAGTAATATAGGTCGCTTATGGGCGCGGGTAGGTCGCTTAGGAAAAAAGTGGTCGCATCCGGTCGGCGGGAAAAGAGCAGCGGAAATGCGCGTGTAGAGAAAAACTAGTCGCTTATGAGCAGAGAGTAGTCGCATAGGGTAGTTGAGCTCGCTTAGGACTAGAAATAGACCGCATATAGTTGATAGCGCGCATATAGGGCGAAAATGGTCGCTTAGTGTGAGTTAGCTCGCTTATGATGAGAAAATAGGCGCATATAGGAAACGGCTCGCTTTTGGAGTAAAAAGACGCGCATGTGGGATAGGGCCCGCAGATAAAGTAAGGATGAACGCATGTGGAAATAGTGGTCGCTTTTAGGAAAACAGTGAGCGCATGTGCAAAAGAGCTCGCATGTGGGCAAAACAGAGGCGCATATAGTGAAAGGAATCGCTAATGAGCAGAAAGAGGTCGCTTGTGGGAAAGTGAACCGCATATGGTAGGTGTAGGAGAAAATAGCAGATAGATAGGCAGATTTTGATATGAATGATTAACGGAATGGACTGACAAGAGTAAATGGATGATGCAGGATGTACTACCGCCATTGCTATCACGGGAGCCCCATCCGAGAGATTTGCGGCTAGTGAGACAGTTGGATGCAGAGGAGCTACTGGTGTTAGAGATTCTGGGCTTAGAGCATGTGTCACGATTAGAGCCAGTGCAGGCACATCGAGGACTGATGACGGCGATGGTGGAGCGATGGATGAGCGAGCACAGTTCATTCTTGTTACCGACAGGAGAGGCGACCATCACCTTAGAGGATGTGTTCCGGATTTTGAGGATTCCAATAGATGGGGATCGGGTAGATTATGATACGGAGATGGGCCCAGCTGCATTCAGGAGATTGTTTGGGACACCAGACATCGGAGCAGAGGGTTCGGAGATACCGATGGGGAGGATGGAGGAGCTCTGTGACAGGTTGCAGCGAGTGGTAGTGGCTATCATTAGATGGCTAGTGGGTGATAGGAGAGCGAGAGGGTTTCCTGTAGGATGGGGGACAGTGATGGAGGGCATGTTCTCCTATGGCACGAGATATGCATGGGCAGAGTGCGTGTTGGGACAGCTCTATCATTACCTACATGATTGTGCATATATGTTCGGAGCCAGTATGTCAGCAGGAGTGACAGTGTTGCACGTATGGGCTTATGAGCACATTCCAGTGACGAGACCAGAGGGATGGGTGGCTAGAGCAGCAGGAGAGCCATTTGCACGGATGTATAGAGGAGCCTTGACATATCGACAGCGCCGAGGGGTGGTATACTGGCGACGGAGGTTGGATGAGATAGACAGGTTTGTATGGAGGCCATGGCTAGGATGTGAGCAGTGGGAGGAGGAGGATGCCGAGCTTGCGTATGCGAGACAGGCGAGGTACATTTTTGGACGCGGCTTGTACATTATAGAGCGCTATTTGCCAGAGAGAGCCCTGAGGCAGTTTGGAGAGGCACAGGCAGTACCGGTAGGGGATGCCATTTTTGGGAGGACGAGGCAGGAGGTGTTCGATTGGGGTCCAGAGGTTGTGGTGGACACAGCCTTGGCAGAGAGAGATGGATTGCAGCCAGTAGCATGGCAGTGGAGACAGGGTCCGGCAGAGCCAGGTACATTGCCAGAGTATGATGCATACTGGGCGACAGCTAGGCCGACTCGGTTGACACGAGATGGAGAGATTGGGGAGATTGGGATGGAGAGACCAGTCCGGAGGCGACGACGACGGGCTCCACCGGCACAGGCAGTAGTGCCAGCTGCACCAGGGATACAGATGCCAGGGCAGGTGCCAGGTCAGCCAGCTATATTAGCACAGCCACAGGCACAGATCGGAGCAGGGGATGATGTGGGCATTCAGCAGCTGCGGAGATGGATCAGAGAGGAGAGGAGATGGAGGCAGCGAGCACAGATGAGGCTGAGGAGGGTGGAGATGGATAGGCATCAGGCCGTGATCAGTTTGAGGCATGCTAGAGCACAGGCACAGACTTATCAGGCGCAGCTACAGCTGGGAGCACAGAGAGGAGATGGACAGGATGATGGTGCGCTCGCGAGAGTTACAGGAGAGAGGGATACAGCTAGGCAGCATGAGCAGATGATGAGGCTTGAGCGAGATACTGCAGTACAGCAGGAGCAGGCTATGAGAGCAGAGAGAGATGGTCTGCGAGCTGAGAGAGATAGGGCAGTACAGCAGCTGCAGGTTATGACTAGTGAGCGGGATAGAGCAGTGACTGCCTTGGGGACGGATGGAGCTACTATGTACTTAGCCACACAGTTGACAGCGGTACAGGCCGAGCTTCGGAGAGTGCAGGGTGAGGCTGAGTATTATAGAGGCTTATATTATGGAGCTGTGCCGGCAGAGCAGAGACAGCCTAGCTTCAGGAGCAGGTCAGGGGCTTCGAGCTCACGGAGGTTAGGTGGATCTCGGTCAGTAGCTTCAGTGATGGGGCCACCGAGAGATGGAGGACCAGGTACAGGACCTGTTGGTGGTGGTGGTCAGGGTGAGGGAGCTGGCAGTAGTCGCTAGGGCATACCTTGTTGACATTGTATCATGATGAGGCCTAGAGCCATTGTTGTACATTCATTCTTTGCAGGGCTCAGCTTGTATTGTAGACACTTGTATTTTGACACACATGTATATATATATATATGGCAGTTTTGGCGATCTATATGATGTTATATTGGTTGTGATGTTGATATTATGATGGCTATGCATGTTATGTGTATGGATTATATATGGATTATAGATGGATATTTATGCAAATGGTAATGGATAGAAAATGTATGAATAAGTAAAGGGTAATGACATGAATAGATGTATGCATATAGGTAGATGGTAAAGAAAAAGATATGTAATGGACTTATGTATGGCTAACACTTGTTTTGCAGGAACGGGAATATGGACAAAGGATGATGGAGCTGATTGATCTTGGCTGAGGATGACGGAACGAATGGATAAATAAAATGGATAAGATGATGATGGGCAGCTTTCCAGTAATTGCTCAAAATGAAAAGAAATGCAGTCCTTATGTTTGATATAGCATATGGATGTTATGCACCAGGGTATAAGAAACCAAGGTGTCGAGGTATCCAATGCGTAACTAACGTGTTACAATCTTGTCTGAACGCATGTGGTCAAGATGGTGAGCCAACATGCACAAGATATGAATAACAGCTAGTGTTGGACTTTGACGCTACAAACAATGGTTTGAGCTTATCTCCACTACACATAATGATAGCTTGCTGGTTATATGTATGGAGTTAGTCTTAACATAGAATAGTCTCTAATGCATAAGAGACTGTTTAGCTTCTCAGATGCTAGAGATATTGATATGTAAGATGCTAATCCCAACACGTACAAGATACCAAGACGCATAGGAAGAGAATAAGATCATCCCGCAAACACGGCATACGAAAGCTATATGACCATGCCCCAGTCCTTACTTCATCGCAACATACCAAGATATAAATAGATCAAGGCAGTCTTGACTAGGTGCAGAAAAGGGACAAAAGATAAATCAAAAGATAAAACAAAAGATACTGTCATCACGTTCTCTTGCCAAATGTTGAGTGCTCTTGGATAGATCAAGCTGGCGCCTTGTTAAGAGGAAAGCTACATCCTGTTGAAGGCTAAAGTTGTTGATAAATGGCTATAGCAAACGTTGGCTTAAGGCATGCGGACAAATAGCTTCTGGCTTACCTATGATTGGTTATAGTGCTGGAGCTTGCAATATACACATGGTTTGCTTCCTGTTTGAGCTGATCAAAGAGGAGAAGATGGATGATGAATGAAGATGAAGAAGATGGGGGGATCATCGGTGCTTGAGTACTGGAAACTTCCTTCGTATTCCAGACTGCCTACATACCCTGTATCCACGGGATCAAAGCACACTTACGATGAAGATGAGACATGATGAATATGTAGTTCTGGGTTTTATTGATGATGTAAGTGATGAAAGATAGAAGAATATGAGCTGAAAGATTGAAGAATGTTGAGAAGAACAGATGACTGATGAAAGGGGCTATCGTCTTAGCCTGAATCAGAGTGCTTCCTTCGCATCTCAGATTGCCTACATACCCTGTATCCACGGGATCAAGGCGTCAACGATAGAGCTGGATGTAGTTCTTATTGATGTGGCTAATCGATTGGATGTTTGATCAAGCGATATTTGTTGCGATTGTTGGATGATTGTGGATGAATTGTGAAGGTATGAGTCCTGGTTGCAAGTCGTTAGGTCATAGTTGTCGGTGGACATGTGCCATGGCTGAAGTTGATAAGGTGTGCTGTGTTGAAAGCTGAGTTGTTTGATGTGTTATGAGCTAGAGATAACAGGATCCACTTCCAAATAAGACTCAACAAATGCCCCCAGTGTGGGATGAGGTTTATTATGCAGAAGCGACAATGCAGAAAAGATGTGGCCAAGATGCTAAGGTGCCAAAAGATATAGATATCACGACAATGTCTCACATATGATAACTAGCATCGGCAAAGGATGAAGAGGAAAGGCTATGTGTGAGATTGCGATAGGGCTTATGAAAATAGCTTATACAAGATGCAGTGGGGAAAATGATCAAACGAACCAAACAAATGAGGGAAGCTGGTCACTACACATAGCGCCTGTTTGCCAGGTTTTCACTATGGTACTTATCCAAGGCGCCTGTTTACCAGGTTTTCACCAGAGGACGGATTATTTATCTTATGTTTGTTTTTGTTTTTTTTTTTTTTTTTTTTTTTTTTTTTGCATGTTTTTGAATGTTTTTTGTGAGATAGCTGAGATTCATGGATAAAACTTCTTGAGATGAACGCTGTTGACGGGTTCATCCAAGGGAATGCCTTCAGGTGTTGACAAAGTGTATGCACCAGATCCATAAACTGCTGTGATAATGAAAGGACCAAGCCAATTTGGTTCAAACTTGCCCTGTTTCTCTCGATGTTGTTGATTCCTTTGGTTTTCTTTAAGGACAAGGTCGCCAACCTGAAATCTGCGTTCTCTGATCTTTTTGTTGTAGCTGCGGCGTAGCCGGTTTTGATAGACTTGAAGATGGTTCAATGCTGTAAGGCGGCGTTCATCTAAGAGCTCAAGATCATGGAGTCGGGAGACTCGATATTCTTCATCTGAAACAGTATGTTGCAAGGATATGCGCAGAGAGGGGATCTCAACCTCGATAGGCAAAATAGCTTCAGTGCCATAGACTAGAGCATAGGGTGTGGCGCCAGTAGGAGTTCTGACACTTGTTCTATATGCCCATAAAGCAGGATGCAGTTGTAGATGCCAATCTCGACCAGTTTCGTTAACAGTCTTTTTAAGGATCTTGATGATTGTCTTATTAGAGGCTTCCGCTTGACCATTGCTCTGAGGATAATAAGGCGTAGAGAACCTATGTTGAATATGAAACTTATTGCAAAGATCTCTAACCTCTTGGTTCTTGAAAGGCCGGCCATTATCTGTGACAATAGCTTGAGGAACTCCATAACGGCAGATGATGTAATGTAGGATGAATTTAGCTATTTGTTTACCTGTGATGTAGGTCATTGGTATGGCTTCTACCCACTTTGTGAAATACTCAGTGGCAGTGATAATAAACTTATGACCATTTGATGAAGTAGGATGGATTTTACCCACAAGATCAAGTCCCCATTGCGAAAAAGGCCATGGAGTGACAATAGGCTGAAGCTCATGTGCTGGTGCATGTATTAGATCTCCATGTTTCTGACATTGTAGACATCGCTTTGCAAATTGTTGGGCATCTTTTTCCATAGTTGGCCAATAGTATCCTGCTCGCAGAAGTTTCTTAACAAGGCCAGGGCCAGCGGAATGCGAACCGCAGACACCTTCATGTACTTCACGTAAGGCCGTTTTTGCTTCCTCAGAATCAAGACATCTAAGAAGGATACCATCAAGACTTCGGCGATAAAGGGTGTCTCCTAAGATAGTGTAACGAGAGGCTCGACGGATAAAAGTTTTACGTTGGGTGTTGGATAGTTGAAGAGGCAAGGTGTGATTACGGAGATACTCGTATATATCTTTGTACCACAACGAGTTGGGACCAACAATCTCACATATAAGCTCAGACTGTGGAACTTCAAATGCGGGAATCAAAAGCTGTTCGACCAAGAATTCACATTTATGGGTGTTAGATGGCATATCTAAAAGAGACCCAATCATAGCCATGGCATCAGCTGCTCTGTTTTGTAGTCTTGGAATTTGCTCAAAGGTAATGTCCTCGAAATATTGCTTGAAATCATCCACCATTAGTTTGTATGGAAGAAGCTTCTCATCTTTTGTTTGATATTCATCTAAGACCTGTTTGATAACTAGCTGAGAATCACCAAAGACTCGTAACTGTTTGATAGCCCATTGTACTGCCATGCGCAAACCTGTGATTAAAGCTTCATACTCTGCTATGTTATTGGTACAGGGGAATGCTATTCTGTATGATTTAGGTATGCAGTCTCCTTGGGGAGTGACAAACAAGATACCTGCTCCAGATCCGTGTTGAGTGTATGATCCATCAAAGTATAGCTGCCATCGTGCTGGGGAGCTGAAAGTAAACAATCCTTCATCAGGGAATTCGGGATATATAGGCTGAATGTCTGTGATAGGTGCTGCAGCTAATTGATCAGCAATGACTTGTCCTTTGATAGCTTTACGGTTCACATATTGTATGTCAAATTCGCTCAAGATCATAACCCATTTTGCTAATCTCCCTGTGAGAAGTGCTTTTGAAAGGAGATACTTGAGGGGATCCACATTAGAGATGAGCTTTGTTGTTTGGTTCAACATATAATGTCGCAACTTTTGGGAAGCACACACTAATGCTAAACAAGCTTTTTCCATGAATGAGTAATTAAGTTCATATCCCACAAGAGTTCTGCTAATGTAATAGATGGCTTGTTCTTTTCCTGAATCATCATGTTGAGCTAGAAGTGCACCTAATGCTGCGGTTGTTGATGATATATAAAGCAGTAATGGACGATCGAGTACAGGAGGTATTAACACAGGAGGTGTTGCCAAGTATTCCTTTATCTTATCAAAAGCCTGTTGACACTTTTCATCCCACTTAAAAGGTTCACCCTTGCGGAGAAGATGCTGAAAAGGATGACATTTATCGGCGAGTTGTGAGATAAACCTGCGGATAGATTGTAGCCTACCCTGTAAACTGCGGAGCTGTTTGAGATTCGTTGGTGGAGGCATTTCTATGATAGCTTTTACCTTAGCTGGGTCCACTTCTATGCCTCGTCGAGACACAATATATCCCAATAGTTTTCCTGATGTTACACCAAATACACACTTCTTTGGATTTAGTCTGACTTGGTATTTCTCTAATCGATCAAAAATTTGTGCCAATACTGGTAGATGTCCTTCCCTTGTCTTAGATTTTCCCAGGATGTCATCAACATAGTCTTCCATGATAGTATGAAAAAGGTCATGAAAAATAACTGTCATGGCTCGTTGATAGGTAGCTCCAGCATTTTTGAGACCAAAAGGCATTACAACCCAGCAATATGTGCCCCATGGACAAATAAAAGACGTTTTATCTTGATCTTCCTCTGCTATTCTGATTTGATTATAACCAGAAAATCCATCCATCAAAGATAGCATTTCATGTCCTGCTGTAAGATCAACAATGTTGTCTATGCTTGGTAATGGAAAATCGTCTTTAGGACATGCTTTGTTAAGATCTCTAAAGTCTGTGCAGCAGCGAACTCGTCCATCTGGTTTTGCTACAGGTACCAAGTTTGAAACCCATTCTGGATAATCAATAGGTTTTATGAACTTTGCTTCTAATAGTTTCTGAATTTCTGCTTTAACCAATAAGGCAACTTGTGGATGCATTTTGCGCAATTTTTGTTTGACAGGCTTTGCATCAGGGAATACTGCTAAATGATGTACCACAAGTGAAGGATCTAGTCCTGGCATGTCTGCATAAGTCCATGCAAAATTTATAGCTCGTCTCAGGAAGAATGCTGTGAAGTTCTTTCGTTCTTGCTCTGATAGTGATGCTGCCAAAAAGGTGATCTTCAGATTTTGTTCTGTTCCCAAGTTCATGTCTTGTGATTTTTCAACTAGCACAGTTGATTTCTCATGGTAATCAGCAGTGACAGGAAGATCAAATCCCTCATCCTCAGGTGCCTCAGAGAGGTTTTCACCTTCGGATACGTCCTTTATTTTTACTTTTTCACGGTCAAGAGGCGCCTTGCGGTTTTCACCTAGTGACCTATTTTGTTGAATTTTGTTTATTTCATTTTTGCGACTGAAGGATTTGATACTTCCGCCAAAATATGCTAGTTTAGGTAATTCCATCATGAAACCTGCTTTGTGATCACCCAATGGGATACCTTGTCTCAAACCCATGAATTCTGCAATGGCTTCGTCATTTTCAAATGTATCTAATATCGGTGCCCCCTGTTGGTCCCAATCGATGAGGTCAGGATATACGAGTGAGAGGCTAATGGAGGGATCGTGATGGCTAGAAGAGATTGCGGAAAACATGAAGATGGAATGTTCTTGAAAGAGGTCGGTGATATGAAGGGAGGAGTCGTCGATGGTATCCGAGTTAGAAGTCTCTCCTACCGAAGAAGATCCAACGTCAATATCGGAAATACACTTAATGTCTTTGGATCGCGGTACCTCCGGTTGGTAACCAAGGCCTTGCTTATTAAACTTCTTAGACACAATAAGGGGCTCAATAGGTCCTTGTTCCCGTGATCCCAAGCCGCCATGTCCTTTATAGCCCATGTTCTTGATGATACGAAACCCGTTGTTGTATCGCTCTACTTCAAGTTGGACTTGGTCATTTTCATCAAAGAATATCCAAGAGTTTATGTCCTCAATATCTTCGTCATCCAAGAAACCACCTTTAATGAATACGGTGGGGGGAGCTCTGATAACAGCGGAGGATGAAGTGGGTTTAGATATAGAAAGCTTACCGTGGGATTTAGGAGATAACGGAAGGGTGCCAACGCAACAGGATTCCTGCAATTTGTACTCACCAGGGCCATGTTCGGTATATTTGATATGGAGGTTGGAAGCGGCTTTGCTAGATGAGGGCTTGAGGAGATCGGATGGGTCGACATAGGAGGATGATGGATATGCCTCGGTGTTGAGAGGGATACGGTTTGGACTCTGATATTTAGCTTGAAAAGCACGGCAAAACTCAAATGGATTAGGATCAGCTTGAATGGTAACTTCAACACCCTTATGCGGAAATTTAAGGCATTGGTGATATGTAGATGGAACGGCTTTAAGGGTATGGATCCAAGGGCGACCGAGGATGATGTTGTAAGGCAGATCAATATCAAGGACTTGACAGCGAGTTTCTGTAATGACCGGTCCAACTTGAATAGGCAATAAGATGATCCCTTCAGTATCTCTTTCAGCGTCATCATATGCTCTGATAGTTATAACCTTGGAGGTGTCAACATTTTTCTCAGAATATCCCAATTGTTTGATAAGTTTCAAAGAACATATATTTAGACCAGCTCCCCCATCTATCAAGACTCGTTTGATACGGCGTTGGTTAACAAATACTTCAATATGGAGGGCCTCATTGTGTGACGGATGCATGGAGGGTTGAAGATCTTTGTCAGAAAAGGTTAAATGACAAGGGGCTGCAATGCTAGCGACCATGGATTGAAATTGTGTGATATTAATATTATTAGGCACCGAAGATTCTTGTAAGGCCTTATCAAGGATAGCTTTATGTGCGGGGGATATGCGGAGCAGCTCAAGGATAGATATGTGTGCGGGTGTTTTGCCAAGGTGATCCAAGAGGTTATAGTCAGAGAGAGGTCGAGGAGGATGAGGAGGTGCTCCTTGAACGGTAACGCGACCTCTTCGCATGGTTACGGCACAATCAGGTGCCCCTTGGATGGTAATGGTAGAAATGCGAGCATGGTCAATGCGGCCAATGGTAGATGATGCATAGCTATAGGGAATAGCATTTCCAGCTTGAAGGTTATTTGTCTGATCATGAGATGGAAGTGGATTCTTGAAAGTCTCTAGATCATAGTTTGATGTGAATTGTTGAGCAGGTTGAGGTGTTGAAGGTGTGACGTTGATTAGACCTTGATCAATGCAGTCTTGGATAACATGTTTTAAGCGCATACAACCATTTGTTTTGTGTCCTTTAACTCGATGGTAATCACAATACTCATTCTCTTTGTACCAAGGAGCTCGAAAGAGTGGTTCGCCATTTGGTGGTGCATCGGGTAGAATAACATCTCCGGCTTGAAGCAGCTTTCGAAGAATAACTTCCATGGGTTCCACTAATGGTGTAAATTGTCGGCGTGGATTAGAAGTTTGGCGTTGGTTTCTTCGTTGTGGAAAAGACTGTCTTGGTGGAGAGGCTGCTTGAATGTTGATAGGAGCTCTCATAGTTTGGATATTCTTTGTATCAACAATACCGTCATTGACAACATTCTTGTTCTTGTTCCAAAAGCGAGACTTATCATTGGAATTTTGGGGAGAATCTTTGTTATCACGAAAGATCTTGATAGTTCCTTTGGCAATTAAGGCTCGTTCAATAATAACTCCTTTGGAAACTAGTTCGTCAAAGGTGCTAGCACTTTGCAATTGTAATTGGAATGACAGCTCAGGATGAAGATTTTGAACAAAGATATCAAGCTGTTGTTTCTCAGGGATTTCCCATGATAATTTGCTGGCCATATTACGCCATCGCTGGGTAAATGAGGAAAAGGTTTCACCATTGCGTTGTTTGTTGTTGACAATGTCATTCATGTTTACCTCATGTTCAATATTGAAGGCAAAATGTGATCGAAACTTGGTTGCCAATTCGGAAAAAGTCTTAATTCCTGGAGGTAAATGGGAAAACCATTCGAGAGCTTGTCCTGCTAAGCTTCGAGGAAATAGTCTCAAAAGATATGTATCATCATAGGCAACATCGAGACATGCCACGAAAAAGGCTCGAAGATGGTCATCCGGATTTCCTTTCCCTTTGTACTTATCAAATTGTGGGATTTCAAAGTGTGGTGGAAAAGGTATCATATTAAGGGACTTGTCAAATGGATAAGCGCATATGTTTTCGAGAGAGAAGGGTTTCTTGCCTTGTCCTACCCTTTCATCGATCATCTGTTGGATATCGGCTGAGGATAACTGCTGTTGTTGCAAAGGGGGTGGAGTGTGATATGAAACATATTGTGGTTGCGGTTGTGGTATATGTGGAGCTGTGACAGTTTGTTGTGGTTGTGGGATGTACGAAGCTGTAACGGTTTGTTGGGGTTGTGTGCCCACAATGTATGTCAAAGGAGTGGTATGTGACATGTATGTGTTAGAGGATTGCTGTCCTTGAGACACAAGTGGTAAGTGGGTGTGCATTACATGAGAAGTGGATGTGGGATTTATAGTAGCAGATGGTTGGGAAGTTGGAATTGAATTCATGACATGGTAAGTGACGGAAGGATTGGTAGATACAACAGAAGGGTGAACATTGGGATTGGTATTTTGGACAATATGAGGATTGGTATATGTCATGTGTTGGGTGATATTAGAGAAGCCTTGGGTAGCATAAGATGGATTGATAGTGTGTGAAGGATTGGAAGAAGAGGATAGCATGGATGTAAGTTGATCAACATAAGCGATCTGATTGTTTGGATTGGCTTGAGAAATGAGGGGATCACTCATGTCAATAAGGCTAACATTGGGATTATGGGATAACATGAAGGAATTAGCAGTTGGTGTATGAGATGTGGTAGATTGCAATGGTTGTGAAGCATGGAGGACATGTGTTGTTGGAATGGTTTGAGAGGTATGCACACCATAAGATATGGGAATTGCTTGTGATGCTCGAAGTGTTTGTGCTTGCGTGACATGGACAGCTTGTGTGACGTGAGGCATGGAAATAGTCATGGTAGAAGGAGAGATATGTTGAGGGACATGAAAAGGTGGGATGTGGAGATTTTGTGACATGAGAGGAAGCACATTGGTGGGCACTATCAATGGTTCTAAGGTATGCTCTGATCGTGGTAACTCAAATGAAGCAACAAGAGGCAATGAGGATGGTGTTTGCGAGGTAATAGGAGATGATGTGACTATGGTAGATGGTTTATTCGCAACAACAGCAGTAGTGTTGGGATCGTGCTCTCTAATAGTGGATATATCAAAGTCTTTAGGTAGCTTAGCACCCATGCGAGCAAGTTGGAGAAAACAACGATCAGGCTCAGATATCATAAGTTTCTCAACTTGGTCCCATAGATAGGTATCTTGAAATTCTGATGAGTCGTCTTGAGATTGTTCTTCGAAAGTTTCCAAGGATGGTAGAGGATGCATTTGTTGTGAAGATGATTCGCCCCTAGTGTACCCTTGAGGTATAAACATATGAGAAGGCATACCGGTTGTGAATTGAGTTGCGTCCTTAAGAGGTGTTGTGAATTGTTTCATCTCAGCTTGCAATTTGGCATCCATTTCAGCTTTCAATTTGGCTTCTACTTCAGCGCGATATTGACTCCTAGTTTGAGGCATGATGTTGATGATGAAGTTGAGCTTGTCAAAGTGTTAAGACCCAAAAGATGATAGTTGGTTGATTGGTTGTTGTTTTGGTTTTTGCTAGTTTGGCTAAGTTGCTTGGTTGATTTGGTTTGGCTGAGTTGTTGTTGGTTGTCCCTAGAGGTAGCTTAATCACTCAAGGGAAAGATTGTTTGCTGTTGATGTTTGTTGGAGCTAAAGCTAAAAAGAGATTGTTTGCTGAAGCTAAAGCTGGAGGTTGTTTGTTGGCTGAAGCTAAAACTGAAGGTTGTTTGTTGATCAAAATGATTGGATTGATGTCTGATTTGCTGGTTGGGATCTCAAAAAGATGAAAAAGCTCATGAGTTGTGATTGATTGATAAGCTCAAAATAGGAGACAAAGTCCAGGTGTTTGCTGTTGATCAAAGGTAAGTCTGAAAGCTGATATTTGAGGTTCAAGCAAGCTGGTCCTGAGGCTAATTTAGCTGATGCACTGAGATTTGCAAGAATTTTAGCTACAGGCGACTGATGATAGCTCAAAGGCGACTCAGAGAATGCTAAAGGCGATTAATGATAGCTCAAATGCGACCTGGTTTAGTCTCGACAGAAAAATGACAGTGCTAACCAGAAGCGAATGCTATGCCAGAGGCGATGACTGTTGGTTCAGAAGCGACTCTGTTCAGGACAAAGGCGACTCATATATCCCTAAAGGCGACAGTCTGTTGTTCATAGGCGAGCTTGTTCTGGAATCAGGCGAATAACTGTGGATTAAAAGCGACTTGGCTCAAACAATATGCGACTGGTAATGAATCAGATGCGATTTGGTTCAGACAGTGGGCGATCAGCTGTGGTTCAGAAGCGACTCTGTTCAGGACAAAGGCGATCAATTATGGTTTAAAAGCGACTCTGTTTAAACAGTATGTGGGCAGTTGTTATTTAAAAGCGATGCAGTTCATGCAGAATGCGAGTCACTACAGTTCAGAAGCGATGTTGATGGTCTGTGCGAGTAGTTTCGGTTCAAAAGCGACTGTGTTTGTGTACCGGTGGTCTGATTTTTGCAGTTTTTTCAGCAAGAAAACAATGATAACAGTCACTCACACTTACAACAAGCACAAACTGATACAACCTAGGCTAGGATAGGACAGTATCTGTTGAATCCCCTAGCTGCGCCTATTCAAAGCGGGTAGCTCCAGGATCTTGATAGCACCGGCTCCTCCTTACATTTGCACACACTTCTCACGCATACCAAGATCTGGGATTCTTATAAGGCTTGACCCTCTCCAAACCTTTAGATTGTCCCTGCTACCTCGGCTAAGAACCGCATGAATCGGGGCCGCTTCAAGGGTTTTGCCCTCTGCGTCAACAGATAGAAGGTTTTTGGCTACTACACAAAGTTGCTAATAAGGGCATCCGTTCGGGTGGCTATACATGCGGCAGCGCTACTCTCCGTTATGGAGTCTCCCAGCCTCCAAGGGTTGCGCCTTGGAGGGTTTTGGGGGAGGTTGGCTGTCGGTATAACACAACTGCACCCGTTGTTTGTGGCTTTCGACACAAACACTTTTCTTATATAGCGGTTCGGAAGGACTTGGCTTTAGCCCGTTACCGCTTGGGTCGTATCCCTTCTCACACCGGGAAGGCAGGCCCTCTAAAGATAATGACAAGTTCTCATGCACCCAAGATCCATTTGATAGGCAAGGGGAGAGGATACTTTTGTCATTAAATTTGGGTTACAATCAGGCACATGCAAGCAATCAAAAAGATAAATCAAGCACGGAGCAAACAGTAATTCATTTTAAGCACCAAGCCCAAATATGCCTAATTTAGTGAAAAAAAACCACAAATCTTGGACCGATCGAACCTGCAACAGATATGTCAGTAGTTTGATAACCTCCTTTCTTGGACAGATCGATAAGATGCTGCGCAAATACCCAGTTAATAGCCAAAAATCAAACTGAAACTGAAACAGGCTTGAAAACAACAGAGCTTTACCAGATGCGACCCACTGTTGATCAAACGCGACCTCTATTATGTCATAGGCGACCGACTGCAGATCAGATGCGACGCGCAAAAACACAGTATGCGACGCCTGTTAGCTCATAAGCGATGCATATTTTCCATAAGCGATCGGTTGAGGGCTGGATGCGACCTGTTTCTGCAAAACACAGCCGATAAACAAAAACCCTAGCCAAACAGGCGAATAATATTAGTCCATAAGCGACACAAATGTATTCAAAAGCGGCGTCTGTCGTCTCATATGCGATCGCACTATACCCGAAGCGGCCTGTTGGAAATCGAAAGCGACCTGTCCCTGCACAACAAAAATAAAAAACCCTAACCTGCACAGGCGAATATTGTTAGCTCATAAGCGTATCATATCAGGACAAAAGCGTGCACTGTTAGGTCAAAAGCGATGCGGATTTGTGCAAAGGCGACCCCTGTTAGATTAAAAGCGATCTGATTATGCGCAAAAGCGGCGGCTGTTAGATCAAAAGCGGCAAATACAGTCTTAGGCGATCAGTTTAATGATAAAAGCGATGCGTTTTACCTAAGGCGACGACTGTTGGGTCAAAGGCGATCCAGAGAGGTATATGCGGCCTGATCCAGCTCAGAAGCGACGCAGAAATCCCGAAGCGGCGGATTTTCCTTTAAAAGCGACTGGAATTTTTTGCGAGCACCTGCAAAATCTGATCTTCAAGGAAACAACTCCAAAAAACGAAGTTAATCAGGGACGTGAGTCCCACCGGGCGTGCCAAAATGTGATAGGTGAAAGTCAGGTGTGGAAGATCAGACATAGTCATGAAACCCTAACCCTACCATCATCAAGGAATCTAATCTAAATGAAGCCAAAAGAACAATGCAATGCAAGCATAACATCACCTAGACCGTGCGATTCCTTGTTTGAGAGAGAAATGTGGACTGCTTCTTCAATAATGAACAATCACAAAGCTGAAAGCTGCCATTGATGGATGATAAAAGCTCAAATGCTCGAATGCTCAAGATGATAATGGAGTTGCTATATGATTGCTGGATTGCTAGATTTCTGGATTTCTCGGGGGGTGTCTCATATGGAATGAGAGGCTGTTTATATAAGACTCAACCAAGATCAATCAACGGTGGAGATTCAAAGGCTATGTGAATGGCTAAGATTGAAAGTTACTAAATTTAGGTCCAATTAGTTGTACATGTGAAGGATTTTAAATGAAAGTTGTCTTACAACACATGATAAATGGGAAATGGACAAGTGTTGAAATGTGATAAATGATAAAGGCTTAATTCAAATAAAGTATTTGAATTAGTGGGATATGAGTTGGAGATTAATTAAATAAATAAAATTTATTTAATTAATATGATAAATGCATAAAATGAGATAAGACATGATGTGGAATTAATTAAATAAATACAATTTATTTAATTAATTGGCTAAGTGAATGAGAATGGGATTTTAATTAAATAAATAAAATTTATTTAATTAATTGGATAATGGATTAGGGATGTAACAAGGTGTCGCTAGACATGGACAAATTTGGGTGTCTACAGATACAAATGAAGAAGAGGCCAATTTTTAAAGAATATTAAAGAGAGGATCTGGGAAGTATAAAGGTAAGTTATTGTTTAAGTGTTTTAATTGTGGAAAGGTTGGTCACTTTTCTACTAAATGTCCCTTTGAAGGAAAAGATAAAAGTGATGAATTTGATAGTGAGAAAAGTAACAAGCAGTTCTATCCAAAGAAGAAGAAATTTCAAAAGAACAAGAACAGTCTTTACATAGAAGGTGACTATAATTCCTCTGAAGATAGCCCCAACTTAGAAGACAAAAATGAAGGTGTTTATGAGGCTAAAGAAAATGAATATCTATTCATGAGAGTGGAGACAACTAATATAGATCAGAATAATATTGATCTAGAAGATCCTGAGAATGAAAAAGAAGCAAAAGTAGATTTAGAAGGAGAGATGGTATGTGCTTTAGAAGAGATTGAGAAACTTATGAAGAGAAACTCTAAACTAAAGCCACAACTTCAAGAAGATATGGTGTCTAAGAAGCTTGCTGAATCAGAAGATTTGATTGTTGATTTGAAGACACAAGTGGAAGAAGCCAAGAGAATAGAAGAAGTTACTAAATTTGAATTGAAAGAAAAATTGGAAGAATGTTTGAAGCTAGAATCTGAAGTGGTATCTCTGAGAAAAGAATTAGAAAAGGCTAAGGATAAGATTGACCTAAGTCTAAAATTTGATAAGAGCAGTAGTATGCTTAATGAAATGATATGCAATCAAAGATTTCCAAAGAGCATGGCTGGTTTAGGATTTGAAGAAGCTCAGCATTCAAAATCTAGTGATCCTCCTAAAAAGACTAAAGAGAAGAAGTAGAAGAAGGAAGATAATGGCTTCACAAAAGTTAGAGATCTAAAGGAGAAAAGATTCAAAGGATCCCTTCCTACAAATACTCTGCTATATAATTAGGTTTCATCAATCGTTTTATGGCTATTATTATTCATGTAATCAATATGGTCATAGGGCTATTAGTTGTAGACTTTTTCCTAGGAGAAGAACTAATTTTATTAGAAAAAAAATATTTTGCACCTCTAGGAGATTTTAGAGTAGTTTGTTACAAATGCAATAAGTTTGGTCATATTGCAATATTCTGTAGAACAAACTTTGTAAAAACTAACAAATAGGAAAGAAAGAAGAATGTTCCTCCTAAGGAGGATAATGCATTAGACTCTCTTGTGAATAAGGAGAATGAAACTAAGATAGTCTGGAAGAAGAAGAAGGATGATCAGAAGAAAGAAGCATCTTTGATAGTACAAACAACATTTCATGCTAAGAGACAGAATCCATAGGTGATAGACAATGGTTGCTCTAGTCACATGACTGGAGAGAAAAGTAAGTTTATAAGTCTACAAGAATTGGATGGAGGCTCAGTTAAGTTTGGTGAGAACACATCTAGGAAGATCTATGGTAAAGGAAGACCAAGTATTTATGGAAAAGTAGAGACTCACAATGTCTACTATGTGGAAGGATTGAAGCACAATTTACTCAGTGTAAGTCAGATGCGTGATAATGGATAGAATCTGACCTTTAATGCAAGAGGTTGTGAAATCAAGAAAGCAAGATCTGGTAAGTTAGTGGCTGAAGAAAGAAGAACATAGAATAATCATTACAATCTCAAGGAGATCCAAGGTAAAAGCTATTTGATGGGATAGATTGATGAATGTTGACTATGGCATAGAAGATTGGGTCCTATCTATTTTGACAACCTTGTGAAGGCAACTTCAAAAAATGTAGTTAGGCACATGCCTAAAATCACCAAGCCAACAAATATAGTTTTTAAGGAATGTCATCATGGGAAACATACAAGGTCTAGTTTGAAAACAAAAGAATACTCTACTTCAAGACACTTGGAGTTAGTTCATACTGACCTATGTGGTTCAACCATGACACAAGGACTGAAAGGTAATAGATATTTCATGTTATTGGTTGATGATTTCTCATGAATGACATGGGTAACCTTTCTAAAGGATAAATTAAAATCCTTTGAGAGATTTAAGGATTTTAGTTCTTTGGTTGAGAAGGAGAGTGGTCTGACAATCAAATGTTTAAAATCAGACAGAGGTGGAGAATTCACCTCCAATGAGTTTGAATAATACTGTGAAAGCCATGGCATAAAAACACAGTGGGTCAGTGCAAGAAGTTGGGTCCACTTTTTGGCCAAAAAGTGGAAGTGTTTTCCCTGATTTTCAGAATTTGTCACATTTAAGCCTAAAATTTGAAGCACTTAGAGATGGAATCTTTAAAAAAATCACTAAATATAAAATGTAGTACTCGGAGTCTAGTTTCTAAATATGTATTTTTTTTCAATACCCAGATGATACAAATTGATTTTCAATAGGCATTTCTAAAAACCACTATTTAAAAGTCACTTTTTTTTAACCGTACCATGCACGTGTACGACCAACATAATTTGACCTAAGTAAAATTATTTTTTAAAATACTTTTGGGAAAAGATGTGTAGTATAGTGAAGTTTGATGAGGATATTTTTTTATAATTTTTTTCTAAATAATTTTTTTTATTAATTTTTTATTAGGCCTAATTGCTACTTTTGAAAACCCCTCGTGTACACCAACATAATTTGAGCAAAAAAAATCATAAAATTAAATTTTTTTTTCATTGTGTAAAGAATGATGTGTAGATTGATGACATATAATTTTTTTTTAAAAAAATTTAAAAATTAAAAGTTATTAAAAAAATACAAACACCTATCATTTCAAGTTTTTGGACCAGTTTACTCATAAATTAATTACTAAATACAAAAACAAGTCCAATCCAAAAAAAAATTACATATTTGAAAACTAGACACTATGATCTATAATGGGTTTTAATTTCGTAAAAAAATTCAGAAAAAAATGTCATCAGCCATATAGGTGAAGTCAGTCTTTCCTCTAGTTCTATACTTAGAGAAATACTTGCATGTCCAAGGCTCAAGGTCGGCTACCCATGCCTTTCCCGAGCCTAAAACAAAATCAAAAGCGTGGGTCTAAAATTCAAATTTTTAGAAATGGGTACCCATTTTAAAATGGGTACCTGTTCTAGGCTCGGGGGCCCGTTTCTGTCGAATTTTTTTTTTGCATGACGCTTCCCCTATATGTGGACCCATCTTCTTGCTTTTACCCTAGTATTCCATCCCTAGAATATCAC
Organism: Cunninghamia lanceolata; assembly: GCA_027924645.1. NCBI lineage: Eukaryota > Viridiplantae > Streptophyta > Pinopsida > Cupressales > Cupressaceae > Cunninghamia > Cunninghamia lanceolata. The sequence continues at coordinate 1,100,802 of BSBN01000248.1, read as the reverse complement.
AACAAAATGGTGTTGTGGAAAAGAAAAATAGAACGACAAAAGAAATTGCAAGAACAATGCAAAATGAGGAAAGATTACTTGATGTTTAATGGAGAGAGGTAGTACACACATCAATGTATTTGTTGAGTAGAGCACAACTAAGGGTAAATGCTGACAAGATATCATATGAATTATGACATGGTAGCTTTCCGACTATGCAATGTTTTAGGGTATTTGGTAGCAAATGCTACATCAAAAGAGATGAAGATGGCCTTGGAAGATTTGATTCTATATGTGATGAAGGAATTTTTCTAGGATAATCTAGAAGATCCAAAGCATAGAAATGTTACAATAAGTGATTGCATAGAATCATGGTAAGTTCTAATGTTAGGGTAGATGAGGACCAGCTGCATCTAACTCAAAATAAAGATAACTTCTCAGATGGATTAGTAATACTAAAAGAAAAAAGATGCTACTTATGAAGAACCTGAAGAATCAATTGGTAAGGCACCTGCAAGATATGTGTAGAAAGATCATCCTGAATAGCAGATAACCAGAGACAAAAATGAAGGAGTGTAGACTATAAGGAAACTTGCTAGGGCAAATGAACAAGTAAATTTATCATTACTATCTAAGATTGAACCTAAAACATTTAATGATGCTAGTGAGGATGAAGGATGGATCAATGCAATGGAAGAGGAACTCAATTAGATTGACAAAAATAAGACGCGGGAATTGGTTCCACGGCTTGAAGAAAAGAATGTGATAGGCACTAAATGGGTGTTTAAAAATAAGGTGAATGAGGATGGATAAGTTGTGAGGAATAAGTAATATTTGGTTTGTAAAGGATATGCACATGTTGAAGGCATAGACTTTGAAGAAACATTTGCACCTGTAGAAAGATTGGAAACCATTAGGATGTTTTTGGCATTCTTTGCTTATAAGAACTTTAAAATTTATTAAATGGATGTTAAATCTGCATTCTTGAATGGAAACATTAATGAAGAGGTATATATTGAGAAACCTAAAGGATTTTAGCTGCTAGATAAAGAAGATTATGTTTATAGGCTAAGAAAGGCTCTGTATGGTCTGAAACAAACCCTTAGGGCTTGGTATTCTAAGTTGGATAATTACCTCTACTAGAAAGGATTCAAAAAAAGGATGTTTATACAGTAACTTATACTTCAAATAAGAAGATGAGCACATGTTGATTGTTGTTGCATTTGTTGATGACATTACTTTTGGTGGTAGTCATGACATAATGTGCAAGGAGTTTTTTTATTTGATGCAAAAAGAGTTTGAAATGTTGATGCTTGGGGAACTTTCTTTCTTGGTTTACAAATATCACAATTAGACCAAGGTATATTTATATCTCAAACCCAGTATGCAAAGGAAATGGTCAAGAAGTTAAAGATGGAAGATTGTAAGCCTATTAGTACCCCAATGATGACAGGATGCAAGTTGAGAAAGAATGATGAATCAACTGACACAAATCATACTATATATAGGTCTATGATAGGTAGCTTGTTGTACCTTACTACATCCAGACCTAATATCATGCAAGCAATATGCATGGTGGCTATATTTCAAGCTGCTCCTAAGGAATCATGCATGTTCAATCTGTGAAGAGAATTTTTAGATATCTGAAAGGTACTATGGATTATGGATTATGGTATCCTCAGGACAATGATTTTACTTTGACAACATATGCAGATGTTGATTGGGATAGCAGCATAGATGACAAGAGAAGCATGAGTGGTGAAGCCTTCTTCCTTGATGATAGGTTGGTATCTTGGCTTAGCAAGAAGCAAGATTCAGTCACATTATCCACTACTAAGGCAGAATATGTTGTTGTTGTTTCATGTTGCACACACATTTTATGGATGAAAGAGACATTCAAAGACATAAAGGTAGAGTATAATGATATTATTTCCATTCTTTGTGATAACACAAGTACAATCAATATCTCAAAGAATCATGTGATGCATTCAAGAACTAAGCACATTTCCATTAAATACCATTTCTTGAGGGAAAGAGTTGTAGATTAGGAAGTTAAGTTGGAGTATGTCAACAATCAAGATCAGATTGCTGATATTTTCACAAAACCACTTTGCAAAGATACTTTTTAAAATCTTAGGAAAAAGCTAGGATTTATTGCTCCTTCTCACAAGTAGAAGTGCAGTTGTAACAACTGTCTATGGAGAGCAGATCAAGGCATATTTTTCATCACTCTTTTGGATAGTGACTCCTCTTAGGGGGAGCAGGTAGATAGATGATAGTTTGGATGTCAGAAGTTCATGTGACATGGTGAGGAGAAGCATTTCAAACACTAGTAGTTGATTGTCAGAAAGGAGGTTGATTACCTCCCTTTTCCATTGATGACAAAGGGGGAGAGTAAGAGTAAGGGGGATCATATGCAAAAAACCCTAGAGCAACATTAATGGACAGCATTAATGTAGAAGGAATAGAGTAGCACTAAGCATAGTTTATGCATGAGTGTTGTAATCAATGCCAAAGGAGGAGATTGTTGATATATTGTCATTGATGTCAAAGTCGGATGTCAGAGGAGAAATGCATAGAAGTAAAATGTGTAAGGAAAAGAAACAAAGAGTTGATGTTTTGTTTCCATTTTAGGTTGTATTATCAAACCAAGGACTTCATTTTGTTCAAGACAAAAATGGGTATCCCCAGTTTCAGTTTGGTGAAGTTGGGTGAAAATTGGCTAAGTTATACCCAACCAAAGATTTCTTTAGTTCACAAACTGACAAGCTCACCAATTCCATTTTTTGCTAATTTTCTGATAGAAGGGGAAGCATTCCTTTTGAGACTTATGAAAATATTAAATCAAAGTTATTGATAAAGTTCTCTTTTTGATAACCAATTCGTGAGTTCATTTTTTCGTTGATTCACTGACTAACCAACAAAGGTGAAGGAGAAAATATAAGTGTTTGAAACAAACAAGTACTTTTCTATCAAGAAAGTGTGTCAATGATGAACTAGTTTGAATGTTTAGATATTTCTTGATTTGTCGATTGGGTGACACTTGGCAAAGAAATGCGGACAATGTGTGAAGTGATAAAGAAAGGAAAGGGCTCAAGTGGTTGAAATTCAAGCTTTGACTATTTTGCTAATAGAAAGAAAGTGTTTAAGTGCAAGTTTCTCATTGTTAGGAAAGTTTTATTTTTAAGAACTAGTTTGAGAGTTTGGTGTTTCACTAATTTGCTGACAAGGTGACAGAGGTTCTCAAAGACAAAGGTTCAGGTTTTTTGCCGACTAAAAAGTTTTTGAAAATAGTTTATAGGAAAGGAATTTTAAGAGTCTAAATACTTGATCAGGAAAATCTTCATCAGAGGAACTTAGGTTTTCTAAAGTAAGTTTGAAGGTTAGATTTTTCCCTGAGTTGCTGACAAAAAATATATAAGGCATAGATAAAGTAATGAAGGCTTGAAAGGAGAGTTCATTGTTTGTCTTTTTTATTGATAAGAAGGATAAAGAAGACCAGAAGGCAAAGTTTGTAGAAACAAGAATTTGTCGATAAAGGCAACTAAGGCCAAAGTTTGTGTAAAAGTGATTTCTTCAATAAACATGATAAAGGTGATAGAAAGTAAAGTTCAAAAAAATGAGAAATCGCTGATTAAGAAGTCAAAAAGGCAAAGTTTGAATAAATGAACTTTTGCCGATAGAAGGGAAAAGGTGGTATAGAAGAATAGTTCGAAGAAGAGAACTTTTGCTGATAGAGGCAATAAAAGTAAAGTTCAAAGAAACAAACTTTTGTTGATAGAGGCAAAGAAAAAGTTAGTTTGAGATCTTCTAAAATCACTGACAAAGAAGAGACTAAGTTGATAGTTTGAAGAAAGTGGAAATTACCGATAAAAGAGACAAGCACCAAAGTTTTGAAAAAGATTTTTTCACTGATAACAAGGAAATAGACCAAAGTTTGGAAAAGGTGATATTTGCTGATAAAGGTGATAGAGATGACAATTAAAAAAGATAAATTTTTCTAATAAAGGGTTGAAAGCCATAGTTTGAGAAATGATAAAATCACTGATAAGAAAAGGAAAATTAAAAAGTATAAACGACTATATTTTCGACATGAAATTATGATGTTTTTTTAGTGATTAAAGACTGATAGTGTTTGCATGGTGATGACAATAAAAGAAAAGTAGAAAAAGTAATTTTTGCATATGATTGTATCAGCAGCTAAACAATAGTTAAACAAATGCATGCATAGAGCTACATACAAAGGTGATTTTCTTGACGTGCAGAAAAGAAAAATTATAGAAAAGCCAAAGTAGAATGCAAACATGCAAAAAGCACAAATACATGCAAAAAGTGGAACTACAAAAAAACTGGACTGTGCACATGCAGATGTGTGAGTGTATGCAGAGATAGCTACATATATAAAAGTGATTGAAAATAGAGTCTGGACGAGTGATATAGAGATAAATTGTTGCAGACTAGAGATGTTTTTAGAGTAGAGAGAATCTGCATGAGTATAGTGAGATGAAAAAGACTGTACATGATTTGAATAGATGCATTTGAGGTTGATGAAGAACCAAATAGCTACATACATGTATATGTGAGGATTCAGAGAGGTTAGTGCCTCTTGTAGAGTAGGTTGATGCTCAGATCAGGGGATTGTAGTCTCCTTAGAGTTAGTGCTCTTAAATCAGGGATTTGGTGATTCCTTAGAGTTGGTGCTCTAAAACATTGTAATTAATGGTTTCATTTGTGAGGCTAGATTAGCATGGTAGATCCTATCGGCATTTTCTCACCATGGTTTTTACCACATTAGGTTTTCCATGTATATCTAGTGTTCATGTGTGCATGCTTTCTTGTTGTTGATGTTATTAAATTGAAAATTAATTTGATCTTGTTTAGGGTAAAATTTAGATTGCTTAATGTTTAAGTGTTTAGATGTTTGAATTCTCCTTTCACCCTTAACATTCAAGGACCTAGGGTCGAGTTGAAATGCACTATCATACCCTATGTCACTATGAGATGTAGGGAAACTTGGATTAGCATGTTTAATTATTAATTTTCCTTCTCTTATGCTTAATTGACCATTAAAACCGTAATTTTGTAAATGTGATAGTAAACAGATGAATTACAAAAAAAGCTCTTGTAGAGGGGTGTAAAATATCAAATCATAGAGTACCTATTTTTGAGGTTCTAACGTAGAAAACTCGGGGACACAGGAGTGGGAGACCAAGTCCAAGGCCTATATCTTTGTTCGGATCTGAGAACTCAGTCTACAACTCTTCCCTACTATTTTAGAGATTTTCCTGTCACGAAACTTGAAGGACCAATGAGTGGGCATCCAAGTCCAGGGGGTAGATTTTCTTCCTATTCTACGATTCTGACACTCCAAGATGTCTTCCTACAACTTCACTTTGTCCAGCTTCTCAACCTGTAACGTACAACCATAAAAAGTTTGGGAGGGGGTTGTGGTGTTTAGAGGTTTGCCTTAGTCAAGCACTGGAGGACACTTAAGTCTCTGAACACCATTGTCAGATAGAGAGTGCATGCCCTTGTGAGGTAGAGGCAAAAACCAAAGGAAATGATGGTGAAAACACAATATAATGTTACCTTGTAGTGAAGATCTCATGGGAGGAAGATGCACTTCATTCCATGATGAAACGAATGCTCAAATCTACAAACACAAATACATAGACAACACAATTCTACTCTTGGAACACAATGAAAGCCTTAAATCACCTTGAGAACACATGAATATTACAATTACCCTCTAGTTTCTAAATGAATGCCTAAACATGCTCTTATATGCAAATACAAACACTCCCACCAAGATTTTTGTAATTCAAACTTACCCTGTCAGCATAGGACCCAAATAATGGTCACACGCCAACACCCAAAAATTAGGATTGCCCCAAAATAGGGCAAGACTAGGGCATGGACGCCCAAGTCCTCCCCCCCCTATTTTGGGTAGGGTCTTGCTTAAAGGGTCCTCCTAGGTCCCATTTGTCATGTTACTTAGGACTCATTTAATCAAGATGCCAAATTATGAAGTAAGATGTCCTAAACACATGCAAAAGTCCTGGGAGCTAAACCTTATGAGGATAAAAGCCCCCAAGGGGACATTTTCTAAATTTGCACTTAGCCCCCACTTTAATGTATGTATAAATGCAAGGCCAATACATGCATTAATGTAAGGTCACAAACAAAGCCAACACGCCAAGCACATAGAAGACATGATAGACAAATTGAAGACAATAACAAGCATGCAAAACATAGAGAAGACAGTTACAATCACACAAAACACAGAGAATACAGTAAATGCATAGAAGACACATTAATGCATAGAAGACAGCCATGATTCTTTTCTTTTCTCTTTCTCATATATATGAAATGCAGATGGAAGTACTAGAAAATAAACAAACCTCCCATAATGTAGGAAGCACTCATTGAGCTTGTCTTTAGATTGCATACATGGGGCAACACACATGCAAGACACACAAAACCTCCCAAAATCTAGGAAGCACTCATTGATCTAGTCTTTAGATTGCATATGGGTCAACAAACATGCCAAACAAAGCAAGCACGCCAAAGCACACACAATTGAACACACAGAGAAAACATGATAGACAAGCGATGGGGTGTTCCTATTTATAGTCTCAACACCATCTTAGGCACATTACATGCACACACCAATGATTGGGCTTCGCCACAACAATCACCGAAGACACACTTAAGGGGTGAGTTAGTAATAGAACTGCTCCCTGCCTCCACAGAGGACTTTTAAAGATGATAGGATGATGGAATCTGCTCTAAGAAATTCACCATCCCTACCTCTGCAGAGGGCTTAAGATAAAAGGGATATACATGATATCCTGCCTCCACAGAGGGCTTACATGATTGATTGATTGATCGCAAACAAACTCAGGATGTAGGAAGCAGTCATTGAGCTAGTCTTTAAACTGCACCTGAGGACAAGCACATAGCTAACATCTACAATAGATAACTTACCTTATATATGCCCCCGCGTTAAGGTGGTTGATATCAGGTATCGATATCAAGAAGATTAAGGTAGGAAGAAAACACACAAGGGCACACCGACTTTCACAAATCCCATGCCCCCCGGAGGTGACATGTACTTTATGATAGCCAAATGTTCCCACAAACACATCCCTCCAAGAAAAATGTTAGTGTCTACAACATCATGATAAACAACAACATCAATGCATATGACTAACCACACAAAGAGCTAAAGTTATACAATGAATCTAGAGTTTGAGGATAACTGTAGGGCTATATCATGAAGATATTTGAATCGAGTACCACCAAGACTAGATTCAAAGATAAATAAAGGTGCACGAAGCAGTAGTATTGTTAAGGTTTGTAAATGTGATAGAAACATCATCAAATTCACTACGTGGAAAGCACGAGTGCTACCCCCAAACCCCTGCAAGGGGCACTGCCCCTTGACTCCATTAAATAATTTGGGGGGAAACCACACTGATAAGAGGGGTAAATTTAACCTCCAAGTCTGATTAGGCTCCATATAATAACACCAGGTTACCATCAACCTGTAGCGAACTCCTTCGCTGTCTAAGAGCTGAAAATCAAATTTTTTTTCACCTTTTCTAGCATCGTACTGGAACATGCACCACCTTCCTCCAACAACAATGCTTCTTCCTATTCTTTCCCTTCGTGGACTCATGTCCATCGAAGCCCAACCTCCTCCACCAAATTCTTTCCTCACTCCTCTCCTCCTCCAGGGGTTCAAACCCACCTTTAATCATCCACCACCAATATCCTGCAACATCCTTAACCCTCTCTACACAAAACTATGCAACATTCTCTTGTCCTCTATTCATCTCATTTTATACTACCACATTTGAAAACAAATTAACATCACATAATTGATTTACCTCATTCACATTCAAAACTACAACATTGAACTTCATTGCAATGTCTTCCACATTCTCATTAGCTGCAACTACATCCTCTACTACTACAATCACTTCTTCATTTTATTTCACCTCTGTTTCTCTTATCTCTTCTTCCACCACCAAAATCTGCAACAACAAATCATCTTTCTCCTCATTCTTCGGTACAACCTCTTCAAATTCCATCGATGCATCTTCAATCTCTTCATCCTCACTGCCCACCTCTACATCTTGGGTAAGTGCAAAAAGATGGGGGGCCAAAAAGTGGCCAAATGATTTGAAAAAAAAATAATACATAACACGAGCGCATTATGAACCACTATAAATAAATAAAAAAGGGATGTCATTTCATTTCATTTCTATTTTTCTTCTCTATCCCCGCGGCTTGCAAACCCTACGAAGTACAGTCGCATTATGAAAAAGCCAATTCAACAACAAAATCTTGCCAATTCATCGCCAAAATGCCGCCATGATGTCGAGCACACCAAAGGAGTGAGTTGTATTTGTTGTTTTGCTTGAATTTGCTTCTAAATAGGTAGGTTTGAGTTGTTTTTTGATGTATATTTTGTTAATTGTCAGGAAATGTTAATGCACCTCCTCCTCCTCAAAATCCACAAAATCCTGAGGAGGAAATACCTGCAAAACAACAACCTCCTCCATCCATTCCTTGACATGCCCCTAGAACACAAGAAAATATAATGGGGCAAATTGAAAACAACAAAAAAGAAATTGAAGATATAATTGCAAGGTTGAAAGATCCTTCCACTTCAACCTTACATAGGTCCACGCTTGCTGAATCTCTTGAATCTATGTTATCAAATGTAGATTCAATTAGCAAGCAAATAACTAGTTGGATGGATAAGAGGAGAGAGTTTAGTGACTATTATGCAGACAAGCTATCATACCAAGATGTGAAAAAAATACAAATTACAAAATTAGACTTGTGTTCAATTTTCAAAAACCCACAAACAAATAAACCTCCACCCATTACATGCAAGAGGTTCCCTATCCATTGGTCCAACAACCAAGCGATAAGGGACAATTTTGGGCAAAGGTGGTGGATGGTTTTTGACCATCCTCCATGTAATAATAATGAGGTCTTGCAATACTTTTTGAGGAAACTCTACTGCGAGTTTGTCCTCAATAAAGTGCCAAACTATTTTGATATGCGGGACTTCCAGGGTAGAGGTGGGGGGTCAGCACAAGATAGACCAGGGGCACGTGTTGACCCATAGTGGGCAGTGAGACGAGTAATCAGTAGACTAGCCCATGAGCATGTTTCTATCCCTTCCATTGTGAAGGAGAGTGTTGAGGTTAATACACTTCAGTCCATAAGTGCCTTGACCCAAAGCATCATAGTGCATGCCAGTCCTATAGCACAGAGTGGGTTGGGAGATAGCGCGAGGAGTAGGGTCCCACCCCATACTTGTCAGACTTGTGGGTCAGCCTGTGGTTATGACCCCATGGATAATCAAGATGCAGGTACACAGGCTACATCTACAGCTAAGCAGATGGTGATGACAGATACCCTCTTGAGTGAGACTTTCAGCCTTGATACTCAGGTAAACATTAGCAAGTTTATTGAATTTAATTTATTAAATTTTATTTTTGAAATGCAGGATTAGCTAATTTAAATTGATGATTTTAATGAAATTTTAGGGTCATAGCATCGATGCAGTTTTCAGTGGTTCGCCACCTGCATTTTACACTAGATCATCTATTGGTGGGGTATGTAACTAGTAAACAATTATAAATATTACATGTGAAAGCATCGTTATATGAATGGTATTCTAATATCTGATTTTAGATGTTGAATAGGTTAATATTATAGATTTTACGGCAACACCTGCCAGTGGTGGTGGACTTCAAAGTTTTACGGAGGTAATAAAATAAATAGTTTAATGAATGAATTGTACTTACTAGATTTTTGTATGTGACTTGTGTGCTTTATTGTGTGTACTTCCATGTTTAGATGAACATGTGTGTATGTTAGGAACCATGATTTGCATCACTATTATAGTTTTTGTAATTGAATAATGTTGTTTTATTTGCAGATCATGCAGGCTACGAAGACACCTCCCCATGTTCAGAGGGCAATGGAGCATGGTGTGGCCTTTGCAATTCATAGCTCCATGGCATTGACAGGGGTATGAGGCAGATTAGTAAATTTCAATTTACATTCATTGTTATAGTTGTCTATTTTTGAAAACCAAAAGATTACTGATTTGAAGTTTAATTTCTATCTAGATGGTTTCTATAGGACTTGACATCACCAGGGCCTATTCCTGCTACTGAGGCAAGTGAGGAGACAGATTATATGTTAGCGGTAAGTGATTATTTTGTTAAATATTTCATTTTTTATAACATGTAATTTCTATATATTAATGTCTATACTTTTTATTGTAACAGGTAAATATGCAGGAATAACTAAATAGGAGTAGCCCTTGGGTTTGTAGTAGACCACCCACATGTGCATCTCCATCCCCTAGAAGATCAAAGGCTGCTCGTGATTTATTCTCTTCACTAGCTAGAGGGGAATGACTTTCTATTGTGTTACTTTGTTGTATGCCTATATGGCATTTGTGGACATATATTTTGTATTGTACATAGTTGACATTGTATGCCTATATGGCATTCTTGTAAGCCTATATGGCTATTTTGTATATATGTTATACTTATATTGACAGATATTGATGTATGCATATATGGATATTTGGTTAATACAAATCTTTTTTATTGATGGCGTCCATACTTGCGTTATAAATCCATGTTTGAATGGATATTTGTAGATGGCTACTTCAAATATTTAAAGTCCAATTGTATTACATAGGATGTTTGTTGATCCAATAAGCTAGCTATGGTTATTCAAGTATCACCTAAACCTCATTTTGGAACTAAAAGATAAAAGTTGTATTTAAAAAAAAATGAATCTTCATGTTGAACAGAAAATATTAATATTCTTTATGAGTAGCATAGAATGTCAACTATATGCAATACAAAAAAATGAATCATCATGTTATTCTTTATGTTTGAGATCCTAAAAATGACTAAGTTTGGTAGCCTGATATCTTAAAACAATAGGATGAATATCCAAGTCATTAGGATGATTGTGCCTTGAGAAAAAGTCATTAAGATGAGTGTTTAAAGGAGACTTTCTTAAACATTCAAACATTGAGCAACAAGCATGAAGGGTTAAGGCGCAATTTGCAACTCATAAAGCCTCAAAAGGGTGCCCAACTTAGAGAGAGAATTCATTTAAGACAAGGCACCCATTAACACATGTTCCACAATAAAAGTGCGCCTAAGGTGGAAGAAGAACAAGCCTCTAGTAAGTGAAGCGCACCTATTATCTAAACCACTTCATTATGGCACCCTAACATGAGGAGGAGTATATAAGTCAATAGGAAATGGTGCCTAGAATGCAAATGAAGGACTAAGTGGCATTTTCAATAAGCATCAATTCACCTTGAGCTTTCAATAAATGCATCAAATTGAGCCCCATAAGCCTAGGTGCCCTTTGCCTTCAAAAGAACCTTGTATTGACGTCAAGAGTTGGATTGTTGATGACTTCCCAAGCTAGATATAATAGTGAAAACAATCCTTCCACCATCATGATATTGAAAAATAATCATATTGTAATGATATATGGGATAGCTGACATACCCCTTGTGAAAAGTGATGATCCTAACAAGAATGGTCACCTCAACTTAATGCCCAATAATTTTAATACTATGAAGCATCCACATAATAGTAGATTATCTTATCAAAAGTCATAGAGAAATTTCTAAGGACCATAGTGTTATCCCTATGACTTGACACATACTACTTGTTTCATAAAGCAAAGGGACATGATATAAATATTGTTGTTATATGGAGCCTAATCAAACTCGGAGGTAAAATTTACCCAACTTTTATCAGCATGGTTTCCCCCCAAATATTTTCCTACTAGTTTTGGTGCCTTGAAGTCTAAGTGCATGAAAATCATGAGGATGAGCGCTTAGGGATGAGATAGTCTTCATAAGAGTTTAAATAAGAACATCATCAAATGTGCCATGGTAGAGAGACTTGAGACCATCATCAAATAAGCCAAAATATCTATCTCTAATGACTTGACATGGATCCCAAAACCACCTATTGGACCAATAGGATCCTAGGCGCTCACTTCACGCATTATGATTTCTAGGTGCCAGTTTGATGTTCCATCACAAGGAAAGTGTGCCCACACTTGCAAGTATTTTTTTTCAGGATCTAGGTGCTAGTTGAAGGTTGTAGTTGCCAAGAAGAGCATCTAGCAAGAGGAAGTCTTTTGGAGTCTCCAAAACACATCAAACACTTGACTAACAACAAGATAACTTTTTCCCAAGTTAGGCGCTTCAAGAGGGAAGTTAAAACATGAATAAGCGCAAACTTGTCTAGGCGCAAACTCAAGCTTGTTGAGGATACACATGGTGCCCAACATTCCTTGGTGATTTCACGAACTTCAAACACTCAGAACTATTCAAGGAATGCCCAATGCCCCTTCTTGATGATAGGCCACCAAAGTGAGGGTGGAATTGTGCCTTGATGGCATTAGGTGCTATCTAGAGTATGCTACTCCATGGAAATGCGCCTTCTTTCTTAGAGTCTTAATGAAAAGTCCCACAGGTTAAGATGCGCCTTGTCTTAATGAGGTGCAACTCTTGGGTAAGAAAGCTTGTAAAGTGCACCTAACTTAGTGAAGAGGTTGATAACTTCTAAACCCTTCCTGGAACTTAGATTGCTTCAACTGAAGATCATCTTGCACCAATACATCACCAAACTTTCAATCACAAGATCAATTCAAATTTAGGTGCTCATTAAGAGTCTTTCCAATGTTGGTGCATCTCAGAGGTTGAACTGGCAAGAGATGGCACCTAGCTTCCTAGACCTTGTTTCAATATGTTTGAGTTTGAAAGTTGACTCAATGGTATCAAGATGGTGCCACAAAGTCTTTGGACTAGTTCCTTAGAGTTTCAAAAAAATTCTAGCTCCTTGAAAATTCCTCCTACATGCTTGGGTGACATTTCAAGGTCCTGGAACCATGATGTAGTTCATTATTGCTCTAGGCACCCATTCATGATTGTGCAACTTGAGATTGACACCTAGAGTGAATAGGCTTTTATCCTGACTTAATTCACTAAGACAACCTCATCTTGAAGGCCAAACAACTTTTCCTGCCAAAGCGCCTTGATTGAAGACTCCACATCCTTGGGCACTCATTTGGACAATTTGATGTGAAATTGGTGCTTAGACTCTAAGAGTCAACTTTCTGCTTTCCAGACTTAGCCAAATTTTGAGTTTCTAACTTTATTCCTGCAAAACAATGAGATTGAGTTAGTCAAAAACCAATTCATTCCCTCATCATTCTAAATTAGCCTCTGGGAATGAGCAATAGGCTAATCCATTCTTCACTTGATGATCAAGCCAGAAACAGAGACATGACAGGGTAAGTTGTACCTAATGACATCACCTAATTGAGCACCTAGGAGGTATAAAGCTTAACATTGACATGAGGACAAGCGCTTAGTAAAGGAGAGTTCTTAAACATTTAAACATGTGAATGAAGTCATAGAAATGGACTAAGTCATCTAGGTGCCATTTTCCCCTTGTGTACCCTTACATTTACGCCTAAGAAGAAGTTGCCACTTTACACTGCCTCCTTCTGACGATTTTTGGAGCAACATAAAACCTTTCACCATGAGCAAATGTCTCAAAGATATAAAAAACTAAGAGAGGTTATTGTAGAGGCACTCTACGGGATCATGTTGCCTTAGATGGAATGTTTTTAAGTGACAGGGTTTTCGAGTAACATCTTGTCAAAGATTGTTGCCTTTGTGCACTTTGGACTCTTCAGGGATATCGTCGGTACCATGTAGCTTGGATTGTTTTGACATGTTTGGGTGAAAAATAGGACCATACCTAGCGTAAATGTACCCATCCAGATGCGTTGGAATAGTCAGTTTGGTCACATCAGGAGCAGGATGAAAGTTACACCCCTTTGCAACTTTACACTGCCTCCTAACAATTTTTGGGGCAGCAGAAAACCTTTCACCACGGGCAAATGCCTCAGAGATATAAAAAACTGAGAGAGGTTATTGTAAAAGCACTCTACATCATCACGTTACCTATAATAGAATATTTCTAAGTGACATGATTTTTGAGTAACATCTCGTCAAAGATTGCTACCTTTTTGCACTTTAGACTCTTCAGGGATATCATCGGTACAATGTAGCTCGGACTGTTTTGACATGTTTGGGTGAAAAATAGGACCATGCCTAGCATAAATGTACCCATCTGAATGTGTTGGAATAGTCAGTTTGGTCACATCAGGAGCAGGACGAAAGTTACACCTCTTTGCAACTTTACACTACCTCCTTCTAATGATTTTTGGGGCAGCAGAAAACCTTTCACCACTGGCAAATGCCTCAGAGATATGAAAATTGAGAGAGGTTATTGTAGAAGAACTCTACATGATTGAGTTGCCTCAGACATAATGTTTCTAAGTGACATAGCTTTCAAGTAACATCTCATCAAAGATTGTTGCCTTTTTGCACTTTGGACTCTTCAGGGATATCGTCAATACAATGTAACTCAGACTATTTCGACATGTTTGGGTGAAAAATAGGACCATGCCTAGCATAAATATACCCATCCGAACATGTTGGAATAGTTAGTTTGGTTACATCAGGAGCAGGACGAAAGTTACACCCCTTTGCAACTTTACACTACCTCCTTCTGATGATTTTTGGAGCAGCAAAAAACCTTTCACCACGGGCAAATGCCTCAGAGATATAAAAAACTAAGAGAGGTTATTGTAGAAGAACTCTACGTGATTGCGTTTCCTTAGAAAAAATATTTCTAAGTGACACATTTTTTGAGTAACATCTCGTCAAAGATTGCTGCCTTTTTGCACTTTAGACTCTTTAGGGATATCGTCAGTACAATGTAGCTCATACTATTTCGACATGTTTGGGTGAAAAACATGACCATACCTAGCGTAAATGTACCCATCTGGATACGTTGGAATAGTCAGTTTAGTCACATCATGAGCAGGACGAAAGTTACACCCCTTTGCAACTTTACACTGCCTCCTTCTGACAATTTTTGGGGCAGTAAAAAACCTTTCACCACGAGCAAATGTGTCAGAGATATAAAAAACTGAGAGAGGTTATTGTAGAGGCACTCTATGTGATCACGTTACCTTAGATGGAATATTTCTAAGTGACACATTTTTTGAGTAACATCTCGTCAAAGATTGCTACCTTTTGCACTTTAGACTCTTCAGGGATATCATCGATACAATGTCGCTCGGACTGTTTTGACATGTTTGGGTGAAAAATAGGACCATGCCTAGCATAAATGTACCCATACAGACGCGTTGGAATAGTCAGTTTGGTCACATCAGGAGTAGGACAAAAGTTACACCCCTTTGTAACTTTACACTGCCTCCTTCTGACAATTTTTGGGGCAGCAAAAAACCTTTCACCACGGGCAAATGCTTCAGAGATCTAAAAAACTAAGAGAGATTATTGTAGAGGCACTCTATGTGATTGCATTGCCTTAGACAAAATATTTTTAAGTGACATGATTTTTGAGTAAAATCTCATTAAAGATTGTTGCCTTTTTGCACTTTGGACTCTTCAGGGATATCGTCGGTACAATGTAGCTCAGACTATTTCAACATGTTTGAGTGAAAAATAGGACCATGCCTAGCGTAAATGTACCCATCCTGAGGTGTTGGAATAGTCAGTTTGGTTGCATCAAGAGCAGGATGAAAGTTACACCCCTTTGCAACTTTACACTGCCTCCTTCTGATGATTTTCGGGGCAGCAGAAAACCTTTCAGCATAGGCAAATGCTTCAGAGATATAAAAAATTGAGAGAGGTTATTGTAGACACACTCTATGTGATCATGTTACCTTAGACAGAATATTTCTAAGTGACACAATTTTTGAGTAACATCTCATCAAAGATTTCTACATTTTTGCACTTTTGACTCTTCAGGGATATCGTCGGTACAATGCAGCTCAGACTGTTTCGACATGTTTGGGTGAAAAACTAGACCATGCCTAGCATAAATGTACCCATCCCGATGCGTTGGAAAAGTCAGTTTGGTTGCATCAAGAGTAGGACACCAAAAATGCATAACATGATGATGTAAAAAAGTGTATATGTGTAAAAATGCAGGAGGAAATAAAAAAAGACAAACCTTAATTGTTAGTGTGCATACTTACGACTCAATGTAACATAACTTTACAAAATCAATGTGAATACTTACAAATTAATCTAATAAACCATCTGGGTCTGCTCTACTCTTTATTGTGTCAAGTATTTCTTCATGGTCAGACTCACGCACCTTCCACAAGATTTTGTTCAAAGGTGTACCCTGATACTTTAGCAAATGAACATTGGATGCCATGATAAGGTTCGAGTAATGAAGAATCTTCCGATGGGTGTCAAAGTCTGGAAACAGCCAAAAATTAGCACTCTTATGTGGGTACCTTCTAAGCCATGTTCCAGTAATAACCACTGAGCCTGTAGGGTATTCAATGTTTTCTCCATCTGTAACAGGGGCCTCTAATGTCTTTTTGGCTTTAACACAATGACATAAGTAATAATTTGTTCCTTCTTCATTATCTTCATCTGCAATAACTACATATACGTGCCCTACATTGATATGTGTAGCAAATTAGATGAAATTAGTCAACATTACAAAAATACTACAAAATAAGATGACATTACCTAGTTGAACTGGATGAAATTAGATGTATATACGTGCCCTATATTACCTGGTTGAACTAAATCTAATATGTGGTCAAAGTCAACTGATGATTCCATCTATGTTAGTTCCAGTGCCGTCGGGAGTCGATAAGTGTCAAGTGGGCTAAGATAACTTAACTACCATTCATCAACCCACTCCTTTGACTCGCACTCATCCCAGACTTGAATTGTATAGGAAGAACAAAATCATGACATCTTTCGCGTATGGATACTCCATGAACCTGCAATTGAGCTTCTGAAAGAGTGCATCTCATTTGATCCTATCAGTGCACAATAGTCCTCATATGGTGCAATGTTAGTATCATCTATCAACCAAAAAAATCTATGAATTGAAGACTTACCTTCATTACTTGGACCCATGGAAGTATTACACCACTCGACAATCAATTTTGCATCTGTCAACTTTGCATTGTCTTTATACTTTAACTCTTCTTGTGCTATGTCTCTTTTGATACATGCCCCTGCACCATCATGCTCCCCCTTTCCACGTCTGACCTCACAAAAGTTCCACATATGCTGAATACCTATAAAATTATGCCTCTTACTCAGCGAATAGAAATTCTGTGAGTTCTTGAATTGTGATGCACAGTTATCTGACCATATGATATGATGACTGAACGATATGCCCTTTCTAGCCAAATCATTATAGAACACCTAAAAGCAACCTTGTACGAACTCCATAGAATGCATGCGATCATCACTAATATAGAAATTATACTCCCTTATGATCTTTTTGTCATCCTATGTACTATCATTCGCATGAATGAATGCGATGTGCACAAATATAGAAACCTATGTGGAGTTGTAATATTGTGATTGCACCTCACGTTGTGGTTGTAGACTGTAGTTCTCTGCAAAGTCTATGACTGAAACAATGCTACCAACCGGAAATGTGTCCTTGCATAACTTGAATTGCAAGTCCAACCATCGAGCTCTATGGGCATGTCTTGCATACTCATACACTATGCTGTCATGAAATATAGGCATAAACTGATACACTGGAATATTTTCAATAACCAATTCACACCTCTTTGCTTCTTTACCATCTTTTGTATTGTATACCACTATTTTATACTTGCCAAACTCTACTAGTTCATTTCCAACTGCGTGTGTTCTTTCCATATGTTCACATATTAGCAAATGTTGGAAGCCACCACAACGAAGACATGTGCCATCCAAGCATAATTTCTTGTAGAATATTTGACCTTCCTCTCTATCACATAAAATTCTTGATATGAAGTCTCTTGAAGATGTTGGTGGGGCACATATGACATAACCCTGCAAAACATTGTTAGTATGCATATCTAAACATATAGACCTATAAGCATCAAAATGGTTAGAAAATTCAATATGTAATCTACAACAACAAGTAGTGCGTGTGTGATTTATCTTGACATAGAAGGGTTTTAGCATTTCAAAATATATTTGACAAATTTTAATTTGAGGATACTTCTTTAGAAATTTACCATAAAATTGTGTTTGAGTCTCATCCAAAAAATGCTTTGGATGTGGCTTACGATTCTAACTACCAATTCTCCTTCTTACCACATCCCTTTGATTTAGAGATACCTTGTGTAATTCTTCCAAAATTCTTCAATTAGTGATCTTAATGCTTCAACAATTGGTTTATCTTTTCGTGGTAGTCTCCCCGAGAATGCCCATAATTCATTGGCATTAGTGTCCTTAATTCTTTGGCATCTTCCAATGGCTCTTGATAAAATTTTCTTATTAATTCTCAATTCTTGACTCATCTTTCTAATGAGATGAGCTTTCCTCATTTGACTACTTACTATAGTCGATGTAATCACACACTGTGTTGCATTACTATCTTTTGTGCGTGAGGTGTTACCCACTCTCTCATACGCACTCATTAGATTCTTGACAATAGATTTTTCACTTGAAGCCTCTGATGTTCTCAACCCAAGAATCTTCATGATGGACCTATACTTTATACTTCGCATCATTTCAATAAATAGTTGACATCTTGCAGTCTCATTTAGCTTTTCAAAGAACAATCTCCAAATCTTATGAGCATATCTTCTACAAGTGCGTTTTGGAATCTTACCTTCCATTGGCTGCAAAATATTCTCATCAATTTCAATCAAATACTTTGGCTTTCTATGCAAAATTCTAGGTGGTGTTAAGTTAGGTAAATTCATCTCAACATTAGGAATTTCATCAATATTTAAATGAGAAGGGCTAGATGGCATACCTTCGATCGAAGATGGAATAGATGACATACCTTGAGGTTGAGGTGGGAACAATGGCATACCTCCTTCATCACATGTGAGTGATGAGGTACTCTCATCTTGATATGTGGTAGATGGTGTCCATACATGTTGACTTGCGGTAGAGGACGTGTCTCCAACTATGGTATTCAAATCTCTCATAGCATGAAGTTTTTGCATTCGTTCTCTTTGTGCTGCCAATACCATATCTCTTTGTGATGGTTGTGGTTTCTCTTCAATTGGTATGTCTTCATTTATCGTGTCTAATTTCCTCTTCTCACGAGGTTCCCTCATAGCCACTACTTTCTTTGCATTCTTAGCTTCTATCTCTTCCTGTGTTGGTTTAATTCTTGATCATTTCCTCAGCATGACAGAGAATTTGTCTATAACATGATAAAGAGACCAATATTAGTTCCTAAGAAATAAATACAAGATAATAGTGGGATTGTATTTTTATTATGTTGTAAGGATTTATACTATGCCTTAAACCCTAATCCCTTATCCCTAAACCCTCCAACCCTATCCCTAATCCTTACACCCTCCACACTCTACTTTAACCCTAATCCCTCGACCCTCAACCCTATCCCTAAACCCTTGATCCTTGAACCTCAACCCTCAACCCTCAACATCAAACCCTAATCCCTCAATCCTTAACTCTGATCCCTAAACCCTCAACCCTATCCCTAAACCCTAAACCCTAAACCCTCAACCCTCAACCCTCAATGTTAAATCCTAATCCCTCAACCCTAAACCATATCACTAAACCCTCAACACTATACCTTAAACCCTAATCCCTCAACCCTCAACCCTAAACCTTATCCCTAAACCCTAATCCCTCAAGCCTAAACCTTATCCCTAAACCCTAATCCCTCAACCCTCAACCCTTAACCCTATCCCTAAACCCTTGAACCACAACACTCAACCCTCAACGTCAAACCCTAATCCCTCAACCCTTAACTCTGATCCCTCGACCCTCAACCCTATCCCTAAACCCTAAACCCTAAAGCCTCAACCCTCAACCCTCGATGTCAAATCCTAATCCCTCAACCCTTCACTCTAATCCCTCAACCCTAAACCATATCCCTAAACCCTCAACACTATACCTTAAACCCTAATCCCTCAACCCTCAACCCTAAACCTTATCCCTAAACCCTAATCCCTCAACCCTCAACCCTCAACCCTATCCCTAAACCCTTGAACCTCAAACCCCAACACTCAACCCTCAACATCAAACCCTAATCCCTCAACCCTTAACTCTGATCCCTCGACCCTCAACCCTATCCCTAAACCATAAACCCTAAAGCCTCAACCCTCAACCCTCAATGTCAAATCCTAATTTCTCAACCCTAAACCATAGCCCTAAACCCTCAACACTATACCTTAAACCCTAATCCCTCAACCCTAAACCTTATCCCTAAACCCTTAACCCTCAACCCTCAACCCTATCCCTAAACCCTTGACCCTCGAACCTCAACACTCAACCCTCAACGTCAAAACCTAATCCCTCAACCCTATCCCTAAACCCTAAACCCTGAAGCCTCAACCCTCAACCCTTCACTCTAATCCCTCAACCCTAAACTATATCCCTAAACCCTCAACACTATACCTTAAACCCTAATCCCTCAACCCTCAACCCTAAACCTTATCCCTAAACCCTAATCCCTCAACCCTCAACCCTATCCCTAAACCCTTGACCCTCGAACCTCAACACTCAACCCTCAATGTCGAACCCTAATCCCTCAACCCTTAACTCTGATCCCTCGACCCTCAACCCTATCCCTAAACCCTAAACCCTAAAGCATCAACCCTTAACCCTCAATGTCAAATCCTAATCCCTCAACCCTTCACTCTAATCCCTCAACCCTAAACCATATCCCTAAACCCTCAACACTATACCTTAAACTCTAATCCCTCAATCCTCAACCCTAAACATTATCCCTAAACCCTAATCCCTCAACCCTCAACCCTAATCCATCAGCCCTCAACTCTAATCCCTCATCCCTAAACTCTAAATGCTATCCCTATTCCTAAACCGTCAACCGACTCGATACTATACCTTATACCCTAATCCCTTATACCTAAACCCTCCAACCCTATCCCTAATCCTTATACCCTCCACACTCTACTTTAACTCTAATCCCTAGACCCTCAACCCTATCCCTAAACCCTTGACCCTCGAACCTTAACCCTCAACATCAAACCCTAATCCCTCAACCCTTAATTCTGATCCCTCAACCCTCAACCTTATCCTTAAACCCTAAACCCTAAAGCCTCAACCCTCAACCCTCAACGCCAAATCCTAATCCCTCAACCCTAAACCATATCCCTAAACCCTCAACACTATACCTTAAACCCTAATCCCTTAACCCTAAACCCTAATCCCTCAACCCTCAACCCTAATCTATCATCCCTCAACTCTAATCCCTCATCCCTAAACTCTAAATGCTATCCCTATTCCTAAACCCTCAACCAACTCGATACTATACCTTAAACCCTAATCCCTTATCCCTAAACCCTCCACCCTATCCCTAATCCTTATACCCTCCACACTCTACTTTAACCCTAATCCCTCGACCCTCAACCCTATCTCTAAACCCTTGACCCTTGAACCTCAACCCTCAACCCTATCCCTAAACCCTAAACCCTAAAGCCTCAACCCTCAACCGTCAATGTCAAATCCTAATCCCTCAACCCTTCACTCTAATCCCTTAACCCTAAACCATATCCCTAAACCCTCAACACTATACCTTAAACCCTAATACCTCAACCCTCAACCCTAAACATTATCCCTAAACCCTAATCCCTCAACCCTCAACCCTAATCCATCATCCCTTAACTCTAATCCCCCATCCCTAAACCCTAAATGCTATCCCTATTCCTAAATGCTCAACTGACTTGATACAATACCTTAAACCCTAATCCCTTATCCCTAAACCCTCTACCCTATCCCTAATCCTTATACCCTTCACACTCTACTTTAACCCTAATCCCTCGACCCTCAATCCTATCCCTAAACCCTTGACCCTCAAACCTCAACCCTTAACCCTCAACATCAAACCCTAATCCCTCAACCCTATCCCTAAACCCTAAACCCTACAGCCTCAACCATCAACCCTCAACATCAAATCCTAATCCCTCAACCCTTCACTCTAATCCCTCAACCTTAAACCTTATCCCTAAACCCTCAACACTATACCTTAAACCCTAATCCCTCAACCCTCAACCCTAAACCTTATCCCTAAACCCTAATCCCTCAACCCTCAACCCTAATCCGTCATCCCTCATTTCTAATCCCTCATCCCTAAACCCTAAATGCTATCCCTATTCCTAAACCCTCAACCAACTCTATACTATACCTTAAACCCTAATCCCTTGTCGCTAAACCCTCCACCCTATCCCTAATCCTTATACCCTCCACACTCTACTTTAACCCTAATCCCTCGACCCTCATCCCTATCCCTAAACCCTTGACCCTCGAACCTCAACCCTTAACGTCAAACCCTAATCCCTCAACCCGTAACTCTGATCCCTCAACCCTCAACCCTATCCCTAAACCCTAAACGCTAAAGCCTCAACCCTCAACCCTCAATGTCAAATCCTAATCCCTCAACCCTTCACTCTAATCCCTCAACCCTAAACATCCCTAAACCCTCAACACTATACCTTAAACCCTAATCCCTCAACCCTAAACCTTATCCCTAAACCCTAATCCCTCAACCCTCAACCCTAATCCGTCATCCCTCAACTCTAATCCCTCATCCCTAAACCCTAAATTCTATCCCTATTCCTAAACCCTCAACTGACTCGATACTATAGCTTAAACCCTAATCCCTTATTCCTAAACCCTCCAACCCTATCCCTAAGCCTTATACCCTCCACACTCTACTTAACCCTAATCCCTCGACCCTCAACCCTATCCCTAAACCCTTGACCCTCGAACCTCAAACCTCAACCCTCAACATCAAACCCTAATCCCTCAACCCTTAACTCTAATCCCTCGACCCTCAACCCTATCCCTAAAGCCTCAACCCTCAACGTCAAATCCTAATCCCTCAACCCTTCATTCGAATCCCTCAACCCTTAACCCCATCCCTAAACCCTCAACACTATACCTTAAACCCTAATCACTCAACCCTCAACCCTCAACCCTCAACTAATCCATCATCCCTCAAATCTAATCCCTCATCCCTAAACCCTAAATGCTATGCCTATTCCTAAACCCTAAATGTTATCCCTATTCCTAGACTCTCAATGGGCTTGATACTATACCTTAAACCCTTAATCCCTTATCCCTAAACCCTCCAACCCTATCCCTTAACCCTCAACCCTATCCCGAAACCCTTAACCCTTGAACCTCAATGTACTCAACCCTCAATGTCAAACCCTAATCCCTCAACCCTTAACTCTGATCCCTCGACCCTTAACCCTTAAAACTTGAACCCTAAAACCTATCCCTACATGCTCGACACTTGACACTATATCTTAAACCCTAATCCCTTAACCCTCATCCCTAAAGCCTCAACCCTAAATCATTAAACCTTCAACCGTAAACCCTATCCCTAATCCCTCTACCCTCGACACTCTTATTTAACCCTAATCCCTTGACCATTAACCCTATCCCTATCCCTCAACCTCAACCCTCAACCCTCAATCCTCACTCTCAACATTAAACCGTAATTCAACTCTAAACCCTAATCCCTCAAACCTAAACCCTATCCCTAAACCATCAAACCTCAACACTATACCTTAAACCCTAATCCCTATCCCTCAACCCTTAACCCTTAAAACTTAAACCCTATCCCTACACCCTCAACACTTGACACTATATTTTAAGAATTAAACCCTCATCCCTAAAGCCTCAACCCTCAATCCTTAAACCTTCAACCCTAAACCCTATACCTAATCCCTCTACCCTGGACACTCTAACCCTAACCTCAACATTAAATGCTAATCCGTCAACACTAAACCCTATCCCTAAACCCTCAACCCTCAACACTATACCTTAAACCCTAATCCATTAAACCTAAAACCTAATCCCTCAACCGTAAACACTATCAATAAACCATCAACCCTCGACACTATACCTTAAACCCTATGGGAAAAGCTTTGCGTATGGTACATCCACAGTGAGTAATTAACAGTTGAAATTAGAAGGATGATTATTATGAGAAAAGATTTGCATTGGGGTACATCTATGTTTCTTGCTGTCCACCCCGCACTTAGGGAAGGTATATTGTTATGAAACAGGCAAATAATCTCCCATTGTTTACTGGCTCTATCCACGAGAACTACTAAACTATACCTTAAACCCTAATCCCTCAACCCTAAACTTTCAACCCTAATCCCTCTACCCTCAACAATCTACCTTAAACCTAATCCCTTGACCCTTAACCCTAAACACTATCCCTAAAGCCTCAACCCTAAACCCTAATCCCTCAAGGTCCTAAACTCTAATCGCTTATCCCTAAACTCTAAATCCTATCCATAAACGCTCAACCCTCAACCTTAAACCTTAATCACTCAATCCTTATCCACCTCTCTCCTCACCTATCTAGCTCACTCCCATCTCTACCCTCTTCTGCCCTCGACACTATACATACATAAATATAGGCATACATAGATACATTCATACATATAGGCATACATAGATACATACATACATATAGGCATACATACATACATACATGATTAATAGACTTCAATAGAGAAAACATTAAGGGGAACATAACGTGAGCGCGTTATAACGTGCTTGCGTTATATCAAACATGAAAAACAACAGACTTGCGGAAAAGGAAAAATGTAAAGCAAAACATAACGCGAGCGCATTATAATGCTCTCACATTATGTCTTGCTTTGGGAATCCCAAGCCTTGGGCTTGGGATTTGCTTTGGATTTCCAACCCAAAGGCTTGGAGTGCCTTTTGAACAGTCACAGATGTGTTTTTCCATATTCCTTAAGATTTCACATAATTTCATGCGTGCTAACCCTCAGATTTGCACATGTTTCAAGGTCAAACAAATTGAACACCTGGGTAATGTTAGGCTTTCTCTTAGCTATTTGATGATGTGATTTTTTTCACATTTTAACAATGTTAAGCCTTTCATCTTTAATTTCTTTTGTTTGTGTGTCTGTTTTTGGGCAAAAACCACTGTTTGGTCTTTTTTTCATTGTAAATTAACTATTCATTGAATTTCAAAAAAATTACATATTTAGAAACTAGATTCCATTCTACAAATATTAAAAAAAGAAAAATTCAATTAGTTTTCAAAATTTATAGGGGTAGCACAGCCAAAATTCTATTTTTTAGGATGTGTCCACTTTAAAAATTAGTAAAAAATTAAATATTCATCAAAAAATAATCAAAAAAATTGGGCATAAACTACATGCTATTAGCTAATTTCTCACTGAAGTGATTTTAAAAATACCCAAAAAAAGTTGACCTTTTTGAGGGAGCCACAAAACATGCTATGCTATATTTTTTTGATAGAAACAACACCAATTTCTGTGGCTCCCTCTTTTGAACCCCTTAATCTATGCCATTTTTTTAAAAAAAAAATAGTTTAGAGAGTAGACTCGGAGCACTACGAACATTGTTTTGGTTGCATCTCCAAATTTTGAGTGTAACTATGCTCAATTTCTCATCCAAGGCCAGTATTTCATGATTTTAGAAAAAAAAGTGGCCACTTAAGACCCCCTTTTGGCCCCCCATCTTCTTGCACTTACCCTCTTCAACTACTTCAACATCTTCTACTACAATCTTTTTCTTTTCTTCATCTCATTCCTTATTTTATGCACACACAAATCCACCTACATATAAAACATCATTAGAATAAACATGGGACTCCTCCTTACCCATTTTATTTTCCACCTGCATCTCCACTATAGTTTCTCTCACAATATGTTGTGTCTCTTATCGCAAATCCTATAGTTTATTCTCTATTTCTTCCATCATCGCTCTTTCTCTTTTCATAAAGAATGAAATTCCTAAAGGTTTTCTCAAGACCAACCTCATACTTTTCCTCTTTGACATTCTGTCAAACACTTTCTTCACAACCTCAACCTACAACTTGCACATAGTTCATAACCTACTCTCTACCCAAGAAGACTTCTAGAATACACTTCCTCACCCACTCTCTCTCTCTCAATGGTGGAACTCAACACCTGGGTAAAAGCACAAATGCGTGTCACACGTTGGGCCATCTAAATAATTTTGATCGAGTAGAATTCAGCCGAGTCAAATTCGACCGAGTTATATTCGACCAAATCCACATGGCGCTTGTTTGGCATTGACGTGGCCCAAAAATTTAAGAATGTTTTAGTCGAGTGTTTTTCAATCGAGTGGGTTTCAGCTGAATCCATGAATATTAAAAGCAAAAAAAATAGTGGGTGCAGGTATTTTGTCTATTCAGAAATTTAAAAAAGAAAAAAAGCACTCAGATAGTTTCGACCGAAACCCATTCTACCGAATCTATCTAGGTGGCATCCTATTTGGCAGCCAAGTAACCATTTTTTCAAATTTTTTGAAACTTCCAACTTTTGCTAATTATTTCTACAATCAAAATTATTTAAAAAAAAAAAAGAAAAATACCTTTTTGTAGAGCTTGCAATGCTGAATCCAAATATATATATATATATTATTGTATTTTGAGTAATTTTAGGATATAAATATTTGAAAATAATGCAAGTAGGTTGTTCAAGTTCAAAAAGAGGTTGATTTGAAATTTAAAAAAATAGTAAAAAATGATTAAAAAATTGGAAAATATATGATACCCTTGAGGAGAGAATCCTTTTCAAAAGGGTATAATTTGTTTTTTGAAAATGAAAAAAAATTAAACAATAGTTGACGTCAGCAAAAAACTATCAAATTTGGGTAAGTTTGACTTTAAAATGTTATTACGAGAAAAATATATCAAAAATTTGATTTTTTTTTCCATGCCTTAGGTATTGAAGTCACCTATTTGGGAAAAAAAAGATCAGGAGAAAATGTAATTTTTTTCTATTTTTTTCTTGACATCAACTAAATATCACTTTTTCTTCAAATTTTCAGCATTAGAAAATCTTCTATTAAATTGATAAAAAAAGATATCAAAACAATTTTTAAAAAATCTAAAAAATTACAAGAACAAACTTCAGCAAGATATATACATTTTCTTAGTTTACATCATTTTGAAATTCAAAACATAAAGACTACTTTTATGTGGTCGAAGTTGAGATTTTTTTTTATATTGGTTGATTCCTTTATAAAGTGTGACATAGGTTTGTACTTTTACCCACCTTCTACCTAGCTTTAGTCTTCATTAGAGAATAGCTCACCTCAGTCCTGGTGCATAATCTGCACTCTCAAGATCACCTTCTTTGATACAATTTAATGCAAGAGGACTCCTCTTGCTTCCAAAACACACACTCACACAACAAACAATCAGCTGCCACAATCTCAAATATTTATGACACAAAAATTGCAACAAAATTTCTCAATTTTATTCAATATCACTTCACAATCAAACTCTATATTTGCAACAAATAAATTACAATGTCTGGCCTCTCAATGGCCTCTCAAATTCTACACAACTCTACTTCTCCACAGACCCCTCACATGGGCTGAGATCCCTCCTCAACTCTGTCTGAGAAAATTGCCTCCTCTGTGCAAAAATAATGCTTTTAAATAACATTCCATTTGTAACCTTTGATCTTTCATTTCTATGTCTTGGACAACACATCCCTTCCTATTTGGCAGTGACCTCCTTTCCATAAATAGCAAGTTGCCTCTCTTTTTCTCCCCTATGAGGCCACTATCCTCCCTGTCACAAGTTTCAATTTCTAGATCCTCAATAAGATGTGTTTGGTTTCACCCTTAGACGCCTTATTTCCAAGGCCGACCTTTCATCTTCTACGCTCTCATTTTTCTTTTCATAGCCGACTCATCTTTTGAAGAATGAAAAAAATATCTTGTTGAAATATGAGGTGATGCCTCTATCAAAGTTCCCTAGCCAATTCATCTTCCTGAATATATCTCATGTGGCTTCAACTTCAACGTGGCACTTTTTATCTTAGAAATGGTGCCAAAACTCAGTGCTTTCTTTTCCCTTGGCCATGCCTATTTTTAAACTTCCCTCTTAATGCTTCCTTTCTATTATCTCCCCCAGCGCCAATCGTATCCTCCAGTTCTTTTGTTTTTAAGAATGGAAATTGAAAGGTCTTGCACCCCTTCTCTTCTAGCTGGGCGACACCTTCTTACTAAGACAAAGACCTTTTTTTTAAAAAAATTATAACATTCTTCCATATATCACCACACACCTCCTCTATTGGGCATTAAAATGATAATGCAATAATCTTGAACTTTAATATTTAGTTCAATTTTTGTTTAACTCTTGATAGAGTCTTCCCTTCCTAACCACGTCCTATACAATCCTTAATTTTTTGTTTTTAAATTAAATAAAAGGCAGCCTCCAAATTGCATTTGTGGCCTTGAAAGAGTAAACCATTCACCAAAAGGAAGTCTAACCAATCATTTCAAACATCACAACACTAGAATGGAATAGAGATTACAATCAGGAATGGAAAGGATGTATTGACCTCTCCACCAAAGTTGACACCCTAATCATGGGTTGAAGTGAAAACAATAATATTATCTTCAGCTATATGAGTAACCGACCCAAATGCAAGTGAATGTTCCTATGAACTTAAATTCTATGGCCTCTAGAAAATGTTGCACTTGGAAGCCCAGCTGAGAATATGAAATTTCACTTACTGCAATATTGAGAGATGTCATCAAAGTCACACACAAACTAAAAATGAATAAAATAAACTAAACTATTTTTGGTTGATGTGGGATCGAGTATTCACCTGGGATGCTCTTGCACTAGAAAGTTTGCTTAAGTGAGTTACAAATCTTTTCCCAAAAGGATTTAGAGAAATATGATTATTTAGGTCAAAATATTGATGACATACATGTGCATGGTATAGTAAAAAAGTGACTTTTAAATAGTGGCTTTTAGAAATGCCTATTGAAAATCAATTTGTGTCATCTAGGTATTCAAATAAATTACATATTTGGAAACTATACTCTGAGTACTACATTTTATGATTCTAACTTTTTTCAAGATTCCATTTCTAAGTGCTTCAAATTCCAAGGTCAAATCTGACAAATTTTGAAAATAAGGGAAATCACTTCCACTTTTTGGCTAAAAAGTGGACTCAACTTCTTGCCAACACCCAGGGAGAAACTCTCAATGACCTCCAAAACATGTTGTGAGTTTCAACGGATCATCCTCTCTCTGTAATGTCTGAAAACTACACCCTCCAACTTGTACCTTCAAATGTTGAATAAGGGATTCGCCTCAAAATAGAGTCAGCAACCAAGAATCAATAAGCCAATTTTGATTACCAATTTGAAGTGTATTGATAAACAATTTAGCTAGTACATATAGGTGATAGAATTTGAGTCACTTTAGGAGTGTTCAACACAAGGTGGTGAGTTTGTTCCTCCAAATGTGGAGAGAACATGCCACATACTGCCACATAGCATGGAATAGTTTTGACAAACTCTCAAAGTAAACTCATAAATCCACCTAAGATGACTTATGACATGTGTAGATAATTACATGTATAATTACTTAAATAAGTAATAATTAATATCTACACTAACAATTATGAGTAGTCATCTTCTAGCTACCTTAAGTCTTAATTATGATATCTAATCATTATTAGAGTCAATTATAGGTTATTAGGTTGGCCTAGGGGTTTTATTTAAGTATGTAAGTCAGCTTGGGTGGCAACCAAGGCCTAATTAGGTATATAGGATCTAGTGGTAAGTTTGTGATCATCATATTGTGAATTGTGTTCTCATTGGAGATATTTTGAGGTTTTCCCCCTCGAAGTGGCTTGTTATTTTCAATTATTATCAAGTATTTACAACAAATTTCCTATAACATTCCTTTTTGTGCAAGTTATTTCACTACAATTAGATAGCTTTTCTATCAAGCATGTCCCTACTTCCAAATCATTCCTGACACATTCAAAGGAATAACATCCACAATCACGTCATCAACAAACTTTTTGTTAATTACAAAATTTAATCTATATTATCTACTTACAAAAAAATAAACACCTTCTTTAACCTAACCCAAAGCATAAGGCTTGGGTTGTTGATAATTTTCTAGACCAAGTTTTCTAATAAATTCTTGAGATATGAGTTTATCTTACGAAAAAGAAGAAAAAAGTGAATTGACTTTAAAGTTATTGATGTTAGAACACACGCAATCTACTGAGAGGGGGGTGAATTAGTAGATTAATATAACTTAAAACTTTAAGCCTATAGAATGCAGATTTGTAACATCAGAAAATGTCCCCTTGGGGGCTTTTCCCTCAAGGTTTAGCTCCCAGGTCTTTTCCATGCGTTTAAGACATCTTACTTCATAATTTGGCATCCTGATGGAATGAGCCCTAGGTAACATGACAAATGGGACCTAGGAGGACCCCTTGAGCTAGACCCTGCACAAATAGGGGGGAAGACTTGGGCACCTACACCCTAGTGCTGCCCTATTTTGGGGCAGTCCCAATTTTTGGGTGTCGGCTTGTGGCCATTATTTGGGTCCTATGCCGACACGGTAAGTTTGAACTACAAAAATCTTGGCAGGACTATTTGTAGTTGCATATAAAAGCATATTTAGACATTCATTTAGAAACTAGAGGGCAATTGTGATGTTCATGTGTTCTCAAGGTGATTCAAGGCTTTTATTGTGTTGCAAGAGTAGAATTGTGTTGTCTATGTGTTTGTGTTTGTAGATTTGATGGTGTAGGAGCACCTAGAGTTTAGGTTTTGGTTAGATTTTCTAGTAGGTTGTTTTAGTTAAATAAGGTATTGGAGACCATCTTCATAAGGTTTGTATCCATGTTGTAAATGGACTATGTCCAAATGTCTATAAGAACCTATTGTTTTGTTGCAAATCCTAGTTAGGACAGTCTTACTGTCATAGGTAGTTGCAATAGTCATTTAAGTTTTAATATTTGTTAGAGGAGTCATTTAAATGTTTATAGCCTATAAAGGCATGTCAAGGGTTAAGAGGAAGGTTTGAACCTTATCCAAAGGTTAGCAAAGTGAGAGTGCATCTTTTAAACATAGAAAAAATAGTCTTTGCTGTGCTAAAGAAAAGGCAGTTTCTAAAAACTAAAATAGTTTCATAGTTTGCAGTTTCAAATCAAGAAAAATCATGAAGAAGGCATCAATGGTTTGGGAATGCCAAATGTTTTTTCTTTGTAGAAATCTTGTATTAATCCAAGGAAGATTGTATTGTGAAGAGGGATTGAATAGATTGAAAGAATATAACAAAAAGCCATTGTTTTCCTGTCTTTTCTAAAATTTCTGAGTTTTATTGCTATTTTCTGACGTATTGTACTTCTGTACGGATTCATTATGGACCATTTGCATATGGGATGGAAAGTATGAAGTATTATCTTGGCTTTGAACAAGGTTTGAGATCTTGGTGATAAACTAGGTGAAAGAAATCAATAGTTTTCCATAAACTATTTTTTCAGAAATTGCTGTCTCCATTTTTTAAAAATCACTATTTTCTGCAGTTTTCTGTACTTGTACGGATCTGTCAGGGTCTCCATTTGTATTACATGTGTAGAGGGGTGAGATGACTTCCAAATACAATTAGTTTGAAGTCTTGGCAGCAGATAATAAAAAAGATATCCAAGTTTTCCCAAAACTGCTTTGTGCTGACTGTTTTCTGAACTTACACCTTACAACAGTCCGTACCTTTCAGTTGTACGGCCCTGTCATGGGATGTCGACCACTTGGAAATTAAGGTTGGTGGATAGAATATCCATTAGAGTGCATTTGAGTCCTTGAAGTTGGAGGATGACAGGATAGAATCTCCAAATTCCCAAACTGCTCTTTAAGAAAATTGTTGTCTCTGTCAGAAAAACCATTGTTTTCTTCCTTGCTCCGTACCTGTACGGCTTTGTAATTGCCCAAATTTGTAATGTATAGAAAGGGTGTTAAAGTAGCTTGGATTTGATTCTTTTTTGGAGTCTTTATAGCAAACTAGGGGTGAGAAAACCGTTGGTTTGTAATAAGCTGTCCTAAAACATAGTTTAGGCTTCTTTTGACTGTCCCATGGATTTTTGCCATTTCATTGACATTTTTCTATTTTTTACTCAATGGAATGGGTTGTATTTTAATTGTTTCAGAGTCTTGTGAGGAATGTGGAGGTAGGGGAATGGTGTAGATGAGTTTGGGCATAAGAAATGACTCTGTAGAAGTCTTATGTGGAAGCCTGAAGGAGGACAGCAGCAACAAGGTATTTTTGACATGTTATTACTTTGCAAAGGAAGGCATTATGTTGAATGCATGTTGTAGGATTGGTAAGTGTCAATGAGAATGTGTTTGTGTTGAGGGAGGCCATCCCAAGGTGGTTGTGTGACTGTTATTCCAATGGAACAGCAATGCCATGTTAGTCTGTGAGGTTGTTGTCCTGCAGTCCTGTATAGAGGAGTTGAAGGGATGTTAGATGGAGTTGACATCTTGGAAGGTGTCTTGGAGTCCTCCTTCATATTGTGTGTGTGTTAAGAGTAAGTTGGAGATGGTGTTGAAGGCTGTCTTGAGAGATCTTTGAATGTGAAGTTATGATCATGCTACTACTGTCCTAGATGCTCTACATCATTTTTGGTATCAGAGCTAGCTGGTAGATCCTTGAAGGAGTTGTGGATCTTGTGAAGAAGTTAAGGTTTGTGAGAGAGTTGTGAAGATTCCTCCAAAGAACCAGATGGCAAGAGAGAATGTTGAACTGAGAGAAGCCTTAGAGGCAAGAGAGAAAGAACTGAGGGAAAGAAGAGAACAGGATGTTGCCAGAGACAGAGAGCTGAGGCAAGTAAGAAGGGAGAATGCAACAATCTTGGCAAGATTGGAAGCATTAGAGAAGAGTCCAAGAAAGGATGAACAAAATGAGTCAGAAGAAGATGAGGATGCAGATGAGAATCCTCCTGAGGATGAGTTAGATGCTGAAGAAAAGAAGTTTGTAAGATTGTTGAAGGCAGTCCAAGGAAGTGGAACTAAGGCAAACATAGAGCTACCTATCTGTCAGGGGAAGATGGATAGTGAAGAAGTGTTAGGGTGGATAGATGCCTTGGAAAAAAATTTTGAGTATGAGGAGATGAGTGATGAAAAGAAGGTCAAGTTTGCAAAGACAAAACTGAGAGGAACAACACTTACCTGGTGGAGTAGTGTGCAGACAGAGAGAATGGCTAGAGGTGCATCAAAAATCACTTCTTGGAGTAGGATGAAGGACATGATGAAAGATCAATTCCTTCCATCTGATTACTCCATTCAAACAAAGAGGATGAGGTAGAATCTGAAACAGAAGGACATGGATGTTATGTCCTATACTGAGCAATTTCATAAGCTTAGTATCAGAGGAGGATTGGAAGATGAAGAAGAGAAAGTGGCAAGATACCTTAACGGGCTTAGGTATAACTTGCAGGATGAGATTGGGTTAGCAGTACCAAAAACACTTGGAGAGTGTTTTCAGTTAGCCATCAGGGCTGAAGAGAGAGTGAAGAGGAAGCAAGAAAGGCCAGGAGGTTATGGAAGAGGAAACAGAGGTAGGGGCAAACCTACTAGTGAAGTTCAGAACAGCAATGAGAAGGGTAAAGAGATTTCTACAGAATAGAGAGGTGGATATAGAGGTGGAGGTAGATTTGGATTAGGAAGAGGAGTGTTCACAGGTAGATGTTATCACTGCAATGAGATGGGACACACATCTTTCAACTGTCCTAAGAAGGATGGTGTTGACAAGACCAAGGATAAAAGAGTTCACTTGAAGAACCAGAAATGTCGTCAGCCTCTCCAATGATGGATGGAGAGATGCTCATGGTGGAAAGAGGTAAGATGCAGCAACCACCACAGGTATCTATTTTCAAAACTAATTGTTTGAGCCATGGCAAGATCTGCAAGTTGATTGTAGACTCAGGTTCTCATGATAACTTAGTTTCTTGGGAAATGGTGAATAAGTTGGGATTGAAAAATTTTGATCATCCTAGTCCTTATAATGTCACTTGGGTGAGTCAAGAGCAGCAAGTAATGGTGACTAAGAAGGCTTATGTTGATTTCACAATTGGTCCATATCAGGACTCTGTTTTGTGTGATGTTATTCCTATGACATGTGGGCATGTAATCTTGGGCAGACCATGGCAGTATTCGAGAAGGACAATTCATAATGGGTATACTAATACCTATGTAGTGCACAAAGATGGCAAGAAATTCAAATTGGTTTCTTTACCTTGTGAGGAGATGAAGGAACAGGTTACAATTTGCTTTGGAGAGAAATTGAAGTGAAATGTGCAAGTTTAGGTGATTGCACACAGCAACAACAGTTGCAACAGAGTAGAGTGGATGACAGTCCTAGAGAGCAGCAGGCTTGGGACTTGAGTTATGTTAAGGTAGGGGACATTGAGTGTCCTATATGGAGCCAGAAGAAGGAAAGCAAATAGCAGAAGGTCCAAGGAGGAATGAATCAGAAGCTCCAGTTGAGAAGCACAGCAACATTGCAGCAGCAGGGTCCTAGACAAGGACACCAAAACAAGTTTTATGTTTCTAAGATTGTTTACAGGAGCCATGCAGGTTGGAGATGGAGAAAGATAACTCTGGGAGAGTTCATGTTTCCTAGTTTGAGGAACATTCCACCATGGTGGAAGAATGGACGGAGCAGATCCCCTAACTCTTGGGACAAGAGTTTTCATCATGCCGGGGAGTATGGTGCAGGAGCACCTAGATGTTTAGGTTTTGGTTAGATTTTCTAGTAGGTTGTTTTATTTAAATAAGGTATTGGAGACCATATTCATAAGGTTTGTATCCATGTTGTAAATGGACTATGTCCAAATGTCTATAAGAACCTATTGTTTTGTTGCAAATCCTAGTTAGGACAGTCTTATTGTCATAGGTAGTTGCAATAGTCATTTAAGTTTTAATATTTGTTAGAGGAGTCATTTAAATGTTTGTAGCCTATAAAGGCATGTCAAGGGTTAAGAGAAAGGTTTGAACCTTATCCAAAGGTTACCAAAGTAAGAGTGCATCTTTTAAACATAGAAAAAATAGTCTTTGCTATCCTAAAGAAAAGGCAGTTTCTAAAAACTAAAATAGTTTCATAGTTTGCAGTTTCAAATCAAGAAAAATCATGAAGAAGGCATCGATGGTTTGGGAATGCCAGATGTTTTTTCTTTGTATAAATCTTGTATTAATCCAAGGAAGATTGTATTGTGAAGAGGGATTGAATAGATTGAAAGATTATAACAAAAAGCCATTGTTTTCCTGTCTTTTCTAAAATTTCTGAGTTTTATTGTTGTTTTTTGACATATTGTACTTCCGTATGGATTCATTATGGACCATTTGCATATGGGATGGAAATTATGAAGTATTATCTTGGCTTTGAACAAGGTTTGAGATCTTGGTGATAAACTAGGTGAAAGAAATCAATAGTTTTCCATAAACTATTTTTTCAGAAATTGTTGTCTCCATTTTTAAAAAATCACTATTTTCTGTAGTTTTCCATACTTGTACGGATCTTTCAGGGTCTCCATTTGTATTGCATATGTAGAGGGGTGAGATGAATTCCAAATGCAATTAGTTTGAAGTCTTGGCAGCAGATAATAAAAAAGATATCCAAGTTTTCCCAAAACTGCTTTGTGCTGACTATTTTCTGAACTTACACCT
Organism: Cunninghamia lanceolata; assembly: GCA_027924645.1. Taxonomy (NCBI): domain Eukaryota; kingdom Viridiplantae; phylum Streptophyta; class Pinopsida; order Cupressales; family Cupressaceae; genus Cunninghamia; species Cunninghamia lanceolata. The sequence goes on along the minus strand of BSBN01000248.1, from coordinate 1,065,176 downwards.
TACAACAGTCCGTACCTTTCAGTTGTACGACCCTATCATGGGATATTGACCACTTGGAAATTAAGGTTGGTGGATAGACTATCCATTAGAGTGCATTTGAGTCCTTGAAGTTGGAGGATGACAGGATAGAATCTCCAAATTCCCAAACTACTCTTTAAGAAAATTGTTGTCTCTGTCAGAAAAACCACTGTTTTCTTCCTTGCTCCGTACCTGTACGGCTTTGTAATTGCCCAAATTTGTAATGTATAGAAAGGGTGTTGAAGTATCTTGGATTTGATTCTTGTTTGGAGTCTTTACAGCAAACTAGGAGTGAGAAAACTATTGGTTTGTAATAAGCTGTCCTAAAACATAGTTTAGGCTTCTTTTGACTGTCCCATGGATTTTTGCCATTTCATTGACATTTTTCTATTTTTTACTCAATGGAATGGGTTGTATTTTAATTGTTTTAGAGTCTTGTGAGGAATGTGGAGGCAGGGGAATGGTGTAGATGAGTTTGGGCATAAGAAATGACTCTGTAGAAGTCTTATGTGGAAGCCTGAAGGAGGACAGCAGCAATAAGGTATTTTTGACATGTTATTACTTTTCAAAGGAAGGCATTATGTTGAATGCATGTTGTAGGATTGGTAAGTGGAAATGAGAATGTGTTTGTGTTGAGGGAGGCCATCCCAAGGTGGTTGTGTGACTGTTATTCCAATGGAACAGCAATGCCATGTTAGTCTGTGAGATTGCTATCCTGCAGTCCTATATAGAGGAGTTGAAGGGATGTTAGATGGAGTTGACATCTTGGAAGGTGTCTTGGAGTCCTCCTTCATATTGTGTGTGTGTTAAGAGTAAGTTGGAGATGGTGTTGAAGGCTGTCTTGAGAGATGTTTGCATGTGAAGTTATGATCATGCTACTATTGTCCTAGATGCTCTGCATCATTTGAGCATCCATTTCATCATGGAATGAAGGGCATCTTCCTCCTATGAGATCTTCATTACAAGGTGATATTATATTGTGTTTTCATCATCATTTCCTTTGGTTTTTGCCTTTGCCTCACAAGGGCACACACTCTCTATCTGACAATAGTGTTTAGAGACTTAAGTGTCCTCCCTTGACTGAGGCAAGCCTCTAAACACCACAAACCCCTCCCAAAGTTTTCATGGTTGTAGGTTATAGGTTGAGGAGCTGGACAAAGTGAAGTTGTAGGAAGAAATCTTGGAGTGTCAAAATCACAAAATAGGAAGAAAATCTACCCCTAGACTTGGGAGCCCAATGATTACTCCTCTAAGTTTCGTGACGAAAAAATATTCAGAACCGTAGGAAAGAGATTCAGACTGAGTTCTCAGATCTAAACAAAAATATAGGCCTTGGACTTGGGTGCCCACTCCCATGTCCCTGAATTTTCCACCTCAGAACCCCAAAAATAGGTACTCTGTGATTTGATATTTTACAACCCTCTACAAGAGCTTTTTCTATAATTCATATGTTTACTATCACATTTGTAAAATTTGGGTTTGAATGGTTAATTAAGCATAAGAGAAGGAAAATTGATAATTAAACATCCTAATCCAAGTTTCCCTACATCTCATAGTGACCTATGGTATGATAGTGCATTGCCACTTGACCCTAGGTCCTTGAATGTTAAGGGTGAAAGGAGGATTCAAACATCAAACACTTAAACATTAAGCAATCCAAATTTTACCCTAAACATTTTGGTGAACCCATGTTTTTAGAATTAATTTCAACTTTCTGATTGTTTATCTTCATATTTGGATTGATTTCATTTATTCATATAGTTATTCATCTTATTGCATTGAGAAAAATTGAAAAAAAATAAAAATTCAAAAAAATTGCATTGTTAGGCTTACTAATTTGAATCAATTCTTTCTAAATTTTCCTAATTCATGATTTTTGCATCAGATATAATATAAAATACACAAAAATACAAAAAAATCAATAATTTTCATTACATTTGCATCATTAATTTGCTATGTTCTTGTAGAAATTTTGACAATTTTCATTAGACCTAGTAATTCCAACATCTAGGGTTAGTAGGCAAAATCTTCTTTCAGGTTTTTCTACTTATTTTAGAGGCTCATTAAAATTATAATTTGGTTGTAATCTTGCATTTTAGTGTAAATTTCTATTTAGATTTAATTATTTGCATTTCTGCATAGAAAATTTCAACAAAAAATAACAATTTTTATGCATTTTCATTAGATTTGCATTGGCATTTTGCATATTAAAGTTTGGAATTCATTTTAAGATTTGAGAGTATTTAATTTTTATCATAAATCATACCTCAAATAATTCATCTAACATTTTGTGTCAAGATCTTAAACCTAGGGCTTCAAAAATAACGATTTTCACTAGATTTAGCCTTATCGACTCTCTAAAGTTGCACCATAGGCATGTTGTGAAGGGTATTTTGGCATTAATTGGATGTTATTAGGGTATTGATTTTTTCACCCTCCTAAAAATACTCACAACACTCTTTTAACGGGCTCTTGTATTGAAAATTTGGTGAAAAGCTACACATTTTTGCTATTTTTGCCCTAGGATTTGGCCTAGTTTGCACTCCAAGTGTGTTGTGACAAATTTTATTGATTGATGTGACTAATATAATTTTTTTTATTTATTTCACCTCCTAAAATTCATTACAACACCCCTCTTCCTAGGTCTAGGAGATGAAAACCCGTGAAAAATAGACTATTTTTGCTATATTTTCAGCAGGGTTTAACCTTAAGTGGCACTAAAAGTGTGTTGTGATGGAAATATTATCATTAAGTGGCTGTTATTACTAATATACTTTTATTTACATCATCATTTTCCTCACAACATCCTTTGTCATGCTCTTTTGCATCAAGATTTGGTGAAAAATTTGCCTATTTTGACATATTTTCACTATTTTTGACTTGGCATTATCTTAGATTTGCATCAAGAGTGTATTGTGAAGGACATTATTTCTATTTTGGACTGATACCAGACATATAATTTTCTGCCCCTGATCAAAATCCTTACAATACCTTTTGTTTCATTCATTTGCATTGAAAAAAGTACAAAAAATAAAGCATTTACAACATACCTCACACCTAAAATTTGAGCATATTGCTGCATGAGTCTAATAACCCACTGCCCTAAGAGAAATATTCATTTAAGGAGAAAAATAAGACACATGGGATCTAGTGCTCTTGAAGATGTTGGCACATTGAACACCTTCTTTACAAAAGGAGAGACTCAAATATTACACCCATTACAAGTACAATGGAAGAGCAAACTTTTCATGATGTTAATGATACTATTGAGGAAACAAGTTATGTATCTGATGAGAAAATAGAAAAGTTGGATAACTAGCTAGCTAAATTTTAATCATTTATGGAAAATGAGAGAATAGCTAAAGAAGTTGTCCCTACAATTCATAATATAAGAGAATTGATAAAAGAGGGACAAGATGGTGTAAATAAAATTCGTGGTCTAACACATATTGTACAAACCAACATTATGCCAGTGACCAAATGTGCACAAGTGTTAAATAAAACTTTATCACCATCTCATACTCAAGTATCCATACCTATACCGACTACGAGAATATCCACTTTTACATCAACGATCTTAACAACGGATGCAAATGTTTGTAGTAATGCTACCATTGGTATTGGAGTATCTAATGGCACTAATTATGAAGATGTGGGATTTTATTATTAGAAATTAGTTTCTAAGGGGACCTCCTCTATGCATAATTATTCTCAACCACCTATCTATTCCACTCATTTCCAACCACCTATCACCTACTCGCAACCATCTTCCACCTATCATTATGTTTAACCACCATTGACATATTCTCAGCCTTTGCCTATCATATCTCAAGCTCATTCACCTCCTCACTTTGGTTCCAATTCCTCACAACAAATTGCATCTCCAAATGATGCCATCCTAAACCAACTTTTATAGGGCATGACTACTTTACAACAAAAGGTAACAAACTTGACAAATTCTTCACAGCCTAGTCTATGAACATATCATGCCCGTAATCCCCTTTCCTATACAATTTTGAGAACTCCTATGCCAGAGAGGTTTGAAACTCCTCGCTTTGAAAAGTATGGTGGAAAAGGTGATCCTAATATCCATGTGGCAGCATTTACATCTATGTTTAGTGATTTTTACTTTGAAGAGGATTTGTTCCAGGAAAAAAATTTCCTGCGATCTCTCAAAGATACTACTTTAGAATGGTTTTGCTCTTTACCTCCAAAATCAATACACTCCTTTTCGTAGTTGATTGATCAATTTTTACAACAGTTTCAAGCAAATATCAGACCCAAGGTCACTCTTATTGACTTGGTTCAATACAAACAAGGTCTGAAAGAAATGTTTACTAAATTCATTAGTTGGTATCAAGGGCTTTATGCACAGATTCAATATCAAATGAAAGATGAGGATGTTCAGAAGATATTTATTACAAATCTAAAACCTAATATTTGTGATAAGATCCTCTTGATGAAGTATAACTCCTTTCAACATTTATGCACCACCCTTCATGATTATCAACTTTCATCTAGTCAATATGAAAACCAAAACTCATCGGCTCAAGTTGGTCAATCCATGGGTGGATCATCACAAAACAACTTTAAGAGAAATAATAATAATAGGAGCTTCATCAAGGTTAATGGACCGAACATGAACAACTTTTTGAATGTCTCAACCATCACCAATCCAAAGAAAGCATCATATCAACTATGAAAGTTTACTCCGATATCTAAGTCTTATCATTCTATCATGAACCAAGTTGTGAGTAATAACATTTTGAAACTTCCCCTGATCAAGCCTATTGATCCTAGTAAACAAGGACCTTTTTTCAATGCTAATGCCTTTTGTCATTATCATCAAATGCAAGGACATGACACTGAATGATGTATGCATCTTAAACATGAGATACAAGACCTTATTGATTCAAATGTCATCCAAGTATCGGATGTGAATGATAACAGAAACAAGTTAGTTGCTCCATCGAATCAGAACTTACAAATCTTCACTAATCCTATCCCTAAGCATACTAAAAATAATATGTTGGAATAGGGTTTAGTGGAAATAGATGAGGATGATTACTTGGACTATGATAATATCGTAGGAATGATTGAAGTAGATAAGAAATGAGTGTACAATCCACCTCGTCCATGAAGAAATAGAATTTATGCTGAGGTTCCTCCTCCATTATCCTTATATGGATTGGGAGATAATCAAAATGCATTAGAAAAGAAAGAACAACAACCAATCCAGACAAGTAAGATGGTACAAGATGATTCCCTTTACCATGCTAGAAAGATTCAACAATGAAAACTCAATAAAAATTAGAAAAGAGTTAAATGACAGTTAGCAATTGGAGAAAAAAGTGGTTCCCCTCCTCATAAGAAACAAAAAGTCTCATTTAAACAAGAATTTGAGAAGTAAATATCATGTGATAATAAATAAGACTTTCATAAGAACCACTCAAATTTTTGCACTAAACATGATCGAGCACCTCTCCAAGAGGTTTGCAAGTTCTAAAATCTGATATGAAGGTCCTACCAGGTAAGTATATCTAACCCTTTATCTCTCTTGTGATGTATTTCCCCTGTGATGTGTTGTGTTGTTTAGGCCTCTTGGGATGACCTCAGATTCTCCCATAAGCTACGAGATACTAGGAGATTGCCTTTGTTGTGACCTTCTATTTATATCATCATTCTTCTATATTGCCTCTCTCTGTGATTTCATTGTTGTGTGTTGTGTCTTATGGCCATAGCATTGTGGTTGGTGACTTGGGGGCACCCTCCTATGTGACTGTCCCTAAGACACTTGCTTCTCCTCTCTTATTTATTGTTTCCCTTCCTATAATTTTTCCATCTAGCAGGTGAATGATGAAAAACATTTATACTGATGCAGACCTAGTGTCCCTTTCAAGAGCAATCAAAAAATGGACTTAGTTCCTAATATGACGATGGGGTTGTTAGAATCTAAAAAGATTATTAACCCAGAAAACTTGTGCAAAGAATAGATATCTAAACTATGAATGCAAATAATATGAAATCAAAATAGCAACACAGTGTTAGTCTCCAAGAGAGTAATGCAAATGCTAGAAGCAAAATAGCATTAAGAGGATGCAAAAGCAAAAGATACAAAATACAAGCCAGGTAGCATGCTTATATAGACTAGGAAGAGGGATGATGTGGCAACACCGACCAATGAGGAGCAACCATCTATCAGACTAAAGATAGCAAAGTATCTTCCCAAGATAGCTAATGGGTGCTCACATATAGGAAGGTGACACCTCACAACCACTCACCTAATAAGACATGCTTTATTAACCTAAGTGAGATTAATAGAAGTGTAGGAAAAACCTAGGAATATAGGGAAAAATAAATAACCCAACTAGGAAATAAAAACCTACACTAACACCCCCCATAAGCAAAGCTTAGGTGGATGTAGAAATGGGTCCTAGCAAATCAAGCCTGATGAGGTACCCATGTACATAAAATTCCCCCCAAAAAATAAAGAGACAAGAGACCCCCCAAAAGTAGAGAGAGTCAAGACTTCGAGTGAGAGGAAGAAGCCCCCCCAAAAGATGAAGCATCCTGCACCCCCAGCAAAGATCGTAAATGAAGGAACTTGCTCTCAATGAAGGGTTTTGTGAAGATATCAGCAACCTGCTTGGAAGTTAGAAAGTAGTGAAGGTCGATGACGTGGCCATGGATGAGCTCCTGAATGTAGTGTATGTGGACCTCTATGTGTTTGGTCTACTAATGATGGACCGGATTCTGTGAGATTTGAATGGCACTCTGGTTGTCACAAAATATGCTTGATGGCCATTTGATCTAGATACCAAACTCAGTGAGAAGATTCTGAAGCCAAATGGCATTAGTGGTAGCATTCACAGAACCTGATACTTAGCCTTAGTAGAAGATAGAGCAATAGCAGACTGCTTCTTTCTCAACCAACAAACAAGACCTGAACGAAGTGAGAAGCTATAACCTAAAGTAGACTTGCGATCCTAAGAATCGCCGGCCTAATTTGAATCTATGTAGCCCACCAAGTCAAGCTCAATACTCATTGCGTAGGAATCCCAAAACTATGAGAACCCTTAATGTAGTGAAGGATCCGCTTGGCTTCTTTCTAGTGCAGCTCATGAGGCTCCTGCATGAATTAAGAGACCATGCCTACAACATATGAAATGTCAAGTCTCGTATGAGCCAGATAAATGAGACTCCCAACAAGCTGTCGGTACAAAGTGCCATCAACAAGTGGAGAAGAACACTGAGCCTCAAGTTTGACTCTAGAAAGAAAGGGAGTCAGAGCAGGCTTACAATCAGCCATATGAAACCTCAAGAGCAAATCTAGAGCATACTTGGACTATGTGATGGTGATCATGGAAGAAGACTGAAAGATCTCAATCCTGAGAAAGTAATGCAACAAGCCCAAGTTAGTCATCAAAAACCTATCATGAAGGGTAGTTTTGACAGCCCCAATGGTGGATGAAGAACTCCCTATCATCAGCAAGTCATCAACATACAGAACTAGAAAGAGTAGTGATTCATCCTACTACAGAATGTAGACATTGGGATCAGAATGGCACTAAGTGAACCCAACTGATAGAAGGAGTCCATCTTGGTATACCAGGCTTGAGGAGCCTATTTGAGGCCATAAAGAGACTTCCAAAGATGGCACACAAGTGAATAATCCTGAAGGAACCCCTGTGGCTACTCTATGTAGATCTCCTCTTGAAGGTCATCGTGAACAAAAGCACTCTTCACATCCATCTGGTGTACTTCCCAACGATTAGCTATAGCAATGGCAAGAACAAGTCAGATGGAATTCATTCAGACAACTGGCACAAAAGTCTGAAAGTAGTCAATCCTAGGAACCTAGGAGAATCCTTTGGTGACCAAGCGAGCCTTATGCTTGTCAACTGACCCATCTGCTGCAAATTTTGTCCGATAGATCCACTTACATCAAACAAGTTTTCTTCCCTTAGGAAAAGGGACAAGATCCCAAGTGTGGTTCCTCATCAAGGAACTATACTCCTCCTACATAGCTATATCCCACTCATGAATACCAGAAGCCTCATGAAAAGACTATGGATTTGAGGCAGTAGCAATGAAAACATGTGGAGCACCCTGGAACTATGAACAAGTCTACCTGGTGTCTAAAGGATCCCCAACCCAATCACCTACATAATGCAAGGTCTGTCTAGCCCAAAGTGGACCAGAAGATGGAGAATCTGGAGGAGAATCATCAACCTCTGAACGATGACTAGGAGAGGAAGGAGGTGAGTCCTCTGAATCACTCTTTGCATCAAAAGTGGAGGTAGAAGACTACTCAAGTGAATTTGACTCATCAGAAGATCTGTCGTGTATCCCAAGTGACTCTAATGTCAAAGTAGGAGTTGGAGAAGTGACAGAAAGTGAGCTTGAACAGCCTTCCTCAAATTGAACACTCCTCTTAATGAACAAGTCTTGTGTAGTAGGGTGGAGCAATCGATAACCCTTCACACCATCAGGATAACCTACAAATATGCAAGGTCTACTCTACAGATCCAAGGCCTTGCATTTCTCTGCAAGAATGTGGGCCCATGAAGGAGAACCAAAAACTTGAAAGTGCTTAACTGATGGTTTCCAACCACTCCAAGCCTCAAAAGGAGTGATTCCCTTCAAGGCTTGGTGAGGAACACGGTTCTCGTTATAACAAGCATAGTTAATGGCCTCTGCCCAATACTGTGGTGCAAGAGATCTAAAGTGAATCATGTAGTTTACCATTTCCTTCAAGGACCTATTCTTGCATTCTACAACACCATTCTATTGAGGATTGTATGGAACTGAATGCTACAAATCAATCCCCTTTGAAGTGCAAAACCTCTCAAACCGATGGTTGACATACTCACCACCATTGTCAGTGCGCAAAACTTTGATGGCTTTCCCAGATTGTTTCTCTACAAAAGTCTTGAAGTCCTGAAAGTGATCAAATACCTCAGACTTCTATTTGAGAAAGTACACCCAAGTATATCGAGAAAAGTCATCAATGAATGTGAGGACATATTTAGCCCTGCTGAAAGAAGGATGTTGAAATGGACTAGCCAAATCACTCTGAACTAACTCCAGTATCTGTGAAGCTCTCCATGCCTTACCTTTGTCAAACTTTTTCTTTAGGATAATTACCAAGAATGCAACCCTGGCAAACACCACCTAAAAATTGAACTGAAGGCAACCCTATGACCATGCTCTACTGGTTGAGCTACTACAAGTAGTGGAAGTTAAGATGGCCAAACCGCTCATGCGATAATCTACTCACATCATTAGAATAAGTGAGCAAAATAGTCGAAGGAGGATCAGGAACAAAGTGAGAAAATAGATAGAGCCATGATTGATGATCTGCTCTCCCAACTGCAACTGTAGAACCACTATGCAACTCATGAATCTCCACTGAATCAGGAGTGAACTCAACCCACTTGCCTGAACCTCTATGAGTGATCTGGTATACCGATAGGAGATTAGTTGATAATGAGGGCACACAAAGAACATCATGGAATGTACCATCCCCCACATCAATAGACCCTCCCACACACCTCAATAGAAGTGTCATCACCCATCAAAATGGAAGGCATAGTACACGGCTCCAAAGATGCAAGTTCTTCCTTAGATGAAGCCATGTGGTGCAAAGCACCTGAATCAAGAACCGAAGTGGATGGTGAAGAAGCAATTGGAACAAGGGCCTTGCACTTTCCTTTCCCCTTGCTATTTGCTTTTGCCTTATTAGACCCCTCATTAGAACTCTATTTGATAGAATCAGGAACACTGATATTATTCTTCTCAAGAATGTGTGTCAAGTGATCAATTTGTTTCTTCAGACATTTATGTTCATCATGAATGGGTCTTTTACAATAGGCACATTGGACCCTCTCTTTCTTAGGCTTGTTGCCCTTGGAAGATTGGGTTTCATTAGTTACTTTTGAAGCAACCGATATCTGATCCTTCTTCTCCTTGCTATTCTTCTGTATCTTATCCTTACTATTATTATTACTACTTTGTCCTTTCTGCTCTTTTGTGCCTTGGTTGGTAGCCAAGGCATGTGACTTAGAGGATTTAAAAGTTCCCATCTAGATTAGATTGTCCTGTTCCTAAGTGAGATTGACAGCAAAATCATCTAAAGATGGCATGGTGAATTGAGTACCAAGTGCACCCTTAGTAGCATAGATAGTAGAAACAAACACAAAATATTCTGAACTTAGCTTAGAGAGAATACTAAGAATTAGTTGTTCATCTTTCTTTTCAATTCCACATTGTTTTAACTGCAACCTTAGTGATTTCAATTTAGTGAAGAAATCCTGGATTGTGTTGAAATTGCCTGGACTTAAACTAGTTAGTTCATTTTCCAACATATGACCCCCGATTGAATCTTGTGTGCCAAATAGTTTTTCTAGCTTTGTCCAGATTTCATTTGGTGTATTCAAAGACTCAATGTGAAAGAGAAAATCAAGAGAAACAGACAAACATAATGTTCCATATGCTTCATCACATTTGTTAAACCACTTAGGCTTATCTTCATCTTTAGCAGGTTCAGTTTCAAGTCCCATAGTTATCCTATTTAATCCAACTTTGCTTAAGTGAATTGTCATGTGTGATTTCCACTCAAAATAATTGTATGGAGTTAGGATGGGCAGATTTGTTTGATCCATGATGAAGAAATGCAAAGAAGAAATGCCAAAAAGAAGAGAACCTAACCAAGACAACCCTCCCTTTTCACTCAATCAAAGAACCTGATGCAGAGCACACAATGGAAGCAGACAAACCTTACCAATAAACTACCAAATTGTGGTATATGCATAACATGACTTGTTATAGCCGGTTACTATGCTCTGATTCACCGTTACGACCGGTCACTACTTGTATCTGTCGACAGATACATTCCCAACATGCATACCTCATATGCATTCACAACATACATTCTCCTGTGTGCCTTTGTGATGTACAGTCGCCATGTACATTCAAAACTTATGCCGATGGTTGAGCTTGGCTTCAGGGAGACTAGTTCAAATTCACACCGATACACTGACTTTGGTATGACTTCTCATTTCAGCAAACATTCATCAAACTATGTTGATGCACCTGGTCACCCCAACTACTCTTCAAGTAGATTACTACTCTCACCCAAAAATACTAAATACTCTGCCAATAACCACCAGTCTCACCGATGATGCTCCAACATTTAGGCAAAACTTCACTTCACCTAACTTTTGACTAAACCCTAGCACATGGAGATGCTAGGTGATCTATTGTGCACAATCTGTGATCCGGAATATCTGCGCTACCGAAACAATGAAACAAACAGGAAATGAAAACAAATATATATACAATGCAGCCATTCCACTGATTTTGAGAGAAATCTTATCGGTGGAATGTTTCACATCGATATTCTGCAATAATGAGAAAATAGAAAGGAAAGGAAATCTATAGCTATTTAATTCATATTTATAGAGAACGAAAAACAAAATTGACAACACAGAAAAGATTGATTCCTCCTTAAGAAAGCTTAATTACATTTGCACAGTTACATTCAATCACAATATCATCTAACTGATCACACTGTCAATCCCTAATTTGTATGCATTTGATTCAATTCTCTAGGTTTTATAAATTCACCTAGAGTAGTACCAACTGACTCCAAGTGGCTGGGAGATTGATTCCAAGTGGCTAGGAGGGAACTAACTATCTCCAAGCCGCTGGGAGAAAACCCACCATCCTATTATTTTCAATTGACAATTGCAACCTAAGTACTTGGGACTTACAAACATAAATTACATGCATTGGTCGAATAGACCTTATTACAACCCAAAACATGATTTGAAACAAAACATGAACTTAAATGACTTGTGTTAGGTGCCCTTGCACCATACTCTTGGGGTTTAAAAGAACTCAAGTCCCTTGAGGAACCAAGTCTAAAATATTAACCCCATGCTTGATGATGTCTTCCTCGCTCATCTAGGTAGCATCCTCATCAGGCAAACCACACCATTTGACCAGATATTGCTTGTAGGTTTTATGTCTAGTCTTCTTCTAAACTTTGGTGTCTAAAATACATTCCAACTAAACTGGCTGGCTAGGTGGAAGGTCAGAAATCCATTTTGCATCTTATGTGCCTGTCCTGGCTGCATTGGCCCCTCTGAATGGAAACAAATATGCCACATTAAAGATGGGTGAAATTGCTAATCCAGGAGGAAGTTCAACCTTGTAAGCATTAGGCCCAAATTTGTGTACAACCCTGCATGGACCTATCTTCTTCATGAGAAGTTTTGTTGGCTGCCCTTTGAGAAGTCTTTCCTACTTCAAATATGCCATTACTAGATCCCCAACTTTGTATTGGACATCCATTTTCTTCTAATCAACTCTCTCTTTGTATTTCCCTGTGTTCTTCTGGATAGTGTCCCTTACAGCATCATGGATATCCTTCATACTGACTGCAAAATCTTCTCCTTGTACACTCTTTTCTCCATGTTCTGGAGATCCTTGAGCTCCAAAATTCCCGTGGGATGAATCCCATATACAACTTCAAAAGGGCTCTTTCTTGTGCTCCGATTGATAGAATCGTTATAGGCAAACTCTACTTGTGGGATGATCATATCCCATGCTTCTCCATGTTGTTTAGTCAAACATCTCAAAAGATTACCTAGTGATCTATTCACCACCTTAGTTTGTCCATATGTCTGAGGGTGATATGCTGACGTGAAGGATAATTGAGTGCCCAATTTCTTCCACAAAGTGTGCCAAAAATGTCCCACAAACTTGGGATCTCTGTTAGTGACAATATTCAATGGTAAACCATGAATTTGAACTATTTCTTTGAAGAACAGTCTAGCAATATGTGAATCATCATTGATACATTTGCATGGCACAAAATGAGCCATTTTACTGAATCTATCAATGACAAAAAATACACTGTCAAAACCTCTTTGAGTCCGGGGAAGACCCAAAACAAATCCATACTGATGCACTCCCATGGCCTTTGAGGAATTGGAAGTGGTTGATAGAGACCTGCATTGGATGAAGTTCCCTTTTTCCTCTTGACAAATGCTACAAGTTTCCACAAATTTCCTAACATTAGTTTGCATCTTAGGCCAGAAGTAAAGCCTTCTTACTTGTTTTAACATCTTGTCTAGTCCAAAATGACCTCCAAGACTACCATAATGTTTCTCTTTTATGATGTTCTCCTTCATGGAACACCTAGGCACACACAACTGGTTGCCTTTAAACAATAACCCCTACTATAGAAAAAATTCAAAAAAATTAGAATGATAGGAATCTAAAAATTGTGAACAAATTGCATATATCTCCTTGAAGTCCTCATCATCCTGGTACATATCCTGGAGAGAATCCACTCCCACACTTTGTAACTAGATTTCGTGTATAGTACACACTCTTCTACTCAGAGCATCTGCCACCTTGTTGGCTTGTCCCTTCTTATGTTTGATGGAAAAAGTATATGCCTGGAGTTGTTTGACCCACTTCATATACTTGTGATTTAGCTTCTCCTACGAATTCAGAAAACTCAAAGCAAGGTTGTCAGTATAAATAATAAATTCCTTGGGCAAGAGATAATGTCTCCATTTTTTCAATGCTTGAACCATTGCATACAATTCTAGATCATATGTGGAATACTTTCTTTTAGCATCATTCATCTTTTCACTAAAGAAAGCAACAAGTCTACCTTTCTGGCTCAAGACAACACCAATGGCAAGGCTACTGGCATCACATTCCATAGTAAACAGCTTATTAAAATTAGGCAAAACCAAAATGGGTTTCTCTACTATCTTCTGTTTGAGAATCTCAAAAGAATCATCAGCTACTCTATTCCAAACAAACTTACATTTCTATCCTCCTTTTATGGTATCTAGAATGGGTGCACAAATGTGACTAAATCCTCTTATGAATTTCTTATAAAAAGTTGCCAACCCATGAAAACTTCTTACATCACTCACTGTTGTAGGCACTGGCCAAGACAGAATAGCATTTACCTTCTTTGGATCCATTTTCAAACTGCCCTAGGATATCACAAATCCAAGGTATGTGAGTTCTTCCTTCGTGAAGATACTCTTCTCCATATTGATCATTAGTTTCTCCTTATGCAGCTTCTTCAACACCTATTCCAAATGCTGCAAATGTTCTCCTTTTGTTCTGCTAAAAATTAGAATATCGTCAAGATAGACAACAACAAATTTTCCAATAAAATATTTCAATACCTCATTCATTAGATGCATGAAAGTGCTTGGAGCATTGGACATTCCAAATGGCATCACCAACCACTCATAAAGACCTTCATTAGTCTTAAAGGCTGTCTTCCATTCATCCCCTTGTCTAATCCTGATCTGATGGTATCCACTCTTGAGATCAATTTTAGAAAAGTACCGAGCTCCACCCAAACAATCCATGAGGTCCTCTATTCTGGGCATAGGAAACCTATATCGGATGGTGATCTTATTGATGGCCCTCAAATCAGTGCACAACCTCCATTTTCCATCCTTCTTGGGAGCTAAAACTGTGGGTACAGCACATGGGCTAAGACTTTTCCTCACCATGCCTTTATCCAACAGTTCCTATACTTGTTTAGTAATCTCCTCATTCTGATTAGGCATCATTTTATAAGGTAGTTTATTTGGCAATGTGGATCCTGGAATGAAGTCAATCTGATGACTTATGTCCCTCACAAGGGGTAGTACATTGGGCATATCCTTCACCATGATACCCTTATACTTGTCTAACAATTCCTACACTTCCTTAGGGACCTTTTCCTTGCTATTTTTAGACAAATCAAAACTATCTTTAGGTTTCAAAATCATACCATACCCTTGGGTTCCCTCTTCTTTCAAAGTATGGAGAGACTCTTTCCCACTCATTAACATGATGCTTGAGCCTACATTCTTGTCTACACCCTCTTCTGGTAAAGGATCCATCTTATACTGTCTACCATTCTTAGTGATCACAAAAGAATTTGACTTACCATCATGATGGGCTTGTACATCATACTGCCAAGGTCTACCTAATAGTAAATGGCATGCATCCATGGGAATTATATCACACAAAAGTTTATCTCCACTTGTTCATCAACCGAGACCTGTTGCCCTTTGTTCAGCCATGACACTTTGTATGGACTCACATGTGGAAATCTTTTCAAATTTAGTTTCTCTACCATTTCTAAAAAAACTAAATTTTTAGTGGAGCCAAACTCAACAATTACCTAACACCTTTTGCCGGAAACTTTACACAGAGTTATGAATAGTGTTTTCCTCTGCAGTGGTTCTTTGTTTTGTGGTACCTTCAACATCATTCTTCTCATCATAAGACTTTCTCCATCTTGTGTTGGAGCTACACTTCCCATAGGTGAAGTCACACTCTGACAATCTTCTTCTTGAATCAACTGGCTCCTTCTCTCTCCTCCATGAGAGCTTGAGGCTTTCTCCGGACACCTACCTTCTATGTGCCCAATTTGGTTACAATTATAACATCTTCCCATGAAGACATTAGGACCTCTGCCTGGTCCACCAAATCTACCTCTCCCATTGGGTCTCCTTCCTCTGAAACCCCTTTTGGAACCAGATTCTCTGTTGTGTTCTTGCTAATTGGACTCCCCTTGATTCTTCTAGAACTAATTTTTGCCACCAAAGCTATTTCTGCCCCTGAAATTTTTTTCACCTCTAGCTCTGTTCTGCTATTCTCCTTTTCTTTTCTACTTCTCTTCTACTCTTAGTGCCACCTGAAAATATTTTTCCACGGTTTCTGGTGTCAAGATGGTAATCTCGTCTTGTATACTATACTTCAGGCCATTAATATACCTAGCAACTCTTCCTTTCTCATCCTCAGCATGTCCACACCTTAGAAACAATTTATGAAATTCCTTTGTATAGGTGGATACATCCATATCCTTCTGTCTGAGATTCTGTATTTTCCTGTATATCTGCATCTCATAATCTGCTGGTAGGAACTAAGCCTTGATTCTATCTACCATCCGACTCCAGGATGAGATCATGTTCTTGCCACTCTTCACCCTTTCTCCCTGGGTGTAATTCCACCATGTGAGTGCAGCACCTTTCAATTTCATCTTTGCAAACTTGAATCTCCTATTCTCTGGTACCTCCTTGTACTCGAAGTAATTGTACAAAGCCTCGATCCATTTGATGACTTCTTCTGCATCCATCTTTCCGCTGAACATCAGAATCTCCATTATTGATTTAGACGACTCCTTACCGAGTGATTTTATAGCCTCCAGAAATTATTTCTGGTCTGTAGATATACTTATCCATTTTGGGGTTGTTTCCTCTTCCCCATCTTCTTCTTCTTCATCAGACTCCTCGTCTGGTTTCCTGCCTTTTCCCAAGGTCTTCAACTCAGCTTGGAGTGCTTCCTTGACCCCAATCTTGATCATCTCCTCCATCTCCTTCAGTTTCTTGACCACTTCGGTGGTCATTCCCTTTGGAGGCATCTCTCTAGCCCCTCCTTCACTTTCTCTGTTTGACATAAATATTCACAGATAATGCCAACACTTTTACAGACCCTTCACTAGCTCTGATACCAATATGATGCAGAGCACACAATGGAAGTAGACAAACCTTACCAATAAACTACCAAACTGTGGTATATGCATAACATGACTTGTTATAGCCGGTTACTATACCCCGATTCACCATTACGACTGATCACTGCTTGTATCTGCCGAAAGATACATTCCCAACATGCATACCTCATATGCATTCACAACATACATTCTCCTGTGTGCCTTTGTGATGTACAGTTGCCATGTACATTTGAAACTTACGCCGATGGTTGAGCTTGGCTTCGGCGAGACTAGTTCAAACTCGCGCCGATACACTGACTTCGGTATGACTTCTCATTTTGGTGAACCTTCATCAAACTCTGCTGATACACCTGGTCACCCTAACTACTCTTTGGGTAGATTACTACTCTCACCCAAAAATACTAAATACTTTGCCGATAACCACTAGTCTCGCCGATGATGCTCCAACACTTAGGCAAAAATTCACTTCGCCTAACTTTTGACTAAACCCTAGCACATGGAGATGCTAGGTGATCTACTGTGCACAATCTGTGATCCAGAACATTTGTGCCACCAAAAGAATGAAACAAATAGGAAACGAAAACAAATATATACACAATGCAGCCATTCCACTAATTTCAACAGAAATCTTATCAATGTAATGTTTCACATCGACATTCTGTAACAATGAGAAAACAGAAAGGAAAGGAAATCTACAGCTATGCAATTTGTATTTATAGAGAATGGGAAACAAAATTGGGGTAAGTGCAAGAAGATGGGGGGCCAAAAAGTGGCCAAAAAATTTTTAAAAAAATTTAAGTCATAACGCGAGCACGTTATAACGCGCTCGCGTTATGGCTTGGTAATGACAAGCCTTAGGCTCATCATTACTGAGCCACAACGCGAGCGCGTTATAACGCGCTTGCGTTATAACGTTCTATAAATAAAAAAAAGCAGTCATTTCATTTCATTCTGAATTTCTCCTCTGCCTGCGGCTTCAAAACCCTCAAAAACACGCTCGTGTTCTACAAAACGCTAATCAACACAAGAGGCTTGTCGATTCATCACCAAAATGCCACCGCGACGTCGAGCATGCCAAAGGGGTGAGTTATCTTTTTTTGTTTTGTTTGAATTTCTTCCTAAATAGGTAGGTTTTTGTTGATTTTTGATGTATATTTCGTTAATTGTAGGAAATGTTAATGTACCTCCTCCTCCTCCTCCTCCTCCTCAAAATCCACAAAATCCTAAGGAGGAAATACCTGCAGAACAACAACCTCCTCCATTCATTCCTCAACATGCCCCTAGAACACAAGATAATATAATGGGGGAAATTGAAAACAACAAAAAACAAATTGAAGATATAATTGCAAGGTTGAAAGATCCTTCCACTTCAACCTTGCATAGGTCCACGCTTGCCGAATCTCTTGAGTCTATGTTATCAAATGTAAATTCAATTAGCAAGCAAATAACTAGTTGGACCGATAAAAAGAGAGAGTTTAGAGATTACTATGCAGATAAATTGTCATACCAAGATGTCAAAAAATTACAAATTACAAAAGTAGACTTGTGTTCAATTTTCACAAACCCACAAACAAATCAACCTCCACCCATTACATGCAAGAGGTTCCCTATCCATTGGTGCAATAGCCAAGCGATAAGGGACAATTTCGGGCAGAGGTGGTGGATGATTTTTGACCATCCTCCATGCAATAATAATGAGGTCCCGCAATACTTTTTGAGGAAACTCTACTACGAGTTTTTCCTCAATAAAGTGCCAAACTATTTTGATATGCGGGACTTCCAGGGTAGAGGTGGGGGCTCAGCACAGGATAGACCAGGGGCACGTCTTGACCCACAGCGGGTAGTGAGATGAGTAATTAGCAAACTAGCCCACGAGCATGTTTCTATCCCTTCCATTGTGAAGGAGAGTGTTGAGGTCGATACACCGAGGTCGATTAGTGCCTTGACCCAGAGCATCATAGAGCATGCCAATCCTGCAACACAGAGTGGGTTGGAAGATAGTGCGAGGAGTAGGGTCCCACCGCATACTTGCCAGGCTTGCGGGTCAGCCTGTGGTTATGACCCCATGGATAGTCAGGACGCAGGTGCACAGGCTACATCTGTAGCTGAGCAGATGGTGATGACAGATACCCTCCTGAGTGAGACTTTCAGCCTTGATACTCAGGTAAATATTAGCAAGTTTATTGAATTTAATTTATTAAATTTCATTTTTGAAATACAAGATTAACTAATTTAAATTGATGATTTTAATGAAATTTCAGGGTCATAGCGTCGATGCAATTTTCAATGGTTCTCCACCTACATTTTTCACTAGATCATCTACTGTCGAGGTATGTAACTAGTAAACAATTATAAATATTACATGTGAATAGCATCGTTATATGAATGGTATTCTAATTTCTGATTTTGGATGTTGAATAGGTTAACACTGTAGATTTCATGGCAACACCTGCTAGCAGTGGTGGACTTCAAAGCTTTACGGAGGTAATAAAATAAATAGTTTAATGAATGAATTGTACTTACTAAATTTTTGTATGTGATTTGTGTGTTTTATTGTGTGTACTTCCATGTTTAGATGAATGTGTGTGTATGTTAGGAGCCATGATTTGCATCACTATTATAGTTTTCGTAATTGAATAATGTTGTTTTATTTCCAGATGATGCAGGCTGTGGATACACCTCCCCATGTTCATAGGGCAATGGAGCAGGGTGTGGCCTCTGCGATTCATAGCTCTATGGCATTGACAGGGGTATGAGGCAGATTAGTAAATTTTAATTTACATTCATTGTTATAGTTGTCTATTTTTGAAAAATCAAAAGATTATTGATTTGAAGTTTAATTTCTATCTGGATGGTTTCTATAGGACATGACATCACCAGGGCCTATTCCTACTACTGAGGCAAGTGAGGAGACAGATTATATGTTAGTGGTAAGTGATTATTTTGTTAAATGTTTCATTTTTTTATAACATGTAATTTCTATATATTAATGTCTATACTTTTTTTTGTAACAGGTAAAGGTGCAGGAAGAACTAAATAGGAGGAGTAGCCCTCGGGTTCGTAGTAGACCACCCACATGCATGTCTCTATCCCCTAGAAGATCAAAGGCTGCTCGTGATTTATTCTCTTCACCAGCCAGAGGGGAATGACTTTTTATTGTGTTCCTCTGTTGTATGCCTATATGGCATTTGTGGACATATATTTTGTATTGTACATAGTTGACATTGTATGCCTATATGGCATTCTTGTAAGCCTATATGGCTATTTTGTATATATGTTATACTTATATCAATAGATATTGATGTATGCATATATGGATATTTGGTTAATACAAATCTTTTTTATTGATGGCGTCCATTCTTGCATTATAAATCCACTTTTGAATGGATATTTGTAGATGGCTACTTCAAATATTTAAAGTCCGATTGTATTACATAGGATGTTTGCATTTTCTTTGATAGGCTTGATAGGCCATGGATTACATGATGGTGTTTGATGGAAAAGTATGGTACTAGAAGACTCTAGTTCATTCTTAATAGGCTTGTGATTGATAATATCTTTGCATGATTGCACTTGATCTTGGATCATGGGCATGTTGTTAGGATTTTGATTGCATTGTGATGTTTGATGGATAGGCATGGTGTAAGTGTAAGATACCCAACTAGTTCTACGAAAATTTTTCCTTACTTAAACACTTTTACTTGCTAACAATTCATCAACTACTTCAATAACATAAAGATATACATCAAGATAACTATTTGAATGAAACAACATTAGAGTTGGGTACTTGTCTTGTTACTTGATTCAATCAACTTGGAATGTCTTATTACATGGAAAATGCTTTTAATAGCATGAAGTACAACTCATTCAATGGAAATACAGGGACAGGCCTTGAAGCCTTGATGTTACAATGTCTTCCTTACTTGAGCAACATTTGAAGATTTGGAATGTTCAACTCATCACCTCACAAGGTAGGTGCATATTTGAAGGATTTACAGGTTTTTCTAACTTGGGCGCCAAGTTGAGGTGACCTCCTCCTGAAGTTGCGCCTTGTCAACATTAGGCACCAATTAGAGTTTATGGATGCTCTGGATTGTTTCCAAGAGTAGGCGCCAAAACATCATCATTATGAAAGTGTTTTAAATACTAGGCACCCAAATGAGCCCTCTGGAGTCTAGATGCTCCTTTCATGCATTCTGTGTTCTAGGCGCCAATTGAAAGGAGTGGAGAATAGGGCAAGCACCTTCCAAACTAGGTGTTTCCTTGAGGTGACAAGGACTTAGAAAGTGCGCCTAAGGTGAGCGCCTTGAGTGAAAAGGTCTAACAAACATCTTTGAACCCCCTTTCAAGGTTAGGTGCATTCTAGAGGTGGAAACAAGTAGAAGGTGCGCCTTGGCTTCCTTTGTCAATTCTTTCAAGTCTTTGTTGATTAGGAAGGTGGAATGCTTCATTGTAGAATGAGCGCCTATCTTCTAATGTCCAAACTACTTCTTCTGGCTCACTCTGTGGCTAGGCGCCAGAGCTAAACTCATCACACAAGGGAGTGCGCCTAGACTCACTTGATGTTTTCTTACTACTTCAACCCCTGGAAGATGTTCCAAGGTGTTCCCTTTTACAAGCACCTGACCTCCCAAGTTCCTTCATGTGCTATTCCTTGAAGGCACCA
Source organism: Cunninghamia lanceolata (assembly GCA_027924645.1). NCBI lineage: Eukaryota > Viridiplantae > Streptophyta > Pinopsida > Cupressales > Cupressaceae > Cunninghamia > Cunninghamia lanceolata. The sequence continues at coordinate 1,043,940 of BSBN01000248.1, read as the reverse complement.
AAACTGAGCTCCAGTGCCATGGGATTGTGCCTAACATCTTTGAAGAGTTTCTAAGCCTTTTGCAAGTTGATATCCCGAACTCATGCTTCTAGGCGCAACAGGAGCTTTCCAAAGGAGTTTCCAAGTTTTAGATGCCAAGCGAGGTCATGGGTGAATGGAACTGTGCCTTAGGAGATGACTAGATCCTAAGCGTCAGTCTGGAGTTACAGTGGAATTGATATGCACCTCAACTAGCTTAGGCGTCCATTTGAAGTGATTCCTTTAACACTTCTCTGTCAATCTCAACTACAAGGATGATCTCCTAATCCAATTTTGATCCTCTGGAGATGCAAATAGCTTTTCATTTCACTAGGCGCCATCAATGATGATCATCAACCAAAGCGCATTTCAAAGGTGAGATAGGCAAGTGAGGCGCCAAACTAGTCCTTAAGACTTATCTCCTTCTATCAAGTCAATTTCAACTATGTGAGAGAGTTCTATTCTAGGCGCAAAATGGAAATGTTTCATCAATTGGTGCATCTTACAAAGCTCCCAATTCTAGGCGCCAGAGCCAAAGAGTTTTTCCCAACACATGCACTTGGGCTAGGAATTCACCTAAGAGACATCACTTAGCTTTAAAACTTTCAATCTATAGCCATCTGGGCTAGGCGCTCCAATGGAGGATCCTTGAACTCATGCATTGGCACCTTCTAGTTCTAGGCACCCATTTTGGATGATTCATCCTGATACTAGCGCCCAAAATGACTAGACTCTCTTCATCATCCAATTCACTTAAAAGACTCAAGTTGGAGGCTTAATTGTCTATCCATGTTCTCCAGAAGATTCATTGTACCTCTATGCACTTAGGTGCCCTAGTTGATGTGATTAAAGTGCTTCAAAGCTCCATGATTCTTGGTTAGGTGCACATTTGACATTAAGCAAGCAAGAAAGTGCATCCTGACTCTAGGAGTCCTGCCTTAGTCAAGTTTAGCATCCAGACTTAACTAATTTCAAGTTTCTGACTTTGTTCCTACAAAAAACAAAAGTTAAGTTAGTCAAAAACCAATTCATTCCCTCATTATTTCAAATTAGCCTCCGAGAATGAGGAATAGGCTAACTCATTCTTCATTTGATGATCAGGCCAGAAACAGGGACATGACAGTAAGATACCCAACTAGTTCTACGAAAATTTTTCCTTACTTAAACAATTTTACTTGCTATCAATTCATCAACTACTTCAACAACACAAAGATATACATCAAAGATAACTACTTGAATGAATCAACCTTAGAGTTGGGTACTTGTCTAGTTATTTGACTCAATCAACTTGCAATGTCTTATTACATGGATAATGCTTTCAATAGCATGAAGTTACAACTTATTCAATGGAGATACAAAAGAAAGGCCTTGAAGCCTTGATGTTTACAATGGCATCTACACTTGATCAACTCAATCAAACTCAATGATGTCAACTGAATGTCAACACCTCAAAATATCACAAGGGAACATCACCTTACTTGTTGCATGGATGAATGTCATAGTTGCAAGACTCTTAGAGTTAGGTGCCAAGTGAAGGTAGTAGAGACCAGACTAGGCGCCATCCTAAGCTGGGTGCTTCCTTGAGGTGGTAGAGACATGGATGAACATCTGGTGGGGTTTGATGACTCTATATTGACACTCAAATTCACTTAGGTGCAATATTAGTGTTCTTCTAACTAGGCGCCAGATAGGAGGATTCTCAGGGGTTTTGGCGCCTAGGTTACAACTTGTCAATTTCTCAAAGAATATTTGAAACACTTGACTTCCAAGGATTATCATCTTAAGAGTAGATGATGATGACATGAAGTAGAGATCTCTCTAGGACTGGATGAAGCCTTGCTTGATGATAAGATGAAGATGAAGTGATCCTTCATGACGACCCTTGGAGTGACCCTCTTGGAGTTGTGGACTTTGAAACTTTGAAGATTGAGAGATCTTGAAACTCAAATGGATGAATGTCTATCATTGATGAAGTACACTTGCAAGATATTCCTCGGAGAACTTGAATGGATAGATGCCTTGAAATTTCAACATGACGTTAGTGATGAAGAGTATTGACATGTTGGACTTGATGTGACCTTGCTGAAGGCACATTTTCTTTCTTAGCATGATCATCCCAAACCAAGGCGCCACTATCTGGAATTTCTTCTAAGGTGTTAAAACTTGACATCTTTTCTTCTCTAGGTACTATCTCCTTTAAGGCACTCCTTAAAATCATTGGAAGTGCTCAGGACTTACCTTAGTCCAAAGTGCCACAATCCATTCCTTAAAGCATAAAGAATTCTCAAAGGCGCCCCTATTTACCTCTAAGCACTCAAATATCATTTAGATTCAAGGCGCACATTTAGCTCCAAAGCTTAAATTTCCATCATCAACCCATCAAGGTGCATCATCTTCCCTTTGTATCCCCTTCAAGGCGCAGACATTCACTTCTTCACACTCAAACTCACTCTCTAGCGCCATAATAGGTGTATAACTTCAAATAAGGCACTAATCTTAGGTTTCTAAGTACTTAGTTTGATCTTAAGGCTATCCTTCCTCTAAGCACTCTCTTCAACTCCCTCACTGAAGGCCCTCTGTAAGTTTGGGCGCATTTCATCCCAAGGCGCTTCAACATCATCCAAGGCGCAAATTCACTCTCCAAGACAAGGTGCAAAAAACCCTATCCTAAGGCGCTCAAATCTTGCTTCTAGACCTAGGCGCACAAACATGAGATTGTGACTTCAATCATCATTCTTGGTTAAGGCACACAAACTCTCATTCAAGGCACATATCTTTCTCCAACAAGGTGCATATATTCCTCCAACAAGGTGCAAATTCAATTCTAGGGCGCTCTATCTTGGATTAAATCAGGGTATCTCCTCAACAAGGCGTTCCAAACCATACCAAGGCGCTAAAACACTTAATGCAAGTTCTTCAAGTGCTTATCCAACTTGATTCCTCCAACACAAGGCGCTCAATCTACTTTCTCAAACTTTCAACTCAAATCCTCACCTTATATTCTCCAAGGCAAAAAGGTGCAATTTGATTGAGGGTGCTAAAACTCTTAGGCACACTTATCTCCCTGAACTTAGCTCTCTTCTTCCCTAGGCACCAGAAACACCTCTTTATCTCAACTAGGCACTTATCTTCTCTAGGCGCACATGGTCTTCAAGGCACATTTCATTCATCAAGGCACCTATCTCTAACAATCTCAACACTCAAAGGGACTCAAAACTCATCTAGACACCATCACTTCCCTAAAGGCGCAAAATTGGTGTAGATACATTCCATTTATTAAGGATCATTCTGGTGCCCAAATCTTGTCAAAGCAAAGGATCAATAGGTTCTCTCTAAGGCACACTCCAGGGTTTGATCTTGCAAGACTTCTCACGTCAAAATTTTGACCAAGACACTCATGGCACTAGTCTTTATCATCTAACCCTACAGTGCACTTACTCATTATGATATACTCCTCAACTTTGTATTCAACCTTGCCCAAGGCGCATATTCACTATAAGGCATTCTCACTTTGTCAAGGCTCAGAGGGCTTCAACTTGCTAAAGGGTAGAGGCCTAGGCACATATCTAACTTGAAGCTCAAGGCGCTCCAACCCTCTTGCTCTGGAATTCCTTCTAGGCACTAAGTGACTTCTCCAATTCCTTGAAAACATTTGAAGTGTTTTACCTTCTCAAGGTGCTCCTTTGAACTTGACTCCAAGGTGTTATAATCTCAAAGGTGCTGACATCATCTCAACCAAAGGTGCTCAATGATTCATCCCATATCTAGGCACTAAAACACTTAATCAACCAAGTCATTCAAGGTGCCATTCAGTAAACTCATCTTCCATGATATTCCTATCAAGGCGCATATCACTTCTCTCATGGGCTTTAGGCGCTCAGTTGAGTGTTTCAATACTACTTAGGTGCCAAATTCTATTTAATGCACCAAATACAAAGAGCTTTCAAACACTGGGCGCTCACAAAGAGTCTTCCAACCTTGGGCGCTAAATTAGGTCTTTGCAACTATCCAAGGGGCATATCTTCGTTTGAACAACTTATGGTGCCAAGACAACTTCTCATTAGGGCGCTCAAAACACTTGTGTTTACATTTGAAGTGCTTTACCTTCTTAAGGTGCTCCAGACTAACCTGACTCCAAGGCACTCCATCATCATCCTTAAGGCGCTAAAAACATCATCTCCACTCTAGGCAAAAACATCATCCAACTCCTTAAGGCACTTCACTGTCAAAGTCTAAAGGTGCTCTACCTAGGACCATGCCTAGCGTAAATGTACCCATTCAGACGTGTTAGAACAGTCAGTTTGGTCACATCAGGAGCAGGACGAAAGTTACACCCCTTTGCAACTTTACACTGCCTCCTTCTGACAATTTTTGGGGCAGCAGAAAACCTTTCACCATGGGCAAATGCCTCAGAGCTATAAAAAACTGAGAGAGGTTATTGTAGAGGCACTCTATGTGATTGCATTGCCTTATATAGAATGTTTCTAAGTGACATAGTTTTCAAGTAACATCTCGTCAAAGATTGCTGCCTTTTTGCACTTTGGACTCTTCAGGGATATCGTCGGTACAATGTAGCTCTGACTGTTTTGACATGTTTGGGTGAAAAATAGGACAATACCTAGTGTAAATGTACCCATTCAGATGCATTGGAATAGTTAGTTTGGTCGCATCAGGAGCAGGACGAAAGTTACACCCCTTTGCAACTTTACACTGCCTCCTTCTGATGATTTTTAGGGCAACAGAAAACCTTTCACCACGGGCAAATGCCTCAGAGCTATAAAAAATTGAGAGAGGTTATTGTAGAGGCACTCTACGTGATCACGTTGCCTCAGACAGAATGTTTCTAAGTGAAACAATTTTTGAGTAACATCTCATCAAAGATTGCCGCATTTTTGCACTTTGGACTCTTCAGGGATATCGTCGGTACAATGTAGCTCCGACTGTTTTGACATGTTTGGGTTAAAAATAGGACCATGCCTAATGTAAATGTACCCATTCGGACGCGTTGGAACAGTCAGTTTGGTCACATCAGGAGCAGGACAAAAGTTACACCCTTTTGCAACTTTACACTGCCTCCTTCTGACGATTTTTGGGGCAACAGAAAACCTTTCACCACGGGCAAATGCCTCAAAGCTATAAAAAACTAAGAGAGGTTATTGTAGAGGCACTCTACGTGATCGCATTGCCTCAGACAGAATGTCTCTAAGTGACATGGTTTTTGAGTAATATCTCGTCAAAGATTGCTGCATTTTTGCACTTTGGACTCTTTAGGGATATCGTCGGTACAATGTAGCTTTGACTGTTTTGACATGTTTGGGTGAAAAATAGGACCATGCCTAGTGTAAATGTACCCATTCAGACGTGTTGGAACAGTCAGTTTGGTCGCATTAGGAGCAGGATGAAAGTTACACCCCTTTGCAACTTTACACTGCCTCCTTCTGACGATTTTTGGGGCAGCAGAAAACCTTTCACCACGGGCAAATGCCTCAGAGCTATAAAAAACTGAGAGAGGTTATTGTAGAGGCACTCTACATGATCGCGTTGCCTTAGATAGAATGTTTCTAAGTGACACAGTTTTTGAGTAACATCTCATCAAAGATTGCTATCTTTTTACACTTTGGACTCTTCAGGGATATCGTCGGTACAATGTAGCTCCGACTGTTTCGACATGTTTGGGTGAAAAACAGGACCATGCCTAGCGTAAATGTACCCATCCGGACGCGTTGGAATAGTCAGTTTGGTCACATCAGGAGCAGGACGAAAGTTACACCCCTTTGCAACTTTACACCACCTCCTTCTGACAATTTTTGGGGCAGCAGAAAACCTTTCACCATGGGCAAATGCCTTAGAGCTATAAAAAACCGAGAGAGGTTATTGTAGAGGCACTCTATGTGATCATGTTGCCTCAGACAAAATGTTTCTAAGTGACACAGTTTTCAAGTAACATCTCATCAAAGATTGCTACCTTTTTGCACTTTGGACTCTTCAGGGATATCGTCGGTACAATGTAGCTCCGACTGTTTCGACATGTTTGGGTGAAAAATAGGACTATGCCTAGCGTAAATGTACCCATCCGAACGTGTTAGAATAGTCAGTTTGGTCACATCATGAGCAGGACACCAAAAATGCAAAAGTTGCTTTGTGCAACTTGACAACATTGACACTTTTTTGCAACATGACTCAATGACTCAAACTGAACCCAAATGACTCAAAGTAACTTAAAATCACCTTGATTTGGTGCCCAATGTACATTATAGAGGTCGAGGCACTCTTTATCATTCAAACATCTTAGATGAGCGCATAGGAAAGGAAAAAGCTCTAAGTTTCATCATCATGAGCGCCTAATATCAAGAGACTTTAATGGCTCAAACCTTAGCATGGAGTCCTAAGGCACATTTCATGTGTCCTTTCATCCAGTTTGGTGCCCTTATGTAGATTTTTCAACTTGATTTGGTGCCTTATATGTGAAGCAAAATCTAAAGGCATGAAAGTGGATGTCATATTGTAAGAGTTTGGATCATCAAAATTGAAAGAAATAAGTCTATTAAGCTTGGGCGCCCTTGGTCTTCTTTTCATTCATTATGAGCGCCTTGGGAGAATGGTATATAGGTCATCATCATGATTGAGCGCCTTGGATCCAGAGTGTTGGAGAGATCATCAAATGGTGTCTAGTAGGGTGAGTTATGAGTTTGGTCGCATCAGGAGTAGTACACCAAAAATGCATAACATGATGATGTAAAAATGTGTACATATGTGTAAAAATGTAGGAGGAAATAAAAAAAGACAAACCTTACAAATTAATGTGCATACTTACAACTTAATGTAACATAACCTTACAAAATTAATGTGAATACTTACAAATTAATCCAATGAACCATCCGGGTCTGCTCTACTCTTTATTGTGTCAAGTATTGCTTCATGGTCAGACTCACGCACCTTCCACAATATTTTGTTCAAAGGTCTACCCTGATACTTTATCAAATGAACATTGGATGCCACGATAAGGTTCGAGTAATGAAGAATCTTTCAATGCATGTCAAAGTCCTGAAATAGCCAAATATTAACACTCTTATGTGGGTACCTTCTAAGCCATGTTCCAGTAATAACCACTGATCCTGTAGGGTATTCGATGTTTTCTCCATCTGTAACAGGGGCCTCCAATTTCTTTTTGGCCTCAACACAATGACATAAGTAATAATCTGTTCCCTCTTCATTATCTTCATCTGCAATAACTGCATATACGTGCCCTACATTGATATGTGTAGCAAATTAGATGAAATTAGTCAACATTACAAAAACACTACAAAGTAAGATGACATTACCTGGTTGAACTAGATGAAATTAGATGCATATACGTGCCCTATATTACCTGGTTGAACTAAATCTGATATGTGGTCAAAGTCCACTGACGATTCCATCTGTGTTAGTTCCAGTGTTGTCGGGGGTCGATACGTGTCAAGTGGGCTAAGATAACTTAACTGCCATTCGTCAACCCACTCCTTTGACTCGCACTCATCCCAGACTTGAATTGTACAAGAAGAACAAAAGCATGACATCTTTCGTGTATGGATACTCCATGAACCTACAATTGAGCTTCTGAAAGAGTGCATCTCGTTTGATCTTGTCAGTGTACAACAATCCTCATATAGTGCAATGTTAGTATCATCTATCAACCAAAAAAATCTACGAACTAAAGACTTACCTTCATTACCTCAACCCATGGAAGCATTACACCACTCGACAATCGATTTTGCATCTGTCAACTTTGCATTGTCTTTATACTTTAACTCTTCTCGTGCTATGGCTCTTTTGATACATGCTCCTGCACCATCATGCTCCCCCTTTCCATGCCCGGCCTCACAAAAGTTCCACATATGTTGAATACCTATAAAATTATGCCTCCTACTCAGCCAAAAGAAATTCTGTGAGTTCTTGAATTGTGACGCACAATTATCCGACCATATGATATGCTGACTGAACGATATGCCCCTTCTAGCCAAATCATTGTAGAACACCTGAAAGCAACCTTGCACAAACTTTGTAGAATGCATACGATCATCACTAATATAGAAATTATACTCCCTTATTATCTTTCTGTCATCCTCTATACTATCACTCGCATGAATGAATGCGATGTGCACAAATATAGAAACCTGTGTGGAGTTGTAATATTGTGATTGCACCTCACGTTGTGGCTGTAGACTGTAGTTCTCTGCAAAGTCTACGACTGAAACAATGCTACCAACCGGAAATGTGTCCTTGCATAACTTGAATTGCAAGTCCAACCATCGAGCTCTATGGGCATGTCTTGCATACTCATACACTATGCTGTCACGAAATATAGGCATAAACTGATACACTGGAATCTTTTCAATAACTAATTCACACCTCTTTGCTTCTTTACCATCTTTTGTATTGTATGCCACTGTTTTATACTTGCCAAACTCTACTAGTTCATTTCCAACTGCATGTGTTATTTCCATATGTTCACATATTGGCAAATGTTGCAAGCCACCGCAACGATGACATGTGCCATCCAAGCATAATTTCTTGTAGAATATTTGACCTTCCTCTCTTTCACATAAAATTCTTGATATGAAGTCTCTTGAAGATGTTGGTGGGGCACATATGGCACAACCTTGCAAATCATTGTTAGTATGCATATCTAAACATATAGACCTATAAGCATCAAAATGGTTAGAAAACTCAATATGTAATCTACAACAACAAGTAGTGCGTGTGTGATTTATCTTAACATAGAAAGGTTTTAGCATTTCAAAATATCTTTGACAAATTTTAATTTGAGGATACTTCTCTAGAAATTTACCATAAAACTGTGTTTGAGTCTCATCAAAAAAATGCTTTGGATGTGGCTCGCGGTTCTGACTACCGATTCTCCTTCTTACCACATCCCTTTGATTCGGAGATACCCTTGTGTAATTCTTCCAAAAGTCTTCAATTAGTGATCTCAATGCTTCAACAATTGGTTTATCTTTTCGTGGTAGTCTCCCCGAGAACGCCCATAATTCATTGGCATTAGTGTCCTCAATTCTTTGGTGTCTTCCAATGGCTCTTAATAAAGTTTTCCTATTAATTCTCAATTCTTGACTTGTCTTTCTAATGAGACAAGCTTTCCTCATTTGACTACTTACTATAGTCGATGTAATCACACACCATGTTGCATTACTATCTTTTGTGCGTGAGGTGTTACCCACACTCTCATACGCACTCATTAGATTCTTGACAATAGATTTTTCACTTGAAGCCTCTGATGTTCTTAACCCAAGAATCTTCATGACAGACCTATACTTTATACTTCACATCATTTCAATGAATAGTTGACATCTTGCAGTCTCATTTAACTTTTCAAAGAACAATCTCCAAATCTTATTAGCATATCTTCTACAAGTGCGTTTTGGAATCTTACCTTCCATTGGCTGCAATATATTCTCATCAATATCAATCAAATACTTTGGCATTCTATGCAAAATTCTAGGTGGTGTCATGTTAGGTAAATTCATCTCAACATTAGGAATTTCATCAATATTTAAATGAGATGGGTTAGATGGCATACCTTCGATCAAAGATGGAATAGATGACATACCTTGAGGTTGAGGTGGGAATGATGGCGTACCTCCTTCATCACATGTGAGTGATGATGTACTCTCAACTTGAGATGTGGTAGATGGTGTCCCTACATGTTGACTTGCGATAAAGGATGTGTCTCCAACTATGGTATTCAAATCTCTCGTACCACGAAGTTTTTGCATTCGTTCTCTTTCTGCTGCCAATACCATATCTCTTTGTGATGGTTGTGGTTCCTCTTCAATTGGTATGTCTTCATTTATTGTGTCCAATTTCCTCTTCTCACGAAGTTCCCTCATAGCCATTGCTTTCTTTGCATTCTTAGCTTCTATCTCTTCCTGTGTTGGTTTAATTCTTGATCGTTTCCTCGGCATGATAAAGAGACCAATATTATTTCCTAAGAAATGAATACATGATAATAGTGGGATTGTATTTTTTTTATGTTGTAAGGATTTATTCTTGTATAGTTTGACATCATGGTATGAACTAAGGTTTGTTTATTACACATAATTATTAAAGAGCCCAAGTGTAGAAAATATACATGGCATCATGTGAGATTGTAGGTTGCTTTCTTGATTGGGAATGTGTCCATTTTAAACATGTATGATAAAACATGATAAAGTAATTCAATCTGAAATAAGGAAAATGTAAAGAACATGCATGTAAAGACTTGACATACCTAAATAACGAAGATTTGAATGGAGAGAGTACCCAATTATGTAGTGTTTTTATCTTCTTGCATCAAACTCCTCAACAATTTGAGTTTTTCACCACTTGCTTCCTTTTCAATGTTAAATTCTTAAAATTGAATCACAATTAACATTGCAACACTACAAAAATTGAAACTTGAATAGATATATATCAAACTTGGTGTGAAAACTATGTTATTTCCTCCTTCTCAAGTTGGCAAAGCAAAAAAGGTGGTGGAAAGATCATGCAAAGGTGGTACAATGTGTCAAATGTGCATGTGAAGTTCCCAATAGCATGAAAGCACTTCTTTTTTGTCAGAGCACGCGCAGAATCAGTAAGAAAATAGAGCATGTGGGCCTGGATCACGGGGGTAACCACTTTTTTACCGTTTCAATAGAACTACAAAATGTGAGCGCGTTATAACGCGCTCGCGCTATAACGCACTCGCGTTTTATCCTACTATAGATTCATCACATCCTTTGCATTAATCACATCTTTTTCTTGCAAGGGCTTGCCAGATGCTCTGCCATATGATAGGCATAACATTAAAGGGGCAAGCCCTCATAATCAAGTTCATGATAGAAAATGCCCTCAACCCTCAACGTCAAACCCTAATCCCTAAACCCTCAACTCTAATCCTTTGACCCTCAACCCTCAATGTCAAATCCTAATCCCTCAACCCTATCCCTAAACCCTCAACCCTCAACCCTCAACGTCAAATCCTAATCCCTCAACCCTCAACCCTCAACGTCAAATCCTAATCCGTCATCCCTCAACGTCAAATCGTAATCCGTCATCCCTCAATGTCAAATCCTAATTCGTCAACCCTAATCCATCATCCCTCAACTCTAATCCCTCATCCCTAAACCCTAAATACTATCCCTAATCCTACACCCTCAACAGACTCGATACTATACCTTAAACTCTAATCCCTTATCCCTAAACCCTCCAACCCTATCCCTAATCCTTACAACCCTCAACCCTTAACTCTGATCCATCAACCCTCAACACTATACCTTAAACCCTAATCCCTTCAACCTCAACCCTATCCCTAAACCCTTAACCCTCGAACCTCAACCCTCAACCCTCGACGTCAAACCCTAATCCCTCAACCCTTAACTCTGATCCCTCATCTCTCAACCCTAACCCTAAACCCTCAACTCTCAACATCAAATCCTAATCCCTCAACCCTAAACCTTATCCCTAAACCCTAATCCCTCAACCCTCAACCCTAATCCGTCATCCCTCAACTCTAATGCCTCATCCCTAAACCCTAAATGCTATCCCTATTCCTACACCCTCAACAGAATCGATACTATACCTTAAATCCTAATCCCTCAACCCTTAACTCTGATCCCTTGACCTTCAACCCTAATCCTAAACCCTAAACCCTCAACGTCAAATTCTAATCCCTCAACCCTAAACCCTATCCCTAAACCCTCAACACTATACCTTAAACCCTAATCCCTCAACCCTAACCCTAAACCTTGGCGCTAAACCCTAATCCCTCAACCCTAATCTGTCATCTGTCATCCCTCAACTCTAATCCCTCATTCCTAAACCCTAAACGCTATCCCTATTCCTAGACCCTCAATAGGCTCGATACTATACCTTAAACCCTAATCCCTCTAGCCTCAACCCTCAACCCTCAACTCTCAACATTAAACCCTAAGTCATCAACCCTAAACCCTAATCCCTCAAACCTAAACCCTATCCCTAAACCATCAACCCTCAACACTATACCTTAAACCCTAATCCCTCAACCCTCAACCCTAAACCTTATCCCTAAACCCTAATCCCTCAACCCTCAACCCTAATCCATCATCCCTCAACTCTAATCCCTCATCCCTAAACCCTAAATGCTATCCCTATTCCTAAACCATCAACAAACTCGATACTATACCTTAAACTCTAATCCCTTATCCCTAAACCCTCCAACCCTATCCCTAATCCTTATACCCTCCACACTCAACTTTAACCCTAATTCCTTGACCCTCAACCCTATCCCTAAACCCTTGACCCTCAAACCTCAACCCTCAACCCTCAACATCAAACCCTAATCCCTAAACCCTTAACTCTGATCCCTCAACCTTCAACCCTAACCCTAAACCCTAAACCCTCAACATCAAATTCTAATCCCTCAACCCTTCACTCTAATCCCTCAACCCTAAACCCTATCCCTAAACCCTCAACACTATACCTTAAACCCTAATCCCTCAACCCTAACCCTAAACCTTGTCCCTAAACCCTAATGCCTCAACCCTCAACCCTAATCTGTCATCCGTCATCCCTCAACTCTAATCCCTCATTCCTAAATCCTAAACACTATCCCTATTCCTAGACCCTCAACAGGCTCAATACTATACCTTAAACCCTAATCCCTCTACCCTCGACACTCTTATTTAACCCTAATCCCTTGACCATTAACCCTATCCCTCAACCTCAACCCTCAACCCTCAACCCTCAACTCTCAACATTAAACCCTAATTCATCAACCCTAAACCCTAATCCCTCAACCCTAAACCCTATCCCTAGACCATCAACCCTCAACACTATACCTTAAACCCTAATCCCTCAACCCTCAACCCTAAACCTTATCCCTAAACCCTAATCCCTCAACCCTCAACCCTAATCCATAATCCCTCAACTCCAATCCCTCATCCCTAAACCCTAAATGCTATCCCTATTCCTAAACCCTCAACAGACTTGATACTATACCTTAAACTCTAATCCCTTATCCATAAACCCTCCAACCCTATCCCTAATCCTTATACCCTCCACACTCAACTTTAACCCTAATTCCTCGACCCTCAACCCTATCCCTAAACCCTTGACCCTCAAACCACAACCCTCAACCCTCAACATCAAACCCTAATCCCTCAACCCTTAACTCTGATCCCTCAACCTTCAACCCTAACCCTAAACCCTAAACCCTCAACGTCAAATTCTAATCCCTCAACCCTTCACTCTAATCCCTCAACCCTAAACCCTATCCCTAAACCCTCAACACTATACCTTAAACCCTAATCCCTCAACCCTAACCCTAGACCTTGTCCCTAAACCCTAATACCTCAACCCTCAACCCTAATCTGTCATTCGTCATCCCTCAACTCTAATCCCTCATTCCTAAATCCTAAACGCTATCCCTATTCCTAGACCCTCAACAGGCTCGATACTATACCTTAAAACCTAATCCCTCTACCCTCGACACTCTTATTTAACCCTAATCCCTTGACCATTAACCCTATCCCTCAACCTCACCCCTCAACCCTCAACCCTCAACTCTCAACATTAAACCCTAATTCATCAACCCTAAACCCTAATCCCTCAAACCTAAACCCTATCCCTAAACCATCAACCCTCAACACTATACCTTAAACCCTAATCCCTCAACCCTCAACCCTAATCCATCATCCCTCAACTCTAATCCCTCATCCCTAAACCCTCAACAGACTCGATACTATACCTTAAACTCTAATCCCTTATCCCTAAACCCTCCAACCCTATCCCTAATCCTTATACCCTCCACACTCTACTTTAACACTAATTCCTCGACCCTCAACCCTATCCCTAAACCCTTGACCCTCGAACCTCAACCCTCAACCCTCAACATCAAACCCTAATTCCTCAACCCTTAACTCTGATCCCTCGACCTTCAACCCTAACCCTAAACCCTAAACCCTCAACGTCAAATTCTAATCCCTCAACCCTAAACCCTCAACACTATACCTTAAACCCTAATCCCTCAACCCTAACCCTAAACCTTGTCCCTAAACCCTAATGCCTCAACCCTCAACCCTAATCTATCATCCATCATCCCTCAACTCTAATCCCTCATTCCTAAATCCTAAACGCTATCCCTATTCCTAGACCCTCAACAGGCTCGATACTATACCTTAAACCCTAATCCCTCTACCCTCGACACTCTTATTTAACCCTAATCCCTTGACCATTAACCCTATCCCTCAACCTCAACCCTCAACCCTTAACCCTCAACTCTCAACATTAAACCCTAATTCATCAACCCTAAACCCTAATCCCTCAAACCTAAACCCTATCCCTAAACCATCAACCCTCAACACTATACCTTAAACCCTAATCCCTCAACCCTCAACCCTAAACCTTATCCCTAAACCCTAATCCCTCAACCCTCAACCCTAATCCATCATCCCTCAACTCTAATCCCTTATCCCTAAACCCTAAATGCTATCCCTATTCCTAAACCCTCAACAAACTAATACCTTATCCCTAAACCCTCCAACCCTATCCCTAATCCTTACACCCTCCACAGTCTACTTTAACCCTAATCCCTTTAACCTCAACCCTATCCCTAAACCCTTGACCCTCGAACCTCAACCCTCAACCCTCGACGTCAAACCCTATTCCCTCAACCCTTAACTCTGATCCCTCATCTCTCAACCCTAACCCTAAACCCTAAACCCTAAACCCTCAACCCTCAATGTCAAATCCTAATCCCTCAACACTAAAACCCTATCCCTAAACCCTCAACACTATACCTTAAACCCTAATCCCTCAGCCCTCAACCCTAAACCTTATACCTAAACCCTAATCCCTCAACCCTCAACCCTAATCCATCATCCCTCAACTCTAATCCCTCATCCCTAAACCCTAAATGCTATCCCTATTCCTACACCCTCAATAGAATTGATACTATACCTTAAACCCTAATCCCTTATCCCTAAACCCTCAAACCCTATCCCTAATCCTTATACCCTCCACACTCTGCTTTAACCCTAATTCCTCGACCCTCAACCCTATCCCTAAACCCTTGACCCTCGAACCTCAACCCTTAACCCTCAACGTCAAACCCTAATCCCTCAACCCTTAACTCTGATCCCTCGACCCTCAACACTATACCTTAAACCCTAATCCCTATCCCTCAACCCTTAACCCTTAAAACTTAAACCCTATCCCTACACCCCCAACACTTGACACTATATCTTAAGCCTTAAACCCTCATCCCTAAAGCCTCAACCCTCAATCCTTAAACCTTCAACCCTAAACCCTATCCCTAATCCCTCTACCCTCGACACTCTAACCCTAACCTCGACATTAAATGCTAATCCGTCAACCCTAAACCCTAATCCTAAACCCTCAACCCTCAACACTATACCTTAAACCCTAATCCCTCAACCCTCAACCCTAAACCTTATCCCTAAACCCTAATCCCTCAACCCTCAACCCTAATCCATCATCCCTCAACTATAATCCCTCATCCCTAATCCCTAAATTCTATCCCTACTCCTAAACCCTCAACAGACTTGATACTATATCTTAAACCCTAATCCCTTATCCCTAAACCCTCCAACCCTATACCTAATCCTTACACCCTCCACACTCTACTTTAACCCTAATCCCTCGACCCTAAACCCTATCCCTAAACCCTTGACCCTTGAACCTCAACCCTCAACCCTCAATGTCAAACCCTAATCCCTCAACCCTTAACTTTGATCCCTCGACCCTCAACCCTATCCCTAAACTCTAAACCGTAATCTGTCATCCCTCATCCCTAAACCTTAAATGCTAATCCCTTATCCCTAAACCCCCCAACTCTATCCCTCATCCCTTAACCCTCATGATTAATAGCCTTGAACGTAAAAAAAAATAAGTGGGACATAACGCGAGCGCGTTATAACGCGCTCGCGTTATGTAAAACATGACAAAAGACAGACATGTGAGAAAGAAAAATGCAAGGCAAAACATAACACGAGCGCGTTATAACGCGCTCACGTTATTTCTTGCTTTGGGAATCCCAAGCCTTGGGCTTGGGATTTGCTTTGGATTTCCAACCCAAAGGCTTGGAGTGCCTTATGAATAGTCACAGACGTGTTTTTCTATATTCTTCAAAATTTCACATAATTTCATTCGTGCTAACCCTCAGATTTGCACGTATTTCAATGTTGAACAAATCAAACACATGGGTAATGTTAGGCTTTCTCTTAGCTATTTGACGATGTGATTTTTTTCACATTTTAACAATGTTAAGCCTTTTATCTTTAATTTCTTTTGTTTGTGTGTCTGTTTTTAGGCAAAAACCACTGTTTGGTCTTTTTTTCATCGTAAAATAACTATTCATTCAAATTTCAAAAAAATTACATATTTAGAAACTAGACTCCATTCTACAAATATTAAAAAAATAAAAAAATAATTTTCACTTATTTTTCAAAATTTATAGGGGTAGCACGGCCAAAATTCTATTTTTTAGGATGTGTCCACTTTAAAAATTAGTAAAAAATCAAATATTCATCAAAAAATTATTAGAAAAATCGAGCATAAACTATATGCTATTAGCTAATTTCTCACTGAAGCAATTTTAAAAATACCAAAAAAAAGTTGACCTTTTGAGGGAGCCACAAAACATGCTATGTTATGTTTTTTTGACAGAAACAACACCAATTTCTGTGGCTCCCTCTTTTGAACCCCTTAATCTATGCCATTTTCAAAACAAAATAGTAGTTTAGAAAGTAGACTCGGAGCACTATGAACATTGTTTCGGTTGCATCTCCAAATTTTGAGTGTAACTATGCTCAATTTCTCATCCAAGGCTAGTATTTCCTGATTTCAGAAAAAAAGTGGCCACTTAAGACCCCTTTTTGGCCCCCCATCTTCTTGCACTTACCCATTGACAACATAGAAAAGATTGATTCCTCCTTAACAAAGCTTAATTACATTTGCACAGTTACATTCAATCACAATATCATCTAACTGATCACACTCTCAATCCCTAATATGTATGCATTTGATTCTTTTCTCTGGGTTTTGTAAATTCACCCAGAGTAGTACCAACTAACTCTAAGCGGCTAGGAGAAAACCCACCGTCCTATTATTTTCAATTGACAATTAGAACCTAAGTACTTGGGACTTACAAATAGAAATTACATGCATTGGTCGAATAGACCTTATTACAACCCAAAACATGATTTAAAATAAAACATGAACTTAAATGACTTGTGTTAGGTGCCCCTGCACCAGAACCCCCCTAGGAAAATATGATTTGGCACTTTATATTAGTGCATTTACAACTACCACTAGCAAGAAATACTAAGTTGTCTTGATTTCAATGCATTACAAAACCCTCACGAAGAGCATATTCTAAAAATACAATTTGGACACAATACTCAAATAAATAAATATCACCATTGCAATCTACTCAAAAAATCATGTAATTTCAAAAAAAGAATCACCTCAATACAAGGTCGTAAGTGAAAGTTATGATCCTCCAAAGTTCCCAAAATGAAAACTGTGCAGTGTCACAACTGAGAATATGTAATCTCTAAAAAATCTTGGCATCAAAATCAAGAAATGTCTATACTAGTGAAAAGAGCACAAAAAAATAGCCAAAATAAAAACACATTTCATGGGAAAAGGAATCAGTATGAGAAAGAAAAGAGCATTTGAAAACTGCCTTCAAAACTGTAATTACCAATGGAGAGGGGTCTTGCTGTAGCTTTCTGAGCATGTTTCTGCAAAATATATAGACTGCATGTAAAAATAGAAAGATACCTAGATGGTTTTTCTATGCTGCAAACAAAACCCAGAAGGCATTTTTCTTGATGATGTACAAAAGATGTTGATCCAGTGTAAATAGAACGCTTTTAGCTACAAAAAATGACCCCAGCAACCAAAAATTGACATGCAAAGGCTGACTCAGCTAGTTAAGACAAGAAATGGCATACTGTAACCTACAATATTGATTGAAAACACCAAATATGCAAGCTGGTTGTCAGATTTGAGCGTGAAACCCTGATTTCGCAACTGTATATGACGATCTCTGATTTCGGTGAAATGAAAGCCAAATCTGACTTTCTCAATCCTCTTAGACGTGTTGGAATAGTTAAAATACTACCAGTATAACCATAAATGCTGCAATCACCAATATTTCATAAAACACATGTGTAAACCCCAGAGATTAAAAAAGTTTCTGTCAAACTTTTCTGATTCTCAAGATCATCCAAAGATGCAAGAGAAGAGCATACTGGGTTTTTCAAAAAATTGCAATAAGCTTAATTACCCCCCCCCCCCCCCCCCCCCCCCCGAATCTCTCAAATATAGAAAATAAAATCTACTCTTACACATAGAATAGCTTTGATACCATGTTAGAATCTAAAAAGATTATTGTAGAGTAGTTTACTCTACATTTTATTTTAAGTTTCAATTGTGCGAGTTCCAGTTTTGTCTCTGCGTATTTCTGCGTTTCCGTTTTGGCAGTAAGGGTTTTGACATAGAGTGCAGGCACGGGTTTTTGCCTAAGTTTCTGAGTCACGTGGATAAAGCCAAGTGTCATCAGCCGAGACACAGTATTCAGTTTCTCAAAGTAGCGCGGATGGAGCCAAGTGTCTTTTTGAATGAAGTCAGAACATGCCATGTGTCATCTCCTACGCTGCAATTTTGAGCCACCTTTATGTTTCAAGGTGAGTCCAGCGGGCCCCATTTTAAGTTTCTTTCAGTGTGTGCGGAAGGTGCCAAGTGGCAGCTGCGGAAGGTTTCTCTAAGTTTCTATAAGTTACGCGAAAAGTGCCCCGTGTCACATATAATATTTGCAGAGCGTGCCAAGTTTCGGCATCCGCAGGTTCTTGTTTTGTTGCATTGTTAAGTAAAGACTGTTGGTGGGCCCCAGTAAAGTTTCTAAAGTTTAAGCAGAGTGCGCCATGTGTTATCGTCTGCGTGAACCGTTTCAGTTTCCAAAAGTTTCTATAAAGTTTCAAAAGCTCAGTGGTGTCTGCCAAGTGTCATCTTCCGTGGGACTCTTAAAAGGTATCTAAGTTTCTATAAAGTAAGCAGAAACTGCCACGTATCACTTTTTAAGACTAGCAGAAAGTGCCATCTATCCCTATTCCTTTTTTAAGCTACTTGGGCAAGAAGTATTGTGGGACCCATTTGTTGTAAGTGTTAAAAGTTTCCGAACGACAGATTGTGACAGATGTCAAAGGCGGAGCACTCCTAATATAAAGACACAGTAAAGAGTTTGAAGAAGCGAAAACTGCCACGTATCTATTTGCAAGTGCCGCAGACATCGCCAAGTGTCGTTTTCTGGTGCCCCCTAAATAATGAGACAGTTTTTCAAGTAAGTTATGAGGATAGCACCATCTGTCTCAAGGGTTTTGTTTTTTCAATTGTAGTGGAGAGTGCACATGTGTCAAGTTTCCTATTTTTCTGGAAAGGTGAAGGAGTTTCAAGTAAAGGGCACGTATGCGTGCCAGCTGTCCCAAGGGTTTATAGTTACAAAGACCCATGGAAGCTGCCAAGTGTCCTCACCTATTTCAAAGAAAGGAGTGTTACATATATCTGTTTCAGCCAATGAACTTGCAGAGGGGCTAACCATTTCAGATCTGAAAGATATCTTTTGTCAGACACTTCCAGTTAAGTTCCAGTTTGGTTAGGCCATTGGGATTTGATCGTGCGGGCAATCTTGAGCTAGTGCTGTGCTATAAATATGGGTCCAAATCATAGTTTCGATAGATGGAGATAAAAAGATAAAGAATTTTCTATATATAGATTGTTATCAGAGATTTATGAGTTTTTGGAGATCTTTTGCTGTTCCCAGTAATATCATTTGCCTTAGTTCTGTTTTCTTGATTCAAAAAGTTTGTATAACTGTGCATATATCAGTGCCTTTTATGTGACTAGAAAATTAATAAGAAGACTGAGTTCTGTGCCTTTGCTAATATTTTCTATGTTATTGCAAAATCTTCTAAGTTGTGAGCCTTTGATTCTATTTGTTTTCATCTTTTACATTGATCATGCATTGTTTTCTCTTTAATGTGAATGAATCCTAAAAATAGCTTCACTGTGCTTAGTGTTAATGAACAAATCACATTCAGGCGCATCGCCATAGTTAAATTTCCTTTCATTGCATTTATGATTCTGTTTAGTTTCTATCCTTTTCTCCCAAAACATATTTGAGATAAAGAAGAGCCAGCTTCTTTAAAATCTGGAGGTCATTTCAGGTCACAAGTCCCACATTCCTGAAACTTCCTATGTTGGTGTTGGAAACATCGCAATTTTAAGTATCAACAATTATTAACCTAGAAAATTAGTGCAAAGAATAGATATCTAAACTATGAATGTAAATGATACGAAATCAAAATAGAAACACAGAGTTAGTCTCCAAGAGAGTAATGCAAATTCTAGAAGTAAAATAGCATTAAGAGGATGCAAAAGCAAAAGATACAAAATACAAGCCAGGTAACATGCTTATATAGACTAAGAAGAGGGAGGCTGTGGCAACACCGACCAATGAGGAGCAACCATCTATTTTCAAGGAGCCAAATTTTTTTTGAAACTCTAAGGAACTAGTCCAAAGACTCTATGGCGCCATCTTGATACCATTGAGTCAACTTTCAAACTCAAACATATTGAAACAAGGTCTAGGAAGCTAGGCGCCATCTCTTGCCAGTTCAACCTCTGAGATGTGCCAACATTGGAAAGACTCTTAATGAGCGCCTAAGGTTGAATTGATCTTGTGATTGAAAGTTTGGTGATGTATTAGTGCAAGATGATCTTCAGTTGAAGTAATCTAAGTTCCAAGAAGGGTTTAGAAGTTATCAACCTCTTCACTAAGTTAGGTGCACTTTACAAGCTTTCTTACCCAAGAGTTGCACCTCATTAAGACAAGGCGCATCTTAACCTATGGGACTTTTCATTAAGACTCTAAGCAAGAAGGTGCATTTCCATGGAGTAGCATACTCTAGATAGCGCCTAATGCCATCAAGGCAAATTCCACCCTCACTTTGGTGGCCTATCATCAAGAAGGGGCATTGGGCATTCCTTGAACAGTTCTAAGTGTTTGAAATTCATGAAATCACCAAGGAATGTTGAGCGCCATGTGTATCCTCAACAAGCTTGAGTTTGTGCCTAGACAAGTTGGTGCTTATTTATGTTTTAACTTCCCTCTTGAAGTGCCTAACTTGGGAAAAAGTTATCTTGTTGTTAGTCAAGTGTTTGATGTGTTTTGGAGACTCCAAAAGACTTCCTCTTGCTAGATGCTCTTCTTGGCAACTACAACCTTCAATTGGCACCTAGATCCTGAAGAAAAACACTTGCAAGTGTGGGCGCACTTTCCTTGTGATGGAGCATCAAACTGACTCCTAGAAATCATAATGCATTTAGTGAGGGCCTAGGATCTTATTGGTCTAATAGGTGGTTTTGGGATCCGTGTCAAGTCATTAGAGATAGATATTTTGGCTTATTTGATGATGGTCTCAAGTCTCTCTACCAAAGTGCATTTTGATGATGTTCTTATTTAAACTCTTATGAAGACTATCTCATCCCTAAGCGTTCATCCTCATGATTTTCATGTACTTAGACTTCAAGGCGCCAAAACTAGTAGGAAAATATTTGGGGCGAAACCACACTGATAAAAGTTGGGTAAATTTAACCTCCGAGTCTGCTTAGGCTCCATATAACAACAATATTTATATTATGTCCCTTTGCTTTAGGAAACAAGTAGTATGTGTCAAGTCATAGGGATAACACTATGGTCCTTAGAAATTTCTCTGCGACTTTTGATAAGATTATCTACTATTATGTGGATGCTTGATAGTATTAAAATTATTGGGCATTAAGTTGAGGTGACCATTCTTGTTATGATCATCACTTTTCACAAGGGGTATGCCAATTATCCCACATATCATTACATTATGATTATTT
Organism: Cunninghamia lanceolata; assembly: GCA_027924645.1. Taxonomy (NCBI): domain Eukaryota; kingdom Viridiplantae; phylum Streptophyta; class Pinopsida; order Cupressales; family Cupressaceae; genus Cunninghamia; species Cunninghamia lanceolata. Next base: position 1,021,977 of record BSBN01000248.1, on the reverse strand, counting down.
TTCAATATCATGATGGTGGAAGGATTATTTTCACTATTATCTCTAGCTTGGGAAGTCATCAACAATCCAACTCTTGACATTGATACAAGGTTCTTTTGAAGGCAAAGGGTACCTAGGATTATGGGGTTCAATTTGATGTATTTATTGAAAGCTCAAGGTGAATTGATGCTTATTGAAAATGCCACTTAGTCCTTCATTTGCATTCTAGGCACCATTTCCTATTGACTTATATACTCCTCATGCTAGGGTGCCATAATGAAGTGGTTTAGACAATAGGTGCACTTCACTTACTAGAGGCTTGTTCTCCTTCCACCTTAGGCACACTTTTATGGTGGAACAGGTGTCAATGGGTGCCTTGTCTTAAATCAACCCTCTCTCTAAGTTGGGCACCCTTTTGAGGCTTTATGAGTTGCAAATTGCGCCTTAACCCTTCATGCTTGTTGCTCCATGTTTGAATGTTTAAGAAAGTCTCCTTTAGGCGCTCATCTTAATGACTTTTTCTCAAGGCACAATCATCCTAATGACTTGGATATTCATCCTATTGTTTCAAGATATCAGGCTACCAGACTTAGTCATTTTCAAGATCTCAAACATAAAGAATAACATGATGATTCATTTTTTTGTATTGCATATAGTTGACATTCTATGCTACTCAAAGAATATTAATATTTTCTGTTCAACATGATGATTCATTTTTTTTTTAAATACAACTTTTATCTTTTAGTTCCAAAATGAGGTTTAGGTGATACTTGAATAACAATAGCTAGCTTATTGGATCAACAAACATCCTATGTAATACAATTGGACTGTAAATATTTGAAGTAGCCATCTACAAATATCCATTCAAACATGGATTTATAATGCAAGTATGGACGCCATCAATAAAAATATTTGTATTAACCAAATATCTATATAGGCATACATCAATATCTGTCGATATAAGTATAACATATATACAAAATAGCCATATAGGCTTACAAGAATGCCATATAGGCATACAATGTCAACTATGTACAATACAAAATATATGTCCACAAATGCCATATAGGCATACAACAAAGGAATACAATAAAAAGTCATTCCCCTCTAGCCGGTGAAGAGAATAAATCACGGGTAGCCTTTGATCTTCTAGAGGATGGAGACGCGCATGTGGGTGGTCTACTACAAATCCGAGGGCTACTCCTATTTAGTTCTTCCTGCATCTTTACCTGTTACAATAAAAAGTATAGACATTAATATATAGAAATTACATGTTATAAAAAATGAAACATTTAACAAAATAATCACTTACCGCTAACATATAATCTATCTCCTCACTTGCCTCAGTAGTAGGAATAGGCCCTGGTGATGTCAAGTCCTATAGAAACCATCCAGATAGAAATTAAACTTCAAATCAATAATCTTTTGATTTTTCAAAAAAGACAACTATAACAATGAATGTAAATTGAAATTTACTAATTTGCCTCATACCCCTATCAATGCCATGGAGCTATGAATTGTAGAGGCCACACCATGCTCCATTGCCCTCTGAACATGGGGAGATGTCTCCACAGCCTGCATCATCTGCAAATAAAACAACATTATTCAATTATAAAAACTAGAATAGTGATGCAAATCATGGCTCCTAACATACACACATGTTCATCTAAACATGGAAGTACACACAATAAAGCACACAAGTCACATACAAAAATCTAGTAAGTACAATTCATTCATTAAACTATTTATTTTATTAGCTCTGTAAAACTTTGAAGTCCACCACTACTGGCAGGTGTTTCTGTGAAATCTACAATATTAACCTATTCAACATCCAAAATCAGATATTAGAATACCATTCATATAACGATGCTATTCACATGTAATATTTATAATTGTTTACTAGTTACATACCCCGCAAATAGATGATCTAGTGTAAAATGCAGGTGGCGAACCATTGAAAACTGCATCGACGCTATGACCCTAAAATTTTATTAAAATCATCAATTTAAATTAATTAATCTTGCATTTCAAAAATAAAATTTAATAAATTAAATTTAATAAACTTGCTAATATTTACCTGAGTATCAAGGCCGAAAGTCTCACTCAGGAGGTTATCTGTCATCACCATCTACTCAGCTGCAGATGTAGTCTGTGTAACTGCATCCTAATTATCCATGGGGTCATAACCACAGGCTGACCCACAAGTCTGACAAGTATGGGGTGGGACCCTACTCCTCGCACTATCTCCCAACCCACTCTGTGCTATAGGACTGGCATGCACTATGATGCTCTGGGTCAAGGCACTAATGGACTGAAGTGTATCAACCTCAACACTCTCCTTCACATTGGAAGGGATAGAAACAAGCTCGTGGGCTGGTTTGCTGATTACTTGTCTCACTGCCCACTGTGGGTCAACAAGTGCCCCTGGTCTATCTTGTGCTGACCCCCAACCTCTACCCTGGAAATCTCGCATATCAAAATAGTTTAGCACTTTATTAAGGACAAACTTGCAATAGAGTTTCCTCAAAAAGTATTACAGGACCTCATTATTATTGCATGGAGGATGGTCAAAAACTATCCACCACCTCTTTCCAAATTTGTCCCTTATCACTTGGTTGTTGCACCAATGGATAGGGAACATCTTGCATGTAATAGGTTGAGGTTGATTTGTTTGTGGGTTTGTGAAAATTGAACACAAGTCTAATTTTGTAATTTGTAATTTTTTCACATCTTGATATGATAGCTTGTCTACATAATAGTCTCTAAACTCTCTCCTCTTATCCGTCCAACTAGTTATTTGCTTGCTAATTGAATCTACATTTGATAACATAGATTCAAGAGATTCAGCAAGCGTGGACCTATGCAAGGTTGAAGTGGAAGGATCTTTCAACCTTGCAATTATATCTTCAATTTATTTTTTGTTGTTTTTAATTTGCCCCATTATATTTTCTTGTGTTCTAGGGGCATGTCGAGGAATGGATGGAGGAGGTCGTTGTTCTACAGGTATTTCCTCAGGATTTTGTGGATTTTGAGGAGGAGGAGGTGCATTAACATTTCCTGACAATTAACGAAATATACATCAAAAAATAACTCAAACCTACCTATTTAGAAGCAAATTCAAACAAAAAAACAAATAAAACTCGCTCTTTTGGTGTGCTCAACGTCATGGCAGCATTTTGGCAATGAATCAGCAAGATTTTGTTGTTGAATTGGCTTTTTCAAAATGTGAGCGTGCTTCGTAGGGTTTGCAAGCTGTAGGGATAGAGAAGAAAAATAGAAATGAAATGAAATGACAGCCCTTTTTTATTTATTTATAGTGGTTCATAATGCGCTCGCGTTATGTATTATTTTTTTTTTCAAATCATTTGGCCACTTTTTGGCCCCCGTCTTTTTGCACTTACCCAAGATGTAGAGGTGGGCAGTGAGGATGAAGAGATTGAAGGTGCATCGATGGAATGTGAAGAGGTTGTACCGAAGAATGAGGAGAAAGATGATTTGTTGCATATTTTGGTGGTGGAAGAAGAGATAAGAGAAACAAAGGTGAAATAAAATGAAGAAGTGATTGCAGTAGTAGAGGATGTAGTTGCAGCTGATGAGAATGTGGAAGACATTGCAATGAAGTTCAATGTTGCAGTTTTGAATGTGAATGAGGTAAATCAGTTATGTGATGTTAATTTGTTTTCAAATGTGGTAGTATAAAATGAGATGAATAGAGGACAAGAGAATGTTGCGTAGTTTTGTGTAGAGAGGGTTAAGGATGTTGCAAGATATTGGTGGTGGGTAATTAAAGGTGGGTTTGAACCCATGGAGGAGGAGAGGAGTGAGGAAAGAATTTGGTGGAGGAGGTTAGGCTTCGATGGACATGAGTCCACAAGGGGAAAGAATAGGAAGAAGCATTGTTGTTGGAGGAAGGTGGTGCGTGTTCCAATATGATGCTAGAAAAGGTGAAAAAAAATTTGATTTTTAGCTCTCAGACAGCGAAGGAGTTTGCTACAGGTTGATGGCAATCTGGTGTTATTATATGGAGCCTAATCAGACTTGGAGGTTAAATTTACCCCTTATCAGCATGGTTTCCCCCCAAATTATTTAACGGGGTCAACGGGTAGTGCCCCTTGTGGGGGTTTGGGGGTAGTACTCATGCTTTCCACGTAGTGAATTTGATGATGTTTCTATCACATTTACAAACCTTAACAAATCAACTACTAGTGTTTGAAATGCTTCTCCTCACCATGTCACATGAACTTTTGACATCCAAACTATCATCTATCTACCTGCTCCCCCTAAGAGGTAGTCACTATCTAAAAGAGTGATGAAAAATATGCCTTGATCTGCTCTCCATAGATAGTTGTTGCAGCTATACTTCTACTTGTGAGAAGAAGGAGCAATAAATTCTAGCTTTTTCCTAAGATTTTAAAAAGTATCTTTGTGAAGTGGCTTTGTGAAAATATCAGCAATCTGATCTTGATTGCTGACATACTCCAACTTAACTTCCTAATCTGCAACTCTTTCCCTCAAGAAATGGTATTTAATGGAAATGTGCTTAGTTCTTGAATGCATCACATGATTCTTTGAGATATTTATTGCACTTGTGTTATCACAAAGAATGGAAATAATATCATTATACTCTACCTTTATGTCTTTGAACGTCTCTTTCATCCATAAAACATGTGTGCAACATGAAACAACAACAACATATTCTGCCTTAGTAGTGGATAATGTGACTGAATCTTGCTTCTTGCTAAGCCAAGATACCAACCTATCACCAAGGAAGAAGGCTCCACCACTCGTGCTTCTCTTGTCATCTATACTGCTATCCCAATCAACATCTGCATATGTTGTCAAAGTAAAATCATTGTCCTGAGGATACCATAATCCATAATCCATAGTACCTTTCAGATATCTAAAAATTCTCTTCACAGATTGAACATGCATGATTCCTTAGGAGCAGCTTGAAATATAGCCACCATGCATATTGCTTGCATGATATTAGGTCTGGATGTAGTAAGGTACAACAAGCTACCTATCATAGACCTATATATAGTATGATTTGTGTCAGTTGATTCATCATTCTTTTTCAACTTGCATCCTGTCATCATGGGGGTACTAATAGGCTTACAATCTTCCATCTTTAACTTCTTGACCATTTCCTTTGCATACTGGGTTTGAGATATAAATATACCTTGGTCTAATTGTGATACTTGTAAACCAAGAAAGAAAGAAAGTTCCCCAAGCATCAACATTTCAAACTCTTTTTGCATCAAATAAAAAAACTCCTTGCACATTATGTCATGACTACCACCAAAAGTAATGTCATCAACAAATACAACAACAATCAACATGTGCTCATCTTCTGATTTGAAGTATAAGTTACTATATAAACATCCTTTTTTTGAATCCTTTCTAGTAGAGGTAATTATCCAACTTAGAATACCAAGCCCTAAGGGTTTGTTTCAGACCATACAGAGCCTTTCTTAGCCTATAAACATAATCTTCTTTATCTGGCAGCTAAAATCCTTTAGGTTTCTCAATATATACCTCTTCATTAATGTTTCCATTCAAGAATGCAGATTTAACATCCATTTAATAAATTTTGAAGTTCTTATAAGCAAAGAATGCCAAAAACATCCTAATGGTTTCCAATCTTTCTACAGGTGCAAATGTTTCTTCAAAGTCTATGCCTTCAACATGTGCATATCCTTTACAAACCAAATGTTACTTATTCCTCACAACTTATCCATCCTCATTCACCTTATTTTTAAACACCCATTTAGTGCCTATCATATTCTTTTCTTCAAGTCATGGAACCAATTCCCGCGTCTTATTTTTGTCAATCTAATTGAGTTCCTCTTCCATTGCATTGATCCATCCTTCATCCTCACTAGCATCATTAAATGTTTTAGGTTCAATCTTAGATAGTAATGAGAAATTTACTTGTTCATTTGCCCTAGCAAGTTTCCTTATAGTCTACACTCCTTCATTTTTGTCTCTGGTTATCTACTATTCAGGATGATCTTTCTACACATATCCTGTAGGTGCCTTACCAATTGATTCTTCAGGTTCTTCATAAGTAGCATCTTTTTTCTTCTAGTATTACTAATCCATCTGAGAAGTTATCTTTATTTTGAGTTAGATGTGGCTGCTCCTCATCTACCCTAACATTAGAACTTACCATGATTCTATGCAATCACTTATTGTAACATTTCTATGCTTTGGATCTTCTAGATTATCCTAGAAAAATTCCTTCATCACATATAGAATCAAATCTTCCAAGGCCATCTTCATCTCTTTTGATGTAGCATTACCTACCAAATACCCTAAAACATTTCATAGTCGCAGAGCTACCATGCCATAATTCATATGATATCTTGTCAGCATTTACCCTTAGTTGTGTTCTACTCAACAAATACATTGATGTGTGTACTGCCTCTCTCCATTAAACATCAAGTAGTCTTTCCTCATTTAGCATTGTTCTTGCCATTTCTTTTATCGTTCTATTTTTCTTTTCCACAACACCATTTTGTTGTGATATTCTAGGGATGGAATACTATCTTTTTAAGCCATGGCTTTCACAGTATTATTCAAACTCATTGGAGGTGAATTCTCCACCTCTATTTGATTTTAAACATTTGATTGTCAGACCACTCTCCTTCTCAACCAAAGAACTAAAATCCTTAAATCTCTCAAAGGATTTTAATTTATCCTTTAGAAAGGTTACCCATGTCATTCATGAGAAATCATCAACCAATAACATGAAATATCTATTACCTTTCAGTCCTTGTGTCATGGTTGAACCACATAGGTCAGTATGAACTAACTCCAAGTGTCTTGAAGTAGAGTATTCTTTTGTTTTCAAACTAGACCTTGTATGTTTCCCATGCTGACATTCCTTAAAAACTATATTTGTTGGCTTGGTGATTTTAGGCATGTGCCTAACTACATTTTTTGAAGTTGCCTTCACAAAGTTGTCAAAATAGATAGGACCCAATCTTCTATGCCATAGTCAACATTCATCAATCTATCCCATCAAATAGCTTTTACCTTGGATCTCCTTGAGATTGTAATGATTATTCTATGTTCTTCTTTCTTCAGCCACTAACTTACCAGATCTTGCTTTCTAGATTTCACAACCTCTTGCATTAAAGGTCAGATTCTATCCATTATCACACATCTGACTTACACTCAGCAAATTGTGCTTCAATCCTTCCACATAGTAGACATTGTGATTCTCTACTTTTCCATAAATACTCGGTCTTCCTTTACCATAGATCTTCCTAGATGTGTTGTCACCAAACTTAACTGAGCCTCCATCCAATTCTTGTAGACTTATAAACTTACTTTTCTCTCTGGTCATGTGACTAGAGCAACCATTGTCTATCACCTATGGATTCTATCTCTTAGCATGAAATGTCGTTTGTACTATCAAAGATGCTTCTTTCTTCTGATCATCCTTCTTCTTCTTCCAGACTATCTTAGTTTCATTCTCCTTATTCACAAGAGAGTCTAATGCATTATCCTCCTTAGGAGGAACATTCTTCTTTCTTTCCTATTTGTTAGTTTTTACAAAGTTTGTTCTACAGAATATTGCAATATGACCAAACTTATTGCATTTGTAACAAACTACTCTAAAATCTCCTAGAGGTGCAAAATATTTTTTTCTAATAAAATTAGTTCTTCTCCTAGGAAAAAGTCTACAACTAATAGCCCTATGACCATATTGATTACATGAATAATAATAGCCATAAAATGATTGATGAAACCTAATTATATAGCAGAGTATTTTGTAGGAAGGGATCCTTTGAATCTTTTCTCCTTTAGATCTCTAACTTTTGTGAAGCCATTATCTTCCTTCTTCTACTTCTTCTCTTTAGTCTTTTTAGGAGGATCACTAGACTTTAAATGCTAAGCTTCTTCAAATCCTAAACCAGCCATGCTCTTTGGAAATCTTTGATTGCATATCATTTCATTAAGCATACTACTACTCTTATCAAATTTTAGACTTAGGTCAATCTTATCCTTAGCCTTTTCTAATTCTTTTCTCAGAGATACCACTTCAGATTCTAGCTTCAAACATTCTTCCAATTTTTCTTTCAATTCAAATTTAGTAACTTCTTCTATTCTCTTGGCTTCTTCCACTTGTGTCTTCAAATCAACAATCAAATCTTCTGATTCAGCAAGCTTCTTAGACACCATATCTTCTTGAAGTTGTGGCTTTAGTTTAGAGTTTCTCTTCATAAGTTTCTCAATCTCTTCTAAAGCACATACCATCTCTCCTTCTAAATCTACTTTTGCTTCTTTTTCATTCTCAGGATCTTCTAGATCAATATTATTCTGATCTATATTAGTTGTCTCCACTCTCATGAATAGATATTCATTTTCTTTAGCCTCATAAACACCTTCATTTTTGTCTTCTAAGTTGGGGCTATCTTCAGAGGAATTATAGTCACCTTCTATGTAAAGACTGTTCTTGTTCTTTTGAAATTTCTTCTTCTTTGGATAGAACTGCTTGTTACTTTTCTCACTATCAAATTCATCACTTTTATCTTTTCCTTCAAAGGGACATTTAGTAGAAAAGTGACCAACCTTTCCACAATTAAAACACTTAAACAATAACTTACCTTTATACTTCCCAGATCCTCTCTTTAATATTCTTTAAAAATTGGCCTCTTCTTCATTTGTATCAAATTCAGGCTTTACGTTATTTTCCTTATTTGATGCCTTAAATGTAGCTTCTCTCTTTGAAATCTCAATACCACCTGTCCTCATTTCATAAGCAGTAAAAATACCATGTATCTCATCAACAATTATCTTATTAAGATCTTTTGCTTCTTCTATAGCAGAGACTTTAGAATCATACCTAGAAGGCAAAGATCTAAGTACTTTCTGAACAATCACTGGCTCTCTTAATTCTTCATCTAGTCCTCTCATAGCATTCACAACTTCATCAACTCTGAGAAAGTAATCAGCAATATTTTCTTCCTCTCTCATTTTCAAGATTTCATATCTTCCTTTAAAGGTTTGTAGCTTGGCCTGTTTCACCTTTGTATCTCCTTCATAGATGCTCTGAAGCTTATCCTAGATTTCTTTGGCATACTTGCATTGCATTACTTTCACAAATTTAGATTTAGCTAAACCACATAAAATTGCATTCTTAGCCTTAGCATTATTCTCACATTATTTCTCACCCATCTGGTCTATTGGAGGAGTTCTAGGAGCAATATAACCATCCTTAACATATTGCCATACATTGAACCCTATTGAAGTTAGGTAGATTTCCATCCTTATATTCGAAAATGCATAATTTATTCCATCAAACAATGGTTTTTTGTTTGAGTGAGACCCTTCTTGACCAGCCATGTGTTTAATCTCCTAGACCAACCTTTAGCTATTATGCTTCTGCAACAAACCTTGCTCTGATACCAATTGTTAGAACACAAGTAATCTACTAAAAGAGGGGTGAATCAGTAGATTAATAAAACTTAAAACTTCAAGCCTGTAGAATGTAGATCAAATTAACTTTCAATGCAATAACATCAACAACAAGAAAACATGCACACATGAACACTATATATACATGGAAAACCCAATGTGGGAAACCCATGCTAACAAAAGGCTGCTAGGATCTACCATCCTAATCTAGCCAAATAAATGAAAACATTGATTACAATGTTTAAGAGAACCAACTCTAAGGAATCACCAAATCCCTGATTTAAGAGCACCAACTCTAAGGAGACTACAATCACCTAATATGAGCACCAACCTAGTCTATAGGAGGTATCAACCTCTCTAAATCTTCACATATACATGTATGCAGCCATTTGGTTCTTCATCAACCTCAAATGCATCTATTCAATCATGTACAATCTTCTCATCTCACTGTACTCACGCAGACTCTCTGCTCTAAAAACTTCTCTAGTCTGTAACAATCCATGTCTGTATCACTTGTCGAGACTCTATTTTCAATCACTTTTATATATGTAGCTATCTCTGCATACACTCGCATATATGCATGTGCAGACTCCTATTTTTTTGAACTTCCTCTTTTCACATGTATTTGTGCTTTTGCATGTCTGCACTAGACTGTGGCTTTTCTATAATTTCACTTTTCTACGTGTCAAGAACATTACCTCTGTATGTAGCTCTGCGAATGCATTTGTTTAATTGCTAGTTATCTGTTGTTACAGTCGCATGAAAAAAAATAGTTTTTTTTGCTTTTATTTTATCGTCATCACCATGCAAACACTATAAGTCTTTAATTAGTAAAAAAACATACTAATTTCATGCCAGAAATATAATTGTTTACACTTTTTAATTTTCCTTTTCTTATCGGTGGCTTTATCATTTCTTGAACAATGGCTTTGAACCTTTTATTGGAAAACTTTACCTTTTTCAAACTATCCTCTCTATCACCTTTATCGACAAATATCACCTTTTTTGAACTTTGATCTATTTCCTTATTATCGACGAAAACATCTTTTTCAGAACTTTGGTTCTTGTCTCTTTTATTGGTGATTTCCACTTTCTTCAAACTATAGGCTTAGTCTCTTCTTAATCTACGATTTTGGAAGATCTCAAACTAACTTTGGCTTTTCCTCTATCAGCAAAAGTTTAGTTCTTCAAACTTTACTTTTATCATCTCTATCAACATAAGTTCACTTCTTTGAACTATTCTTCTATACTACTTTTTCCCTTATATCAACAAAAGTTCATTTCTTCAAACTTTGCCTTTTTGACTTCTTAATTAGTGATTTATCATTTTCCATACTTTACTTTCTATTGCCATAATCACTTTTATTGGCAAAATCACTTTTACACAAACTTTGGCCTTAGTTATCTTTATAGGCAAATTCTTGTTTCTCCAAACTTTGCTTTTTTGTCTTCTTTATCCTCCTTATTAGCAAAAAAGATAAACCACGAACTCTCCCTTCAAGCCTTAATTGCTTTATCTATGCCAAGTATATGTTCTTTATTGGCAACTCGGTAAAAACTCTAACCTTCAAAATTACTTCAAAAAACCTAAGTTATTCTAATGAAGATTTTCCCGATCAAGTATTTAGACTCTTCAAATTCCTTACCTTAACCATTTTCAAAAAGTTTTTAGTCGAAAAAAACTTGAACCTTTGTCTTTGAGAGCCTCTGTCACCTTGTCGGTGAATCGGTGAAATGCCAAACTCTCAAACTAGTTCTCAAAAAGAAAACTTTCCTGACAATGAGAAACTTGGACTTAAACACTTTCTTTCTATTGGCGAAATAGTCAAAACTCAAATTTGGACCACTTGAGCCCTTTCCTTTCTTTATCGCTTCACACACTGTCCGCATTTCTTTGCCAAGTGTCACCCAATTGGTGAATTAGGAAATATCTAAAATTTCAAACTAGTTCATCATTGACACACTTTCCTGATAGTAAAGTACTTTTTTTTTCAAACACTTATCTTTTCTCCTTCCCCTTTGTCGCTTAGTTGATGAATCAATGAAAAACCAAACTCATGAACTAGTTCTCAAAAAGAGAACTACACCAATAACTTAGAATTAATCTTTTCTTAAGTCTTCAAAAGGAATGCTTCCCCTTCTTCAGAAAATTAGCGAAAAATAGTACTGGTAAACCTGTCAGTTCATGAAATGAAGAAATCTTTGACTGGCTATAACTTATCCAATTTTCTCCCAAACTTCACCAAACTGAAACAGGGGATACCCATTTGGGTCTTTAACATAATGAAGTCCTTGGTTTGATCATACAACTTGAAATGACAACAAATCAATAACTTTTCCTTTATTTGCCTTAGATATTTTGCTTCTATACACTTCTCTGATACCCAACTTTGACATCAATGACAATATATCAACAATTGACCACTAATGTTAATACTAAACAATTTTGAATATTCACTTTTCTCTTGTGCCAACAAGTTAAAAATAAGATTATTTGTAGTGGAAGAAATTTTAGAATCAACATTTGTAATACAATCAATTTCTTTTATCTTACCCGAGCTTCCTTTATTATCAACTTATTAATCAATATATTAATTAGCAACAAAATCAGTTACAATAAATAATTTAGGCAAGGAACCTTCATAAAAGACAACACTAACACTCAGATCTAGAGTAATACCAACAACATAAAAATACCTATAAAATACACTATGTAAACTCCATCTAAAGCACCTAGTAAATGGAGAAACCAATACATAACACTACCAAAGGGGAATTGCGAAACCACGAGCTAACACCACCCATAAGTGGCTCCCAAATCTGCTAATCAAATTCCAACACCCAAATCCCAAGAGAAGTCCTAGAAGAATCTATAATAATGTCATAGTTATCCTCCCAACTTGGGCACTCCAATTTGTCTTATTCAACCCTCCAAAGATACTTTATGATAGTCATAATGACATGCCATTGATTGGTAAAAGTTCTTGGTCAATATTTTTAATTCCCTCTTACAACTCCCTTATGCATCATAGATGCTCTTACATTCCTGATGTGAAAGATGAACTTATGGAGGTCATAATTTTTTATCTAGGAATTTGATTTAGTTGTTTTGTAAATTAAATATCTTAGAGAGTTCTACATCACCGTAACTCACTTTAATTGGTTAAACCCAAATTTGGCAATTTTTTGGGGCAAAAAATGACCTCTATAGCCCAGAAATTATATTTGAACATTAGGATGCAAGATTGAGACACCTTTCCTAATATTCCCCCACTTGTTAAACACCTTGCAAGAGCAAGGAAAGTACCGACACTATCAACTATCTACTAGGTAATGTGAGGCCCTCAGACTTATTGTACACAATCTAAACTTCTTTGCGCTAAATATCTTTGTCAAAGCATTCTCAACATTCTCCAAAGTATCAACTTTCTCCACCAATACCCTCCCATCTTCCACCATGTCACAAACATAATGATACTATACATAAATTTTCTTTATACATGCATGAAAGGTAAGATTCTTTACTAGAAGCTAGTGACACTTTGATGATTTGAATAAACTTTAATTGATTTTTGACACAACCCAACATTCAAACATAATCTTTATACATGCATGAAAGGTAAGATTCTTTACTAGAAGCTAGTTGTACAGATTTTGTTGTCAACAAAATGTATGTCATGTCATGCTTATATGTTGTCACCACCATGTATGTCATGCTTATATTTCATTGCACTTACACAAGTTTAGCTGATTTATGGTAAAAAGCATTTTTGATCTTATCCAAAAGCCTATCTTTTTTATCTTATCTAAAAAGCCCTCGCATAACTCATGTTCATATAGGAGCTCTGTTAAAATAAAACAAAATTTCATAGATAACAGGACGTGCTAGCCGATACTTCATGTTTCTCACATGGAGGAAACCAATCATGCTATATGAGCATTTAGACACCGATCATAGAAAACCTTTTCATTCTTTAAATGAGCACAACAATTAAATATAAAAAATTTCCCACCACACCACATTGGATGGCACATGGCAATATCACATTCGCTAGAACCTTCAAGCAAAATCCTACCAATAAGTTGCCCATTAGTCCCACAAGCCAATATAAATTGATATATGAGCATAATTGAGCATAGGAATCAAGACTTGCCACTGTGTTGACTCGACATGAATGAAACAATCACGAAGCTCTAGATCACAATGTATCACTTGAACACAAGGGAACCCCAAGGACCACAAATCATGTTTAGCATCTAACGACCCTTGGAGTCTTAAGAACACTGAGAGCTTTGACAATGTTAATAAATTTAAGGTTCATTCAATCATAATTGATTGAATGATCTTCGAGACACCATGCAACACAGAAATTCGATTGCATACAACATGAGCTCCATCAAGTTAGCCCTTAGCACATAGCACATATAATCACATCTCATTACTTAGCACACAATATCAATATTTTCATATCTTTTAGGCTCACAATATCAAACAATAATTCACATGTCACTGTGATTGTAACTTGGAGCTCAATAAATACACAAGGCCAAGAAAAGAAACATAGAGGCACAAATTAGATTGAAGGACAAGATTAGAAACTCGGCCAAAACATCCAATAAGGCCCACTGGATCAAAACTCTTAAAATCAATTATCATTCTAAGGTAACAAAGCACTACCGAAAGTCAAGAATAGGGGATGCAAGATTTAAGGCCAATCTTGTAGAAATTTTGTAAGAGCTGCAAATTTCATTCCAGATAGAACAAAGGCTTCAATCATGCTATCTATGGACTTTTTATAATGCATTCCTAAAAGTTAAAAATGGACGTGACTTGTGTTCTAATGTTACTTCTTGAATTAGCGAAATCAGAGTTGCTCAAAAACTTTTGTATGTGTACTTGCACATTAATGAATTCGAGCTTGTTTGTATCACGTGTATCACATTATATTGTTAAGCCAGGCGTTGTAAATTGATTGCGAGTATCGAAACTCAAATTGCCAGAAATGCAAGGTGTAGGTTTATTTCAGAGAGCTTTGAGTGCATGCATCACCTGGAATATAATATGTTTGCAGATTCATGATGTGTATACTTTTTTAAGGAGGACATTCAAAAACCCTGTCATTTTTATCTCATCCAAAAGCCTGCCTTTTTTAATCTTATCCGAAAGCTCTCCTATAACTCACGTTCATGCAGGAGACCTGTTAAAGTAAAACAAAAATTCACAGTTGACAGGACGTACTGGCCGATGCTTCATGTTTCTCACATGGAGGAATCTGAAATAGTAACCTATCATATAGGTATGTACAGAGTACATAAAATAAGACAAAAGAAAATTTCTTCCAGTGCAGGACGGCTGCCCGCGTGATACCTACTTCATGTTTCTCACATGGAGGAATCAGAGATTTTAATTTCCGAAAATTAATCGTATCAATTAAGTAGGCACATATATTACGGACGCAAAACGCGGGCAGAATTAAAATTCAAAGGACAAGATATTCTTAATGGATTTGGGAAACATCATTAATGCTTGTAAAACACAATAATTACGATAACGACAATTGTATGTTGTTGCCGGTGGTCCCCATTTGCGGAGGTGACCCTGATTTCCATTATGCGTAAACAAACAGTTGAAGAAAAACAAACGCAAGCCCCGTCACATATGTGTATATAAAGAGGCATACGCAGCAGCTTAGGTATCTTAATCTCGACTACTGCGAGCGGTGGATTGATAGAGAGTTTATTAGAATTAGGAAAAATGAATGTGAAAGGCTTTCTCAACAATCTCCCCGTTCCAACTGTTCCTGCAGTTCCCACATGGCCATTCCCCTCTAAAAATGTGGATGGGGAGGAGTTTGAAATCAAAGGAGAAGTTGCGTTAATGAAAACATATCTTGCAGATGTTAACGATTACTCTGCCACCGTTGCGGACACCTTTTTTGAGTTGATCGGGAAGAAAGTATTTCTTCAGCTTGTCAGTAGCGACCAGATTGATCAAGGTAACATATCGTTAATTGTATGGATTCAGTAGTACTAGCATTGTTTTCCTTTCGTGTAATATATGAGCACTTGCGAATGACGTAGATACGGGAGTGGGGAAGAAAGGGGAAGAAACATCAATAAGCTGGAGCCCGATAGATGGTCCGATTGCCGGCGACACGACGCGATACTCAATCGCCTTCAAATGGAAGGCCGCATTGGGAGTGCCCGGGGCGTTGCTCGTGAAGAACACGCACGCTAGGGAGTTCTTCCTCAAGTCCCTCACCCTCTCCGGTGTCCCCGGCAAACTTCCCGCCCTTCGTTTTCAATGTAACTCCTGGATTTACCCTTACTACTGGTTCAACAAAACAGCGCGCGTCTTCTTTTCTACTCAGGTATTAGCTCTAACTTTACTCATTTCGATTTCTTGACTAGGTAGCTAACTAACAGGCAACACCTCCATCTTCATCTTTTCAGAGCCATGTTCCGGGGGAGACACCTGTGGGTTTGATAAAGTTGAGAAAGCAAGAGCTCACAACCCTGCGAGGAAATGGGACGGGACAGAGGAGGCTGTTGGATCGCGTGTACGACTATGACACGTACAACGATCTGGGCAACCCCGACAGTGATCGCGATCTTCGACGGGAGGTGTTGGGTGGATCCCAGGAGTTTCCCTATCCTAGGAGATGTAGAACAGGACGCCCCCCTACTAAAACAGGTTCCCCATACATTTTTTGATTGAGCACTAGCAGTAATAATTAATTAATTCTGGTAACTTAGCGCTAATGATGTTTACGTTATGACAGATCCCAAGTCGGAGAGCTTGGCCTCTGCACCGAGCACAAACTACATTCCCCCCGACGAGAAATTTCCTCACATAGTCTTTTCCGACTTCACGGCTAATTTGGTGAGGGCCTTTGTCAAAAACGTTGTACCCACGCTCAAGTCCAAGTCCCCATTTGGCGATAAGTTCGACTCGCTGGAAGATGTGAAAGCTATTTACAGCAAAGGAATCCCGAAGTCTATCAACTCATTGATGAATATCAGCCAAGAGATAGTTCCTTTTCAATTGGTGAAAGGATTGCTCAGCACACAGGACCAAGCCCTCGTAAATTTCAAAGTTCCCCAAGTTTTTAAGGGTGAGAGCTGAGTAATATTTTATTTTAATTGGTAGTAAATGGTATAGAGCCTCATCCTAAAAATTGGCTGTTTATTATTTGTGTCTCACAGCTGATGAAGGTGCGTGGAGGACAGACGAAGAGTTTGACCGCCAAGCCCTTTCAGGTCTCAATCCTATGGTCATTCAATGTGTGCAGGCAAGCATATTAGTTACCCGCCATGATATTTAGGTCTAGAGTTACTATTTTAGTAGTGAACACTGAAGTGGAACACGATGTTAATTATGCTTTGCTCTTATTAAACCTGGCACAGAGCTTTCCTCCATCAAGCAGCTTGGACGCAGAGTTATATGGCCCTCAGGAGAGTAGTATCACGGCACAACATATCGAGAAAAACCTTGACGGTCTCTCTGTGCAGCAGGTATATACCGACCTATGTCCATATTTCTTGAGCGATCATTGAAGAGAACTAAAGTGGTTATATTACTGAATGTAATTAGGCTGTTGAAGCGAAGAGACTGTTCGTTTTGGATTACTACGATTTCTACATGCCCTACCTGGAACGCATTAACAAACAATCGGACGATCTTAAAATGTACGCCTCCCGCACTCTTTTCTTCCTGACTGACCAAGGGATCCTCAAGACGGTTGCCATCGAGTTGTGTTTGCCTCATACCACTCTCAGCCAGGCTGAAAGAAGTGTCTACACACCTGCCCAAGAAGGAGAAGAAGGAGCTCTCTGGCTGCTCGCCAAAGCTCATTCGCGAGTTAACGATTCCAGTTATCACCAGTTAGTAAGCCACTGGTAAGAGCAGATCGACTAATATTTAATTTGAACTTGTATGCTATTGCCGTATTCATCAATGTTCCATGTTGTGCAGGCTAAGAACCCATGCGGTCATCGAGCCCTTCATCATTGCCACAAACAGGCAACTGAGCAAAATGCATCCACTTCACAAGTTATTGCTTCCACATTACTTTGGTACCATGGACATCAACCAATCTGCCCGACAGATTCTAATTAATGCAAAAGGTTTTATCGAATCCGGATTCACACCAGGCCGATACGCCATAGAGTTGACCTCCAAGGCATACAAAAACTGGAAACTCAATGAACAAGGCTTGCCGGCCGATCTCATAAAAAGGTAAACCTAGGCTTATATAATTTGCCCGCTCTACAAGTGACAAATGCTACCTGTGTCTCACCACTTTAATTAATTACCATTTATGCAGAGGGATGGCAGTTCCAGACTCAGCCGCACCTTACGGACTGAGGCTTGTTGTACAAGATTATCCATATGCAGTGGACGGCCTGGAGATCTGGACTGCTTTAAAGCAATGGGTGAGTGATTATTTCTCTCTGTACTACAAGAGCGACGATGCAATCAAACAAGACACAGAAGTGCAAGCGTGGTGGAAGGAGGTGGTGAACGTGGGGCATGGAGACCTGAAGAACGAAAGCGGATGGTACCAGATGGAATCGGTGGCAGAAGCTGTGGAAGCGATTACCACCATCATCTGGGTTGCGTCTGCTCACCACGCAGCCGTCAACTTCGGGCAATATGCTTACGGAGGATACATGCCCAATCTCCCCACCATTAGCAGACGCTTCATTCCTGAACAACATTCTTTTGACTACACGCAAATGGTGAAAGACCCCGAGAACTTCCTGCTTTCAACTGTGTCCACCCCGATTCAGGCCACCACTGTAATGGCAGTGCTGGAGCTTCTGTCCAAGCATTCCACGGACGAGGTGTACATGGGACAGGTGAAGGGCTCCACTCCTGAATGGACAGACGATGAGGGCATCGACCAAGCCTTTGGGCGATTCTCTTCCGCTCTGGCAACTGTGGAGAAGAATGTGTTGGCGAGGAACACGAATCCCAACCTCAAGAACAGGTATGGACCGGCGCAGGTTCCATACACTCTGCTCTATCCGAGCACCACTGATCTCTCCAAGGAGGGCGGAATGACCGGCAGGGGAATCCCAAACAGTGTTTCTATCTAGCTTTAAATATACCAGCGGATGCGGCAAGACGGAATCGCACTCGGTCTCCCCACTTACTTCAAAAGTTTGCCACGTAGTGTTGTTACGTACTTTCACATCACCAAATGTAATTTGCTTTAATGATTCTGCCGTTGTGCTTTTGCTTGTTCGTCACAATAAATTTCAAGGATTCTCAAAGAGGCTCAAATATCTCTTGTTTCACAATCCACTTATATTTAATTGAAGCCCGGGTCGATGGCCGATTCCCTGTGACTACCGCTTTATTTTATTTTTCTTTTTAAAGAAAAGTAAATTTATTTTCAGTCTCCTCTTAAAGTTCCATGGTCACTCTTCACGCTAAGGAAGCAATAAGTCCTATCTTTCAGGTAGCTAAATGATTAAATATGCAAAAGACATACACATACATTTGTAATAAAAATGATTATTCTTATGTGCTTCATATGTTTTGTGAGCTAGTTTCAAATGACACAATCTAGAGGTCTATCCGAAATGGATTTATAAATTTAAATAGAAAAAAAGTTAAATTAGTTTTAGTTTTTGGGTGAAGTTGAAAAGTTTAAAAAAAGTCTTAAGAATAAAGATTTATAAATTTAAATAGAAAAAAAAGTTCTGTAGTTTTAGTTTCTGGGGGAAGCTGAATGGTTTACAAAACATCTATTAAGAATAATGCTTTGGTAAATGTAAAGACTTCTAAAGATCCCTTTATCTTTAGCACTAATCTAAAATACTAATTATTGGTACACCTATAATTTGAACTCTCTAAATACTAAATAATTCAAAATATTTATCCTTAAATGGTGACTTGAAAGCATTGTTTTATTGACCCTTTAGTGAAATCAGTTGAAATCAAGGGGTATTTATTACGATTTCTTCTACAAGGTAAATGACTAGGCTCGCCAACATGAAGTACAAGATCAAAAGAGTTCTACTTGCCTTTCGGATCACTTCCACCTGGAACGAAGTGTCAAACAATGAATTGGGGTACATAGGTCCTTAGAGGACTTCAAGCACAAGATGTATGGGCCCAACCCTACTGAATGGGTAAGAAATATACCAAGTAATGGTATTGCACAAGTTGTCAGTTTTCCCACCTCAACACAATGTTCAGAGTTCATAATGGAGTGTAGAGAGCACTATCACGTGGAATCCAAGATGATCAAAGCTCTGGATGGCAGAATCATGGCTGATCTGACTCTACAAGCAATAGTAGAGGCATTTGATAGTCCTCCTTATCCAAAAGTGTTAGACTTGACAAAAGATCGAGGGCAAGTCCTAATGACCAGGCTCTTGATGCATGCGGAAATGTTATTAATGATAGGTGGATGAAAATCCAAGCTTTACTTTGTATAAACTACCTGTCAACTTGTACAATGGTGACTTCCATACAAAGAACAATGACTTAGTGACCTTGTTCAGTAGGACGATGGGACTCTCAAGTGCTTCCTCCTTTGAGGTATGGATTTTCTCCTTTGTTGAAGAAGTTAGAAATGGAACTTAGAAAATCTATTGGGCTAAATTGATTAGTGACAACCTTCAGGGACAATTCATGACTCTATCTAAGACAAGAATCTTCTACATGAGCTCCTATATAGTTTACATTTTGGCTCGGAGCTTCCCTTACCCTAGATTGACTAGGCGTGGAACTATGGGAAATGTTGTTGGTGACTACAAAGTTTATGATTTCCATCCTCAATTACAGAAAGATCATTCCTTGGCACATTTGAAGAGTCTAAATGATGCATTCACCATGTACATTATGAGGATGTTTCAAGGGGATTTAAGGAGAAGGCTATCGGTTCAAGGAATGAATTTAGTTGGACCTAGTATGTGTATTGGTTTATCCAGAACCCTAAATTTACTTATTTTTGAATAGAAGGCTTCACAGGGGTACCTTAGAGATCCATCAAACCGAGGAATGTCTTTCTTGTGTGCCATCCTAGATCTACCTTAAACTATTAGGCTTTACATACTAGGGAAGCTCGCTCTGATACCAATTGTTGAAAGGCACAAGACAACTGAGAGTGGGGGAGCGAATCAGTTTTATCAAATCCTTAATCTCTATAAACAAAATCACATTCACTTTCACTTACTTTAACTCCTTATTCTATTATGAAGATTAAACATGAATAGCATAATCAAGACATAAACACATCAACACCATACACACATGAACACTAGATTTTTACGTGGAAAAACCTAAACAGGGAAAAACCACGGTCAGTGTTAGCTCACAATATAATAAAGGAATAATACCGAATAACAAAAAGGATCACTGCTTAGGGCTCACTACTCATGGCTCACTACCCAAAAAGGACTCACTATCCAAAGGTGGCTCACTACCAAAAGAGTGGCTCACTTCTAGGATGAGTGGTTCACTGCCATGAAATTAAGCTCAAGGGGGCTAAAGTTTTTGCCTCTCTATCAAGTTTTTTTTCTCATATCAAATTATATGCAATTTTTTTTTCCAGCACATTGGAAATTTTTTTTAGAAGGTGATTTTTTTTATGCATGCAAAAATTTTCAAAAGCCCATAACTTTTGCATAACAACTTGAAATCAAGTCATTCTTTTTGCAAAAGTGGTTATTTTTTCGTCGCTATTCTATCTAGCCTAATATCTTACTAAAACTATAAACTGCCCAATTAGGCTATATTAGGGTGACCTAAAAGCACTCCTTCTATACAGTGCACAATTGGGGGGGGGTGAACAAACTAAAGGGGGAAATTGAATAAAAAGGTGTAAAATAATGTCAATGCACTAAATTATAAAGTGCCACTTTGAGGGGGTATCAAGCAAGAGTGCTCAAAAACACTCAACCTAAAGTGCCACCTTAACTTAAGAATTGAGCATTTAGGAGTCTAAATTTCACCACTTCACCACTCAAAAAGGGTAAAAAGGTAATTCAATGGCACCGTCAAAAACAAAAGTCAATAGATGGGTCCTTTGTTTAGTAGTGGGTGATCACATGTCACCTTTCCATGAATTGTTTGTGAGAATCAAATCTTGCAATACTTACAAAATGCTAATGGACGAAGCCTATCATGATGTTCTTGGCAAGGGAACTGTCAAATTGGGAAATGAATTTGTTCACAATGTCTATTACATTCTTGATTTATTCAAAAATTACCTCTCAGTGTATGCACTCATAGATTCTAAAAAGATAGTTGAGTTCACAGCTACATCAGTCCTCATTTGAGAATCCAAAGATCAAAAACTTATTGTAGTGGGCAAGGTTTGTCACTTTGACTACTTCTTCATCTTTTCGCATTTCACATGCGGTGAAGAAGAAAATCAAGATGCAACTTCAGAGCCAAGTGTCAACTGACGGCTTAGCTCAGTTGGTTCCATGTAGTAGGTTGATTGAACTCCACTAGCATCATTGTTTGTAAATATACTCATGTAGTGTCATGTAATTGAAAGTGTAAAGGGAATTTAGAAATTGTACTCACGCTGATCTATAAAGTGTAATGGGGGGGTTGTAACAATCACAACTTGAATCACACAGATTCTCAACTCATTCTTATGTGTGCTCAATGTACAACCTTGTTTTCAGTTGTTCAATATATTTCTTGGACCTACATCTTGGTCTTCATCTCTTGATCACTACCAACTTCAATTAGTTCGCTCAATTCTCTTGGAATTAAGGGAATGGTAGAGTTTACTACTACGAAATGCTTCAGGAGTTACTCATATCTACAGTGGTGTCTACATCAGCATCCTCATCTTTTGGGGGGGAGGGGGGGTATCTAAGCCTTTCCTTCTTTTTCTCTCTTTTTGGAGGAAAGTTTTTTTTCTCACAGGGTTTTCCTTCTTTCTTTACTTTCTCAAAGATGCATTTATACATGGGTACCTCATCAAGATCATAGCTGGGACACATCTTTCATAAACTCACCTAAGCTATGCTTAAGGGGGGGTGTTGGTGTATTACTCCTATAGTTTACACTAACTTAATCATAGTCATGCGATCAACCACTCCATTTTCTTGTGGAGTCCCTGGAACCATTTTCAACCTATGAATTCAATTAAAGAAATAATAATCCTCAAATTCTTTGCTGCAACACTCACCACCATTATCAGATCTCAGACATTTTAATCTTTTACCCATCTTATTCTTAGCCAAGTTTCTCCATTTCTTAAATGTTTCAAATACATCAGATTTCTACCTAAGGAAATAAATCCAAACATTCCTAGTTGCATCATGTGTGAATGTAACATAATACTTAGAGCCACCCAGAGAAGATACCTGAACCGGTCCCCATACATCTGTATGCACAAGCTCTAATTTTTCATCTTTCTTTTTTTGCCATACACAACCTTCACAGAAATCCATATTAATATATTTCAGTCCTGGTAAAACTTTCTTAGAATGAAGTAGGTTCATACCTTTTTCACTCATATGCCCAAGTCTGTTATGCCACAATGTTGTCTCAGAGCCTGCAGCAACTGTTTCAGTCTCTTCCTGTGAACCTACAGCAACTATTTCTAAACCTATTTGGATTTTGTTTGCAACAACTAAAGTAGAAGGAACAATATGACCTATACAAAGATATAAGGTGCCTACTTTCACGCCTTTTGCTACTATTAAGGTACCTCTTGAAACCTTCCAATTTTTATCACTTAAAGTAACTATGCAACCTTTATCAGCTAGCTGCCTTGCTGAAATTAAATTCCTACTCAGCCTTGGAACGTGCCTTACATCTTGTAGTAGCTAATGATTTCCATTTTGCAACTTAATCTTGATTCTTTTGTTTCTAACAATCTAACAAGGTTCATTATCTCCCAAATAAACCAGCCCAAAATCCCCTTGACCATAGTCAAGAAAATAACTTCTATGGGGCGTAGCATCAAATGAGACCTTTGAATCTAAAAGCTATGAATCATTAGCATTATCTAGGGAAAGAATCAAAGCATCATCTTCAGATTTATTACTTACCGCATTTGCCTCCTTATTACCTTCTTATTTGTCTACTTTATTCTTTTGAAACTAATAATCTTTCTTTAGATGACCTAGTTTTCCACAATACTAGTAATCCTTCTATCCTCTAGGTTGGGACCTCTTGTCCTTTGATTTTCCTCATGACTTCCCATGACCTCCATAACCTTTTCCTCTCTTCTTTGATCCACCCTTGCTTTTTGCATTTAAAACACTACCTGATGTGGACCCTCCTGAGCTTTTCCATCGCATTTTGTCGCTAAGGACAACACCAACATCATCATCAAATTTTAAAGTATTTGAACCAGAGACTAAGTTACTTACAACCATTACCAAGCTATTCCAGCTTTCTTGTAAAGAACGTAAAACCAAGAGAGCCCTCACCTCTTCATCAAATTTTACTTTTACAGAAGTTAATTGACTGATAATCATATTAAACTCATTTAAATGATTTGTCACAGATCTACCTTCAATCATTTTCAGATTAAACAAATGCTTCATGAGAAATTCCTTATTTGAGGCTAAGGGTTTTTCATACAATTTAGCCAAAGATGTCATTAGTTCATCTATTATCTTCACTTCTATTATATTGAATGCCACAGATGGTGCCAGGCATAACTAAATGGTTCCCAGTGCCTTTCTGTGAGAAGATTCCAATCCTCATCAATTATTGTTACTTGTTTCTTGGCTATTCCTTCTAATGGCCTCCATAAATCCTTTTGATAGAGATAATCCTCCACCTACATCTTCCATAATTGATAGTTCTGCCCATTGAATCTATCTACCTTTAACTTACTCTCGTTCGCCATTGCTCCCACTCAACCATGAGACTCCCTCTCAATCGTGAGACCTTCCTACAGATGATAATTGAACACAACCTACTTTGATACCACTTGTTAGGAACTGTATGCAAAAGATATCAATTAAATGCAAATAAAGATTAAATAGAGGAATGAAAATACACTGAAATAATAACAATAAGAGACAAGTTTTAACGTGGTTCACCCAAACTCGGGCTACATCCACCAACAGTGAGTCCAATATTATTATCCAACAAATCAAACTAATTACAACTAGCAATCCTTGCAACTCAATACCGCTGCAAATGATACAATACAATATCAAAATCCCACCAGCTACATATTGTAAGTATGTGCCTAATTATTGTTGTCATTGATGTCAACTATATCTTATTATATTACTTGTTTAGAAAACATGTATGTTGAGGATATTAAGAAAATTAGCCTCTCCAAAAGGAACAAGTGAGTTATAGAGAAGTGCAGTACAGATAGTGAGTTGTATGCTGAAGAACAATCTGGTAAACTACTCCGCATTTATTTCTACTTGAAGATCATGGTCTGTGGATTAGAAACAAGTTAGATGTACAACTAAGGATACTACATTCTAGGTTTGAGCCCTTCGCATGAAAATCTGAGTGAGTTGTGTTCACCAGAGTGAAATGTACTTTTTCTGTAAATTCAGTTGGGACATGAAGAAAGTATTCTGCTCCGCATTCCTTTAGAATAAAGTATTTTTCTCTATGGTTGTAGAAGGAAGTCTAGGATGATGATAAGTGCCTACAGTTGTAATGGTTCATGGTTTGGTGGTCTGCAAGCTATCTTTATTTTATGATAGTTGAAGACAATGAAGTTCATGTGTTCCAGTGAGAAGATTCCTATGGATAAAGTGGTTAAAGTTCTTGGAATTGCTTCTAATGATTATAACATGCTTGTGGATGTCTCCTAATCATGTTCCTATCTTGTTATTGGTCTGTATTAAAGACTTGAGATTGTGTTTGAAGATTTTCCTAGATAGTGTAACGTGTAACCAATTTTGGCTGACTTGGTTAATCCCAGTGATTATGGAGATCTCTGGAAGATTGTGGAAGCATGTTGTGGCATGGAAGATTATGTTTGAGTCCCAGCTAAGGCATGACATGATCTGCATTTCATTTCCTTTGTACAATGTTGTAATAGGTCAGGACCTATTTTATAAATGTTTCTAATACTAACCTTGGAGATTGCTCCAATGGTTGATGATTGTGATGTCAACCTTGATGATCATTCCAAAGTTGATGAAGTGTATAAATACTTGTAGTTGAGTCATGGAAAAAGTGTCCTTGAGCAAAAATGGAAAGATAATAAGAAAGGTCCAAAAGGCATAGTAGAAAAGAGGCAGAGCGGAGTAGAGGAATTATTGTACTTCAGTCACAAATATAGAAAGGTATTGATCATGGCAGTGAGTCTATAAGTAAGCCGCCAGTAGGGTTTAATAACCCTTATTGTAATCTTGCTAGGTTTAGGGTTGAGGCAGTGAGCCTACTAGACCTAGTTGTTCTCCATGGCAGTAAGCCAGTATGTTTAGGCCTGTGGAGTGACCAAGCCTAAATATCATTATTTAAAGATTGCAATATATATTTGAGAGCTAATCCTCTCTGTGGTTTTTCCCTACCTTGGGGTTTTCCATGTAAAATCTGGTGTCTCTTGTGTTTGATGTTGTATATGTGGTTAAGTTTCTAATTTCATGTACTCATTGTTAAATTATAATAATTGTGGATAAGTGATGAATGTTTAATTGCATAAAGTGTTTAAGTTTTTGGGACAACTAATTCAACCCCCTCTAATAGTACACTGAATGCTGTGAATATTGCACTCCATTGTGTTGCAAGTATGTGCCTAACTGGTGTTGTCATTGATGTCAACATACTCCTATTGCATTGATGTCAAGGATTGGATGAGCTGTGTGCTGAGGCTATTAAGAAAATTAGTCCTATTAGCAACAGAGAAGAACAATGAAGATATTGAAGCTATATGAAGTGAAGATCCTAGCTAAGATGAAGATCAAGGAATGTGCATCAAAGGGTTTGTAGATATGTGTCTAAAGATAATCCAATCAAGATTTGAGAGGTCCACATGAAGATTTGAAGAAGTTATGGCCACTTGAGTGAAACCAGTTCTAGTAGGTGTTCAGAGGTGATAGAGTGGCACAATTAGGTCCAATAAGATCTGGAAATGCAATATCATGTTCTGTGGATTTGATGGAGTGTTTAGGAAGCCAATGTGAATTGACAACTCAATTGGTTCATGGTCTAGAGGTCTGTAAGTATTTATTCTAATGTGACAGTGTTGACAAAATGTGTTCTTGAGGTTCTAGATGAAGATGAGAATGATTTTAGTAGACAGAAGTGGTGTGGATGTTCTTGGTGATTCAGGAAAGCTTGTGGGGGTCTCTAGATTATGTCCAGTTTGTGTTGGTGATCCACATTGAAGATTGAGTTCGTAATTGAAAGTTTACTTCCGGATGATGAAGTTCTTCCTAATCATGGCCGACTGGATGGTTTGCACATCTTACGAATGATCTTGAAGATGTTCTATGAAGCATGGCATGTTCCTCAAAGAAGATTGAAGTCCCAAATATGTGTGGCTGACTATGTGATGATTCACATGAAGTCTTTTGTAATAAGACAAGTTGTATTTGTGCATTTTCTCTGTAATAAAATAAAGTGTATATTGTGTTGATTTTGATGATTATCCCAAAGTCGTTATCTTGTATAAATAAGAGTTGTGAAGTCATTTCAATTTTGTGGTGAAGATGAGGAAGTGGTAGAGAGGATAAGAGTGAAAAATAGAGTAGAAGTGTTGGGCTTAAATGGAATTGACTCAAGCATGGTGAAGATACTAATCTTTAGTTCAAGTATGTAATATTTATTATTCTGTAGATAGTGTGTCTCCTGTAGGTAGTGGGCCTCTTGTGAGCAGTGAGCCTTAATTGGCATGTGCCATTTATTCTTATTCTTTTAACAGAGAACACAATCTTGGGTTAGTCACCCCGTGGTTTTTCCCTTAACTAGGTTTTCCACATTAAAATCTTGGTGTCATATGTGCTAATATGTTTCTGCTCTTGAATTATTGCATTGTGCTTTCATGATTGATTTATTATTATGCTATTGAATTACAAGAAGGATTTAAGTGTTTAAAGAAAAGAAAGTTTTGGGACAATTGATTCACCCCCCTCTCAGTTGTCTGTCCTAAATCAACAATTCGTATTAGAGCTCAGTTCCTCTAAAAGAGCTTAACTACTTGAGGAGATCCAAGATGTCTTCCTACAAGAAGGATAGTCGAGGTTTGATGGAACTAATTACACTCTTTGGAGAAGCCACATGGAATGCCATTTGCAATGTGTGGGAATGCAATATTGGACCATAACTTCAAAGAAGTATGTTCCTCCAAAGAATGACCCAACAACTATAGATGAAATCAAAGATGCTAAAGACAATCTTTGGGCTAAAGAAGCTTTACTAAGTGCCTTATCTGATTCAGACATGACAAATGTTATAGATTTAAAAACTACATATGAGATTTGGGAAAATTTGGAACTTTTGCATGAAGGAGACAAATATGTCAAGTGTGTTAAGCTACAGAGTTTGAGAGGAAAATTCAAAAACCTGAAGATGAATGAAGATGAGAATATCACTACATTTATGCCAAATGTAAACGAGCTTGTTTGTGGCATTAGGTGTGCAGGTGGAATCTTCAATGAGGACGAGATTGTTGCCAAAGTTCTCAGATCCCTACCTCCTACTTACAAACACAAGGTTGTTGCTATTGAAGAATTTAGATCCTTATCAAATATCACAAGAGATTAATTGATTGGAAAATTAACTGCATTTGGATTGGTCAAGTTTGGAGATGCACCCCCAAGACTGATTCTACATTCAAATCTAGTGCCTCTATAAAAGACAAACAACTGTATGATTCAGGAGAAACCTCCTCAAAGAAACTATCATGGTATGAAAAAGCAAGAAAAAGACCTAGAAGAAGATAAGGTAGAAGCTACTCAACTTGAAGCCCTTATTGCAAAAAGACTACCAAGAGGATCTAGTAAGTATGAAGGAAAATTGCCCTTCAAATGTTTCAACTGTAACAAGATTGGTCATTTTACCTCAAGGTGTCTGGAAATATTTTCAAGGACAAATCCAAATAGATCAAGGTTTCAAAAGAAATGTTAACCTGAATCAGCTAATTTACTATCAGAAATAGTAATTTAACATTTGCTTGCATTTTTAAAATGAAATTACTAATAATCATTTTGTATTTTCAATTAACTAAACTGTAATGACATAAAAGATAAATGTCTGTATTCTTGACAACTCAACCTTACAACCGTTGACTCACTTTACCCTTATTCCAATCTATTGCCATTTATGAAATTCCATCTTGCGATGAATTTTCTGTTCAATTTATGCAACAATTCTTCTTTCTGCAATTTTAATTTCAACAATGCGATTCTAAAAGAAAAATAACTTTTTGTTTACCCTAACCCATTAAATCTCATCATTCTAGCATTAGTTCAGCATTAATTGCAGTAATTAATGCACATACGACTTCGGCTTTCTACTTCAATGTTTTATTTTTAAACCTTCCATCTATTAGTCTATTCTTTGCATACATCATGCTTCCTTGTATGTCCCCTTGTATATCATTTCTTGTATGTCACTTTGTATCTTCTCAATATACAAGCCTATATGCAATGGATTATAAGCAATGCTATCCTTTTTATTATGTCTAACTTCATATCTTTTCTTTGTATGTTGCAATGTATGTAAGATAGATACAAACAATTATATAAGTGCGACCCATACATCCCTCTTTACCTTTTAGTTCCCGATGGTGTCTTTCCTTTCTTTGTATATTGGGATTGTATGTCGTTAACATACAATCGCCCAAACATACAAAGCCTTACCTTTATTTTACTTTCTTTTGAAATCTGTGTTGTATCTTACCTTTTCACCTCCTTGTATTTCTCATTGTATCTTGTCTTGTATATGCTCTTGTATATCCATCTTATCTATGCAACATACAACCGTGAGATACAACTATGGGACACGCTTTACTTACCCACTTGTATCTCCCTAAAACAACAACACTTGCATCTTCATTTAGATACAACCTTCCATACATGCAAATTCTTATACAACCATCCTAGACTCTTCATTTTTCTTAACCATATTGTATAACCTTTTTGGATCCATACATGTATATAAAGTGAATGCATATTTCCAAAAACATTAAGGTATGATGTATCACTTACATCTAATTTAACTAACCTTTAAAATCTGCACTTGTATGTATGCAAAAGATGTAATCCTGAAACATACAACATACAAACTATGGGACATACCTCTTTTCTCACCTTAATAAAACCATATTTTATGTCCTCCTCGAGTCCACGAAATGTATATTGCCTTGTATGTTGCCTTGTATATCTCTATTCAAATAAACATACAAATAAAGATACAATGCGAACTTAACAAATTATTCGCTCCATTTCTGTAACCTATCGGGTCTGACTTGTACACAAAGAATAAAAACACTAAGCACATGCATACAAATTACCATGATACCCAAACCTGACTATACTCAATGTGACTTATATGATGACTCCACATACAAATGACTTTGTATATGCAACATACAAACTCTCTTATAATTCATTCTACCAAAAACACATATATCTTACATAATATTGAGAATTTTTTACTGGTTCAAAAAGTAACCCTCATTCATTTTTGACAAAGAATTCACCTCTATTCCCTTCTAGTACTTAATGCTAAATCTTTTCAATTTTCAATATGGTTTGTAACCCTTACTTCTTTTCCCTTTACCACCTAGCAAAACCACACACAAGCATAAAGTAACAGCCACAACAGGGGTCCTCATTTTGCTAGGAGGTAAAATGGGGCATGTTGTGAGCATCACAACAACTAGAAACCGAACAAAATAATTAAATTAAAACCATTAAATAAAACTAATTGAAATAAATTCATAACTTCCAACTTTCTTTTCTGCAGACCATTATTTAACTTGAGACTTCATGTATTCAATAAGGTGCATAAATGTTTGATTGAGTTTAGGTGTGTGCATGTGATTAATAATCTTTATCTTGAAAATAAGTTGAATAAACTAGTGACTGATATTAAACTACATAGTTGATGTCATTCCCTCAGAGCCAACTGGATAGAGCCTTGCTACCAACAAGCATCTATAGCCCCGACAAGGTTATTGTTACAATTCTCCTAAGTATAGCCCCACTGTCAGCAAGCGTCTATAGCCTTGGTAGAGTTACTTAGATGACTTAATCTAGATTTCAGTAAAATCCATTTTATTTATTTATTTATTTATTTTTAACTTTTTGTAAGATATAAATTTATGAGATGTTATAATTGTAAATTCATGATGCAAGGTGTGATCACTTTTGAAATTAATCTGAGAATTGTAATGGTAACAAGGGTGACCTCTAATTTTTCACATAACACCTACACTGGTATGTTCAACAAACCCAAGGATTTTAGGCATGTCATTGTGAGAAACTTCCCTTGAATACTCAACCCACAGTTATTGACTATAAAACTTCACATGTCAAACTACTTTCTACATTCATGAGAGTCACAACAAGTTATGCATAAGTTTCAAATAATTAACTTGAATGTTCTAAATTTTCTATTGTTTTCAATGGTTGTTAATTTGCTCTTGTATACTTCAAACCAAAACAAACATCCCTGCCAAGGAAACACAACACACAAACCAACCAAACAACAAAACAAAACAAAACAAAAAAACAAAAAAAACAAATATACATTCTTTACACTATGATACATAATGTAGATACCCAAAATTGTCCCAAATTTGTGTATGTCTTGCAACACCTAGTTAAAAACATCACTTAGACATCATGTAGAATTTTGTCCTAAATCCCACTTTTAATACCACTTATCCCATTAAGCCAATTATTGGTACACCTATAATTTGAACTCTCTAAATACTAAATAATTCAAAATATTTATCCTTATATGGTGATTTGAAAGCATTGTTTTATTGACCCTTTAGTGAAATCAGTTCAAATCAAGGGGTATTTATTACGATTTCTTTTGCAAGGTAAATGACTAGGCTTGCCAACATGAAGTACAAGATCAAAAGAGTTCTATTTGCCTTTCGGATCACTTCCACCTGGAACGAAGTGTCAAACAATGAATTGGGCTACATAGGTCCTTAGAGGACTTCAAGCACAAGATGTATGGGCCCAACTCTACTGAACGGGTAAAAAATATACTAAGTAATGGTATTGCACAAGTTGTCAATTTTCCCACCTCAACACAATGTTCAGAGTTCATAATGGAGTGTAGAGAGCACTATCACGTGGAATCAAAGACTATCAAAGCTCTGGATGGCAGAATCATGGCTAATCAGACTCTACAAGCAATAGTAGAGGCATTTGATAGTCCTCCTTATCCAAAAGTGTTAGACTTGACAAAAGATCAAGGGCAAGTCCTAATGACCAGGCTCTTGACGCATGCGGAAATGTTATTAATGATAGGTGGATGAAAATCCAAGCTATGCTCTGCATAAACTACCTGTGAACTTGTACAATAGGACTTCCATACAAAGAACAATGACTTAGTGACCTTGTTGAGTAGGATGATGGGACTCTCAAGTGCTTCCTCCTTTGAGGTATGGATTTTCTCCTTTGTTGAAGAAGTAAGAAATGAAACATAGAAAATCTATTGGGCTAAATTGATTAGTGACAACCTTCAGGGAAAATTCATGACTCTATCTAAGACAAGAATCTTCTACATGAGCTCCTATATAGTTTACATTTTGGCTCAAAGCTTCCCTTACCCTAGATTGACTAGGCGTGGAACTATGGGAAATGTTGTTGGTGAGTACAAAGTTTATGATTTCCATCCTCAATTACAGAAAGATCATTCCTTGGCACATTTGAAGAGTCTAAATGATGCATTCACCATGTACATTATGAGGATGTTTCAAGGGGATTTTAGTAGAAGGCTATCGGTTCAAGGAATAAATTTAGTTGGACCTAGTATGTGTATTGGTATATCCAAAAGCCTAAATTTACCTATTTTTTAATAGAAGGCTTCACAGGGGTACCTTAGAGATCTATCAAACTGAGGAATGTCTTTCTTGTGTGCCATCCTAGATCTACCTTAAGCTATTAGGCTTTACATTCTAGGGAAGCTCACTCTGATACCAATTGTTGAAAGGCACAAGACAACTGAGAGTGGGAGAGTGCATCAATCTTATCAAATCCTTAATCTCTATAAACAAAATCACATTCACTTTCACTTACTTTAACTCCTTATTCTATTATGAAGATTAAACATGAATAGCATAATCAAGACATAAACACATCAACACCATACACACATGAACACTAGATTTTTACGTGGAAAAACCTAAACAGGGAAAAACTACGGTCAATGTTAGCTCACAATATAATAAAGGAATAATACTGAGTAACAAAAAGGATCAGTGCTTAGGGCTCACTACCCAGGGCTCACTACCCAAAAAGGACTCACCTGTCCAATGGTGGCTCACTACCAAAAGAGTGGCTCACTTCCGAGATGAGTGGTTCACTACCAAAAGAGTGGCTCACTTCCGGGATGAGTGGTTCACTGCCATGAACTTGTTGATGTATATATTTGTCAGTCTAATCCAACAATCAACATGGAAAACTTTGAAATGTGGGATTGCTTGTCAGAGTGACCTCCAGATTTTAGGGAAGCTGGCTCTTCCATTTTTCAATGGAGGTTTGGAAAAAGGTGAAAAGAAGAAACAAGATTACAGATACAATAAAATCAATCTAATCCCTAAGGTGATGCACCGGATTAAAATAACTCAGTTGCACAGTGTCAAACCCTGAAAGATTTAACTAGAAATGAAAGAGAAAAATGCATGGTTAACTACCCAGTTTGTAAACAGATTTAACAAAGGCAAGGAAATAGAAAATAATAAGCCCAAAAATAGAGATTGACTTAGATATGCACAAAACAATATTTCTCATTATTTGAATGGTAACAAATTACAGAGGCTAAAGATCTACGCAAAATAACATGTTACATTCTCAAGAAAGAGACACTATAGAGGCAAAAAGAAATATTTGTTGCTACTCCAAAATCTCTTATATGAAGAACCATGAAGAACTCCAACTCTATCTCCTAGATCTGCATTTATAGCCAAAAAAAAAAAATCCCTGAAGATCCCCTTGCAACTGAAAATCTTTCCCAACTGCCCACAAAATATGGCAAAATAACTAAAACTGCAACTTCCTCATGGCTGGAAATTACCTCTTTGCCTATGTTGTTTGACCTGTGTGAGAAAAACTTCCCGCTGCTCATTCTCCATTTTACCATTAAAATAGAAGTGGTTGTGTATGAAAAAATTAGGGATGCACTTTTATTCACAGGAGAGGAGAGAGTCAAAATATTAATAAAGCTTCTACTTTTGTTGAGGGACCCACCATACATTTAATAAGAAACTTCTTATTAAAATATTTACTCAGCTTCTCTTACTCCCGTGACTTGCTGAATCTTTTAATAGTTGAAACTTTATTAAATGTTAAAATCAACTCATTAGAGGGGCCCACAATTTATACAACGAGTTTCAATAAAAATCTCTAACTTCCTTTTGCTGCACGTGATACTCTTCATTTTAATGAGTTTTATGAAAATAAAATAAATCTCATTTTACTCCCTTATGCCTACTCCATGTGGATCACTCCGGTGCATCCTCCTTGCTTCTTAAACTTCGCAGCCTCCACGTGGTTGGCTCTGCTGCTTCTTGAGAAACTTTTATTTTTCCTCTTCTCTCGACACGTGGTTACTTCTGAGAGCTCCTTTTTTGAATCCCCATGAGCCGTTAGATCTCTCCCTACATCAACGGTATCTATTTGGCTGTACATTTCATTTGCATTGTTTTGTGTCTTCTGGTTATGGCTAGGACTGTATATGATTCGCCATTGTGTCCATTTTTGTACTATTCAACAGCTACATGCACATGGGCCACAATTTTTGGAGGAGTACTTTTGACGCTGGACAGCCAACTCTTTTCATTCGGTCTATCTTTAGCTCATGCCATTATCATTGCTGTGACTACGATCTCCATGCTTGGCCGCATCATGATTTTAATTGGTGTCTTTTAGTTTTCAAGTGGCGATAACTCAAAGAGGTCAATCTTGGTGATAGTGGCATTGATTAAATGATGTTGGTAGCGTATTGCTTAGAATCTCCTACCTTTGTGACTGGCTGATTCTAATGGCTTCATGCACTTCTTCAATGGTTGATGTTGCCTTGAATTGCCTATATGGTATCATCTTTTGGTTGAAGAGGTCGTTGTTTGAAGGATTTGGTTCTATGGCGTAGACTCGCACCTTGCTAATACTATGCCTTTATGGAGGCTGCCACCTCTATTACACAGGCTGATCCCTATTCATGGTGGCCATGTGAGTTTCCATTTGTTAATACTAAGCATTCAACATGATAACTTCCTTTAATTCGTCTTGCATCTAAAAATGGTAATGTAATAATCTCTTTATATGGCTGGTGTCTCTATTTGGAGATCAAGCATCGACTCTTTTCATAGGTCATGGCTTTGGTATAGGGGCAGTGCCATGTTAAAAGACCAAGGCTCAATTTTGTTGGTGGCTTCCTTATATGTAGCGCTTGTGTTAAAACTTATCATCAGCGCCTTTGATTTATGGGTTTGCACTATGCTTCTGTAGCGGGTCAAAATTTAGCTGGGTTATGCTTTTACATACCTTCAACATTGGTTGAGTGTCTTTGATTCTTTGGATGTGAATGGCGAAACCTTCACATTGCTATGTCTTTTTTGGATGATGAGTGGTATGAGTGTGATCCCTTTGGAATTCGTAATTGAAATATTGGAGAATATATCTCTTGAAGATCTCCTCATATAATAGTCACAGGAACTGTTTCTAAACCTATTTAGATTTTGTTTGCAACAACTAAAGTAGAAGGAACAATATGACCTATACAAAGATATAAGGTGCCTACTTTCACACCTTTTGCTACTATTAAGGCACCTCTTGAATCCTTCCAATTTTTATCACTGAAAGTAACTATGCAACCTTTATCAGCTAGCTGCCTTGCTGAAATTAAATTCCTACTCAGCCTTGGAACGTGCCTTACATCTTGTAGTAGCTAATGGTTTCCATTTTGCAACTTAATCTTGATTCTTTTGTTTCTAACAATCTAACAAGGTTCATTATCTCCCAAATAAACCAGCCCAAAATCCCCTTGACCATAGTAAAGAAAATAACTTCTATGGGGCGTAGCATGAAATGAGACCCTTGAATCTAAAACCCATGAATCATTAGCATTATCTAGGGAAAGAATCAAAGCATCATCTTCAGATTTATTACTTACCACATTTGCCTCCTTATTGCCTTCTTGTTTGTCTACTTTATTCTTTTGAAACCAATAATCTTTCTTTAGATGACCTAGTTTTCCACAGTACTAGCAATCTTTCTATCCTCTAGGTTGGGACCTCTTGTCCTTTGATTTTCCTCATGACTTCCCATGACCTCCATAACCTTTTCCTCTCTTCTTTGATCCACCTCTACTTTTTGCATTCAAAACACTACCTGATGTGGACCCTCCTGAGATTTTCCATCGCATTTTGTCCCTAAGGACAACACCAACATCATCATCAAATTTCAAAGTATTTGAACTAGAGACTAAGTTACTTACAACCATTACCAAGCTATTCCAGCTTTCTTGTAAAGAACGTAAAACCAAGAGAGCCCTCACCTCTTCATCAAATTTCACTTTTACAGAAGTTAATTAACTGATAATCATATTAAACTCAGTTAAATGATTTGTCACAGATCTACCTTCAATCATTTTCAGATTAAACAAATGCTTCATGAGAAATTCCTTATTTGAGGCTGAGCATTTTTCATACAATTTAGCCAAAGATGTCATTAGTTCATCTATTGTCTTCACTTCTATTATATTGAATGCCACAGATGGTGCCAGGCACAACTAAATGGTTCCCAGTGCCTTTCTGTCTAGAAGATTCCAATCCTCATTAGTCATTGTTACCTGTTTCTTGGCTATTCCTTCTAATGGCCTCCATAAATCCTTTTGATAGAGATAATCCTCCACCTACATCTTCCATAATTGATAGTTCTACCCATTGAATCTATCTACCTTTAATTTACCCTCGTCCGCCATTGCTCCCACTCAACCATGAGACTCCCTCTCAATCGTGAGACCTTCCTACAGATGATAATTGAACACAACCTACTTTGATACCACTTGTTAGGAATTGTATGCAAAAGATATCAATTAAATGCAAATAATGATTAAATAGAGGAATGAAAATACACTGAAATAATAACAATGAGAGACAAGTTTTAACGTGGTTCACCCAAACTCGGGCTACATCCACCAACAGTGAGTCCAATATTATTATCCAACAAATCAAATTGATTACAACTAGCAATCCTTGCAACTCAATACCGTTGCAAATGATACAATACAATATCAAAATCCCACCAACTACATATTGTAAGTATGTGCCTAATTGGTGTTGTCATTGATGTCAACTGTATCTTATTATATTACTTGTTTAGAAAACGTGTATGTTGAGGATATTAAGAAAATTAGCCTCTCCAGAAGGAACAAGTGAGTTATAGAGAAGTGCAGTACAGATAGTGAGTTGTATGCTGAAGAATAGTCTGGTAAACTACTCCACATTTATTTCTACTTGAAGATCGTGGTCTGTGGATTGGAAGCAAGTTAGATGTATGACTAAGGATACTACATTCCAGGTTTGAGCCCTTCGCATGAAAATCTGAGTGAGTTGTGTTCACCAAAGTGAAACATACTTTTCTGTAAATTCAGTTGGGGCATGAAGAAAGTATTCTGCTCCGCATTCCTTCAGAATAAAGTATTTTTCTCTATGGTTGTAGAAGGAAGTCTGGGATGATGATAAGTGCCTATAGTTGTAATGGTTCATGGTTTGGTGGTCTGCAAGCTATCTTTCTTTTATGATAGTTGAAGACAATGAAGTTCATGTGTTCCAGTGAGAAGATTCCTATGGATAAAGTGGTTAAAGTTCTTGCAATTGCTTTTGATGATTATAACGTACTTGTGGATGTCTCCTAATCATGTTCCTATCTTGTTATTGGTCTGTATTAAAGACTTGAGATTGTGTTTGAAGATTTTCCTAGATAGTGTAACATGTAACCAATTTTGGCTGACTTGGTTAATCCCAGTGATTATAGAGATCTCTGGAAGATTGTGGAAGCATGTTGTGGCATGGAAGATCATGTTTGAGTCCCAGCTAAGGCATGACATGATCTGCATTTCATTCTTTTGCACAATGTTGTAATAGGTCAGGACCTATTTTATAAATGTTTCTAATACTAACCTTGGAGATTGCTCCAATGGTTGATGATTGTGATGTCAACCTTGATGATCATTCCAAGGTTGATGAAGTGTATAAATACTTGTAGTTGAGTCATGGAAAAAGTGTCCTTGAACAAAAATGGAAAGATAATAAGAAAGGTCCAAAAGGCATAGTAGAAAAGAGGCAGAGCGGAGTAGAGGAATTATTGTACTTTAGTCACAAATATAGAAAGGTATTGATCATGGCAGTGAGTCTATAAGTAAGCCACCAGTAGGGTTTAACAACCCTTATTGTAATCTTGCTAGGTTTAGGGTTGAGGCAGTGAGCCTACTAGACCTAGTTGTTCTTCATGGCAGTAAGCCAGTATCTTTAGGCCCATGGAGTGACCAAGCATGAACATCATTATTTCAAGATTGTAATATATATTGAGAGCTAATCCTCTCCATGGTTTTTCCCCACCTTGGGGTTTTCCATGTAAAATCTAGTGTCTCTTGTGTTTGATGCTATCTCTGTGGTTAGGTTTCTGATTTCATCCATTCATTGTTAAATCATAATAATTTAGGATAAGTGATGAATGTTTAATTGCAGTAAGTGTTTACATTTTTGGGACAACTAAATCACGCCCCCTCTTAGTTACCCAATGTATATCAACACCATATACATGAGAAGACAAGCATAAGACACAATGTCTCTAAAAATAGGATTGGAAATAACTCTTAGATGATTATTCACCAAGTAGACCAATTTTGGGGAATGAGAATGCTCTTATAATATACACCAAGCCAGGATGACTCTCTCCAAGGACAATCTCCTCTCAGGTCCATCATGAATTTACATCAATATCTAGGTGAAGGCTCCTCAAACTTCCTGATGAAACCTTCTATTAGCAAGAAAATGGGAAGGACTCAACTTCTAGAGATTTGAGCCTCAATCAATTCTCTATAGTCACTTTATACCTCAAATGATATAGTGATAGATTCATGAAGAACAACAAGAAATTATAGAATGTGGTAAGAATAGATCATGCATAAATATCAAGCACATTTATATATGCTTAGACATTAGGTCCAGTCATTGTATATCCATTATATATTCATCAAAACTTATACATAATTAGGAAGGTCTGAGTCTCTGCCCTATCTATATTTCCTTACATTCACTCTTACTCTGCCTTACATCTTACATATTGTTTATTACATATCTATATGTTACATTAGGGATGTGTCTCTTACAAAATGACACTATCTAAGTCAGTCGTGCCATCAACATTCCCTTTGCGATGAATTGAGATAGGATATGTTGTATGCCTTGCTATTATTCATGCCTTGCTAACATCATCCCCCCTTTTTGAAGTATGTCTTATCCTCAAGACATGCAGTGCTAGTTTGAAGGTAGGATCTTGTAAATGACCTTGAGCTGTGGAAAAGTTGTGTCCCACTATTTTTGTTTTGTTTTGCCTCAGCTAATACCCCAATCAAGTTTTCTATTTGGAGACTAACTACCTCTCTTAGTTGTTTGATTTGGCCCTTTATTTGTTCTTTGCCAACGTAAGAAGGATTTTGTTATTCTACATCCTCAATTTCTTGGCCTCTGCATCATACTTTTCAATAATGGCATACACCAAATCAGTGCTTACCAATACATTGTTTACAACAAATTTTCCCACATTGTTTAATCCCATATGTATGAAATAGGTTCCTCACACATGGAACATAAGTGGTAATGCCTAACCAAGTCCCAACCAGAAATGTAGATAATTGGGTCTCTGATATCCTCCATGACATCTACCAACCCTTTTGTAGATGTACCAATTCCTTGAATCTATTTTCCCTTCTTTGCAGAACAAGGTAATGACTCAAGAGCATCTTGACATAGGCCTCTCTTTGCCCTACTAGAATGAGTTGACCCTTGACTCATGATTATACAATGATTCCATGATACAACAATATATAATAGGCAACAAACTTCAAGAATTCCTCTTCCCTAAACTTAAATCTCTATCCAAATTCAATCAAACTGATTGGAATAACTATGATTGTTTTTTTTTGTGAGATATTTGTAGAGATATAGAATGTGTACCTTCTATGTGTTTGAAAACATTGGACTCCTTTGCTTCTTAATCATGTTTCATTGAAAGCAGTAGTCAACAGCACTAGAATTCACTCAAAAATTTTCCTTAGCAATTTAGGGCAACATCTTCAAATGCTTTAGAAATCAAGACTTCTCATGAAAAACACTTTGCCACCCTTCTAATTAATTACATGTTCATGACTCAAACTTCAAGCGGTGTAGCTGATGTCCTTATGCAACTAATTTTAAATTCGGGCTATTGATTCAACAAGAATTGATAGTATGCTTGACATTAGGATTAACTTTGATAAGACATTTGATGGGTGTCAAATTCAGGTTCAAGTTTGGACACATCAGACCTCTTTTTTTGGCATTGTATATGTGGACCAAGCAATTGTTGACAATGAGCATTTCAGTCACGCGTTCCGTTTATTCAGAAATGCTCATTGCATTTTGTAAATGCTACCTGAATGCACCTTGTGAAGTTTTGCAAAGGAATAAATCCATATGATGCAATAGAATGATGCCAAGTGTACTCCACATCAAGCATTAATAGTTCCGTGGATGGATTTCACAGCTCACAAACAATGTGGTGGGCCTACATTTTAGGTTTACAAAGTGGACAATAATTGTGATGCAATAAGATGATGCCACTTGGCAAAGCCTACCTACTAACAATATAATTGAAACCTTACAAGGGGCTATTGTGATGCAAGAGCATCCTTGGTTCAAGATCAATGTTACATCAACCAAAAAAAAAACATTTGCATTTCAGTCCTTTCATTTTCCAGTTCAGTCTAGGTAGTGCAGTTAGAAGCAGTTCAACTTGTGGTCCATTTTTGGCATTTCACATCTTGCGAATTTGGACTTAGCATCTACATTCATTCATCTTCATCATATCAAGAACTTAGAGCATTTCGATTAGTTACTGGAAATATATCGCTATCAAAAGATCAACTATTTTCTCAGAGCAGAGCATTATAACAGTGCCTAATAATCAACTAAAGGAGAAGGCTTGCAGATCATTCCTTGACTTGTGGATCTCAATGACGCATCATTCAATGTTCCTTGGTTCATGGCTAACCTTCCTCATAGGTCCACACTTCATTGTATCCATTGGAGAAGGATTTTTCAATTTGATACATCCGACCTATCCAAGAACACACATTACACCTCTTCATCGGGACTCTGAATCTCTTGTGGCTGATGCAGAGGAATCTAATGTTCCAGATATGATATATATTGATGTAATAGATCCTTAGAAAAGTAGTTCTAATAGTTTTTTATGATTTAGAAGATAGATAGTTGGCTCCTTCATGAGAGAGCTTTAAAGATTTATCTTGTACATGTATGTAATCAAGCCTGTGAGCCCTAGTTGTAAGTCTGCATGTTGCCGGCCAGATTGTATTTGAATTCTTTGATATACTAAATGACTGAATCTGCATTTGTTCCATTTCTTTGAGTTGTTTCTGTTGTGTTTACTCTTGCTACATGGTCTGGATAGTTCATTCTGTGAACCCTCCTACAGTGACTACACCAAGTGGTATCAAAGTGAAAGTTTGATTCTTTGGAGTGAATTGGTGAAGGGGATTTCGTAAGATCTTGTTGTAAGTAGATCAGCAATCCAAGATAGGTTACTAGTACAGAAATGATCGCCGATTGAGAGGCAGTTGTCACTTGTAGCCCGATCATTGACCTGAGGTAGTTTGTGCTTGATCCTAGGAAGATGTTGCGAAGAGTTCCTCCTATTGGTACAATGGCTAATAGAATGGATGAGATGATGGAATTGATGAGAACAATGTGAATTCGATTGGATGTTGTTGAAGAAGATAGGTGAAGAGGATTGACACCAAGACCTAATGTTGAAAGTGATGATGAAGAAGAATTTCAATCTATTGAACAAATTGGTGAAAGCCTAGAAGGCCATGAAGAAGAATCAAATCAGGTAAAGATGTTGCGAGCTATTTCAAAGATTGGGAAAAGGCCTAGAGTTGATGTGCTGATCTATATTGGTAATTTGAATTCAGAAGAGTTGATTGACTGGATAAATGACATGGAAGAATACTTTGAATATGAAGAGGTTGAAGATCTAGAAAAGGTGAAATTTGCAAAGACAAAGTTGAAAGAACATGCTGCTTGATGCAGAGGCATCCACACTATAACCTTCATATATAGCAGGGATGTCTGCAGACCAACCTCATCATCATCATCTTCGCCATCATCATCATATTCCGCTTTATACTGTCAGCATCATCATCATGTTTCCTAAAACCAACAGCATC
Organism: Cunninghamia lanceolata; assembly: GCA_027924645.1. Lineage (NCBI taxonomy): Eukaryota > Viridiplantae > Streptophyta > Pinopsida > Cupressales > Cupressaceae > Cunninghamia > Cunninghamia lanceolata. The sequence continues at coordinate 979,958 of BSBN01000248.1, read as the reverse complement.
ATCATATTTCGGACACTTGCAATTGTCCTCCTGCCGACTACTGTTCACCTCCTCCGCCTTCCTTCTAACATCATCATCATGATGTTCAGCGGGCGCACACATCATCCTGTTGCACTGTTCATCGGGCTCCAAACACTATCATCATGATCTCCGACACTACCTTCGTCAGCAGGATAACCAAATATCTGGTTGTTCAAATATCCTGATGACGATCACCTTCAGCAGCTTACCTTCGACGCTCCGCTAGCCGACGACACAAGCAACAGCATCATGATATAACTTATCCGGTTCTCTTCGAAACCTCCTGATGATGTTAACACAACTTCCTGCCACGGACTTCCGCCGATACCTTAGCACTTAACGACGGCAGGATAAACTCGCCTAAGAGGATATCTTAATATCCTGATGACGATGACGTCATATCCTGATGACGATGACGTCACCCAATATCCTGATGACCTCTTCAACACTTAGCCAAAAAACCCGAACTTTCTCTTCCGCATCTACTCGCGATATGCGGATGTTTGGCACTCCGATATGATGATCCTGATGCCGATACATGCACTTAGTCTATGTCCGACCTAAAACATCCTGATGCACTTGCACTTCATGCACTCAACTGCATCATGTTCATCTTCACTTATCCGGATGACGATACCTAACCCGACTGTAGGATATTCACCAAGATATCCTGATGATGCCGTCTTCACGAACTTCTTTACTTAGCGAAATCTCACTTCGCCGATCCTCCAGGGATGACCCGATCCAACCTCAGGGTGATCTTCCAACACAAACAGCTCAACTTGACCTAGCACATGAGGATGCTAGGCTTCTCAGCATCTGTCGACCGCGATCCTGCACATCTGCATGCAAACGGAAAACAAACTACTACCTACCCTACTGTACATTACCATTCCACTGATCAGACGGATCAACCGGTGGAATGGATCAATGAATCCATGAAACCACTCAAACCAGCAGATCGATTAGATAAGGAGATCAAATAGGAAACCGAAAATAGGATCTTTATTGACTTCAAAGATGCAATACAATATGGTGTTCCTCTGCGCAATACAATACTACACTGCCGATCGATGATCTCTACAATCAACCGATCTCATGCTTATAAAGACTTTCCTACGAGTACTACTGACCCGACTCCAAGCGGCTGGGAACTCTCCAAGCGGCTGGGAGATCCCACTGAACACGCATCATGACAACTGTCTTAACAAACTAGCTAAAAATAGCAAAAGCCCGGTCAGCATGATCTTATCCTGATCAGCATGACCTTATTACTTGCATTTGGTCTAACAGACCTTCTTGGAAACACAAACAAGACCTAAACTACTAACTGCCTTATCAAGACCAGCTGTCAGGTAGGTGCTCCTGCACCATACTCCCCAACAGAAAAGAACTCATGTCCCATGAGTTTAGTATGTGGAAGTCTTCCACCTTTACACTTTGCCTTGTCAATAGTCTGACCTGCTCCAGCTTTGTCTGCTGCTGTCTCTTGGCTGCTCCAAGACTTCTGAACTGTAACTTGCTGTCTGGCAAGTAAATCATCATGCCTGTTGATGTAGGCCCTTCCCAGGTTGTCTCTGTGTTTGTCAGGTTGTCTGACCAGAACCTCTGTCTGAACTGCATCTTGAACTTCTGCAATGTTCAATCCTATCTTCCTTTCAACCTTTATAGGACAAGCAATAGTCCCAACTATGACAACATCCTTGTCATGCTTCTGAACTGATTGCTGTTTACACCCCTGTTTCTGCACCTGCTGCTGACCTCTGTCAGTCACAACTGAAACTTTCTTCAGCTTGTGGTCTGTAACAACTCCTTTCCCTGCAGTATCCTCAATTGCCTTTATGCCTGCTCCACTAGGCATCTGCACATACTCCTTCTTTCCCATTAAAATGATTTGAGCTGCCTTCTGTACTGCAGCTTTTGCCTGTAATGGCATCAACTTAATAGTCTTCCCATCCTTCTTGATGGTGTAGGTATTAGCATATCCATCATACAGTACCCTTCTGTCAAATTGCCATGGTCTACCCAACAGTAGGTGACAACATTCCATAGGCAATATATCACACAAAATTCTATCCTGATATGGTCCAATCTGGAAATCCACATATGCCTGTTCAGAGACAAAAAGTGATTGACTATCACTCACCCAAGATGCCTTGTAAGGGTGTGGATGTGGAATCCTTTCCAACTTCAGTTTATCCACCATTTCCTGAGATACCATGTTGTCTGTTGAACCAGTATCAATGACAACCTTACATACCTTACCTTTGCTCTTGCATGTGGTTTTGAAAAGAGCTCTTCTTTGCATCAGATCTGTTGATGCCTGCAAACTTGTTCTCCTTAGCATCAGTGATTCTCCACTCTCTGGATATCCATAATTCTCAGGACCTTTGTTTGAACTCTGTGCACTTTCTTCTTCTTTCTCTTCTTGCACCAATTGTACTCTCTTGTCACTAGTTCTATCATTTCTGGATGATGAACCTCTGTTTTCTGGACATTTGAAAGATGGATGACCAAACTCTCCACAGGTGTAACACTTTCCTAAAAATGTAGTAGAACCTCTACCACCTCCAAATCTTCCTCTATTACCTTTCCATCCACCTCTGAAATCAGACTGTCCCTGTCCTTTACCAGTGTCTTCTTGACCCTCATTTGTTTGCTTTTGTGCAGGGGCTGTTCCTCTTCCCCTATTGTTTCCTCTTCCTCTCATGGACTTATCATGTCCTCTATTCATCTTTTCTTCAATCCTGATTGCCATTTGATAACAATCCTCAACATTCTTAGGGTTAGCTAACACTAACTCATCCTGTATGTTAAACCTCAAACCAGCCAAGTACCTAGCCACCTTTTCTACCTCATTCTCATGATGACCAGATCTCATACTTAACAGATAAAATTCCTCGGTATATGCCTTCACATCCCTGTCTTTCTGCTTTAAAAATTGCAGCTTCTTAAACATCTGGATTTCATAATCCCTTGGCAAGAATTTGCCCTTGATCCTTGCTACCATCTTATCCCATGAAGTGATCTTAGACTTCCCTTGTTTCCTTCTCTCAGATTGTACATAATCCCACCATACCAAAGCATGACCTCCTAACTTGGTCTTTGCAATCTTTACTTTCTGATCCTCAGCAACATCTTCACATTCAAAGTGATTATCAAGTGCAGCAATCCAATCCAACAACTCATCTTCATTCAAGCTTCCAGTATACTTGGTAACATCAACCTTTACCTTAGGTTTTTCACTCTGCACTGCCTTTAACAGTTTTGCCAATCTCTGGTCTTCAGCATCTAGATCTTCAGCTACCTCTTCATACTCTTCAACAGTATCTGCATCTTCTTCAGACTCACTGTCTTCCACTTCCCTTTTTTTGTTCTTTTCCAGGGCTGTCAGCCTGGCTTGAAGTGCTTCAGCAAGCTCCTTCATCTTCCTCATCTCTCTAGCATGTTTCTCCTTCATTTCCTGCAGTTCCCTTGCAGTACCATTACCTTTAGGAGGCATTTTGTCAACCTCTCAATCAACACACAACTCAATCAACTCTATCTCTACCTCTGCCCTTTCGGTGACAGAATCAACACACAACAGCCCAGACCTTTCGCTGAGCTTTGATACCACTATGATGCAGAGGCATCCACACTATAACCTTCGTATATAGCAGGGATGTCTGCAGACCAACCTCATCATCATCATCTTCGCCATCATCATCATATTCCGCTTTATACTGTCAGCATCATCATCATGTTTCCTAAAACCAACAGCATCATCATATTTCGGACACTCGCAATTGTCCTCCTGCCGACTACTGTTCACCTCCTCCGCCTTCCTTCTAACATCATCATCATGATGTTCAGCGGGCGCACACATCCTCCTGTTGCACTGTTCATCGGGCTCCAAACACTATCATCATGATCTCCGACACTACCTTCGTCAGCAGGATAACCAAATATCCGATTGTTCAAATATCCTGATGACGATCACCTTCAGCAGCTTACCTTTGACGCTCCGCTAGCCGACGACACAAGCAACAGCATCATGATATAACTTATCCGGTTCTCTTCGAAACCTCCTGATGATGTTAACACAACTTCCTGCCACGGACTTCCGCCGATACCTTAGCACTTAACGACGGCAGGATAAACTCGCCTAAGAGGATATCTTAATATCCTGATGACGATGACGTCATATCCTGATGACGATGACGTCACCCAATATCCTGATGACCTCTTCAACACTTAGCCAAAAAACCCAAACTTTCTCTTCCGCATCTACTCGCGATATGCGGATGTTTGGCACTCCGATATGATGATCCTGATGCCGATACATGCACTTAGTCTATGTCTGACCTAAAACATCATGATGCACTTGCACTTCATGCACTCAACTGCATCATGTTCATCTTCACTTATCTGGATGACGATACCTAACCCGACTGCAGGATATTCACCAAGATATCCTGATGATGCCGTCTTCACGAACTTCTTTACCTAGCGAAATCTCACTTCGCCGATCCTCCAGGGATGACCCGATCCAACCTCAGGGTGATCTTCCAACACAAACAGCTCAACTTGACCTAGCACATGAGGATGCTAGGCTTCTCAGCATCTGTCGACCGCGATCCTGCACATCTGCATGCAAACGGAAAACAAACTACTACCTACCCTACTGTACATTATCATTCCACCGATCAGACGGATCAACCGGTGGAATGGATCAATGAATCCATGAAACCACTCAAACCAGCAGATCGATTAGATAAGGAGATCAAACAGGAAACCGAAAACAGGATCTTTATTGACTTCAAAGATGCAATACAATATGATGTTCCTCTGCGCAATACAATACTACACTGCCGATCGATGATCTCTACAATCAACCGATCTCATGCTTATAAAGACTTTCCTACGAGTACTACTGACCCAACTCCAAGCGGCTGGGAGATCCCACCGAACACGCATCATGACAACTGTCTTAACAAACTAGCTAAAAATAGCAAAAGCCCGGTCAGCATGATCTTATCCTGATCAGCATGACCTTATTACTTGCATTTGGTCTAACAGACCTTCTTGGAAACACAAACAAGACCTAAACTACTAACTGCCTTATCAAGACCAGCTATCAGGTAGGTGCTCCTGCACCACTGCTATATGGTGGAAAGAAGTTTAGTTGGAAAGAAATAGAAGAGGGAAGGAAAAGATTACAAAGTGGGACTAGATGGTGACAAAGTTGAAGAATCAGTTCATACCTATTGACTATGAGTTGGAGTTGTTGAAAAGATTGCAAAATCTAAGACAAAAGGAGAAATCTGTGAAGGAGTATACTGAAGAATTTCATAAGATAATCATAAGAACAGGACATAGTGAAGCAAGAAAGGAGAAAGTGGCTAGATACATCAATGGACTGAGATTGAATATTCAAGAAGAACTAAGCTTGGTAAGGATGACATCTTTGGAAGAAGCATATCAATTTGCCCTGAAAGTTGAAGAGAAGATGAATAAGAGACATGATTAGTGATAGAGAGGAAGAACATTTTCTAGATATGATAGATCAATTGTGGAGTAGAACAAGTTTGACAACTCGTTGAAGAGGGATGATAGAGATAACAATGCTTACCAAAGAGATGACAAAAATTCTTACCAAAGAGGAAACCCTAGTGCATACCAGAATGAAGGATACATAAGAGAAGGAAGAGGATTTGATAAGAGAACATTCAGAGGTACTTGTTTCAAGTGTGGAGGTGAAGGACATAGAGCATTTGAGTGTAATCAGAGTAGTACAAGCAAGAAAATAGAAAATAGTGGAAGAGCAACCTATGTTGAAGAAGAGCCTATTGAATCACCTTGTTTAGTTGGCAATCTAGAGAAAGGAGAATCATTGGTGATGAGGAGAGCACTATTTCAAGTAGAGCCAAATGAGGAACCATCACAGAGGAAGAGTCTGTTCACAACCAAATGCAAATCAGGAGGTAAGTGTTGTAAGGTTGTAATTGATAGTGGTAGTTTAGATAACCTAGTTTTAGAGGAGATGGTGACTAAGATGAAGTTGGAAAGATTGAAACACCCTAAGAACTATCAAATAGCATGGATTCAAGATGATCATAAGGTATTGGTAAGTGAACAATGTTTGGTGAAATTTCATATTGGATCTTATCATGATGAAGTCTTGTGTGATATTATGCCTAGGGATGTTTGTCATATCTTATTCGGTAGACCTTGGTAGGATGATAGAAAAGCTATACATGATGGGAGAAAGAATACATAAACTATAACAACAAATGGAAAGAGAATTACTTTGATTCCTTTGGAGGATGATCCTAAGAGTGAAGTATGTCGGAATGCTAGAAGTTTTTTGGTAGCTGGAAGAAAATTTTTGGATGGTTTTGTTGCAAGTATGGGCCTACCCGTTGTTGTCATTAATGTCAACATACTCCTGTTGCATTAATGATAAGGATTGGATGAGCTGTGTGCTGAGGATATTGAGAAAATTAGTCTCATTCAGGAACAGTGAAGAACAGTGATAACAGTAAGGTAATAGTCCAAGATAGGTAGTGAATCAAGAGATGCGGATTAAAGGGTTTGTAGATATGAGTCTTAAGGTGATTCAGTAAAGATTTTAGAGGTCTACATGAAGATCTAAAGAATTTGTGGTCGCTCAAGTTAAACCGGTTCTGGCAGGTGTTCAAGGGTGACAGAGTGATACAGATAGGTCTGGTGAGATTTGGAAATGAAAGATCCTATTCTACAGATTTGGTGGAGTGTTCAAGAAGTCTTTTCAAAGTGTCAAGGTTTGTGGTTTGGAGGTCCAGAAGCATCTATTCCTTTGTGACAGTAATGACAGACTGTGTTCTTGAGGTTCCAGATGAAGGAGAGAAGGATTTCAGTAAGCAGATGAAGTATGGATGTTTTTGGTGATTCAGGCAAGCTTGTGGAGGTCTTTGGATCGTGTCTAGTTCATGTTTGTGGTCTGCATTAGAGTTGGAGTTCACAATTGAATAATAACTTCCAGATGAAGGTGTTCTTTTTGAGACTGGTTGACCAGATGAGTTACACATCCTGTGGATGTTCTTATTGAGGATTGCCAACTTAGATGATCATTCCTAAGTTGATGTCTTGTATAAATAAGGGATTGGAAAGTCATTTCAAAGTGTGTCTTGTGGAGATGAGAGTGTGGTAGTGAGGAGAAGAGCAAAAGGTAGAGCAGAAGTATTGGGCTTAAATGGAATTGACTTAAGCATGGTGAAGATGCTATTTACCAGTTCATGTATGTGATACTTATTCATTTGTAGACCGTGTGTCTCTTGTAGGCAGTGAGCCTCTTGTGACAAGTGTGCTCAGGTAGTGAGGCCTAATTGGCATGTGCCATTTTGTTCTTTCTATTCTTCTAACAGTGAATACAATCTTACGTTAATCACCCCATGGTTTTTCCCTTAACCAGGTTTTCCACGTTAAAATCTTGGTGTACTGTGTGTGAATGTGTTTCTGCTCTTGGTTTAATGCTTTGTGTTTCCATGATTGAATTATTATTATGCTGGTATATTACAAAGTTAATTTAAGTGTGTAAAGTGCAAGAAGTTTTGGACAACTGATTCACCCCCCCTCTTAGTTGTCTGCCCTAAATCTAACAATTGGTATCAAAGCCAAGTTCCTCTAAAAGAGCTTAACTGCTTGAGGAGATTTAGGATGTTGTCCTACAAGAAGGATAGTCTGAAGTTTGACAAAACAAATTTCAATCTTTGGAAAAGTCGCATGACATGTCACTTGAAATGTATGGGAATGCAGTACTGGAACATGGTTTCAACAAAGTATACTCCTCCACAAGGTGGCCCGAAAGCTCCAAACAAAGTCACAGATGCTGAAAATAATTTGTGAACTATAGAGGCTCTTCTAAGTGCATTATCTAATTCAAAACTTTAAAATGTTGTTGATCTACCAACTTCTTTTGAGATTTGGGAAAAACTAGAACTTTTGCATGAAGGAGACAAGTATGTCAAAAGTGCAAGGTTACAAAGTCTGAAAGGGAAATTTGAAAATCTAAAGATGAGAGATGATAAAAATATTACTAGTTTTATGCCAAGAGTAAATGAGATTGTTTGTGGAATTAGAAATGCTGGTGGAGTCTTGAATGAAGATGAGATTGTTGGCAAAATTCTTAGATCCCTTCCCACTTATAAAATCAAGGCTGCTACTATTGAAGAATTCAGAGCCCACACAACCGTCACAAGAGATCAATTGGTTCATAAATTGGCTGCATTTGAAATGGTTGAGTTTGGAGATGAACCCCCAAAGACTGAATCTGCATTCAACGCCAGTGCATCTGTAAAAGGTAAACAAAGGTTTGATCTGGGAGAGAACTCTTCAAGGAAACTTTCATGGTATGAAAAAGCAAGAAAAGACCTAGAAGAAGAAGAAGCTAAAACTACTCATCTTGAAGCTCTTATTGCAAAAAGGCTGCCGAGAGGATCTGGTAAGTATGAAGGGAAATTACCTTTTAAGTGTTTTAACTACAATAAGATTGGTCATTTTGCCTCAAGGTGTCCGGAAAGATTTTCAAGGCCAAATTATAACAGATCAAGATTCCAAAAGAATTGCTACTATGCTCATGAACGAGATGATAAAGGAGTAACAGATGATGAATCAGAGACAGGAGACAAATCTAGAAGTGACTGGGTGTTCATTTCCATCAAGGAAGAAGATCTAATGCCCTCTAAATCTGTCAATCATAAAGTTGTAGAAAGAGCTATGGGTGCCCAAGTTGAAGAAAAGGATGATTGGGTCATTGACAATGGATGCTCTCACCATATGATAGGTGACAAAAATAAGTTCATAGATTTGGAAAGGTATGAAGGAGGAGTGGTAAAGTTTGGTGATAATTCTACTAGTAGAATCAGAGGTAGAGGAACTATTTCTTTTGATGGAAAGAACAAAACCGGTAATGTACTATATGTTGAAGGATTGAAGCACAATCTTCTCAGTGTTGGACAATTGGTGGACAAAGGCTATGATATCAGATTCAAGAATGGAAAATGCAAGATCTTTGAGAGTTCCAGAACAGAGATTACATCTGGTACCCAAACAAAAGGTAATATCTTCCATTTATTTGGTACTGGTAAAAGTTGTCTATTTGTACAAGTTGATCAGAGTTGGTTATGGCATAGGAGAATGTGTCATGTGAATTTTGATAATATCATTAAGATAAGTAATACTCAAGTTGTAAGAGATCTTCCAAAATTGGTGAAACCTACAAATAGTTTATGCAAAAAATGTCAGTTGGGAAAACAAAGTAGAGTCTCATTTAAAAGCAAGGAACAATCTTCTACCAGATTACTAGACTTAGTTCATACTGATTTATGTGGTCCAACAAGAATCAGGAGTGTGCAAGGTGACAGATACTTCATGTTGCTAATTGATGATTATTCTTGGATGATGTGGGTAACTTTTCTGAAAGAGAAATCAGAAGCTCTTAAGAAATTCAAAATATTCAAGGCTATGGTAGAAAATGAAACCGGATTAAAATTGAAATGTCTAAGGTCTGACAGAGGTGGAGAATTCACATCCGGAGAGTTCATAGAATTCTATGAGAAACATGGAACAAAGAGACAATTGTCTACTCCTAGGACTCCACAGCAGAATGGAGTAGTTGAGAGGAAGAACCGGACCGTCCAGGAAGCATCTAGGACAATGATGATGGAAGCAAATGTTCCTCAGATCTATTGGAGAGAAGCTATCAGCATTACAGTCTATACTTTCAATTGAGTACAAATCAGAAGCAATACTGGTAAAACTCCTTATGAACTTTGGTTTGGTATCACTCCTACTGTAAGATATTTTAGATTCTTTGGTAGCAAGTGTTAAATTAAAAGAGATGAAGATCTAGGCAAGTTTGATGCTAGAAGTGATGAAGAAATATTCTTGGGTTACTCTACTCAAAGCAAAGCTTACCGGTGTTATAACAAGAGACTAAGAAAGATTATAGAAACTACAAATGTGAAGGTTGATGAAGGAATTGAAAAACCCTCAAGGTTTTATGAATATGATGAAGATGATCAGAATGGTGTTATGATTCAGGGAGCCCAAGCCCCTTCTAAAATTTAGATTCAAACTGATCTGGCAAATCAAGAAGAAGAGTTGAGCTTTAATGAGTCTAATCAAGAATCAGAAGTGCAAGAAACTCCAAAAGTTCCAAGGTATGTAAGACTGAATCACTCTAAAGATCAGATCATAGGAGACAAAAGCAAAGGTGTACAAACTAGAAGAAAAATCGCTCAAGATTCAGATGAGTATTGTTTGATTTCAAAGATTGAACCTAAGACAATTAATGAAGCTTGCAATGATGAAAACCGGACTAAAGCAATGGAGGAAGAGCTGATGCAAATTGAGAAAAATCACACTTGGGATCTTGTTCCCAGACCTAGAAACAAGAATGTGATTAGAACCAAATGGGTCTTCTGGAACAAACTGAATGAAGTTGGTGAAGTAATCAGAAATAAAGCCAGATTGGTCTACAAGGGTTATTCTCAAATAGAAGGAGTTGATTTTGAAGAAACTTTTGCTCCGGTGGGAAGAATTGAAGCAGTCAGATTATTTCTTGCTTTTGCTGCCTTCAAGGATTTCAGGGTATATCAGATGGATGTCAAGTCTGCCTTTCTGAATGGAGACTTGGAAGAAGAAGTTTACATTGAGCAACTGGATCGATTTCAATTGTCTAATCACGATGATATGGTCTGTAAATTGAAGAAAGCACTATATGGACTGAAGCAAGCCCCAAGAGCTTGGTATGAAAGATTGGATAAGCATCTTTTGAAGATTGGTTTCAACAAAGGTACTGGTGATAGTAATTTGTATTTCAAAATTGATCATGAAAACATCTTGATTGTTGAAGTGTTTGTTGATGATATCATTTTTGGAGGAAGAGATAGTATGTGTAAAACCTTTGCAAATCAAATGAAAAGTGAATTTGAGATGTCCATGCTTGGAGAAATGAATTTCTTTTGGGGTCTACAAATCACTCAAACAAAGAAAGGAATCTTCATTTCTCAGTCAAAATATGTGAAAGAATTGTTGAAAAAGTTTGGGATGGAAGACTCAAAGCCAATGAACACTCCCATGGTAACCAGATGTAAGTTGAGCAAAGACGATGACTCTCCCAAGGCTGATCAAACAAAGTACAGGGATTGGAGGATTGTTGTATCTCACTCAAACTAGACCAGACATTATGCAGGCTGTTGGTCTTGTTGCTAGATTCCAAGCTGATCTTAGAGAATCTCATGTCATGGCAGTCAAGAAGATTTTTAGATATCTAAAAGGGACAGTTGAGTATGGTCTATGGTATCCTAGAGATCATGATTTCTCTCTTCATGCATATATAGATGCTAATTGGGTAGGAGATGTGGATGACTGGAAAAGTACCAGTGGTGGAGCATTCTTTTTGGGGAAGAGATTGGTTTCTTGGCTAAGCAAGAAACAAGAGGCAATATCTCTATCCACTGCAGAAGAAGAATATATTGTAGTAGCAGGCAGTTGTACTCAAGTTTTGTGGATGAAGCAGATGCTAAGAGACATCAAAGTGGAGTATGAGGAGCCCATCACAATTTTCTGTGATAATTCAAGTGCAATAAACATATCAAAGAATCCGGTGTTGCATTCAAAGACTAAACATATATCCATCAAGTTTCACTTTTTGAGAGAGGAAGTGAACAAGAATGAAGTCAGGTTGGAGTTTGTGCCTTCCAAGGATCAGATTGCAGACATCTTTACTAAACCTCTACCTAAGGACTCTTTTGAGTATCTCAGGGAGAAGTTAGGGGTTATTGCCCCTCCGGTGATAAACTAAGGTGCATTGATGTGCATCAGTCTGGTGGATATCACAGTCATATCTTATGATTTGGATTGATGGTTGGGGAGCTACTACTTAGGGGGAGCAACAGATATGCTTTTGAAGTGGTGGAATTGCAAGTATGTGCCCTTTGCCATTGATGTCAAAGGGGGAGAGAAGACATGTGAAAAACAAGTGGTTGCTGATCAAAGGGGGAGAAGTAAAGGGAGAGAAGACATATGAATGGTTGTTGCTGATAGGGGGAGTTGTGACAGTGAGGATAAGTTTTTGTCTTGATGGTTAAAACAATTTTTCACATCATATGTTTCCATCAATGACAAAGGGGGAGATTGTTGCAAGTATGGGCCTAACCAATGTTGTCATTGATGTCAACATACCCCTGTTGCATTAACGATAAGGATTGGATGAGCTGTGTGTTGAGGATATTGAGAAAATTAGTCTCAATCAGGAACAGTGATGAACAGTGATAACAGTAAGGTAATAGTCCAAGATAGGAAGAGGATCAGGAGATGCAGATTAAAGGGTTTGTAGATATGAGTCTTAAGGTGATTCAATAAAGATTTTAGAGGTCTACATGAAGATCTGAATAAGTTGTGGTCACTCAAGTTAAATCGGTTTTGACAAGTGTTCAAAGGTGACAGAGTGATACATATAGGTCATGTGAGATCTGGAAATGAAAGATCCTATTCTACAGATTTGGTGGAGTGTTTCAAAGTGTCAACTTGATTTTTTTGTGGTCAAGAGGTCCAGAAGCATCTATTCCTTTGTGATAGTAATGACAGACTGTGTTCTTAAGGTTCTGGATGAAGGAGAGAAGAACTTCAGTAAGCAGATGAAGTGTGGATGTTTTTGGTGATTCAGGCAAGCTTGTGGAGGTCTTTGGATTGTGTCCAGTTCATGTTGGTTGTCCACATTAGAGTTGGAGTTCACAATTGAAGAATAACTTCCAGATGAAGGTGTTCTTTCTGAGACTGGCTGACCGGATGAGTTACACATCCTGCGGATGTTCTTATTGATGATTGCCGACTTAGATGAACATTCCTAAGTTGATGTCTTGTATAAATAAGGGATTGGAAAGTCATTTCAAAGTGTGTCTTGTGGAGATGAGAGTGTGGTAGCGAGGAGAAGAGTGAAAGGTAGAGAAGAAGTATTGGGCTTAAATGGAACTGAATCAAGCATGGTGAAGATGCTATTTACCAGTTCATGTATGTGATACTTATTCATTCGTAGATAGTGTGTCTCTTGTAGGCAGTGTGCTCAGGCAGTGAGACCTAATTGGCATGTGCTATTTTGTTCTTTCTATTCTTCTAAAAGAGATTACAATATTGGGTTAATCACCCCATGGTTTTTCCCTTAACCAGGTTTTACACGTTAAAATCTTGGTGTACTGTGTGTGAATGTGTTTTTGCTCTTGGTTCCATGCTTTGTGTTTCCATGATTGAATTATTATTATGCTGGTATATTACAAAGTTAATTTAAGTGTGTAAAGTGCAAGAAGTTTTGGACAACTGATTCACCCCCCCTCTCAGTTGTCTGCCCTGAATCTAACAGGTTTGAGACATGAGAATATGTGTTATGCCTTGATTCCTAAGAAGCTTGAAGCACTAAAGAAAGAAATTGAATGAGAAGAACTGGAGGAGATAAGAGAATTGCTGACAGAGTATGAAGACATTATATCAAATAATGTACCTGAAGGATTACCACCTATAAGGAATATCAGTCATCATGTGGATCTTATACTGGAAGCAAGTTTGCCTAACAAAGTAGCACAGAGGATGACACCGATAGAGAATAAAGAATTGAAATGATAGATACAAGAGCTATTGCGAAAAGGTTTGATCAAAGAAAGTTTGAGTCCTTGTGCAGTACCTGCAGTGTTAGCACCAAAGAAGGATGGAGAATGGAGAATGTGTACTAATTCCAGAGCAATAAACAAGATCACAGTTAAGTATCAATTTTCTTTACCTAGGATGGATGATATCATGGATTGTTTGAGTGGGCCAAGATATTTCACGAAGATAGATTTGGAGAGTGGATACCATCAAATCAAGACCAGAGAAGGTGATGAATGGAAGACTACTTTTAAGACAAATGAAGGATTGTATGAGTGGTTAGTGATGCATTTTGGATTAACAAATGCACTGAGTACTTTTATGAGATTGATGAATGAGGTCTTGAAGAAATTCTTGGGTAAGTTTGTGATTGTATACTTGGATGATATTCTAGCTTTTAGTAAGACAAAAGAAGAACATTTCTGGCATATTAGACAAGTTTTGCAAAGGTTGAGAGAAGAGAAATTGCTTATAAACATCAGGATGTGTAGTTTCATGAAGGAAGAACTAGTATATTTGGGATTTGTGATTTTTGCGGAAGGATTGAAGATAGACCTTGAGAAAGTGAGAGAAATTGTTGAATGGCCTACACCGAAGAGCATTGGAGAGGTTAGATCATTTCATGGTTTGGCTAGTTTCTACCGGAAGTTCATCAGAAATTTTAGTTCAGTTTGTAACCCTATGACAGAGACAATAAGAGGTGATAGGAAAGATTTCAAGTGGACATCAGGAGTAGATAAAAGTTTTGAGTTGTTGAAGCAGAAAGTGACAAACCAACATGTTTTGGCGTTACTGGATTTCAATAAGGTATTTCAAGTTGATTGTGATGCAAGTGAAAATGCGATTGGAGCAGTATTAAATCAAGAAGGTAGACTTGTAGCATATTTCAGTGAGAAATTGAATGATGCAAGGAGAAGATATTCAGTTTATGATCATGAGTTTTATGCCATAATTCAAGCCTTGAAGAAGTGGAGACATTACTTGTTGCCTAAGGAGTTTGTGTTGTATATAGATCATCAAGCTTGGCAGTATTTGAATAGTCAAGGTAAGTTGAATCAGAGACATATGAGATGGGTAGAGTTCATGCAAAGTTATATTTTGTGTTGAAGCATAGCAGTGGAAAATCAAACAAAGTTACCGATGCATTGAGTAGAAGAAGAAACTTATTGATAGAAATGAGAGTTGAAGTGTTGGGTTTTGATGAATTGAAGAACATGTATGAGGGAGACACTGATTTTCCAGAACCTTGGAAAGCATGTAAGGAACTTGTTGTGATAGATAGGAGCAAGTGGTTAGATTATTTTATTCAAGAAGATATGTTGTTCAAAGGAAGTCAGTTGTGCATACCTAGAAGTTCAATGAGAGATAATTTGATTAAGGAGAAGCATAGTGGTGGATTGGCAGGACATTTTGGTATTGATAAGATAGTGGCTTTAGTAAGTGAAAATTACTTTTGGCCTCAGATACACAAGGATGTTCAAAGATTTGTGCAGAGTTGTCAAGTTTGTTAAGTTGCAAAAGGGAGTAGTCTAAACACTAGATTATATAAACCTTTGACAGTACTGGAGAGACCTTGGGAAGACATAATCATGGATTTTGTAATGGGATTACCTAAGACATAGAGAGGACATGATTCAATATTTGTAGTGGTTGACAAATTTTCAAAGATGGCTCATTTCATACCTTGCAAGAAGACAACTGATGTAGTGCATGTAGCTGACTTATTTTTTAAGGAGATTGTGAGATTACATGGATTACATAGGAGTATAATTTCAGACAGAGATACAAAATTTGTTGGATACTTTTGGAAGACACTTTGGAAGAAGATGAAGATAGATTTGAAGTTCAGTTCAACTTTTCATCTGCAAACAGATGGACAGATAGAAGTAGTGAATGGGAGTTTGGGAGAGTTGTTGAGATGTTTGGTTGGAGAGAAAATTGGAAGTTGGGATTTGATTATTTCACAAGTAGAGTTTGCATACAACAATTCAGTCAATAGGAGTACTAGAAGAACACCTTTCGAGATTGTTACCAAAGTGAATCCTAGAGGAGTTGTAGAATTGAGAGACATTAGCATGGAAGAAAAGAGGAGTGCAAAAGCAGAGGAATTTGTAGATCATATGAAGACAGTGCATAACTAGGTAAAGCAGCATTTGGAAGACATGAATAGTAAGTACAAAGAGAAGGTAGATGAGAAGAGAAGACAAAGAATTTGAAGAGGGAGATGTAGTAATGGTACATTTGAGAAAAGAAAGATTTCCAGTTGGAACATATAACAAGTTGAAGATGAAGAAGTTTGGACCTTGTAAGATACTCAAGAAATTTGATTCAGGCAATGCATATGAAGTGGAGTTACCAGAGACATTGGGTATATCACCTATTTTCAACATTGCAGACCTTTATCAGTATCATGAAGCAGAGTTTAGCGACATCATGGAAGAAGACTTGAAGAATCAATTACCATAACAAACACTGGAGCAGACAAAAGACATTTTGGACAGTAGAGTTGGATGCAACACCAGAGGTAGACAATACAAAGAATATCTTGTGAAGTGGAAAGGCAGACCGAAAGAAGATTCATCTTGGATTTCTCAGGCTGAGGTGGACTGTCTTGGTTCTCCCCTAGCCCCAGAAAAGTGAGGGACTCACTTTTTTTCAATAACCATGGATGTCTAATGTAGGAGCATCCTTGGTTCAAGAGCAATCTTGCATGAACCAAAAAAAAAAACATTTACATTTCAGTTTGTTTACATTTTAGTTCTTTCATTTTCTAGTTCAGTCTAGGCATTGCAGTCAAAAGCAATTCAACTTGTGGTCTAGTTTTGGCATTTCACATCTTACGGATCTAGACTTAGCGTCTACATTCATTCATCTTCGTCATATCAAGAACTCAGAGCATTCGGATCAGTTACCAAAAAGATATCGCTATCAGAAGATCAACTATTTTCTCAGAGCAGAGCATTCTAACAGTTCCTGATAATCAGGTAAAGGAGAAGGCTTGCAGATTGTTCCTTGACTTGCGGATCTTAATGACACATCATTCAATGTTCCTTGGTTCATGGCCAACCTTCCTTATAGGTCTACACTTCATTGTATCAATTGGAGAAGGATTTTTTAAGCCAATAGGTCTGACCTATCCAATAACACACGTTACACCTCTTCATCAGGATTCTGAATCTCTTGTGGCCAATGCAGAGGAATCTAATGTTCCGGATATGATATATATTGATGTAATAGATCCTTAGGAAAGTAGTTCTGATAGTTTTTTATGATTTAGAAGATAGATAGTTGGCTCCTTCGTGATCTAGAACTTCAAAGCTTTATCTTGCACATGTATGTAATCAGGCCTGTGAGCCCTAGTTGTAAGTTTGCATGTTGTCGGCCAGATTGTATTTTAATTCTTTGATATACTAAATGACTGAATCTACATTTGTTCCATTTATTTGAGTTGTTTCCATTGTGTTTACTCTTGCTATACGGTCTGGATAGTTCATTCTATGAACCCTCCTACCGTGACTACACCATATTGACACATGTCAAAACCGTGCAATCTCATGAACTTAGATTGGGCTAAGAACACATGCATGTGAAAGACTAAGGGTTTGTGACAAAATAACATGGAGACACATATATGGCCACTCAAATCTACCCAAAATATTAACACACAAAGGGTCAATATTCATTAAAAATATCTGTTACAAGGATTAATGAGTAACAATATTTTGTTGGGAAAATGTGTCTCAACCTTACAATTATATAAGGTTTATTGTTGATATATATATATATATATATATATATATATATATATATATATATATATATATCTTTCCTAGTTACACCGATAGGTGTAATATACAATGGGAGCATGGGGTGGAGTGGGATGCACGTTAATATTTTTTGTTAACAAAAACTATTAAATGGTCGACGTACATTAAAATAATGATATATTGCAAATCTAGACCATTCTTTATTAGGTTTTAGATCTAATGGTAGATATTTTTTGGCTTGTCTTGCCCTAGAAGGTAACCCTATTTTATGAGGATAGTGTATTACAGCTGTAGTATCGTGATGTACTTGGAGAGTCTGATAGAGATCATGTTGTCTTTGGATCTCTGGTAGTGATACTCTAGTGAGAAGCCTTCTTTGCAAGTATATTATAATCTTTGTGATTTTTGAATAATATATTGGGTGGCTTTGGGAGGGGTTTTTCTCCCGAAGGGGTTTTCCCCACATAAATCACTTTGTTGTGGTGTGCATGATATTTATGTTTATTTCTCTTTAAGTTTCTATAACTATTAAAGATCTGTAAAATTTTGCATTATCCTCCTTTCAAGTTTAGTGTAGGAAGTCGTTCCACTACCTTATCTTCCTTACAAGTGGTATCAGAGCCTAATCACCTTTGGTTTCAGTTGTGGGTTGTTGGGTTTTTTGAAATAAACTAGATTTGAGTGGGAGCTTGTGCAGAAGAAACTTTTTGATCTTGTTGTAGCAATTTTCAAATGGCAAGTTCATCAGGGAGAATAGAGGTGGATAAATTTTCTAGAAATAATTTTGAATATGGAAGCTGAAGATAGAGGATCTGTTGATAGATCAAGATTTGTGGGATGCTCTTGATGAGAAGGTTTCAAGGTTTACAAATCATACTTTGGATGCTCAATATGATGTTATGGACCATAAAGCCAAGGGTCTAATCTGATTATGTTTGGTAGACTCTATTTTAATCAATGTCCATGAAGAGACCTCTTCACAAAAACTATAGAACAAGCCTGGTGAGATGAATCACACCAAATCTTTAGTGAATAAGATTTTCTTGAGGAAAAAATTGTATTCCTTGAGAATGGAAAAGGGTGGACAAATTAAAGACCACTTGGAAGCATTCAATATGTTGGTGGCTCAATTTGCATCAGTTGGTGTGAAAATGGATGAGGAGGAGACATGTCAGATATTGCTTTGTTCTTTGGCTGATTCATGGGATTCTCTTGTTATGGCTATTGGGAGTACTTCTGTTATATTAAAGATTGAAGATGTCGTGGGTTCTTTGCTTTGTAAAGAGATGAGGAGGAAGGTATCCATCAATGCCAAGGAAGCCCTAAATGTTCATGGAAGACCTAAGGAAAATGGCAAGAAGAATGAGAAGTATGATAAATCCAAGTCTAAGGGGAGATCCAAATCTCTTCAAAAGTCCAAAGTTGTTTTTTGGAACTGTGGTAAGCCTGGACATATTCGTAAGCAATGCAAAGAAGAAAAGAAGAAGAAAAAGAAGATATTTGATTCTAATTCTGAGTTTGAGAAGGAAGATGGTGATGCATTCATTGTAGCTTTGGTAACTCATGTAGGTAATGATGCATGGTTAATTGATTCAGGTGCATCTTTCCATATGACCTTTAATAGAGATTGGTTTTCTGAAGAGATAAGGTGTAGTTGGGTGATGATTCTTATTTAAATATTGTTCGACGTGGTAAACTTAGAATCAAGTTTCTTGATGGTAGAATAAAAAAGATTAATGGTGTGCTACATATCCCTCTATTAACATGAAATTTGTTATCTATGAGCAAACTAATAGATGCAAATGTGCAGGTAGTATTTTCTAATGTAGGATACAAGATGGTTAGAAGTGTTATAGTGATTGCTAGAGGTGTTAGAGATGTCACATTATATAAGCTTGATGCATGCATTGCTAAGTGCAATAGTAATTCTGTGAAAAGAAAGTTTGTGGAAGAGGTGAGGGTTTCATCTTCGATAGATGTTATGGCTTTTGGGTACCCAAGGGTGCTCTTTCTTATGAATAAAAGTTACCTGTAGAAAATAACTATGTTATGGCACTAAAGACTTGGTCACATTGGAGAAAAGGGACTAAGGACCTTGAAAAATAAAAACCTTGTTGAAGGGTTGTTTGATTGTAATCTTGAGTTTGATTTTTGTGAGCATTGCATTTCTAGAAAACAAAACTATGTTTAGTTTTACTTGAGTTCTCATAAATCTTGTGGTGTGTTGGATCTTATTCATTCTGATGTGTTTGGCCCTATAGATGTTCCTTTAATTGGAAAATCCACATATTATGTTTCATTTATTGATGACTATAGTAGGACACGAGTATACTTTCTAAAGAGTAAATCTAAAGTTTTTAGTTGATTTAAAGAATTTAAATCAATGGTTAAGTTGTAGGATGGAAAGAAAATAAAATGTTTGAGGACTGATAATCGGGGTGATTTTTTCTCTATTGATTTTGATAGATTTTGTAAAGATTGTGGTATTCATAGACAAAAGACAACTTCGTATTCTCCACAACAAAATGGAGTTGCAAAAAAAATGAATAGGACATTGATGGAGAAGGCTAGAGGAGTAAATTGAGTGGTGCTAGTCTAGAACAAAGGTTTTGGGTTGAAGTTGTTGCCACTACCTGTTACCTTATTAAAAGGTCTCCTACATTAGCTCTTGTTGATAAGACACCTATAGAGGCATGGTAAGGTCACAAGCCTTCATTAAGACATCTTAGAGTTTTTGGTTGCGAGGAATATGCACATGTACCCAAGGAGAAGCAAACAAAGTTAGAGAACAAGGTTGTGAAATGTATCTTCATCAGATAGAATTATGGTGTGAAATGATACAATCTTTGGGATCATGCTGCATAGAAGGTAATATATAGTAGAAGTGTTATTTTTAGAGAAACTAAGCCTTCTTCCATTACATTACAGCCATAACAAAGGAAACAGGAAGATGTGATTCAATTTCCTTCTACACCTGAGAAATTTGAATCGAGGCCAATGGATAGACAAGAAGTTGAGGAGAGCTCATCTATCTCTAAATCTTCAGAAGAGGAGGAAAAACCTCCAACTCAGCTTGTTCATATGTCTACATGACATAGACAACCACCTGAAAGGTATTCCCCTGATGATTGGAGATGTATTTTTTCTTTGAATACTAACATGGATGAACCTAGATCTATAGAAGAGGCATTAGGTATGAATGATGTAGAATCCTGGAAGATTTCTATGGATAAAGAAATGACATATTTGAAAAATAATGATGCATGGTATCTTGTACCATTGCCTGAAGGATAAAAACATGTTGGTTGCAAATGGGTTTTCAAGAAAAAGATTAGTTTAGATGGAGGTATTGATAAGTATGTAAACAAATTTTGGTTGTGAAAGGTTACTCTCAAGTTGAGGGTGTTGATTATGGTGAGATATTTTCTCATGTTACAAAAATGACATCCATTAGATTTTTACTTTCTATTGTTGATGCGTATGATTTAGAAGTTGAGCAAATGGATGTGAAAACTTCTTTCCTTCATGGTGACTCAGAGGAAGATATTTATTGTTGATAACTGAGAGGGGGGGGGGTGAATCAGTTATCCTAATTAGTTCCCTTATTGAACTTTCCTTTTAATTGATGCAGCATAAAATCAAACACAAAAACATTAACCATGAAATAAGAAACACATGACACAGTATTTTTGACGTGGAAACCCTGTTAAGGGAGAAAACCACGGGGTGATTAACCCAAGAATTATTCTCTGTTAGAAGAATAGGAAATTACAAAAATGGCACTTGCCAATTAGGGCTCACTGCCCGAGCACACTGCTCACAAGAGGCCCACTGCCTACAAGAAGACACACTGTCTACAAAGTGATGAGAATCAAAGTCTTGAACTGATTGGAAGCATCTACATATGCTGGAGTTCAGTTCCGGTTAGGCTCAGTACACTGATCTGCTGCACTTCATCTTTCCTCTGTTCTTTATTCTGCTATCTTTCACATACCGGATCCCTTTTTGCTACCTCTGCTCTTTATCTGGACTTATTCGCATATATCTCCACACAAACACACACTTCACAACTAAATCCATCCTCTATATATATCCGCACAAGTAATTTCATCACCTTTCTAGTCGGCATCCGGAACAGTCTTGTTTCTTACAAACTCTCATTCTGTCGGCTGAATCCTTCCTCACCAAGCAATGCGGATCAAGCATATACTTGTAGATATCATTAATCATGTCGGCCAAACATGATTCATGCCTTCACAACCTCTGTCATCAACAGTAACCCATCCGGAAAGCAGTCTGATACTCTGCCAGTCAGTTCTTCCTCTGTTTTCACTATCTCTCAGGAATCCGGTACTCAACCATTCATATCTTTTTCCTTGTCCATCACCGGAGGCTAAATCCTTGGAATATACCACTCAAGGTAGTCCTCTTGACTTCCCCAAATCCGCACTGCACCAAGACACTTCCTCTGAGAGATCCGGACCAATCTATCGGACCTTGCCACATGCTCTGTTCTTCTTCACCGGACCACAACATTCTTTATTTAGACTTCCGGTAGAGACACATTATGACTTGTGGATATGTGGGATGACCTTTGTTGCCATCAATGACAACAACCATGAATCCATATAGTGTCTCTTGCCAACAATCTCCCCCTTTGGCATTGATGGCAACACTTAGTGAAAAATGACTAAGTGTTTTCACTATGCTCCCCCTTTGCTGATGCTCTGTCTTTATATACAATTTCCGGAACTCCCCCTTAGTTGGATTCCTCATTTTTCACTGCTCCTCACTCCCCCTTTGACATCAATGGCAAAGGGTAGGGTCCGCACACCAAAATTTTCAAAAATTTTCTCTATATAGCCGCATATTTACATACTCACATGTACTGAAGAATGTCTGCAAAGGATGTCTGCAATTGGATCATTTCTGTAGCCCAACTTTGCTTCATTCTATCCAAAATTGAAATGTGACCACTTAGCAAAAATGCAAACGCTTCTGCCCGCTTGAGATCTGTCGGATCTTTTGTTTGGGCGGTGGTCTGAGCATCACTGATGGCCTCATGCATGGTTTCCAACTTAGGGATTATAATCCTTCTAAGTTCTCCCATCCGGTTGGTGATGTTCTTCCTTTCCTTCTCAAGATTCTTTATTTCATTCAAGACTGCAATAGTCTGACATTCTTGATTTCTTATAGAGGAAGAGAGAGGATCAAAACTTTGAGATAAGCTTTGTAGCTTATCCTGTTCCTCTTTTATTTTCTTGTCAAATGCTGCTGTTGCCTTTGACCAGGATATGCAAAATTTATAGATGTCACCGCCATCCTTAAGAGCATTCTCTAAGCTCTTTATTCCAATGCTTACAATCTTCCTATCCTTAGAGATTAATTCTAATATTTCTAAAAATCTTTTATCCAAAAATTCCTTCCGGACCTTTTCTTCAGCTGATTTTTCTAGAGAATCAAAATGTGTATCAACACTGCTGACTAAGGTTTTTAGATTACCAGAAGAGGAGGCTGTCGGATCTATCTAGATTGATGGCATAATTTTTACAAGTACTCCGGAAGCAGCTTCTATCAACTCACAGTCTTCCATATGAGACTTCAGGAGCTTTTCATTTGCCTTGGCATTTGCAAATGAGGCTATCTTCATTGTTTGTACCGGGGAGAGAGAGTCAAAATCAAATGGACCTTTTAGAAGCTCCGGTTCATCAATCTCTAGAGTTTCTTTACTCAAAAATTGTTGAACAGTTTGTGCAGTGTCTCTTGCCGGAGACAGATGTTTCTTTTC
The DNA here is from genome assembly GCA_027924645.1 of Cunninghamia lanceolata. Classification (NCBI taxonomy): domain Eukaryota; kingdom Viridiplantae; phylum Streptophyta; class Pinopsida; order Cupressales; family Cupressaceae; genus Cunninghamia; species Cunninghamia lanceolata. Next base: position 956,720 of record BSBN01000248.1, on the reverse strand, counting down.
TTCTGCAGTCTTAGAACTGTCAACCTCTTTGTCTTTCACCACTGCTTCCTTCTCCTGTAGTTGCTCTTCTTCTTTGGATCCGGAGACTGTAGGGGAAACCGGAGGAGAGATGCTAGTTTGTTCATGAGCCACTTCTTCTGGAGCAGAGGGTCCCAAGTCCTCAGCTGTTTCTGTACCTAAATCCTCTACAATCGGAAGATTGAACCTTTTGAAGGCCTTCCGGAGGATCTCTTCTGTTTCTTGGGCCACTTTGTCAGTCTCACCAAGCATGAGTTGATTCATCCTGGCTTTGCTTCTGAACTCATCTTTGCAGTCCTTGAAGATAATGTTCATTGTCTTGGGATCAATTTGAGGATATAGCTGAATAGCTATCTGCTCCCGGATCTCAAGATCTTTAGCATGAGCATTATTCTTTCTTACTTCCATTTCCTTCTCTAGGCTTTTAGGAATGAGAGATATGATCTCAATGAAAGCCTTATTGTATATGTTCAGATATTTAACTGTGGCTTCCTGCAGAGTCTTTTGGTCAGCCTCACTGAAGTCATCATAGGATTCAGTCATTGGTTGAAGGTTTCCATCCACCGTGACCGACTTGATTATGCTCTCTAGTGACAGAGTGGGCTTTTCAACAGTTACCTCTGCCATTTCATCCTTGTCTTGGCCTGTGGAGGGCTTACCGGATCCTTTCTTCTTCTGTTTCTTTACTTCTCTTACTCCCTCATCTGATTCTGTTTCCTCTTCATCCTTTTGGCTTCCATAAGCCCTTGTGGCTTTTGTCTTGGATCTCTTACCGGATGCCTGACCTTCCGGTTTTGAACTTTTGGTTGAGGGAGGTGCAGGTCTCTTTGATGATCTGGTCCGGGTGGGAGCTTCAACCGGAGCACTTTCTTTGCTTTTCTCTTCTTCCTCGGCCTTCCTCCTCTTTTCCCGGCTGGCATCAAGTGCCTCCTTTGAGATACCTAGGCCTTGAGCAATGTGCTCTACTTCTTTTCTTACCTTTCTTTTAATCTCAGGTTCCCTGAGTTCTACATGTATTTTTACACTCAGCTCCTCAAAGGTTCCAAACCTTTCTGCCTTAGGATCTTTGGGCTGACTCAGCATGTGTTGAACATGCAGCTCCACTATCTGTTCATCCACTTCATACCCCATGGGCATGATCCAGACAGTCCTTGGCTCCACTGCCTCCATTAGGCACTGATCAGTGTCAACCATAAAGCACACTGAGTCCTTGTATTTCTCAATGAGAGACTGGGGAATTCTCTCTCTTGCTTGCATCATGCTCTGAAAGTTTTTGAAGTATCCCCATAGAGCTGTATTTCTCGCTTTTGCATCCCCAAGTCCATGCAAATAGTCTCTTATCTGGACTGCAACAGGTTTGTTATTCTGCCATACCCATCCACTTGTTCCGGGTAGCTCATTCATGAAGTAGAAGAATAGACATACAATAAGAGTACCATACTTAAAGGAATTCTTCTTATCCTTCTTGATTTTCTGTATGTTTTCCATTAATTGGCTTAGCAGTAGTTCGCAGAGATCATATTCTGCATTCTTTCTTAGCATTTCATAAGCAGTGTATATTGCAGTTCCGGATACAGAATTCTCCCTGCTGGAGTGATAGATCTTGTATCCTATTATCATTGATGCATATTTGATATCCGGATCAGAAATATCTTCAATGGTCATTGCCCTCTTGTCAAATTTTGATCCGGTGGCCTCAGTTACAATGTTGTTCTTGACAGATTTGAGGATAGGTACCCCTCCGGAAGAGTATAGACCAGTTACTGCTCTAATTGCCTCTTTTGTGATCTTGCAGGGTCTATCTAGCCATAGAAAGTTATCATGCATCCTGCTCAGTACATACTGGACCCATTCATCTTCTTCAAAGCAGGGGAAATGAATAAATTGCTCAAATTGTTTCTTCTGAATATCCTTATACTCTGGTTTAAGCTCAAAAGCATTGTCTATCAGTTGCTTGTGATAGAGGTCTCTTAATTTGAATTCCCCAAATTCCTCAATGTTTGCATGTATGTAAACCCTAATGTCTTCGGTGTGTAAAACTTCGTGAGGAACACTAGAGAAGGCTCCTAGTGGATCTACCTCCAATGATTTGTAGGGATGTTTCTTAAATGAGGGGCGAGGTCTATCAGAGATCTTAACTATGTTTGGAGTAGCCATTCTTCAAAGATTTGCAGTGAGGTAATGAGAAACGGAGAATACCTTATGCGCCTTCGGTTTGCACGGAGTGGTTGGATTGATTTCTTTATGCAATAGCTTCGGCAGGAGATCCTAGGTGTGCTTGATGAACCTTGTTGCAGAGCTCCACTTTTCGCTTCTTCTCGAGTGCAGAATGAGCAAATGACCTTTGAGAAATCCCTTAAATTGCTCCGCGAACCCTAATATCTGTCTGCAATAAATGCTTCACCTACATCATTCCGGTTTGCCTTGTCTGGATAGCTTGGAGTATCCTGGATTAGTCCTGATCTGTGGATATCATCCGGATCTTTTAATCATGAATAAATCAAGGTAACATATTACAAGATCATCCCAAACACTCTGTCCAATCCGCAGAACAAGATAGTGCATTTCTGGATCTTTCCGGACCTTTTTGTAATCCTTTATCATACCGGAGCATCTCCCTGAACAGGTCTTATTTGATCGATCACGGCTTCTTCATAACTCCATGCGGACCTCTGAAAACTTGACTGAAGTATCTCAAGACTCATATCTACAAACCCTTTTGATCCGCATCTTGTGCCACATCCGGCACCACTTGTTTGGCTGGGGGAACAAGATTTTCTTTGAGTCTCCCCCTGAGCCTGAGCTCACCTTTTAATTTCTGGAAGAAATATCAGCACCAGGGTCTGGTGCGGATCCGACCTCTACATTCTCTGAACTTTTCTTTACCCAAATCTTGCTCATCTGATTCCTAACCTCATCCGCATTCATCTTTTGTTTACCCTTGTCTTGATTCTGATTATACACCGGACCTCTTATGTCCTGATTCTTGTTTCTGCAGACTTTAGCATTATGACCGGACCTATTGCAGATTTGGCAAATAATATTTCTTTGCATATTTGACTGATATCCTCTTGATCTGCATTGATTAGCCCTATGACCTATTCTATTGCATGTGAAGCATCTACCTTTGAATGATTTGTTTACTTGCATAATTCTGCATTCATGGGATTTGTGTCCATACCTTTTGCAGTTGAAGCACTGTCCGGAGAAGGATGAATTAATCTGATTCATTCTCATTCTGCACTGATTAGCTTTGTGACCAAAGTGGTTGCAGCTGTGGCAGTATCCATTGAAGGATGGATATCTTTGAGCATTTGGCTGTCTTACCGGAGGTCTTCTAGGCCTGCTCCTTGGATTTTCTGATCCAAGATTCTTCTGACCGGATCCGGAGCTTTCTCCTTTCTCATATCCCAAACCATACTTGTCATCTGTCCTCTTTTGACTTCCAAGAAGAACTTCAAGTTGAGCAGAACTTATCTTGAATTTCTCTTTATATTCATTTGCTGTTTGAAGGTCTCTTTTGAGAGAGGCAATTTGATCCTCAAGTTTTCCTTCATTATCTTTGGCATCTTCAAGATCAGATTCAAGATGTCTGATAATCCTATCCATCTGGTGGCATTCTTCTGATTTTTCTTTAAGAGATTGTCTTAGATTGTCTTCAGCCTTTCTTTTTTCTTCAATCTCTTGAGTAAACTTTATAGTTCCTGATTCCATTTCATGTCTTAACATAATGACTTCTTTTGATAACTTTTCACATAACTTGGTTTGCTCAGTCAATTCTTCATTTGTATTGCTTTCTTCACTTTATCTTGCCAACTGTTGAAGCAGCTCCTTTCTCTTTTTCATAGAGAGACTTAATTTGTCTTTTAATTCTCTCATGAATTCATCAGCCTGTTTGAGTCTTTCCTTTAATTCACTGACTTTAGAATTTGACTGTTCAAGATCCTCAAGAGCAGTCTTGAGTTGCTCTCTTAAACCATATGCATCCATTTGAAATCCCAGATCTTCCTCAAGCTGTTAGGCTCTATTAGGAGGAACTTAGCTCTGATACCAATTGTTGATAACTGAGAGGGGGGGGGGGTGAATCAGTTATCCTAATTATTTCCCTTATTGAACTTTCCTTTTAATTGATGCAGCATAAAATCAAACACAAAAACATTAACCATGAAATAAGAAACACATGACACAGTATTTTTGACGTGGAAACCCTGTTAAGGGAGAAAACCACGGGGTGATTAACCCAAGAATTATTCTCTGTTAGAAGAATAGGAAATTACAAAAATGGCACTTGCCAATTAGGGCTCACTACCCGAGCACACTGCTCACAAGAGGCCCACTGCCTACAAGAAGACACACTGTCTACAAAGTGATGAGAATCAAAGTCTTGAACTGATTGGAAGCATCTGCATATGCTGGAGTTCAGTTCCGGTTAGGCTCAGTACACTGATCTGCTGCACTTCATCTTTCCTCTGTTCTTTATTCTGCTATCTTTCACATACCGGATCCCTTTTTGCTACCTCTGCTCTTTATCTGGACTTATTCGCATATATCTCCACACAAACACACACTTCACAACTAAATCCATCCTCTATATATATCCGCACAAGTAATTTCATCACCTTTCTAGTCGGCATCCGGAACAGTCTTGTTTCTTACAAACTCTCATTCTGTCGGCTGAATCCTTCCTCACCAAGCAATGCGGATCAAGCATATACTTGTAGATATCATTAATCATGTCGGCCAAACATGATTCATGCCTTCACAACCTCTGTCATCAACAGTAACCCATCCGGAAAGCAGTCTGATACTCTGCCAGTCAGTTCTTCCTCTGTTTTCACTGTCTCTCAGGAATCCGGTACTCAACCATTCATATCTTTTTCCTTGTCCATCACCGGAGGCTAAATCCTTGGAATATACCACTCAAGGTAGTCCTCTTGACTTCCCCAAATCTGCACTGCACCAAGACACTTCCTCTGAGAGATCCGGACCAATCTGTCGGACCTTGCCACATGCTCTGTTCTTCTTCACCGGACCACAACATTCTTTATTCTGACTTCCGGTAGAGACACATTATGACTTGTGGATATGTGGGATGACCTTTGTTGCCATCAATGACAACAACCATGAATCCATATAGTGTCTCTTGCCAACAATTTATATGACATAGCCAGAGCACTATGTGGTAGAATGTAAAGGTAACTTAGTTTGCAAATTGAAGAAATCTTTGTATGGCCTAAAACAGAGTCCTAGGATGTGGTACCAATAATTTGATATATATATATATGTGTTGAGTTTGGGATTTAAGTGTTCTAAATTAGATCATTGTGGTTATTATAAAATTGATGGTGATCATTTCCTGTTTATTGCATTATATGTTGATAATATGTTATTTATTGGTAAAGGGAAAGGTATGATTTCAAAACTAAAATCTCAACTTGTTGCTTAATTTGAAATGAAAGACCTTGGTACATCTAGACACATTCTTGGGATGGAAATTAGAAGAGATGGAGAGAACAAAAAGCTATGGCTTGGCCAAAGTAAGTATCCCAATTTAGTTTTACAGAGGTTTAACATGCAAGACTGTAGACAATTGTGTGTTCCCTTTTCAGTTGGAACAAAGTTATCTATTGTAGATTGTCCAACATCTCCATCAGAGATGGAAGATATGAGTATAGTGCCTTACTAGAGTGCATTTGGAATTTTGATGTATGCTATGGTTTGTACTAGACTAGACATTGCCCAAGTAGGGGGAGTTCTTTTCAAATATATGTTTAATCCTGGTAGAGTTCAATGGGATGCAGTTAAAAGAGTCTTCAGATATTTGTGCGGTACCTTAGAGTATTCCTTGTGTTATCATAGTAATTTGACTAAAGATGATATGTGCCTTGATATTCATGGTTATGTGGATTCAGATTGGGCGAGTGATATTTATAGTAGACAATCTACTAGTGCTTATGTGTTTACTTTATTTAGTGGTGCAATTAGTTGGATGAGTAAGCAATAGGCTATGGTTGCTTTGTCCACTACTCAAGCTGAGTATATGGCAGCTACTCATGCTTGCAAAGAAGCCACTTGGCTTAAGAGATTATGTTCATATTTTAGAATAAAACAAGGTGTAGTGACAATATATTGCAATAGTCAGAGTGTGATATGTCTAGTTAAGAACCCAACATTTTGTGTCAGGACCAAGCACATTGATACATACAATATAATTTTATTAGAGATATGGTCGAATATGGTAGGGTGAAGCTGGTTAAGGTAGAGACTTTGATGAATGTTGTTGATTATGAGAAAAAAAAAGTTTAGATGGTGTTTAAAGACTATGGGCCTTTTGGCCCCTAGAAATTAAGAGACGATGTTTATTCCTTCCTATTTCTCTTGCAAGGTGTTCGACAAGTGGGGGAATTGTTGGAAACATGTGTGTCAACCTTCCAATTATATAAGGTTTATTATTAATGTATATATATATATATAGATATATATATATATTTCCTAGTTACATAGATAGGTGTAATATACAATGGGAGCATAGGGTGGAGTGGGATGTGTGTTAATACTTTTTTGTTAACAAAAACTATTAAATGGATGACATACATTAAATTAATGATATATTATAAATCTAGACCATTCATTATTAGGTTTTAGATCTGATGGTAGATATTTTGTTGGCTTGTCTTGCCCTAGAAGGTAACCTTATTTTATCAAGGCATTGTATTATAGATATAGTATCGTGATGTACTCTAAAAGTCTGATAGCTATTGTGTTATCTCTAGATCTTTGGTGGTGATACTCCTGTGAGAAGCTTTCTTTGCAAGTATATTATAATCTTTGTGATTTCTGAATAATATATTGGGTGGCTTTTGGAGTGTAGGGTTTTTCTCTTGAAAGGGTTTTCCCCATGTAAATCACTATGTTGTGGTGTGCATGATATTTATGTTTATTTCTATTTAAGTTTCTGTAACTGTTAAAGCTCTGTAAGGTTTTGCATTATCCTCCTCTAAAAATTAGTGTAGGAAGTTGTTCCACTACCTTAGCTTCCTTACAACTATGAGAAGCTAGTTGACAAATGTTCATAGAGGCTTTATAAGATGACTTAAAAGAACATGATCGGTGAGGCAAGTAAATAGAAAGATAGAATGCAACCATAGCCAAGGTAGAAGTTTTGCAACATTAAGGGTTTGGGACATAATTAGTATAAACCCCAACATAGTGATATACCAAAAACCCTTAAATACACTTAGAGGAACAAACCTTGAAATGTTTAAAAACTAGATAAGGAAGCTATTGAAGAGGATATATCCACATGGCTCTATAAGAAAGAAAAACAAACTTCCCCCTTGTTGGTTGAAGAGTACACTACAGGCCTCCATATTGTCAAGAACATGGGCTATAAAGGTCAAGGTGGCATAGGGCTTCATGAACAAGGCACTCTTGAACTTATCATAGTACCAAAAAATATGTTTACCAAGCACTTGGGTTTGGATCATCGGAACTTGTGTCCTTAGATCTTGAGTGTATCCTTAGTAAAGTAGCAAAGGCTTTTCCTACAGTTGAGAGCACCAATGAAGGCACCATGATAACTCTTTCACACACATCACTGACTTACTCCAAGACCTCAACATTTCTACCATAATCTTCACCTCCTCTACCTCTAATGACCTTCCACTCATCTATCCCTTGCTCATTGATTGGGATCAACAAGGACCTCTTGTTTTGGACAGATTTCAAAATGACAAGGCTATTTTTGAGCTTACGGGACTAAGAGCACATATACCATCTTAGAGACTACAAAATAGGATATGTTATAGATCTTCACACCAATGCCTACTTTGGGGAACAAGTTATAGAATCTTTAGTCATAAAAATAAAATAATAAGAAAAATAATAAGGTCCCCTAGTGAAAACCACAATGTGGCGCTAATGGACTATGAAAAAGTAGAAAGATAATATGTATCTAATGGTGAGAACTTCTTTGAGGAGCCATAGGATGAGGAATTTAACCTTCCCAAAGTAGTGCAATATCAAGAAAAACCTACAGGCCTAGTGGAAGATAAATTTGGGTACTATAGAGGAGCCTAAAATCACTTTCATGGTAGGCTCCCTCACACCACAATAAAAGTAGGACTTCACACCCTTCTTTCTAAAGAGAATTAAAAACTTTGCTTGGTCCTATGTAGATATGCTTGGCTTGGACCCATCTCTTGTGGTTCATCACTTAACAGTATATCCTGACACCAAACCAGTGAAACAAAAGCTTCATAAAATGCATCCACAAATTACACTTTTAGTAAAAGTTAAACTCCATAAATTGTTATAAGCTGGTTTCATCCATCCTATTGATTATCCCAAGTGGGTATTGAGAATTGTTTCAGTATAAAAAGTAATAGGGGGTATCCATGTTTGTACTTATTTCAAAGACCTTAATAAAGAATGTCCCAAAGATGATTTTCCCTTGCTTAACATTGACATCATTATGGATCTTACCGTTGGACATGAAATGTTATCCCCTATGGATGGATTTTCTGGCTACAATAAAATTTGCATATCATAAGAAGACCAACACAAAAGAGCTTTCACTTTTCCATGGTGTACTTACTGTTGGTAGGTCATGCCTTTTGTCCTTAAGAATGTCAGAACTACATATCAACATGCTATAATTGTAATTTCTCATGATATGCTTGACAAAATCATGGAAGATTATGTGGATGACCTCCTTGGCAAATCTACAATAAGAGAAGGAAATCTCTAAGTCCTTACATAGATCTTTGATAGAGTCGAGTAGTTCCAAGTACATTTAAACCCAAAGAAGCGTGTTTCTGGGGTAACCTTAAGAAAATTATTGGGCTATGTTGTGTCATGTAGAGGCATTGAGGTCGATCCTACAAAAGTAAACTCCATACTTTATATGCCTCTACCTAAAAAATTAAACAAGATTTGTAGCCTATAAGAAAAGCTCCAAGCAATCCATCACTTCATTGCATAGCTTATAGATAAATGCCATCCATTTTCACATCTTCTACACAAAAATGTCACATTTCAATGGGATGTTGTGTTTCAAAAATCTTTTGATTAGTTGAAAAATATATCTTGCCTCTCCTCCTATGCTTATGCCTCCCATTGCAGAGAAGCTCCTATTATTGTACATTTTAGCTATGTCATCAACATTAGGGGCACTTCTAGCACATCATGATAAAACAGGAAAGGAGAAAGCCATATACTATATAAGTCAAACCTTAGTGGGGTATGAGTTTAATTATACTCCATTAGAATGAGCATGTTTAGCGGTCATCCTTAGTTCTCAAAAACTAAGGCACTACATGCTTAGTCATAAGATCAAGTTCATTTCAAAAGTGGATCCATTAAAATACCTATTGTCAAAATCTACAATCATAGGATGCATGGAAAAATGGGTAATGATCTTGAGTGAATTCAAATATTGAGTATGTAGATCACGAAGCTATTAAAGGACAAGTAAAAACAATCAACTTGTTGATGCCCCTATTAATGGAGATAATCCACTCATTATAAAGTTCCTTGATGAAGCTATATTTTCAATCACTTTACCTACACAATGGAAGCTATATTTTGATGGATCTTATACTCACCATGGTTGAGGAGTTGGAATCCTATTTGTCATGCCGCAAGGTGACTGTATTCCCATGGCTTATAGGATCACTTTTTTGTGTACATACAATATAGCCGAATATGTTCATCTCTTATCACATGACTTAGAATGGCCATTTAGTGGAAAATTGAAGCATTGCACATGTGTGATGCAAGAACTTCTGGATGTCATAACTTTTGACCCAAGGGTTTGTTGGAGCTGAAATTTGGTTGGCAGATGCATCTTGAAGATTTTATTAAAAATCCCACAGAATTGGTGAATTCGGCAGGTCGCCATTTTGACACTTTTTCGAGACCTTTTTTGATCATCTAGGGCCTCAAAATGAGATTTTAATGTTTTTTTTTTTAATTTTCCAAGTTGCTTTTTCTAATTAGTTTTTGAACTTTACTTGCAATTAGATTAGAAAGTTGATGATTAGTCATCCTTTAGTTAGTTTCAAATAATTGGAAATTTTCATGGTCATATAGATATGGATGTGAAGTCACCAAAAATGGCAATTTTAGAAAGTTGCTAAAATCTGCCAAAAAAGGTAATTTTCATTTTTTTATAAATTTGGTATTTTTTAGTTGTAGCAGGATCAAATGGAGTGAGAAGGAATTTGAAAATAGTTCTGAGTTTTCTGGATATTCTTTTACAATAATAATAGTGTTGAACTTTATGCTATGAATTTTAGTTACATCATCTGGTATCAAAGCGGGAAGATAGATGGGAGAAGAAGTGGAAGAGCAAGTCTTTCCTAGATGCATAGGGATATACAAAATATGCAAAGATAAGTAAAAGAAATTGTTGGTATGCTGGCCAATAAGATATTGAAACTAGGAAGAGATGATTCTAATGAAGAAATAGGCCAAGGAGATGAAGATCAACATATAAAAGCTAAAGAGGAAGCAAATTAGAGCACCTAACTTTTAAAGAAAGGATTCTCAAAGCATTAGAGGGAAAAATGATGGGATTAGAATTGAAGTTTTTGAGTATGGAGGTAGTCTCAAACCATAGGAGTTGATAGATTGGTTGAATGACATAGGGAAATTCTTTGAATGCAAGACTATGATAGAGGAAAAGAAGGTGAAGTTTGCATGCACCAAGGGTCATGCAATGATCTGGTGGGATCATCTACGAAAGGAAATAACTAGAAAGGGAAAGAATAAAATCAAGCCTTCAAGCAAAATGGAGAAGAAGCTGAGAGAGAAATTTTTGCCTGTAGACTATGTGCAAGCTCTTTTTCATAGATTTCAAATTTTGAAACAAAACTTATCTACTATACAAGACTATACAAATGAATTTTACAAGTTGTCCATTTTCCTGGAGCATCAATAAAATGATGAACGGATGGCTGCAAGGTATCTAAATGGTCAAAAATTCTCTATTCAAGATGAATTCAACATGCATAGGGTTAACAATATGGAAGAGGCATACCAATTAGCTTTAAAGGAAAAATAAAAGAAAAGTAGACAATATTTTCAAAGGAATTGAGGAGCAAGTAGAGGGACATCATATCTATTGTGAGGTGGTTTGAATTATAGTCAGGGAGAATCATCCCAAGGAATAGAGAAATTAGAAGATATCCGACAAGATCCTCAAAGTCAACAAAGAGGAAGAGGATTTCATAGGGGAAGAGGTTATGGTGGTGGTAGAGGATGGGAAATCCCACAAAAACCTTTCATTTGTTATAGGTGTGGTGAAGAGGGTCATAGAGCATTTGAATGTCCAAACTATCACATGCAAGAAAGGAAACAAGGAGAACAACCCGAGTTGAACTTGGTTGAAGCTGAGGATGAATGAGAAGGGACAGAACTAGAGGTTCCACTAAATGTGGGTGAGGATCACATGATGAGAAGAGCAATGATGATTCCAGAAATGGAGCAAATACAGATTAAAGGTTGTGATGAATCTTTGCTTCAAACCAAAAATTTTTGAACCAAGTGCACATTAAGGGGAAAGATATGCCAAGTTATTATTGATAGTGGTAGTTGTGAAAATATGGTTTCTAGAGAAATGGCAGATAAACTAAATCTACACTATGAAAAACATTCCCATCCTTATTGTATTGCATGGTTCAAAAAGGAAATGAAGTCACTATTGATAAGAGGTGCTTAATTAAGTTTTCCATAGGAAAGACTTATAAGGATGAAATATGGTGTGATGTTACTCTAATGGTTGCATGCCATGTGTTGTTGGGAAGGCTATGGCAATACGATTGGAAGATAATGCATGATGGAGAAAAGAATGTGTACACTTTTTGGAAAGAAGGTTCCAAAGTGATTTTATTGCCTCTTAAGGATGAATGGAGGGTTGAGAGTATGTTGTCCACAAGAGAACTTATCAAGGAAATGAAGGTGACAAGGTTCTGTTATGCACTAGTGGTACAAAAAGATGGTGAGGAAATACCAATACCAGTAGAAGAAAAAAAGATACTAGAAGAATATGTTGATGTTGTGTCGGATGAGTTACCTAATGGTCTACCACTAAAGAGAGGTATTCAGCACCACATTGATTTGATCCTAGGAGTATCTCTACCTAATCAAACAACTTATAGAATCAGCCCTACCCACCATGTAGAACTCAATAGACAAGTGATAGACCTCACAAGGAAAGGTGCAATGAGGGAGAGTATGATCCCATGTGTTGTACCCACATTATTAACTCAAAAGAATGATGGCACATGGAAGATGTGCACATATAGTAGGGTAATCAATAAAATCACCATGAAGTCCCATCTCCCATTTAGACGACATGATGGATGTGCTTGTAGGGGATAAATACTTCAGCAAAATTGATCTACGAAGTGGTTATCGCCAGATTTGGATTCGAGAGGGGAATGAGTGGAAAACAACCTTTAAGACTAAGGATGGATTATATGAGTGGATGGTTATGCCATCCAGGTTATCTAATGCACCAAGCACCTTCATGAGGCTAATGAATATTGTACTACGTCCTTACATTGGTAAGTTTGTGGTGGTTTATTTTGATGATATTTTAGTTTTTAGGAAGAGCAAAGAGGAGCACCTATAGCACTTGCAGATCATATTGGATGTGTTGAGAAAAGAGAAACTTAGCAAACTTAAAGAAGTGCATATTCATACAAGAAAGTCTAGTATTTCTAGGCTTTGTCATCTCTGCAGATGGTGTCAAAATGGATACAGAAAAGGTTAGGGAAATTCTAGAATGGCCTATCCAAGGAGAATAACATAGGTAAGAAGTTTTCATGGGTTAGCCACATTCTACCAAAAATTCATTGGAAATTTTAGCAGTATTGTAGCACCTATAACAATTTGCACCAAAGGAAGGGAATTTGTGTGGACCAAGGAAGTTGAGGAGGGTTTTAAGTTTCTAAAGAAGAAGGTGACAGAAGCTCCTATTTTAGCATTACCAAATTTTGGTAAGGTATTTGAAGTGGATTGTGATGCCTGGCATGGAGGCATTGGAGCCTTACTTAGCCAAGCAAGTAAATCCATGTAGCCTTCTTTAGTGAAAAGTTGAATGAGGTAAGGAAGAACTATTCAACTTATGATGCAAAATTTTATGCAATTGTACAAGCATTGAGAGATTGGAGGCACTAGCTAGTGCCAAAGGAGTTTGTGTTGTTTATAGACCATATTGCCTTGAAATACTTGAACACACAAAAAATATTAAATAGTAGGCATGCAAAATGAGTCTCTTTATTACAAGGCTACAACTTTTTTCTCAAGCACAAGTCAGGAAAAAAGAACTAGGTTGTAGATGCTTTACGTAGGTGTATTACACTATTGACGATAATGGAAAATGAGGTGATTGGTTTTGATGCCATCAAAGATCTATATGAATCTGACAATGATTTTTGGGAGATTGTGGAATAGTTGGAAACCCCGGTAATAGGAAGCATGGACCACACTCAATGTGAATATCTTATGCAAGATGGTTATCTCTTTAAAGAAAAGTAATTATGTATTCTAGTTGGGTCCATGTGAGAGAATATGATAAGAGAGATTTATAGCAATGGGTTGGCTGGACATTTTGGCAAGGATATGACCATAGCTCTAGTAGAAAACAAATACTACTAGCTGAAGATGAAAAGAGACATAAAAAGATATGTGACAAGGTGTAGAATTTGTCATATGGATAAAGAACATTCATAAAATATAGGGTTGTATATGCCATTACCAGTACCTACTGAACCATAGAAAATTTAAGTATCGACTTTGTGTTAGGGTTGTCAAACACACAATGAGGTAATGACTCCATTTTTATTGTTGTTGATAGGTTCTCTAAGATGACTCATTTTATTGTCTATAAGAAAACTAGTGATGCAACTAGGGTGATAGAATTTTTTTTAAGGAAGTTATTAGATCGCATGGTGTTCCACAAACTATCACATCTGATAGGGATACCAAGTTTCTTAGTCATTTTTAAAGGACCCTATGGAAGAAGATGGGAACTAAGCTCCAATTTAGTAGTGCTTATCACCCCCAAATAAATGGGTAGACAGAGGTCATAAATTTCAAAGTTTGGGAAACCTGCTAAGATGCATCATTGGAGAGAAACCCAGAGAGTGGGACTTGGCCTTACCACAAACTAAATTTGCCTGTAACAATTCAGTAAACTAATCAATAGGTAAATCACCATTTCACATTTTTTATGGTAGGAATCCTAAGGGTTCTTTAGATTTGGTGCAGCTACCAATTGGAGACATGATTGCTGATGATGGAGAAGCATATGCAAAACATATTCAACAATTATAGAAAGAGGTGAGGCAGAAGCTCCAAGAAAGTAATGACAAGTATAAAACTATAGTAGATGCTGGTAGAAGACATCTAGTATTCACTGAAGGTGACTTAGTGATGGTTTATCTAAGAAGATAAAGTTTTCCCACCAGAACTTACAAGTTGAAATACAAGAAAATTGGCCCTTGCGGGATTACAAAAAAATCAATGACAATGCTTATGAGGTAGATTTACTAGAGAAGTTAGACATTTCTCCTGTGTTTAGTGTTTTTGATTTATATACTTTTCATGGTGATTCTCATGATGAAAAAGGTGAAGCTAAAGTAGATTGGAAACAATAGGTTCAAAGAAAGAAAAGGGAAAAGCTTGCATAGATTCTAGACAAGCAGACCATAGACACATGACAAGGTCAATAAAACAAGTTTCTAGTATAGTGGGAAGGTCTAACACAAGCAGATAATACATGGATTCCAGAATGGGAGGTGAAGAAGCTAGATCTAGATGAGTGGCACAAGTTCCAGGAAAATAACTTGCTAGAGCTACAGACTTTTCAACTAGAGGAGAATGATGCAGGAACTTCCGGAGGTCATAACTTTTCCCACGGGGATCCGTTGGAGCTAAAATTTGGTGGGCAGATGTGTCTTGAAGAGTTTATTAAAAATTCCACAAAATTGGTAAATTTAGTAGGTCACCGCTTTGACAATTTTTTGGGACCTTTCCTGATCATCTAGGGCCTCAAAATGAGGTTTTAATGTTTTTTCAGGATTTTCCAAGTTTTTCTAATTATTTTTTGAACCTTACTTGCATTTAGATTAGAAAGTTGATGATTAGTTGTCTTTTAGTTACTTTCAAATAATTGGAAATTTTCATGGTCATACGGATATGGATGTGAAGTTACCAAAAATAACAATTTTAGAAAGTTGTTAAACTCTGTCAAAAAAGGTAATTTCCATTTTTGTATAAATTTGGTATTTTTTTTTTAGTTGTAGCAAGATGGAATGGAATGAGAAAGAATTTGAAAGTAGTTGAGTTTTCTAGATGTTCTTTAGCACTAATAATAGTGTTGAATTTTATGTTATGAAGTTTGGTTACATCAACATGTCTATGGAGATTAACAACTCATCATTAAGAAAGTCAATGATGAGTAGCAAACTAAAGATGACAAACTAACTCCATACTAGAGGATGGTAGATAGATTCAATAAATATTATTCTAAGACCCAGTTTGAGAAAGTACCAAGACTAAACAATAAAGTTGCAAACACCATGGATACCATTGGATCCCTTATAGACATGTCGAATAACAGTTAGTAGTGCAAGTTTCTTATTGAGCAACTATTGATCCTTACTTATGATGTCCTAGATTTTGAGCAATCCCCCTGGTATCAAGAGATCTATGCCTACCTACATGATCATTTGCTTTTGCCTAACCTATCCGCCACTCAAGGCAAGACCTTCATTCACCATTCATCCCATTTCACCATCCTAGGTGACACCCTCTATTGAAGGAGTCTCGAGGGAACCCTCCTTAGGTACCTTAACTTAGAAGAAATCCAAAATAATTTATGTGAGGTACATGAGGGAATCTATGGTGCATGCTCTAGTGGTCCTACTCTTGCTAAGGAATTGTTGCGAACGGGTTACTACTGGCCAACTATGGAACAAGATTCTTACTAATTTGTCAATAAGTGTCTATAGTGTTAGCAACATAGCAATCTTATCCATGCACTATCACAAGAGCTACAACTGATCACTACTCCTTGGCCCTTTTCATAGTGGGGGTTTGATCTTGTTGGAATAATTAACCCTCCATCATCCAATGGCCACAAATTCATAATAACCACCATTGAATACTTCACAAAGTGGATTGCAGTCATTCCACTCACCTATATCATTGGCAAAAAAATAGCTAAATTTATCCTTCACTACATCATATGTTGGTATTGTATTCCCCTTGCCATTATTATTGATAATGAAAAACCCTTCAAAAATCAAGAATTTTTCTCCCTTTGCCAACAATTCAATATACAACACTGTGTCTCCACCCCTTATTATCCCCATAGTAATGGCAAAATGAGGCTTAAAACAAAACCATTCTAGATAAAAACCCTTAAAAAGACAATCAATGAAGCTAGTCATGACTAGCACTTACAACTCAACCCAGCCTTATGGGCTTACCACACAAGCATCTACATACCAATGGGAGACACACCATATTCCCTCATTTTTGGTTCCAAAGCCATTTTTCCAATAGAGGTTGAGTTCCCATCTCTAAGAATATCTTTGCAAAATCTCATTGATGAAGAGGACTATCACATTTCACGACTACATGAGCTAGAACTACTAGATGAGAGGTGTCTCAATGTCTTAAATAATCTAAAGGCTTGTTAAAATAGTCTCCGTCATAACTACAATAAGAAAATCAAAACTTAAGTAAATTTGAGATTGGTGACCTAGTGGTTAAGGAGAACCATAGGAATCAATAGGATTGAGACAAGAAAGGCAAGTTCCCAATTGATTAGGATCCTTTGTCATCACTACCAATTATGAATCACGTGCCTACCAACTTTCCACACTTGAAGGTGAGCCTTTGGATGAATCAATCAATATCATCCATCTGAAGAGGTTCTATGCTTGATTTTTAGAATATCCCAATTATTTTAAAAAATAAAAATTAAAAAAATTAAAGAGAAATAATCCATCCAATGGTGAAAACCACTTCGGAGGCATCGTGGGAAAGTACCATGGTGAAAACCTATTTACAAGTGCCATGTGTAGTAGATCCACCATCTATTAGGATTTCGTTTATCCTATCCATATGATCCTCAAAAGTATGTCTCCATTTATCCATTCCCCATCTTTTCGTTATCCCCATATCATATCTACCTATTAAACTAGATCATGGCTTGAAAATTGTTATTTAGTGTTATCATCTATCCTACCCTATAAATGTTTTGTATCCCATGTCATAATAAACACATCCTATCGCATTCCATAGTAAATAATCATACCTATTCTTCTCCCATATTGTAGGCACTTTCCTTGACCTAGTTTAAAGATTGGATCATTGTCGTATATATTGTAGTCATAGGGAAAGTTACATATTAGTGAGTTTCATGGATTCCATAGTAAACTTTGTCACCCATCACAAACCATAATAAATGTAACTTTTACACTTTGTCCATCACATTCCCATCTCGCAATAAATGAGCTTTCACAAGACTTGAGACTCAAACAAAAACAAACACCTTTATAACATCATACTCTAATGCAAATCATGCATGAGTCTACTTTTTGAAACAAAATAAAATCAAAAGATCCATTGTCTAATCATCTATGCCTACCATATCAAATTGTTCCTTTTAGGGATATATCCTTCCCATAATAGGCCTAATCCAATCCTATTACTCCTATCAATATTTGGCAAGAGATATGATGGCTGCATGATTTGTTTTGTCAATTGGTCTTTTATTTTGATTTATCTTTTGACCCCACTCTATACCTACCTAAGGCCACCTTGACCTTTCTATATCTTGGTGTGTTTTGATTGGTGTAGTCTAGAGCATGGTCATTGCTTTCATATGCCATGTTTGTTGGTTGTTCCTATACATGACCTACTAGGGCATGTATACGAACAACCTATTATTTCAGAGACAAGTCTATGAAAAGGATACATTGTCACCCTAGTTCTTTATACCTTTGTGCATAATATCCATTACTATATTAAAAATTTGGATTTCTCTCCACATAACAGCATAACCTAAATCCATCAATTATCTATGCCACATATTATCCATTATCCCATATTACTTTATATCTGATACTAAAGCATTCTATTCCACCTAACCTATCTTCTCATATTACTAATTATCCCCCCATCTTAACACCCATATTCATGTGTATCATGACCAAAAACAAAAAAAATCCATGTCATCAACCATTCCAGTCATCCATTACATCCATGAATTTCCTACATCCACACACAATCATAATCATACCATTCAATAATAATATTATATTAGTATCTATCATAAGCCATATCATCATCATCATAATATTAACCATCACATCATGAATCACATATATATCCATCAATCACATACATATATCATCTAACATCAAAGTCATCTATCCTATCATATAAACATGACATGCATAATAAATCAATCATAATCATTGTATTAACCATCATATCATCATTACCATGTCATATCCATATATCATCACATGTAAAAATAAGATAAAACCATCCATCATGAATCATAAACCAACATATATATCCATCAATCACATAAATATATCATCTAACATCAAATCATGTATCCTATAATATAATCATCATATGTATAATAAATCAATCATAATCATCGTATTAACCATCAAATCATCATTACCATGTCATATCCATATATCATCACATGTAAAAATAAGATAAAACCATTCATAATGAATCGTAAACCAACATATATATCCATCAATCTCATGCATAAATCATCTAACATAGGGTTTCACTATCTTCTATAATCATATGCATATATATCTAACATCAATATCATCTATCCTATCAACATCATATAATCATCACATGCATAATAAATCAATCATATCATAGGACATCATCACATCATAACATCATAAATGCCACTATCAAAAAGCCTCATCTCACATATATACAAAAATGTCATGATACATCACAAGTGTTTGTCAATGGGCTCCATGAGAAATAGTATACATATATACAAGAGCCTGCAAGCATATAATACATCATATATACTTCATCTACACAACACACCAATAACTCAATCTCCCACCCTTTGAATGTGTCAAGGATGTTGGTGGTGGTGGTCATGGACCCTCTGGTGGTTGTGTTGGTGGTGGCCCTATAACTAAAGAACTCGATCTCCCTTATCTTGAAGCCACTGAATGGCTCTATCCAACAAAACTAGGAGCCCTTTACTCTACTGGCATCACACTCTCATATAATGTCCTGTAATAATCCACCTCTCGGGATAACCTCGACATCTCTACAAAGGCTTGACCCATCCCATCACCTCCCACCAACCCTCTGGCCAAATCACGCTCTTGTTAGAGCCTAGTTGCATTGACCTCTGTCCTCCACTACTATATAATTACAACATCCCTCTCCACTATCACCTAGGCTAACAACCCCTGAACTCTCTGTAGATATGTATAGAATCTATCCCTCTCCACAAGTAATGCATCCAACTCTAAAGTCAATGTGGCCATACGTATGTGTACATCCTCATCTCTAACTCTATCACCCCCTCCATCTTTGGCACCTCCACTTTCATCTCCCTCTCCTCCATCTCTATCTCATCCATCTCCCCCTATGTCTATCTCCTCCACCTCCTCTACCCCCCATATCCTTTGTCTCCCCCACCTCCACCATCTCCTCCGCTTTCATGTGCCCTAGACGCCTCTCCTATATCTACTCTCTACCTAACTTGTCTCCAATCTCTATCATCAGCTCCATCATAATTTCTAGTTGCTTGACCATCTAGCCTAATTAGTTGAACTAGTCAGTGAGCCGCCCACCATGTGTCATAATTTGCAGTAGTGCCAGCATCATCAATATCTACTCATGGAACCCATGGTACTAGAACTACCCCTCATCACTCTACAATAGCTATTGCTGGGTATATAGCTAACCCCAATCATCCACCTCCCTGATAACATGAGGAAATATCGCCTCTTACCTTGGCTCTATCTGAGGTAACCCAAACTTCTATTGAACCCTGTCCAACATATACCTCTCAATGATATGGGTAGTCCAGCCAATAATGTACCTTGTCTATACTACATATGATAATTGCTCATCATCCCCAAGCCACACCTCACACTATCTCCATGGCTTCCAAATCACACTGTCAATATCATCAATCAATCTCCTCCAAAATTCCATGCCCCTCATCTGCCTATAATGAATCAAACTACCATACATATGCACATATGGTCATCCAACTCTCCTCACCCTTTCATTCAATGGCCTTAACACTGCTATACACTCCCAAGCCCATATATCAAACATCATCACACCACATGCCAAACTCCTCCCTCATTGATACACAACACAATGCATATCATGGTATAAGTGTGCTAGTACACATGTCCCCCACATAAATACCACTCCATCTACAATCATAAGCTTAAGTACTTATCCCCGACCAATAGAGAACCTGCATGAATGCCTATTCAGAGCCAATAACCTTCCAATCAACCTTGCTACAAATAGGGGCAAATCTACCAATCTCCCCATAGCACCTCCCAAATCCATAGCTATGTCTAGAACATGAAGGTCCTTTATGAAAAAAACCCTCTCCAAAGACTCCTCTCCTATCCTCAAATCATACTCCACAAGCTCCCCATGAATAGGTATCCATAATATCCTCCATACATCCTCCAAAGTAATAGTCCTCTCTCCTGTGGGTAATAGGAAAGAGCTCCTCTCACTTTTCCATTGCTCCACTAATGCAATCATCATGGACTGATGTGCTTGAATCTCTAGCATGAAAGCAATATCAAACAACCCAATAGCCACTAAAATCTCTAGATCCATCTCCGTAAACCTTGGCCTTAGCCTCATAGTAGGAGGCCTGACAGAATCCTCTCTAATACTATCTATAAAATCCAACCATATTATCAAACTCTTTAACATTCAAATTTATGAAAAATAGAACAAATGCACCTCATTTCCCTCTTTTAAAACCATACTAGGAAAAAGCACCTAATTTTCCATCAAATGCAAACCTCTTTTGCAAAAGTAAATCATTTTCTAGCATAAGCATCCTTTTAAAACAAAAGTGACTCATTTTCTAGCAAATGCGATCTACTTTTCAAAAGCATACATTGTGCTTGCAAATGTGTCACATCACTACAAAAGTGACACAAAATTCAAATGTGACTCCTTTTTATGCAAAAGAGCTAGATGTGACTCAAATGCACCATGCTAGGAAAAATTCAATTTTGCAAAAACACTAAAACTACCTACATTTATGACATCTAACCTACCCTCAAGATCAAGGATAAGGTACATAATGGTGTGCATGCGCCTGCTGGTTGTTGGAAGGACCGAATTTGCTTTATGTGGTGTGTATGACATGAAATCACCATCTTCTCATTATGCTCTGTTTCTCTAAACTCAACTAGGTGTGAATGAAAATGAGGTTAGATGGCCCCCCTAGGTTTTCCTTGATACCCTTCATTCCATTATCATTTTTTTGCCTAAATTTCTTCCATTTGATTCATTTCTTCATTCCGTGTCCATCCATAACCACCTATCCTCCCTGTTGAGAGTTCTATCAAAAAAATTACTTTTGTAACCAACCTCTCAAGGGGGTAGCCTTCTTCAATCACTCGTTCAGTTGAATGGGGTATATCACTATTATGATCATGCCAACACTATTTTTCTTTGAAATAACACTATAAAAGCATTGTCTCAAACAGGGGCAAAATGTAGACACCTAAATTGACTAACACATTTATGTGTCATCACACTTCATGTACATCATTTTCCTAATCCATTTATTATTTTATTTCCTCTATCCATATTAATTAAATAATTTTTAATTATTTAATTAATAAACTAACATTTCCTCCATGTTGTGTTAAATAAATTAATACAGTTTATTTAATTAATCGAACTAACACCCATTTTCTCACCACAAATAAATAAAATAAATATTTTATTTATTTCCAACATTATCCATTATCTCATTAATTAAATAAATTCATTTATTTAATTCCCCTAATTTCTCTCTCAATTCCACTAATCACTCTCAATCAAAAATGGCTAACTCATCAATCAAATTTGTTAACTCCCTCATCAAATCCTTTAGATCAATTTCAATCATTGATCTTTCAAGCCATTTTCCACTGTTGATCATCATTTTTGAAAATCTATAAATTGATATGCATCCAAGCCATCGTGATACACATCTTTTGCACATAAGTATATGTTGTTAATTTATCTCTATAATATCCATTATCATACAAAGGTTATCCTAAATTGTTGAGCAATACATATAAGATATTTACTCTCATTTTGTGAAAGAGCATAATTAGTGGAATTTGGGTGCATTCCATTCCACTCTATCAAGGAGAAGACATTGATTGAGGTGAAGGTAATGATTGTTGTTGATTTATCTTTGTGTTTGACCTCTTTCGATTTCATATCTGTTAGAAGGAATGAAGTCCTAATGGAAGGGAAAGTTCCATGAAATGGAAGGGAATGAATGATTTGGTCATTGGGACACATGCATGGATTCATCATGGGACTAGAGAAAAGGATGTGAGAAATGTGGATAAATCTTAAGAAATTGAAGGTGGGAACCAAAGATGAAAATGAAGAGAAATGTGTTAAGGAAATTTGGAAGTCAAATTCATTTCTGCAAAGGAGGAAAATGAATATTTAGAAGATGTCGAGAAATGTAAGATTTGGAAGCAGAACTAGATGTCAAGATATGATATGAGGTGAAGGGAAGACATCCTAAAGTCTAAAGAGGAAAGTCCATAAAGAGGAAAATAGAAGATATAAAGGTGCAGAAAAAACATGTAAGACTGGATATGTGAAGTGGAGGTATGAAATGGATGAGATTTGAAAGGTTGGGAAAGTTTCACAAAAGGGATTGTGAGGAATTTGAGAAAGGAATGGGGAATTGGAGGTGGATGGGATAAAAGAAGAGAAAGATTGCAAAATTGAAGGTGGGAATCAGATATTAGAACAAGAGGTGAGCATATCCAATTTAGAAGTGAAATTTTATGAAATAGGGTAGGAGGCAAGTTGAAGAAGTGCAAAAAAGGAATGGAGGTTGGAAGGAATGTGAAAAAATAGGGTAGGACGAGATGTGGAATTGGATGTGAACACATTTGGTCTGGGAGGGAAATTTTACAAATGGGATGAAAGGTGAAATAAAGAGGTTGAAAAAAAGTTAAGCTTAGGATGTTGAAATTGAAAGATGAAAGTATGAAAGAACATACCAATTTTACAAAGTAAATGAAAATGAGAAAAAGGGATGGGAACACAGGAATAGGATTTGTAGGAAAGGAAGGGGGAGTTGGATGTGAATATTAAAAATTGAAAAAATTGGTAGTCTATCAAAAACCTATAAACCAAAGGGAATAGGTGGAAAGAAAAGACTAAGGTCTTGATAGAAGTCCTACAAAATTTTAATTCAGAAAAGGAAGTGGATACATAATGGGAAGCCAAGACAAAATGTCTGGTAGTTGGTCAGGATTCCACAAAATAGAAAAATGTATGGAAATGAAAGAAGTGAAGGGCTTGAAGAAATTTATAGGGATTTCTTGTGGGACCAGAAGTTAGGACCAGATGGGAGGTGAAAAGGAAATGTTTAGTAGTCCACTAAGACTTTGCAACTTTACAAAAAACACCCAAAATGACTTAGAAACTACCAATTTTTTGGACACTCCAAAATATGATAGGAACATGGGGAAGACAATGTACAACTTTAAGACAAAAATTTGACCAATAGAGGGCCCATTAGAGGATTTCTAAGATTGGTTATTGATGATGAAAAAAATACATCCAAGGCAACAAAGGGGCACCAAATTTAGATTTTTTTGACATTTTGGGTAGGTGCCAACAAGATCAACCGCATCTTTTATACAAAATGAAAAACACAACCATAAATAGACAACAAAACCTCTCACATAGGGATGAACAAGACACACTCAGATGAAAATTAAACACAAATACCTATTGGTACTGATGGAACCCTATAAAATTTTTCATGCTTTTGATAATTTTGTTCCCAGCTCTATGTCATTTGATCATTAGATTTCCAAAATTAGGGTTTCTCTACTAGAGAAAATGCTCTGACTAAGATAAATTTGTTAAAACCCTAAACCCTCATAGTATGAAGTCTTAAAAATAGCCACATACAATATAATTCTTCAGTTACTGCTTATTTCCTGTCACCATCCTTTAAAGTTTTCCCTCATGCCTTTCTGCAACATTGTTTACTGGCCCCTCGCCAAGTAGTTATGATCTACAAACCACACCTAGGACAACTTTATTCTTAAAGAGAGAGTCAACCCAATTGGCCATCCTTCTCCTAAAGTGGCAGAAGTAGTACACATGTCAAGATCCAGTCCTACTAGCTAGTTTTGGCAGGTGGCGCTAGCAGATTCATTTCTGCCCATCCACCCAAGAAAAGATACAAAGGAAGTTGGCCTCAGCAGAAACATGGAAAGGGTGACAACTGGGCAAGGACCATCCAAGATGGCAAGGAGGTGGCTCTTGAGTGTGTTACAAAATGGTTTCTCTTTGATTTTGACATTCCGCCATACTCCACCAAAGGATTTTTTGAGTGACCACGGAATGATGGAATGTGGACATGTAGGTTTCTAAGTGATGGGATTATTACATTAATGACAAGGATCTGATGTGGCATGAAACATGACTGCTTTTTTGAGAAATCCTTCGATCGAGTACAGGAGATCGAGATCTGACGGTTATATGCTATTCCACCAAGATCATATCTCTGACCATATCCTTCATATGCAAAATGGCGGATGCCATCTTAACTGCACTGCAAGAAGGACTTCACCTTGGGATCACAGCTAGAAAAGGCTATCCAGATGGTAGGATACTATTGAAAGAAGCAAGCAATAATGTCCTACCTAGAATAGGATCAAATCAGCACTGTCAAGTTGTGCCAGCTGGGATCAAGATCAATGGCCTAAATTCAAAGTTATAAATAGAAGGATTTGTTGGCATTGAATTTGACTAGGCTTCATTACAAAGCATTAATTGCTCAGGCATGTGCAGGGTCTCTGTCACTGCTGCTCCTGAGGAATTTGATAATAGAATAATTTTGCTTATGCAAGCTTGACCTTTGGAAATCTATGCCTCCACCATGATTGACATTTCACTTGCTGTGTGATGAAATTTGATGTGATGACAGTGCTTAATTAGGAGAACCAAGACACCTAATTTGGCAAAATTCAATGCAAGAAGTGATATTTGTAGTTATGCGTAATTATGAAATCCAATCTTTCTGTCCACTTATGGTAATATTTAAGAGATTTCCATTTATGGCAGGAATGTTTCGAAGTGACTAGAAAATTAATACAACACAGATGTGCGGATGTATGATTACATCCCAAAATTTCTATAAAAAGGCAAGTGTTGATGTTATCATTCATACTATTTAAAACATTCTAACAATATGGCTTTCCCCTATTCCTGTGTGATCTATTTTCTCCCCTATTCTTTGGAATTTTCTTCCTTGTTCTCATGGATATCAATCTATTCTTACAGAATTAGAAAGACCTGAAATTATCTCCTCTGGAATAGGTGGTGCAAGGAAAAATAGAGATTAGTAGCAGTGTCCATTGCAGCTCTGTGATTTCTTCTCCCTTTTCTTATCTCATCTAATAGAGGGTTCTGAGGGGTATTCTTCCTACTCCAGTAGTTCCTTATTTCTATGAGTTGGCAGATTCCCTTCTGGAATAGAGAAGATTCTAGCTTCCTCTACCCCTCCCTTACATCTAATTTTCTAATAGAGCATTAACTTTAGGTGTAAGGAGATTGCCCCCTGGATGAAATACATAAGGGATTAGAGGAGAATTGTTGTTGTTTCTGCTATTCTCTTGGCTTGGCATCCAATACTTTTGAGGCAAGCTAGGTGTGGATTCCCCAAGTTTCTTCTCAATTGAAGTTGCATGAAACTTTGAGACTTGGAGGGCAAAATCTCACCTGTGCAATGGAACCTAGAAATAGTGAAGGAGATTCTGTCATCCTGGGTTTCCTTTCAATGTTGTTCCTTGCATGTTTTCTCATTCTTTGGTGTGCGGTTTGAAAAGGTAGAGCAATAAAGGCTCTCATTAAACACTTTGATGGCATCATCAAAGGCCCAGTTCCTTTTCTTGCCAACATGGAAGCTGAACACACAGTTGTGAAGTGGTTACACCAACCTCTTCTTGTAGCTGAATCTATTGGTTACAAAACAATTGTAACTTCTTTTGTCATAAGCACGAAGCTTGTTGCTCCCTTATCTCTATAAAAGGGAATTTAGGGCTTATGAAAAAGCATTTGTTCGAGATCATATTTCCAGACTTAGTTTGAAATAGGGATCAATCTAGTCAGGGAGGAGTTGTAAATAAGTTTGTTTTCTGCTAATAGAATTAGTTGTCTATTTTCAGGTTTCCAATTTGAGTCTTTTTTGGTTTCTTGATAGAACTATTGAAAGCTATGATGCAAGTTACTGAACAGTTTATTTTATAAATTTTGTTGAGTTTTGGAGTATACTGTCTCCTACTTCATGTATACAGTTTCACATTATGAATATATATTTGGTTAAAGATCATCTTTATATATCGACAAAGTCTTTCATGTGCTGACATTTTCTCTTATGGTTTTTACTCAAGGAGTAATGTAAAATTGCGATTAGAAAATATCAAATGTGATTCGGGTGTATAGGGATAACTAAGTATGGTTGATTCCAAAACTAGTAGAGTATTTTCAATGTAAGGCATTGTTATACCTTTACAGTAAACTGAGGTTTTTTACATCGCAACCTATTTAGTTTTTATCAGTTTAATCTTTTTGACTCTTTGGCCCTTGGATAGGCACTGATCTGTTTCATGGATACCATACTGAACTTACGCCTGTCTGATTATCCTCAAAATATTTTAAAAATCAATCCAAATATTTTCCTTTCCAGCAATAGGCTTTTAGGATATTTATTTTGATTAAGTTAAGTTTTGCATGTTCCTTTGCAAAGAATAACATAAGAGCTTAAAGAATCTATCCAATCCCTTTACTTTATCATACATTCTTTCAAGTAGCTTACGAGGAACATATATGTGATAGGAACAATGTTGACAAGCTAATATCTCTGGAAAACCCCATCCATTTGAGTAGAACAATGTTATCCCCAAGAAAAGAAGACATTAGTTGAAGAGAGATAGCCAGAGAGTTAGAGATGATCCATCTACATAGGAACACCCTCCTTGGTTTCATAGAGCCTATAGTGCAGAGGAAGAAAAGGGGGATTGAGAAAGCCTTCTCTCCCTAATCTCCTATTCGTTGGTCAATCCCTCAAGGTAGATCAATCATTAGTAAGTGGCTATTTTATAGATTTGTTGTGAGAATCAGGTTGGGAATTTAAAACAACCAACAAGTACAATCATATATCTTAAAGAAAATGCATCTTCTACTTCCAATTTCACCAGTTTAATCTCATACATATGTATATACAAATATACATACATATGTATGTATATACTAGTCTATATACATACAATACAATCCCACTTTAGATAACATACAAAGCTATAAAAGTACCAAGGCCTCCAAAGCGTAGCCTGCATCAAGTTGATAAAGGTAATTTGTTTATGAGACTACTAAAAATATTAACTCAAATATGTGCAAACTATTGAATTTCTAGTCTTGCAAGTGCATTAAAAATTTAAGCAAAAATTCAAATAAACAAGTAATTTAGTTTATGTGAAGTTTTGCAATAGGGTAAAAATGGCATACAAGAGGCTAAAATTGAAAACAAAAATGTATTTTCTTTAATCTTTGTGATTGTACCAACATGTATTTGTGTTTAATTTTCATTTGAGTCCATCATTTACTTCATATCTCTTGGCACAATCATTGAACTTGAAAAAATGCACAAAATAAAAAACACAACCACACACATGAAAAGTTCTCTCACACAGAGCTAAACTGCATGAAATCAAATAATAATTAAGCATAAATACTTGTTGATACAATGTAAGAGCTTGAAGAAAATACATCTTATTCTCACAATTTCATCAATTTCTCATACATATGTATATACATACTAAATGTACATACATCACAAATATTCATATTTATATATATACACATATATATGTATGTATATATATATACTTTATATACATACAATACAATCTTACTTTTGACAAGTTACAAAGACATAAAAGAACTAAGGCTTCCAAATAGCAACTTGCATCAATTTAATAATGGCAATTTTTCTCAGGGATTGCTAAAATATTGACTAAAAAATGTACAAACCATTGAACTGATAGTTTTCTTGTTTTCTTCTGAGAGGGGGTGTGAATCAGTTGTCTTCTAAACTCTAATACTTGCAGCAATTTATCTTCTTTGTCACTTATTCACAAATTAATGATATAACCATGAAAGCATAAATTAACAACACATGAGTAGAAACATAATTAACACTCATAACACCAAGATTTTTATGTGGAAACTTGGTTAAAGGAAAAACCACAGTGGGGCTTAACCCACAAGAAATTATACTTTGTTAAAAGTATTACAAATGGGGAAGACACATGCCTTCAAAGCACACTACCCAGAGGTTGCTGCTCCAAGAGGTTCACTGCCTACAAAAATGATTACAAGAAGATTATAGAATGTTTGAACTAATGAATAGCATATACCAATGCAAAAATTCAATTCCGGTTAAGCACAGAATACTAATCTTACACACTTCATCTTTACTCTGCCTTGTTTTACTCTTTGGCCATAACCCAAGCTTAGAGCTTCACATTCACACTTCTTTCTGCTTTTTTCACACTTACTCCATCATTACCTCACACACACACACACTTCAAAACATTTGAATCCATCAGATATATATATGCACATCAAGAGATTCAATCAATTGTAGTCAACTTCAAGAAAACTTAGAACATTTATTAAGAACTCTGCTTTGTCGGCAAAATCCATACACAAACAACAATGCGAACCAAAAAATTGTGAGACTTTGGAATATCTTCTCTGTCCTTGGCTTGAGCAATGGAGGCCAATTTTATCTTTTGTACTGGAGATAAGGTATCAAAATTTATTGGACCTTGTATTATGTCCTGATCTTCTTCAATTTGTTTATCTTTTTCCAAAATTTCCTTCACTGCTTCTGCAGTGTCTCTTGCCCAAGATGCATATGTATCTATTTGATCCTTATTGGTACTGTCAACTGGATTGACCTACTTGGGCTCTTCATCAACCTTTATAGTCTCTTCTTTTTCATTTATGTCCTTGGCCTTTTCTACTTCTTGGTCCTTAGCTTCTTCTATTTCATGCTCTTTATTCTTCAATGAATCATCTTCAGGTTGAACATTTGGCTCAACATTCTTCTCTGTATCTTATTTTTTAGATTGATCTGGAGGAGTTTGACTACATCCTACATCATCAGTTTTATCTATCATTTTTTCATCTTCTTTGTTTATTGCTTCCT
Source organism: Cunninghamia lanceolata (assembly GCA_027924645.1). Taxonomy (NCBI): domain Eukaryota; kingdom Viridiplantae; phylum Streptophyta; class Pinopsida; order Cupressales; family Cupressaceae; genus Cunninghamia; species Cunninghamia lanceolata. The sequence goes on along the minus strand of BSBN01000248.1, from coordinate 927,148 downwards.
CTTCCGGAACAGAGCAGTCATCTATCTCAGTTTGCTGCTCATCTCTTTGCTGCTCTTCATCATTCAGAATTGATGCATCCTTAGTATCCATTAGTTCTTCTGTAACCATCTAGAACTTGTTTTTGTCTAGTGCTTTCTTCAGAATTTGTTTTGTTTCTTTAACTTCATCAATATCTCCAATCATCAGCTTGTTCATCCTTGTTTTGCTTCTGAATTCATTCTTGACCTCTTTAAAAAAATTATCTGCTTCTTTGTTGGAGATCACCAAACACAAACTAGATAACACATGTTCCCTCAACTCCAAATCTTTAGCTTTAGCAGCTTCTTTCCTCATTTCCAAAATGTTACTTAGACTCGTAGGAATTTCAGATAAAATTTCCACAAGAGCTCTATTGAATGTATTCAAGTAGTTTATAGCGGCATCCTCTAGAATTCTCTTGTTTGCATCATCAAAGGTGTCATAGTATTTTATTATGGGTTTTAGATTCCCATGAATTGTCACAACATTCACAATTTCTTCTATAGACAAAGTGGATTTTCTAGCTTGGGTTTCAGTATTTTATCTTTTACTTACCTTCATACTTCTGGAAGGCTTATCTTTTGCAGCCTTTGAAGCTTCTGCTTTCTTTGTCTTTATTTCCTTTACTACTTCATCTGATTCTATTTCCTCATCATCTTTAATGCTAACATATGTTCTGGATGCTTTAGTCTTCATTCTTTTACCATCTTTATCACATGGTTTGTCTTCCAATTTTTATGTTCTGATAGGTTTTGTGTGAGCAGAGGTAGCAACTGAGCTTCTTGTTTTTCTAGGCTAGCTAGTGGAGACTTCCGGAGCACTTCCTTGTTTCTTATCCTGCATCTCCTTCTCAGCTTTTTCTATCCTTTCTTTGTTCTACTTCACAACTTCATTAGTTATGCCAATACTTTCAGTATACATTTCTACTTGCCTTTGAGTTATCCTCTTGATTTCAGGTTTTCTAAGCTCAACATGCAGTTTCATACTTAGCTCCTCATAAGTCCCAAATCTTTCAATAGAATTATCCATGGATTTTCTCAAGAGATGTTGAGCATACATATCTAATATTTTCCCATCTACCTCATACTCCATGGGCATGATCCAAACAGTTCTAGGTTCTACTACTTCCATTAAGCACTGATCAGTGTCCACCATGAAACAAATTTCATTCTTGTATTTCTCAACAACTAATTTAGGGATTCTTTCGCTAGAATACTTCATGCTTTAAAAATTCTTGAAGTAATCCCAAATTGTAGTTCTCTATGCTTTAGAGTCACCCATGCTGTTCAAGTGCTCTCTTATCTGTATCGTAATTGGTTTATCATCTGTTCAACACATGCTTTTCTTGTCTGGTAACTCATTCATGAAATAGAAGAACAAACATAAGATCAGTGTACCATATTTGAAGGTGTTCTTATCCTTCTTTACCTTATTCAAATTTTCCATCAGCTAGTTCTGCAACAACTCACACAAGTAATAATCAACATTCTCTCTTAACATTTTGTACGCAGCATATGTCATCATTCTAGAAATAGAGTTCTCCCTACTGGAGTGATAAATTTTGTAACCAATTACCATTGAAGCAAACTTAACATCTGGATCAATAATGTCATTGATTTTCATTGCCCTTTTGTCAAACCTTGAATCGATAGCATCAGTTATTGATTGAATCTTCACTGCTTTCAACATTGGCAGTCCACTGGATGAGTTTAACCCTGTCACAGCCTTGATGGCATCCTTGGTGATCTTGTAGGGTTTCATTAGCCATATAAATTCATCATGCATTTGGTTCAGCACATACTAGACCCACTCATCTTCGTTGAAGGATGGAAACCCTATAATCTGAATGAAATGTTTATCGTGCAGTGCCTTATATTTAGGTTTAAGACCATGAATTTCATCCCTTAGATGATTCTTGAACAAATCTACAAACCTTGAGTCCCCAAATTCATCTATGCTCGCATGAATATAGACCCTAATATCTTCAACATGTAATACACCATACGAAACACTTGAAAATGCATCTAATGGGTCAACTTCTACTGATTTGTGTGCATGTTTCTTGAATTTGGGTCAGGGCCTTTTAGTGATATTAATAATCAAAGGTGTATCCATTGTAAAAGATTTCAAGTTCAAAGCTTCGCATAAAAATACCTCTTTCATGGAATTAGGGTTAGCTGATGAATTAGCCAATCGCACTTCAAATCTTTGAAATCTTAGCTTAGCTGCTCTTTTGCTTGCTCTCTTTGAATGCAAATTGATCCAAATAATGAAAGGATGACCTTTTATTCTCCACAAAACCTAATTATCCATTGTAATAAATGTGTTTCCCTAACTTCATTTGGTTACTCTATTTTTGATACATTTTCTCATGAAATGCTCCTCAAATCACCATATCCACTTCTTTTCTTCTAGAAATCATTTCAAATGATCTACAATAACCCAAATTGCCTTCTCTCATCGTGCCAAATTCAAGCAGCCACTTACTGGCTAGGGGAATTTGATTTTCAATGCAGCTCCCCCTGAGCTAGAGTTCTCATTTTAGTTTCCTGAGGAATTCTCAGCACCGGATTCCTGTGCGGACCCATCACCATCATTTCTTATACTTTTCTTCACCCATGTCTTTTTCATTTCATTCTAGATCTTATTTACATCAACTTTACCCTTGCCTTTGTCTTGTCTCTGCTCATCTGGTTTTCTGCTTAACAGACCTCTTCTTTCATTATTCTTGCTTCTATAAAATCTTGCAATATGACCATATCTATTGCAATTAAAGCACACAACATTTCTTTGCTTATTTACTTGATTTCCTCTTGTTCTGCACTGATTAGCCATGTGTCTAAATCCATTGCATCCAAAATAGTAGCCATTGAAATAATTGACATTTCTTCTTCTGTTAGAGTAGTTTATCATCATATTTTTGCAATCTTTAGATCTATGACCATACCTTTTACAATTGAATCATTGATCAGAGAAGAATGGATGAATTTGATTCATTCTACTTTTGCATTGAGTATCTCTATGACCAAATTTATTGCAATTGAAACAATTTCCATTGAATGATGGATACCTTTGAGCATTATGTTGTCTTATCGGAGGTCTTCTAGGTCTATTCTCCCATTCCTTGATTGAGAATTTCTTTGTCTAGATATTGAGCTTTCACCTTTCTCATACCCAAGACCATGCTTATCACCAGCCTTCTTCTGACTCTCAAGAAGCACTTCAAGTTTAGCTGAGCTTATTTTGAACTTCATGTATTCATTTGCAACTTCTAGGTCATGTCTGAGGATGACAATTTGTCTTTCAAGTTCCTCCTCATTATACCTGCATTCTTTTAGATCAGATTTTAGGTGACCAATTACTCTGTCCATTCTACAGAATTCTTCTGTTCTTTCCTTTAGAGTTTGATTCAAGTTTTCTTCAGTCTTCTTCCTTTCTTCAATTTCTTTGGTTAGCCTCATCACCCTAGACTCCATCTCATGGTTTAGAATAGAAACTTCTTTTGTCAGCTTCTCACATTCCTTTGTCTTTTCTTCCAAAGTCTCATTCATGCCATTTTCTTTAGTAGAATTAGCTAGCTATTGAAGTAGATCCTTCCTCCTTTCCATATATTTTTTTAGTTTTTCTTTTAACATCTCAATGCAATCATCAGCATATTTAAGGTTTGCTTTCATTTCACTTACTTCTGCTTTGGACTGATCAAGATCTTCTAAAGCCAATTGAAGTTGTTCTTTGAGTGAACCCATTGAAACTCCTTCCCAGATCTTCCTCAAGCTATTAGGCTTCTTCCAAGGAACCTTGCTCTGATACGAATTGTTGGAATTAGTGTAGACAACTGAGAGGGGGGTGAATCAGTTGTCCTCAAAACTCTAATACTTGCAGCAATTTATCTTCTTTGTCACTTATTAACAAATTAATGATATAACCATGAAAGCATAAATTAACAACACATAAGTAGAAAAATAATTAACACTCATAACACAAGGATTTTTATGCGGAAACCCGGTTAAGGGAAAACCCACGATGGGGGTTAACCCACAAGAAATTATACTCTGTTAAAAGTATTACAAATGGGGAAGGCGCATGCCTTCAGGACGCACTACCTAAAGCTCACTACTTCAAGAGGTTTAGTGCCTAAAGAAATGATTAAAAGAAGATTACATATGTTTGAACTGATGAAAAGCATCTACCAATGCAAAAATTCAGTTCTAGTTAAGCATAGAATACTGATCTTACACACTTCATCTTTACTCTGCCCTATTTCACTCTTCCACCATAACCCAAGATTAGATCTTCACCTTCACACTTCTTTCTTCCTTTTTCACACTTACTCCATCATTACCTCACACACACACACTTCAAAACATTTGAATCCATCGGCTATATATATCTGCATCAAGAGATTTAATCAACTGTAGTTAGCTTCAAGAAAACTTAGAACATTTATTAAGAACTCTACTCTCTCAGCTAAATCCATACACACACAACAATGCGGACCAAAAACTTGTATTCTCAAATCATCAATCATGTTGGCCAATACCACTAGTTATCATAAAGCTTAACCAACAAATTTTCTTCATTTGGACCAAGATGCATATAACTTTTGGATCCTTCACCACCGGAGGCTACATTCCTAGATTTAGATAGTCCTAACAATCCTTATTACTCCCTCAGATCCACATCATACTGTGATTTACCACTACAGAGATCCGGACCTAGATACTAGACCCTATCACATGCTCTGTTTCTGACTACTTAGACTTGGACAAATCTTCACTCTGACTTCCGGTATGAACAAATTATGTAATGCAGCTATGTAAGATGGACTTAGTTGCCATCAATGACAACACCTGTCATGCATAGCAGTGTCTCATGCCAACAAGTTTTTGTTGATGTATCAGACCTTAGGGCTTGAAATTTGCTTTTGACTCTAATATTGACTAGGATTCTACGCTTCTAATTTGTTATTGAAGACATTTTAAATGCTCTAAAGATTTTATTCATTTTGTTGTTTACATGTTTTAAAAATTTTATTCATTTTGTTGTAATTGTAAGTTACACTTTTCAATAGCACTAATTTAAAGGTAATGAAAAGAGTCAAAATATTATAAATTAAAAAATATATATTCAGTTTTCTTATTTTCCTTTCATCAAATTTGAAAAATATATGTATTTTCTTATTGACATTTTTGTTGATGTATTGGACCTTGGGGACTCATATTTATGGTGTCCCTAATATTCATTAGGATTATGTACTTTTTCTTTGTTATTGAAAACATTTTAAATATTCTAAAGATTTTATTCACTTTGCTATTTAAATGTTCTAAATTTTTTGTTCATTTTGCTACAATTATGAGTTACACTTTTCAATAGCACTAATGTTTGAGGCTTAAATATTCTTTACAATTGGCTCCACACATATGTATTTCTTTACAATTTTAGATGTAATGAGAAAATTCAAAATATTGTAAATTAAATTAATGTGAGTGTACCTTTACTAAGTTTAAGCATCTCACATTTTTGACTAGGATGCCTTTTGAATGAGGAGCAACAAATGATGGCTTCATGTCTAGAGACTTTGATATTAGTGAAAATAATGTTGGAAAACTTGTTTTAATCCATTTGTCTATCATTTCAAACAAGAGGTTTCTTGTTGTTAGTGACTTTTCTAACTATTTCCAATTTTTCTAGTTTGCTAGCTACTTTTATGTTGATTAAACCTCTAGCGTTAACCTCTTTGACCCCATTCTTATCACATTTACTTTTACTTCCATCTAGGAACTATGTATCTTAGAATAATATTTCATAGAAGAGCACATCAGTCCTTCATTTTATTATAGAATAGCTCGTTGAGTTAGTTTTAGTATTTCAATAGAACAATGACATGGGAAGAACAACTATATTAAATGATTGTAAACCTTCAAAATATCACTCTACAAAGCCCCAAACTTGCCCTCTAGATCATCCATGACTCTTGCATCATAACAAACAAAATTTATTCTCTAGACCAACCACACCTATAGAAAATGAAAAAAACTATAAATAGACACAAGAAAAGCTCTGTCAGACAGAGCTTAACAACACAAACTCAAATGAAAATAAAACATTAATACTTGTTAGCACAATCATAAAACTTGAAGAAAATGCATCTTATGCTCAACAAACATAGAAAAAAATATTTTCAATAATGAAATAGAAAGAAAAATTGTATAAAATGATAGTAAACCTTCAAACCCTCATTATGCAAAGCTTCAATAGTGAAATGGAAGGAAAAACTATATAAAATGATAGTACACCTTCAAACCCTCACCGCCCAATGATTCAATAGTGAAATGGATCTCAACTACATAAAATGACATTAAACCTTCAAACCCTCACCATGTAAAGCCCCAAACTTTCCCTCTAAACCAACCACGACTCCTACATCATAAAAAAATTAAACTCTAGACCAAACACACACAAAACAAAAAAGCATAATATTACATAGACATAGGAAAGCCTCTCTTATAACACATGCTCAAATAAGAATTAAACATAAAATACATGTTAGCATAGTCATAGAGCTTAAAGAAAATGCATCTTTTGCTCACAATTCTAGCCTCTTGTGTGCCTCCACATTTTACATTCATGTCTACTAGGGCAATGCAAACTATAATGCATATGATATGAAGAACCTAAATAAGAACATTTATTTATCTATTGGCCACTAGTCAAGTTGCATACAATATGCATACAAATAATTAGAAAACACTATTTTTTTTACTACATGGCATTTCATTGGCTCTACCTTGTTTTCTTGATTAAGAAAACACACTAGTTTCATAAGTTAAACCAACAACATTTATTTGATGAGCTAGGTACTATCCAAGTTATACACAACATACATACATATAAACATTAGAAAATAATTTATTTTTGGCTACATCACACTTGATTGGATCTAACTTTTTTTCTTTTTTATTAATCAAAAAATTAGAAATAGTAAAAATTCGCATGGACAAATCAACATGCCACAAACTAGCTATATTTAAAAAATAAAATTGCAAAAAATATTAACTTTACAAAATTTAATTAATTTTTACATTTGCACAAATTCCCAAAAAGATTAATGCTAAAATGTGAAGATAATAGTATTGTTGCCATAGGCAAGGACTAATAAAAGTGTGACTCATAAATTCGCACATGAAGATGAATCAAAGGAAATAATCTAAACAACAAATCATACCTTCCTCTATAAGCAAATTTGACCCCACCAATCGAGCATAATTGGAATGCACCCAACTCCAATGGATTTGCTCCTTCGATCTTTGTGAATATGTGGATTGCTCATGTCAACAACATAACTTTGATCTCCCAAAATGAATTAAGTGCAGCAACGTAAGTTTACGGATATGAGAGATGATTGAGAACTTGGGAAGAAATCTTATTTGTAGACTTTCAGAAATGAAGATCAATGGTGGAGAATGATCAAAGAGATCAATAGATGGAACTCGATGAGAGGATTTGAGAGAATGAGAGAGTGACAAGTGTCCTTGTCCTCCCATGAATCGGGGGATTTAACAAGTGAGTTGACTAAATTCATTGATTTTTTTATCTCAATTGATTAATTAGTTAACTAACTTGATTGACTAGTCAACTGATTTGATTGAACTATTAAGTAGATTGATTGATTAGTTAACTAATTTGATTGATTAGTTAATTGATCTAATTGAGACTGATTTGAGGGAGTGATGAGAGAGTCATGGTGAGACAAGAGTGAATTATGGCGAGAGGAAATTAAATAATTTAATTATTTAATTTTTGGTGCACATGGATAATATTGGAAAATAAATAAAATATTAATTTTATTTACTTGTGGTGGAGAAAATAGAAATTAATTTGTTTATTCAAATAATATTAGAAGAAATGAAGAATTAATTAAACAATTGTGAAATTATTTAATTAATGCTAGAAAATAGAAAACTTAAATTAGTTAAATAAATAATAATTATTTAATTAATGTAGAAGAATAAAGTATAGTGATGATAGATGAAATTAATCAAATAATTAAGAATTAATCAATTAATGTGCATGTATGGAAAGTGAGGTTATTGTTAGGTGTCTACATTTTGCCCCTCTTTCAGAAGGTGTTGTGAACTAACATCTTTTCAAAGAAGTTCAAAACATAGTGTTTGTTGGATAGAAGAAGGAATATGATTGGAATTAGAAATGATGATGCCCTAGTTAGGTAGAAAAAGTACTTAGTGAGTTGAATGATAGAAGAAGGAATATGATTGGAATTAGAAATGATGATGTCCTAGTCAGGTAGAAGTACTTAGTGAGTTGAATGATAGAAGAAGGAATATGATTGGAATTATAAATCATGATGCCCCAGTCATGTAGAAGAAGTAATAAGTGAGTTAAATGATAGAAGAAGGAATATGATTGGAATTAGAAATGATGATGCCCCAGTCAGATAGAAGGACTTAATGATTTGAATGATGCCCCCTCAAAGGATAGATGAATTTGGAAGAATATGGGCACTTGCTCTTGAAATGAATGGATGTGAAGAAAAGGTTAGATAAAAGATAGAACATTAGTTGACAAAGAATAATAAAATAGAGAAAAATGGAGAAGATAAAAAGATGGAAGAAAGAAGAAAAGGAATTATTATGAGTAGTTATGCTGATGTGAGTAGAGCAATCCTTTATTTAATGTAGCAAAATGGATATTATGATCCAAGGTATAAGGAACCAGGGTGACTTTGTATCCTTTGCATGGACTTGATGCTGCAAATAAAAAGATGACCTTATGCATGCCCAACATAATACAACCTTGTCTAGATGTGTGAGGAAGAAAACTTAGAGCATGATTCCTTAGTGCACCAAAGGTATTGCATAGCCTTACATGCAACAGGACAACATAATATGCAAAAAAATTATTCCTACACATACAAGGTATGAATATTAGTTGGAGTAATAAGATCATCCAGCAAACACAGCACACAAAATCAATACTATGCCCCATTCTATGCCAATCTAAACACACCGAGATATAGAAAGATTTAGGTAGCCTTCAAACAGACAATAGAAAGAGAGAAAAGATAAATAAGAAAGAAAAAGACCAACTAAAAAAAAAAATCAATAGACATCATAATCTCCTACTCCAAAATGTGACTGATATTTGATTATGTTGAATGCAGGAAAGATCTATCTTGTTGTAGGCATGAATCTGGATGACATCATAACATGTTGAGACAATAGGTACTTAGGAATCAAGGTGCTACAAAAGGTGGTCTTACTTATGATTTTGCTTAAAATGTTTATGTTTTCAAAGTGTGGTTTTCTTTTCTTGAGTATCAAGTCTAATGGGTGTGTTTATTATGGGTAAAAATGGATTAAAACTTGACTAACATGTGACTTTATTGCTTGGATTTTGCATGTTGTAATTCTTTTGTCATTTTTTTGGGAATATGTGATGTTTTTTTATGTTTTTGGTATGTTTTGATTTGTTTGGTTTTCTTTGCTACATAAGGTGGGTATGTTTATGTGAAAAGTGTGAGTCTTAATGGTAGTGATCCCTCTCTAGGATGCCTAGGTATATACCAAGAATACCCCAGGTGATTAGGCACAAGAGTCTTTATTATGGAATGGGATAGGTGAAACTTATTATGAAAATGGATGAAGGTAGGATACTATCAATATCTATCAAGTATCAAGTCATGGTAGTGGGATAGGTGGATAAATAGGAAAAGATAGTATATGGTGGATTTGATGGGATACATGAGAACCTGATAGATGGTGGATGGTAGCCTCTACACATGGCATGCCACTGAAGTGATTTTCACCATAGGATAGATTATTTCTCTTTATTATTTTTCTTTTGTTTTTGTTTTTTTTAAATACAAAACCGCTTGAGACGAATGATGTTTATGGGATCTTCAAGAGGTTAGCCCTCTGGTGTTGCAATCTGGTGGGAACTTGACCCATATGTAGCTGTAATGATAAACGATCCTAACTAGTTTGGTTCAAAATTTCCCTTTTTCTCTCATTCTTGGAGATTGTGTTGCTTTCCTTTAAGGACAAGGTCACTGATTTCAAACTGATGGGTCTTGAATTTCTTGTTGTAACTTCATCGAAGGTAGTTCTGATATGCTTGAAGATGGGTAAGGGCATGAAGATGCCCTTCATCCAGGACCTCTAATTCTTTAACCTTGATATATGATACTCCCCTTCATTTATGAGATTCTACAGTGAAATCTATAGAGAGGGGAGCTTGACCTCGATTGGTAAGATGGCTTCAGAACCAAAGACAAGTAAATATGGACTAGCTCTGGTAGGTGTGTAAATGCTGGTATGGTATGCCCATAAGGTAGGATTTAGTTTTAGGTTGCAATCATGGCTAGCACCATTAACAGTCTTTTCTAGGATTTTGAGGATGGTTTTAATTGATGCCTTGGCTTGGCCATTACCTTATGGGTAGTATGGAGTGGAAAAATAGAGTTGGATGTGGAATTTATCACAAAGGGACCAAACTTCTTGATTCTTAAATGGTCTACCATTATCGGTGATAATGGCGAGGGGAATTCCATATTGGCAAATGATTTAATGTAGGATAAACTTGGATAATTGGGTATCGGTAATGTAGGTGAGAGGAATTACTTCTACCCACTTAGTGAAGTATTTGGTAGCAGTTATGATAAATTTGTAGCTATTGGATGATGCAAGGGTTAACTTACCAACAAGATCAAGCCCCCATTGCAAAAAGGGCCAAGGAGTTGTTATGGGTTGCAAATCTTGAAATGGTGCATGAATGATATCACCATGTTGTTGGCACTGTAAACATTTCTTGGAAAACTGAAGGGTATTTTGTTACATGCTAGGCTAGTAGTACCCTATTCTATGGTTAAATTTGTAAAAAGGGATATATAAAATAGGGCTTATATTTTGACAATAACATATATATTTATAATAATTCAAATTGTACGGGAAGTGCGTTTTTTGGCGTTTATTAATTTCACAAATTAAATACATGAAAAGAAAAATATACCTATCTTTATAAATACAAATAAGCATATATATACATTATTATATGCTTATTTGCATTTATATAGATATGTGTATCTTTATAAATGCAAACAAGCCATCATATGCATTTCATATGTGGCCACTGTAAACTCGAACTGTAGATGGAGTAAACGTCCAATTGAGAAAAATAAGAGAGAAAGAGAAAGAAAAGTTAACCTTGAAAACAAAGAGGAGAAAATGTGTGACATTTCTGAAAAGGGCTAAGAGAACTAAGTAAGTCTAACCTTCCATTAAACCTGATTAGGGACAATTTAATTATCAAATTAACTCAAACATAGAAATTAAACCAGAGCGGAAACCTAGGACTTGACCAAGCGAAGTTAGTAAACCATGTTTAAGTGATCTGGTTTACCAAGAAATTAGGAATAATGTAAGAATGCAAAGATAACTCTGATTGATGAAGAACATGAAGAAAAGTAGGATAAACATAAAGAAAACTTAAAAATAGGAAAGAGAATGTGATAGAAATACAATCAAAATTAAATTTCAGAGAAATGGAAGAGAGGGCAAATGTGCAGGCTTTGTTGAAAATGCTAAAGTCTGAAGGAGGAGAAATTAATATTAAATTTCAAAAAATGGGAAGGAGAACAGATGATCGTGCTTTGTTGAAAAATGATCAATCATCTTAATCAATTGTTGTACCAATGCCATTAGTGTGAATTAACCTTAATAAGGAAACCACGTGATCAAGATTAGTGTTAGTGTAAATCCCACCCACGCCTATGAGGCGTTATGCTGCCATAATTTTCTAGAATTTAGGGTTTAGGAGCTTTGAAAGTTTGACCCTTGTAGCGACATTAACTGTGTCGCGAAGACCCCCTTGTTGGCCTTCTTGTGTTTGGAAGAGTGCATGTGTGCATACTGCCCCACTAACAACTATATTGTTTACACCTTAAGCGTACGCCACCAAGCATGCTTATGCCTGCGAGGGGGTTTCTAGAGAAGAGTGGGAAAATTTTTTATATCCCATGTCATGACCACATGACACATGTGGGCATGACACATGTGATACGTGTTGTGACCGCATGGGAAATGTGGGCATGGCCTTAGGTATTAGAGCCAAGTTTAAACACTGGGCATATTTGGGCACGTTATTTTTCTGCAACTTTGATTAATTAGTGCCTACCTTGTTTTGTAGGATGCCTCCCCGACGTGTTTGACGAGTGCGATTGTGCAACACGACATCTGTTGAGGTGCATAGTGATTCCTCGGCTGAGGGACAGGGACCCACAGTCATAGTAGATCCACCAATGCCATAGGCACCACCAGTATTTGACATAGGTTCACATATTTTACAGACACTAAAGGCCATGTTAGAGAGGTTACCGCCAGCTATTCCAGAGCCACGTGATGAGCCTCGCGTTGATCTACGAGAGGAGCCATGTAAGGAGCCATGTGCTAAGTCACGTGCTGAGCCATATGTGGAGCCCCACATAGATCCGCGAGAGGTACCGTGTATGGAGCCTTTCATTGAGATCCCTGACACTACAGTAGAGGAGGTAGGGTCAACCTACCGTGCATGGAGTAGGAGTCCTCTGAGACTCTTGAGACGAGATGAGACCATGAGAGTAGAGAAGATATATCATGGACCGTACGAGTATGGGTTGGATGAGCCAGTGGTAGGACTTAGAGATAGAGGAGATCCCATCAGAGACCTACTTAGGCTCAACCCACCTACCTTCGCAGGAGCTACAGAGGGAGCTGTGACTGAGGCTTGGCTGATTAGTCTAGACAGGTGTTTCATGTTGCAACCTTACGGGAGAAACACGAAAGCACGAATGGTAGTACATCTCCTTAGAGACACAACAACTACCTGATGGTGCACTGAGGAGTTCAAGCGTCGACTATCTTTAGATACACTCACTTGGGACATCTTTATAGAGCACTTTAATGTGTGATATTTGTTAGAGCATTATAGATAGCGCAGGATAGATGAGTTCCATGATTTATAGTAGAGAGGACTCACGGTTTCTCAGTATGAGAGCTGGTTCATTGAGCTTTCTCGTTACATGAAGTAACTCCATGACGAGAAACTCCTAGTACACAAATTCATCAGAGGACTAAATCATGGGATAGCAGGACTAGTACGTATGGCAAATCCCTAGACCATGAGCGAGGCTATTGAAAAGGCTCTTATTACAGAGGAAATTTAGGGATGAGGATAGAATTCATGCCTACAATATCAGGATTGTAATCCCCAACAACAGTAGAACTTTCATAAGCCTCAAAACACACCACAGAGAGGAGGATATAATTCTTCATCATTACCTCCTACGCCTCCATAGTAGTAGCAGCAGCAAAATTAGCAAAGATCTAGACCCCAGCAGAGGGTTTAGGGAGGACAAAATTGTGGTTGGTAGCAGCAAGGCCCACACAGAGATTAGAGACAGCAAGGATCATTTGCAGGACCTGCAAGGTCTCAGCAATCTTACAGAAGATCACAGGGGTCCACTGGACGGACTGGATAGTAGCAGTCGGGTAGAACTTAGTCAGTACAGTTACAGGCTAGGGGCCTGTGTTATGTATGTGGTGGGGCAAGGCATTTGGCTAGAGAGTGTCCACAGGGATTTATAGCAGCGGGACAGCCCCGTGCAGGAGAATCTGAGTAGACTGTAGGTGATGTGGGTAGGTCCCACCGCATGTTTGTAGTGGTTGACAACCACCAGGCTGATTTCTAGGCTTCAGTTATTGAGACAGCAGGTATGATTAGAGATTTCCCCATCTCTATTCTTTTTGACTTTGGAGCTACCGATTCTTTTCTGTCTACATCGTTAGTGGAATGTTGCAGGCTAGTGGCTTCCAGGCAGGACATTAGGTGGGAGGTTGAGTTGGCCTCTGGGGCCAAGATGTTAGTAGATACCTTGGTTAGAGATTGTGAGATCACTTTGGGTTCCTTCACTACATCATGTGACCTTAGGGTTATGCCATTAGGATCCTATGGTGTAGTTCTAGGTATGGACTGGCTTGCAGCCCATAGAACCAAGCTAGATTGTCGCCAGAGGACAATTAGCTGCTTAGATGATCATGTCACACAGGTTGAGATAGTGGGCATTCAAAATCCCATGGCTACTCATATGATATCCACTTAGCAGCTTAAGCGCTACATGCGGAAGGGTTGTCAGATGTTTTCTATCACAGTCAGTGACATATTAGAGGATGAGCTTGAGGCTACCTTAGACGATCACCCTATCCTGAGAGACTTTGCCGACGTATTTCCACTAGAGTTACCAGGTATGCCTCCACATAGAGAGGTTGATTTCCACATTGACTTAGTGCCAGGTGTAGAGCCAGTGTCTCATGCACCCTACAGGATGACTACACATGAGATTATGGAACTCAAACTGTAGTTAGAAGAGTTACTTGAGAAGGGGCACATCCGACGTAGCATTTCACCTTGGGGCACACCGGTTATCTTCGTGAAGAAGAAGGGTGGGTCTCTTTGACTATGCATGGATTACAGGCAGTTGAACAAGGTGATGGTGAAGAACCGTTATCCTCTACCTAGGATTGACGACCTTTTTGATCAGATGCAAGGAGCCAGAGTGTTCTCAAAAATTGATCTAAAATTTAGGTATCACCAATTGCACATCACAAAGATAGACATTCATAAGACTGCTTTTCAAACTGGATATGGTCATTATGAGTTTACTGTGGTACCCTTCAGTTTGATGAATGCCCCTATAGTGTTCATGACTCTCTTGAACGAAGTGTTCCGCACTTACCTAGATCGGTTCGTGATCATATTTCTTGATGATATTTTGATCTATATGCGGACCAAGGAGGAACATGTGGATCATTTGCGTCAGGTGTTACAGTGCTTACGAGAGCAGTAGTTGTTTGGCAACCTGGCGAAGTGTGCCTTCTTTAGGTCAAAGGTGCAATATTTGGGCCACATCTTATCATGCGATGGCATCTCCATAGATCTATTGAAGCCAGCACCCATTAGTGTGATAGAGGTCAGGAGCTTTATGGAATTAGCTGGTTATTACCGTAGGTTCGTCAAAGGCTTTTCCAGGATAGCACATCCCATCACTTCCTTTTAGCAAAAAGAGAAAGGTTTCACTTGGACCAAGCAGTGTGAGAGGGCCTTTGGGGTCCTCAAGGAGCGTCTTACCAGCGCTCCCATTTTAGCGGTTCCAGATCCTACAGAGGATTTTATCATTTGCACAGATGCATCATTAAAGGGTTTGGGAGCCGTGCTTATGCAGGGTGGTAGAACGATTGCATACGAATCACATAAGCTTAAGACACCTGAGCTAAACTACCCTACTCACGATTTAGAGCTCGCAGCAATTATTCATGCTCTTGTTTGTTAGAGACATTTCCTCTTAGGTTGACGCTTTGAGCTCCATTTGTGTCACCATAGCTTACAATACATTTTCACACAGCTAAATTTGAACGCCCGTCAGCGGTATTGGATGGAGTTCTTATGCGAGTACGACTTCGATGTCCACTACATCAAAGGGAAGGAGAATGTGGTTGCTAATGCTTTGAGTCGAAAGCACCACGAGATCTTGATCTTGACTTTGAGGGTGGATTTGAGAGAGCCTATCTTACAGCATCTACCTGAGGACGAGTAGTTTCTTGAGGTGCAGTAGGAAATTTAGAATCAGAGGGCCCTTAAGGGCAAATTCGTAGGATATTCCCTTTAGTCTGATGGTTTTCTTAGACATTAGCAGCGCATCTACGTACTCTGTGCAGGTGATTTATGTACAGTGATTCTTTCAGAGGCTCATAGAGCACCCTATGTAGCACATCCAGGAGTGAAGAAGATGCATGCTGATTTGTGATAATTATATCATTGGGCTGGGATCAGACGCGACATTGTAGAATATGTTGCTCATTATCTTGAGTGTCAGAGGGTCAAGGCCGAGCATCAGCATCCAGCAGGACTGTTGTACCCTCATGAGATACCTAAGTGGAAATGGGACACCATTTCTATGGACTTTATCATTGGTCTACCTATGTCATCAAGTCACCATGATGCTATCATGGTGACAGTTGACAAGTTAACCAAGGTGGCGCATTTCTCACCTGTACGCACAACATACAATGCACCATCAGTGGCGAGAGTGTTTCTAGATCAGATTGTTAGACTTCATGGAGTACCTCACCGCATCATTTCTGACAGAGACTTTGTATTCACTTCCTCATTTTGGAGAGCCTTACATAAGGTGTTGGGTACACAGCTCAACTTCAGTTCAGCTTACCATCCTGAGACCGACGGATAGACAGAGAGAGTTAATTAGGTGTTGGAGGACATGCTTCATATGTATGTTATGGACCATCAGTCTAGATGGGAGGAGTATCTGTATCTGGTTGAGTTCTCCTACAATAATGGGCATCATAGCTCATTGGATATGCCTCCTTTCTAGGCTTTATATGGCAGACCATGTAGGACACCATTGAGTTGGGATCAGTTAGAGGACAGGGTCACTATTGGTCCAAAGATAGTTTAGGATATGGAGCAGCAGGTTACACTAATTAGACAGAGACTTTAGAAAGCACAGGATGGACAGAAGAAGTATGCCGATGCTAAGAGAACTGATCGGAGCTTCTCACTGGGTGACAGGGTATTTTTGAGAGTGCGACCGCACAAGAGTCCAATCCATTATGGAAAGGGCTCTAAGCTTGCACCTCAGTTTGTAGGACCCTTTGAGATTTTGGAGCGGATAGGATCTGTAGCCTATTGTCTAGCCTTGCCACCTAGCCTGTCACGTATCCACGATATTATTCATATTTTAGTTTTACGTCATTATATCTCTGACTTATCTCATGTATTGGATTGGAGTGCTCTTCAGGTAGAGGCAGATGGATAACTGGCTTTGGAGCCAATTCGCATATTGGCTCGTTGGATGTTGGGCCTTTGAGGTCGAGAGCTGGACCAAGTTAGGGTCCAGTGGGACATGTATGACGAGGTCACTATGACATGGGAGGATGCAATGAGACTGAGGACTCTTTATCCTCACCTCTTTGATGACTTTCAGGAGGAAGTACAGTCTTAGGGGGAGAGGATGTGAGGCCTACCCTTTTTCATTTTGTTCATGTGACTATTTACCTTATTGTTGCTGATACTATTATATTTGTGGGACTGTTGATCCCAGATTTTTGAACTATTAAACCTTATTATGTTAAAGGAAAACTAATTATGTGATGTTAGATAGATGTTTGCTTTAAGAGAAAACAAATTGGGTGATGTTAGATAGATGTTATTTTTATAGGAAAACTAATTGGGTGATGTTAGAAAGAAAATTGTAATGTGATTTCATTATTTTTATGAGAACTGTGATATGTTTTGGGAATGCATGTTTTAAAATTTCTTTGGCTATGATATTTATATGTGGAATTAACTTTGAAATTGAGTGTGCAGGTATTTCTAACAAAACCACAGATACAAGAGATTATCCCACACCTGATGTTGTAATTCCTTGTTAAGCTGATCTGGTTCCACAAGGAACCAAGATTAACTCTGTGTTTGATTTAATGTTGTAATGTTGTCTTGCATGAGGTTGAATGGGTTAGGTCTACCCTCTTGTAACTTGAATTATGATTTTTGTTGTAAGAAATGTATTTAAAATTTATTTTTAAATTTTTAATTTTTGAGACCCTTTTCTTGTGTCTTAACTTGACCCTGGGTTATTCCCCATGGGTCTAGGGTCCCTTTTGACTTGGGTAACCCTTGGTTAACCTCTGTATGGTCACCTTAACTTCACAGTGAAGTTAAGTGATGAATTTGGAGGTATGGGAGGGATAGGATGAGTGGTACCAACACTCAAGCCCATCCCTTTTACATTCCCAAGGCTAGAAAGGACTTTAATATCCACCAATGGTGAGGGACTTAACTTCAAGTCACCCTCACTATTGGTGAGAGTCCCCATGAGTTGTGTGGTCCTTCATGAGAGGGAAGGAAGGGGAGACATGTGTCAACCTTTCCCTCTTTCACTCCCCTTTTCTCTCCCATGTGTAAGAGAGATAACATGTGGTAAGGGATAAGGAAGACTTTGGGGATGGGTGAGTGACATGTGTCAACACCCATCCCTTGGGACACAATAGTGTTTTGAAGGAAGAGTGAGGAGGTGACAAGTGTCACCTCCCCATTCCTCTAAACTCATGAGTAGGGTTATTTTAATCCCACTTGGGATAGGGAGAAGGGTTGTTGTTGAATTTTGAGGATTTTTGTTTATTGAAAATTGCTTTTGGGAGAAAAAGGTTAGAGGAAGTTTGGTGGCTTAGGTTGGAGGAGATTTTAGTGGAGCTCTACATCAACACCATCCATTAAAAGGATTTTTAAGGTTGGATTTCATGGCCTTTCCTTTGTATTTTCTATTTGTTGCATGAAGGATGTGTGAAAATTTTTATTTTGCTTGTGTTGTAAATTTTGTTATTGTGGGGAAATTTTTGTTGGGATGTTGATAGAGCTTCTTCCACTTGCGAGAAATGCTCATCAAGTGTGGGGTAGGGGAGGAGTGATCCTCCTTGAGTTCATGCCTTGTTTTGGGATGTTGAAAGCCTTGAGGGCATTTGTGTGTTTTTGAGCAATTTATTGTGTGGCTTGAGAGCAAAAATATTATCTCCTTGGAAATTTTGTTAATATGATGGCTTGAAGCCATTAGGAAATTTGTATTGAAATATTGTGAAGGGTAGCACTCTAGAGTTGAGTGTGTCCACTATCCTACCCCTCTCTTTGACTCACTTTAGTTGAGTTTGTGTTGTGTAATTATCCATGGGTGTTTTGTATTTTTGGGATGTTTTGCCTTGTTGTGAAGTGGTTTGCATTCCCTAGGTGTGGAAATTCTTCCTAGCTCGGGGGTGACCCTCTTGTGGGTCTATGGTAGGGAGGAGAGCAAGTTGAGTGGTGTTTTCTCCCCTTGTGTGTTATGCAGGTTCTCATAGAGCTTAAAGTGATGATTGGAGAAATTTTCTGATTTTGGGAAAATATTTTATTTTCCTTTAGTCTTAAGGAGAGCTTGGTCTTTTATAAGCTTCATCCTTGTTGATTTCCAAGAGGAGAGAATTCTCTCTCTATTGTTGTAAGTTTGGTATTTTTGAGTTATGAGGAAATCCTCTCCATTGTAATTATAGTTTTATTTGTAGTGTTTATTACATTTTGTTGTCATTTATGAAATGATTAAGAAAAGAAATTTACTTTTAGAGGACATTAGAATTGTCTATTTCCTTATATCCCTATTTGAAAAGTTGTGAAATTAGTTGTTATAAATAAGTTTGTTAAAATTTATCTCTTTATATGATTTATGGAAATGATGATTTTAATGAGTTATATGTTAGTTGTAGTTTTGTCATTATGAAAAGAAATGAACTCTTGTTATAATCATGCATTTTATTTGTTGTGGAGAAATGCAAATAAAATTAATTTCCTTCCCTTTAAATTAAATGCTTAATATGTTTGAATTGAATCATTTGTTTAATAATTGAAACTTAACTAAGAGAAAATTAGATTTAATGATCTTTGATTAATACCCTATATATATAATTTCTATTTTTCAGTTGTATTGAAAATAAATTTGTAGGAAAAATTATTATAGATTAATTTCAAAATTTTGTCCTATAAATCAATTGATAGAAATTATTTAATGGTTATATATATATATATATATATATATATATATATATATATATATATATATATATATATATATATATATATATATATATATATATATATATATATATATATATATATTCTATATTTTGTTTACAGTAAGTGTTTTATTTTTTAAACTGTGATTTAAGATGTGTAAAACCCTATGTATATAATTAAATAAGTATATATATATATATTATTGTTGTTATAAACAAAAAAAAATTGAATAGGAAATAAATTTATTAATTCACAGTTCTATGTTGAAAACACAGTCAAAAAATAATAATAATAAAATAAATTACATTTTTGGTGGGGGTTTAAACCCCCACCGCTGGCCTTGCAAAGGGTGTGGGGAGGGGGCGGAGCCCCCACCCACAAGTGGGATGTGGGTGGGGGCTCTGCCCCCTCCCCACACCCCCATATACTTCAAAACACCCGTGGGTTATTTCCCCCCCGTCGAGCCTCTACGGATCTCCTTGTCCTCCATCGTAGATCCCCTCTGCCCTACACCGCTCTACCAAAAACCCCTCCCTCTGTGACCATACTCCCAAATTTTACCACCCTTCCACCACTCTTCACTCTCCTTTGTGCTCTCCATCGTCTGCGGCCCTCACACAGATCTGCCTCCACTATTATCGCCGCCCTCCATTGGCCCCTGCACAACCAATACCAATACACAAAAAGATTAGGGTTTCTCCAATGGCATAAAAAAAAGAATGGATGGAAATGAAATAATGCCCTATATTATATAGAAAAAAAGAAATATATAAATTATAAGATTAAAATAAATAATTTATATATATATATATATATATAAATTATTTGTTTGCTAATAATTTTGTAAAATTCATTTAAATAATAATATATATATAGGAATATATATATATATATATATATATATATATATATATATATATATATATATATATATATATATATATATATATATATATATATATATAGTAAACTTGTAAAAAGGAATATATAAAATAGGGCTTATATTTTGACAATAACATATATATTTATAATAATTCAAATTGTAGGGGAAGTGCATTTTTCGGAGTTTATTAATTTCACAAATTAAATACAAGAAAATGGAAAGAAAAATATACCTATCTCTATAAATACAAATAAGCATATATATACATTATATATATGCTTATTTACATTTATATAGATATGCGTATCTTTATAAATGCAAACAAGCCATCATATGCATTTCATAGGTGGCCACTGTAAACTTGAACTGTAGATGGAGTAAACGTCCAATTGAGAAAAATAGGAGAGAAAGAGAAAGAAAAGTTAACCTTGAAAACAAAGAGGAGAAAATGCACGACATTTCTGAAATGGGCTAAGAGAACTAAGTAAGTTTGACCTTCCGTTAAACCTGATTAGGGACAATTTAATTATCAAATTAACTCAAACCTAGAAATTAAACCAGTGCGGAAACCTAGGACTTGACCAAGCGAAGTTAGTAAACCCTGTTTAAGTGATTTGGTTTACCAAGAAATTAGGAATAATGTAAGAATGCAGAGATAACTTTGATTGATGAAGAACATGAACAAAAGTAGGATAAACATAAAGAAAACTTAAAAATGGGAAAGAGAATGTGATGGAAAAACAATCAAAATTAAATTTCAGAGAAACAAAAGAGAGGGCAAATGTGCAGGCTTTGTTGAAAATGCTAAAGTTTGAAGGAGGAGAAATTAATATTAAATTTTAGAAAATGGGAAGGAGAACAGATGATCATGCTTTGTTGAAAAATGATCAATCATCTTAATCAATTGTTGTACCAATGCCATTAGTGTGAATTAACTTTAATAAGGAAACCACGTGATCAAGATTAGTGTTAGTGTAAATCCCACGCATGCCCGTGAGGCATTATGCTGCCGGAATTTTCTAGAATTTGGGGTTTAGGAGCTTTAAAAGTTCAACCCTTGTAGCAATGTTAACCACGTGGCAAAGACCCCCTTGTTGGCCTTCTTGTGTTTGGGAGAGTGCACATGTGTGTACTACCCCGCTGACAACTGTATTTTTTACGCCTTAAGCGTATGCCACTAAGCACGCTTATGCATGCGAGGGGGTTTCTAGGGAAGAGTAGGAAATTTTTTGATATTCCGTATCATGAACACATGACACATGTGGGCATGACACATGTGATGCGTGTTGTGACTGCATGGGAAATGTGGGCATGACAACAATATCTCTCCTTGATACTATATATCTCAATAATTTTCTAGAGGTGACACCAAATAGACACCTTTTGGTATTGATTCAGACTTGATACTATTCTTAATGATCAAAGATTCTTGCTAGAACATGGAGATGTTATTTTCTTATTGTTTAATTACCTAGGAGTTCATCCACATAGTCATCCATAATCTTATGAAGCATGTGATGAAAGATCACTATCATTGGTCAGTGATAGGTTCTGCCAGCATTTTTGAGACTAAATGACATGACTCACCAACACTAGGTACCCCATGGACAGGTGAAGGTTATTTTATGTTGATCTTCTTTAGTGATGTGGATTTGATTGTAGACTGAAAATCCATCCATCAGTGAGAGCATCTCATGTCCGGTAGTGATATCTACAATAGTGTCAATATTTGGTAATGGGAAGTCATCTTTGGGACATGCCTTGTTTAGAGCTCTGAAGTCATTACAAATATAGATGCCCCATTCAGTTTTGAAATTGGGACTATGTTAGATACCAATTCTAGATAATTGATGGGCTGAATGAATCCTACTACTAACAGCTTTTCAATTTCTTCCTTCACCAAGAGTGCAACATGTGGGTGCATCTTTCTGAGTTTTTTCTTAACTGGTTTTGCATCAGGATATACTGTTATATGATGCACTACTAAAGACAGGTGTACGTGAGGCATATCAACATAAGACTATGTAAAATTGTGGGGGCATTTCTAAAAGAATTCCATGAAATATTTATATTCTTCTGATGATAAAGAAGTAGCCAAAAATGTGATATTTGGGTCCTCTGTTGTAACTAAGTTTAAATCCTAAGATTTTTCTATCAACATTGGAGATTTATTAGGATAAATAGCATCTTCAGGAAGGTCAAATCCTTCATCCTCTAGTGCCTCAAAGAGGTTTTCACCATCAGATGCATCCTTTCTTTTTACTTTTTTTATGGTCTGATAGTGCCACAAAGTAGTTTTAGTAGGGGGCCGTTTTATTATGTTACATTTGTGACTGGGGGATTTGGCCTTCCCTCCAAAGTATGTTATAGTGTTAAGATTTATGATGAAACCAAATCTATGATATCCTAAAGGAATGTGTTCTCGTAGTCCCATAAATTTTGCAAGTGCTTTGTTGTTTTGAACAGTATCTAGGATAGGCGGGCCTTGTTGTTCCCAATCGATTAGTTGGGGTAGATGAGTGATATATCAGTAGATGTAAATGAAATGGTGGGGGATAAGGTATATATGGAAGTGTCTTTGAAAATTTGGGTAAGGTATTTGAAGGAATCTTTGTTGGTAACTTCATCGGTGGTCTCCACAACAAGAAAAGCTTTGGCCACCTCATTGAGAATAAATTTAATATCTGTGGACTCACATTCGGCTGATCTATACCCAAGCCCTTGGAATTGAGGTGTTCTTGTTGCACTTATGGGTTCTATAGTACCTTGCTCATGTGGTCCAAGTCCACCATGTCCTTTGTAACCCATATTTTTGACAATTCAAAGTCCATTAGCATATTTCTCTACAAGTAATAAGACTTGTTCTTCTTCCTCATTATACAACCACTTGGAAACATCTTCTTCAATGGACTCTTTGTCTAACACTTCCCAATGTCCAAATGTTGTTAATTTGTATTTGATGACCACATTGGATACTGAACTTGACCTTAAGCATTGGGGTTTTCCATGTGATTATGGAGAGTGGTAGTTGGCCTATGCAGAAAGATTCTTGAAGCTTGTATTCTCAACACCCCTTATCTTTGACTTCAACACTGATCTTAGGAATTGGAGTTTTTGAGGTGCATGGTAATGAATGTGACAATGGGTCTATTATTGAATTGTCCTTTGTAGTCCAATTAGGTCAAGCTATAATAATAGTTATCTTTGTTGCTTTGAAGAAGCATATAAGCTCAAGGGATAAGGAGAAGGTTCAAGTTCTCAGCCAGCCTAGAAGACCTACTATCCTGATGGAGGGCCATTCCAGTGATCATATTACCAAGATCACGTAACAGTTCAATTAGAGCTTCTACATGAGCCAGATAAGATGAAAGGATACTCCAACAGAGCGGGAGATATCATAGGACTAATAGGAGAAATGAGGGGTAAACTATACATTGTAAATTATGTTGCAATTGTTCTCATTGTTCATTCATTGTAGTTTGACACATTTCAAAAAGGTACATAAAATCTTGCTAAGTCTACTCATGATTATAAACACCTATAACATACAATAATATTTAGTTTATCTTTATGGAATTGATTTATGAAAAAGGAGAAATGATACACAAGTCATTGCATGAAATAACTATTTATATTCATAAGGAAAAGTGTTTATATGATCCCACACAAGCTGTGGGAATAACTATATATGATGCAATGCATGATAACAAGTACATATGAAGTAAAAGGAAATGCATAAAAGAGAAAAGGGACCCATCATTTTTTGAATGATGAATCCCATTGATATCTGCATCATCTTTAGTTGCCCCATTGATATCTCGAAGTGAACCTGCAAGAAACAATGATGAGTGGTGTAAGAGCTCAGGATCCTTTCCAATTCTATATGCAATAATTTCAAAATGTACTTGCTATCTTACATCCATAAGAGAGATTAGCAACTCCAGAATGCAGATATACAGCCATAAAAGATACAAAAGATGAGGCTACTAAGCCTCCATGTTTTCTCTGACTTGTTTGTTCATTGTGTAGGTATAGGTTTTTTAAAACATCTTGTCTCATCAATGACATAGATGCATGAAGGAGAAGTTATGCCTAGACTAAGAGGAAAGCAATCATTTAAATAAAAAAAGTGTAGTCTTTATGAATCAAGGACACTGTAAGTGCAAGAAGTATGATATAACACAATCATCATTGCTGAGAATAGTGAAGAGGTCAGAAACAACCATTAATGCATACATGCAAGGAGTAGCAAACAAAGATGTCTACAATATTTGAATACACAGTCATCCAATAGGTACAATAAGAGGTTCATTCAATAAAACAAAATAGTCCTAAAAGCGATGTAGGATAGTCATTCAAAGTTTATGAAGGACCATCAGGACATCCAAGGAGGTAGCAACAACATGCAAAGTAAGGAACAATCAAAGGACTATATACTGGTGAAGATGAATAGTTAAATGGGAAGGTAGAACATCCCAGGTTGGGGTAAGGATAGTCAAGCAATATGAAGGACAAACAATAGTCCTATACAAATTAAGACAACTATACAAATATTATTTAAGTCATGCATAATGAAGCCTTTAGTGACATTTAGGGATGATCACTATGTTTGTGAGTTGCATAAAAAGAATAGCTTAAGAGATAACTGTCAAGAGGTCTATAGGTAACAATTATCATAAAGTATGAAGTGCAGCCACCATAAGAGAATAGCAATCATCTGAGTTAAAATTTATAGCGAGAACTGTCACCATTGAAGCATAAGAAAAGGTGACAAAGACAAGAGGGGGTAGTCCATCAGTACTTTCAAATTGAAAGAGTGGGTTTGAGAACAATCACATCTATACAAGAACATTCATATCCTACACTAAACAACAATCATGGTAAATAGAAAACAATCATCACTCTAGATAGTGATAGGTCCAAACATTGTCATAAAGGATAGCAGGGACAATTTAGAAACAATTATTGATAGTGGAAAAGTAGATGACAATCACAAAGAGATAGTCCAAAACAAATTGATAAAATATCATAGCAAAGAAAGGAGATATTCTACAATATCATGATAGGGAAGTCAACCATGAAAATACAGTCATAAGATGTCATATTCAGAGAGAGGGGAACTTCTTACAGCTTCCACCAAAAGAAAAGGAATAGCCAAACATAGAGATATGACTATTAAGAAGGGAGCAACAGAGTTTACAAGTTCTTCATAAATGAGCCAAAAAGAAACCCTCATAATGTTTAAGCAAGAATGGAATAGTAATTGTATGAGTTTTCACCACAAGAGATAATGAAAACAGAAGCATATGGCAAAATTTCTTCTAAAACAACAAGAACCAAGTTGTCCCAGTTCCTTTAAAGATAATTGCAAAGGTTGGACAACATATAAGGAGAAGTCAATTTTGACTAATAAATGTAAAATTAGGACAAATATTTACCACTTTTGTTGTGAATGAGGTGCAAACTTGCTATTGAGCCTTTGACCATTGAAATGAATGATACTCTAGTAGTTTTTCTAAGAATAGTACAAAGAATGCCATATTCTCATTTGCAAAACCATGAGGGTACAGTCATAAATAAAAGGCATGGATTGTGCTATTTATATATAATCTCATAGTGACAATATTAGAAGACATGGCCTGCAATACATAAGACTAAGACAGTGCTAGAAGAAGGAGATGTGGTCTTGATATACTTTTAAGGACCATTAGAGGTTGCAATCATCACTAAGGATTCATCAGTTGATAATAGAATATAGGGGTTTTCAAAAGGTAACACATGCATTTTCAAAGGAACAATAGAAAAGGAAACCCATCAACACTGTCATAAAGGAGACAAAGAGGTAAGATGATTGGTAGCTATGGAGGTTGATAGGTCTTTCTCCTATTGCAAAAAGTAGGGATACATTGATAACTGGGCTCAGTGGTCATAGTGTAACATCCATAAGACATTGAACAACATATGAAAATCACAAGGGTAGAGAGTTATCAGTGGCCCTCAGATGAAGTCGTTGATGATGATACTGTGTAGGCCACAAAGAAATCTGCATATGTTAGAAGAGAAGAGAGACATTACATTGAAATTAAAGAAGAGAAAACTTATACCAAAAAGGACACTGACTTTAGTAACTCTGTTGATGGATTGGGGCCTTGGAAAAGATACCCAATGTCTTTTCACTCAAACACATGGCCATTAGAGGATTTTAATGTTTCCTTTCATAGTAGATTTGAGAGTGACGGGGTGGTGCAGGGGCGCCATAGTCTTAATATTGTAATTTGGGTCAAATTTTGGTTTTCTGATGTTGAGTCTTGTATTTGGGTGTAATAAGGTCTATTGAGACCATTTCTAATGTTTTTAGTTGATTAGAGTCATATGGGGTCAAGGTTGTGTAAAAGTTGTCATGTTGTCAAATGTTGCAATGCAACTTTACATTTTTGTTTGGGGTTTGGAAGTTGAACGGTCACATCTTCAAAAAATAGTTTGAGGTTGTTGGTTTTTGGTTGGAAAGGTATAAGTATTGCCTTGTGTGGTCAAGGCAACTAGTTGGTGTGATTTGGAGATCAAACAACAATAATAAAACTCTATTTTTTCTTGCTTTTCCTTGTTCTTTTTCGTTGCTCCAGCTTTGAGTACAACCTTGTATAGCCTGAAAATGAAATAAGAGTTATATGAATAAATTCTATGTTGAATACAATTCCATTTAGAGGTGGTTTCATTCATTTTCATCAAAGTTGAAGGAAGATAGAGGATTTTGATTTGGAACAGCCAGGAAATGCTAGGTTGAGAGGGTTTTATTCAAGAAGTGAGTTTTTTTGAATCATTCCATAACTCCAGTTGATAAAATAGATATATTTAGACCTTAGGTAATGTGAGGAATACCTTGAAGTGAAAATTTGCAGTGTGGGTTTTGATTATTACATAGTTGCTTTGGAAAATAGGGCTAATTAGGCATATTTGAAAGATAACAGTCAATTTTAGACCCCCTGAGTTACACAACAACCCCACCTACACTTGTGATATGTTGTGAAAGAGGAAAATGGGTATCTAAATCTGTAATTAATTTCTAGGTGTGATGTTAGGTTTGAAAATTATGCTTGAAAAACAAAGTTTGTTGTCCTACTAGGGGAAGATGAAGAGTTGGTGATAGAATCCACTAGATTAGGTTTCAAAATTTGAAAGGATTGTTCATTAGTGATTGTGTTTGATATCCTCCATTGGCTCTACATCATATTGGTATCAGAGCATAGGTCAGCCTGATTTGAAGGAGAGAAGTTGTGTTGAAAAGTGGTCAAGATGCCTCCAAAAAGCAATCATATGGCTAGAGAAATGCAAGAGAGGAAAGAGAAGAGTGAAAGGGAGATTAGAAGGATGAAGGAACTGCATGATAGGATGGTAGCAAGGTTAGAGGCTATGGAAACCAGTTAGAGAAGAGGTGTGGTCATAAGTGATTAGAGTGACAGTGAAAAGGAAGGGGAAAAGGAGAATCCCCCTGAAGAAGAAGAAGATGAATTGGATCCTGATGAGCAGAAGTTTGCCAAGCCACTGAGAGTAGTCAACAAAGCCAAACACAAGGTGAAGATGGATGTGCCAATGTATGGAGGTAACTTGGATGATGATTGGATTGCAACACTTGATAACTACTTTAAATGTGAAGATGCTCCAAAGGAGAAAATAGTGAAGATAGCAAAGACAAAATTGAAGGGTCATGCACTATTGTGGTGAGATTATAAGAAATCTGAAAGGAGGAACAAAGGTAAGTCAAAGATTGTTTCTTGGGACAGAATGGTGGCTAAGCTTAAGGGTAAGTTTCTTCCAAATGATTATGCAGTTCAATTGCACAAGAAACTTGAAGGTTTGAAGCAAAAAGATATGGATGTCAAAACTTATACTAATGTGTTTTATAAGTTGAGTATAAGAGCAGGTCATATGGAGGATGATGTGGAGAAGGTGTCTAGATGCCTTAGTGGATTGAGATTTAATATTCAAGATGAGTTAATTGTGGCAAATCCAAGAATGGTTGAAGAATGCTATCAAATGGCAATAAGGGTTGAAGAAAAGATCAAGAGAAGGAAAGATAAGTCAAATAGGGGCAGAGGCAAAAATATCATAGGTAGAGGATCATTTTCCAACTCAAGGTAGTCATATGAGGGTCAAGAAGATGTAAGCAAGGTGCAAGAACAAGTTGTTGATTAGAGAGGCAGATTTAGAGGTGGTAGATCAGGCTTTAGAGGTAGATTTGGAGGTCAAGGAAGAGGTTCACAAGGATTCACAGGAAGGTGTTATCAATGTAATAAGTTTAGACATCAAGCATGGCAGTGCAATGAAGGTCAAGCCTCTAGTTCACATGGTGGAGAAAGGAGAACTCAATTGGTGCAAGAGGAAGATAATAAGAGTGTCAACTCTCCATTTCAGACTGCTGCTCCAAAAATTGGAGAAACTCTAATGATGAGGAGAATATTGCTCAAAGTCCCTATGATGAAAGAGCCACCACAAAGAAGGACACTCTTCAAAACAACTTGTAAGTGCATGGGTAAGGTATGTAAAGTTGTGATTGATTCAAGAAGCATGGATAACATGGTGTCTAATGAGATGGTTGAGAAACTTAAATTGCCTAGGATACAACATGATACACTTTATAAAGTTTCTTGGCTGAATGAGAGTCAATTTGTTTTGGTTAATGAGCAAGCTTGGGTGGAGTTCAATATAGGAGGGTATAAAGATAGAATTCTATGTGATGTGTTGCCTATGGATGTGTGCCATTTGCTGCTAGGGAGGCCTTGGCAATTTGATAGGCAAGCCTTATATGATGGCAGAACAAATGCCTATGAGATAAATAAAGATGGAATCTCTTTTACTTTGACACCTTTGATAGAAGAGGATAAAGGGAAAACTAAGCAAGCTAATGTGATGATAGTTGGTAGGAAAGAGTTTATAAAGGTAGAGGAAAGGGAGGATAGGAACCTTGTAGCCAATTCAAAACTTGGCAGTAGTATGACAGCAGGCATGAAGAGTGATTAGATTTTGGAGGGAAATGATATTGAGTTGGTGTCAAAATTAGATTTGTTGAAGGTCAAGGATGAATTGATTTTGGGGATGCAAGATTGGTTTAAGAAGCATGTTGATGTGATGATGGATAGGGTGTTTTATTCATTGTTTCCAATAGAGGATAGTGATCATTTAGTTTCTATCAAAGCAAAGGTTAGTGAACCTGATAAATCAACAGATATAGGGGTAGAGCATCAAATGAAAGAGGTGAGAAACAAAGGGGAAGAGCTCAAGGCTACACTACAAGGTGAAAAAAGCAAGTTCAGACATACCATGGAAGTGAACAAGAAGGAAGTGCTTTGCAAGGATGAAGGAGATAAGATGGCAGGTCAATATGCAGGTTTACCAACATTCTCAAGGGCAGCCAGTCAAAGATCATATGTCAAACAAGTCTTTGGAGTTGCAGCATATCTTAGGTAATAAGGAGCTCATAAAGGCAAGAAACAATGTCTATTTCAAGTAATTGGTTCATTGGAGGGGTGTACCACCTAGAAATGCTACTTGGAGGCTAGAGTGTGATGTGATCAAACATGATCCTATTGCTACATAGTCCTCAAGGGGACTTGAGTTCCTTTCTGCCCGGGAGTATGGTACAGGGGCACCATAGTCTTAATAGTGTAATTGGGGTCAAATTTTGGTTTTGTGATGTTGAGTCTTGTATTTGGGTGTAATAAGGTCTATTGCGACCATCTCTAATGTTTTTAGTTGATTAGAGTCATATGGGGTCAAGGTTGTGTAAAAGTTTTCATGTTGTGTCAAATGTTACAAAAGTTACAATGCAACTTTACATTTTTGTTTGGGGTTTGGAAGTTGAATGGTCACATCTTCAAAAAATAGTTTGAGGCCATTGGTTTTTGGTTGGAAAGGTATAAATGTTGCCTTATGTGGTCGAGGCAACTGGCTAGCGTGATTTGGAGATCAAACAACAATAATAAAACTTTGTTTTTCCTACTTTTCCTTTTTTTTTGTTGCTCTAGCTCTGAGTACGGCCATGTATGGCCTGGAACTGAAATAAGAGTTATATAAATCAATTCTATGTTGAATGCACTTCCATTTGCAGGTGGTTTTAGTCATTTTCATCAAAGTTGAAGGAAGATAGAGGATTTTGATTTGGAACAGCCAGGAAACCCTAGGTTGAGAGGGTTTAATTCAAGAAGTGAGTTTGTTTGAATAATTCCATAACTCTAGTTGATAAAATTGAAATATTCAAACCTTAGGTAATGTGAGGAATGCCTTGAAGTGAAAATTTACAGTGGGGGTTTTGATTATTACATAGTTGCTTTGGAAAACAGAGCTAATTAGGCCTATTTGAATGATAATAGTCAATTTTAGACCCTATGAGTTACAAAACAACCCCACTTACATTTGAGATATGTTGTGAAAGAGGAAAATGGGTATCTAAATCTGCAATTAATTTCTAGGTGTGATGTCAAGTTTGAAAATTATGCTTGAAAAACAAAGTTTGTTGTCCTACTAGGGGAAGATGAAAAGTTGGTGATAGAATCCACCAAATTAGATTTCAAAATTTGAAAGGTTTGTTCATTAGTGATTGTGTTTGATATTCTCCATTGGCTCTGCATCATGGGGAGACTAAGTTGGAGACATGAATGAAAATAGTGGAAACATTCATAGGTTTCCTCTCTTTGGCAACTCCTCCCCATAATGCATCACCAAACACCAAACATGGATATTCAAACCCTAGAAGGAAAGTCTCCATAGCTTCCATTTTTTGCTAAGCATTTACACAGTGAAAGCAATTTCTTTTACCACAGTTTTTCTTAAAGAACAATAACAATAGATACAGAAATATATTACATTTTTGCATAGTGAATAGAGGAAGGGAAGATACAGTGGTTTTATCATCATTTTCACAAGGAAATCAACATAGAAGATGGTTCTTTCAACATTTTTCCTTGTATAGAGGGCACACTAGTATACATAAGGGAAAAAACTTACCAGTAGAGTGAATTCTGGAACAGTAGAAAATCCTCCAAAACTGAGGGTGAGATACACAAGAGCTGCAACAGCAGTGTTCTTCAAACCCTCAACTCCTACATGGAAGCGCATAGCAACAAGTCAATGAGAATGACAAGTAATAAAAATGACCTCTTTAAGGGTTGATCAAGCTTATTGTGCCCTAGCCTGATGGCCTTAGTCATTTTATGAATTTTGAATAGAAAATCATCAAAAAAGAAATCATGAAAGGATCAAATAGGGACGTGGTCCCATCTTTCCAAGTGTGAATGCCTAGAGGGGCATTATGAAACCGTGAGGAGTATTGAGTCATAAGGTGGTTATGGGCAGTTTGACCTTTTTATTAAGACCTTTTAAACCTTAGACCTCAAGGAAATATGATTAAAATTAGAGGTGAAGGTGATATGATAACCTTTGAGTGTTTGTTGTTTTGACTTAGTTTTTCAAAGGTCATGGGACAAGTTTAAGGGTCTTCTTATGAGTCAAAGGTGATGAGGGGATAATGATAGTCTTGTAAACTCTTGTAAAGGGTAAAGTGTAAATGGACAAATCATGTAAGCCCTTCTTCCCTTTTTGCATAACTTAAAGGCAAAAATAATGTATTTAAACACTTATTAAGTGCAATATTTTTATAAATTGCCTTAATATTTGTTATATAAAGCCTAGAAGGAGAATAGACATTCACATAACACTTATTAAGGTAAGTCACGTTTTGTTGAAATAGTTTATTCCTATCCCAAAATCATGCAAAAAAGAGAAGAAGAGGTAGACTAAAGTTGCAAATTCATGTAGAGGGAGTATCTTTTTCTATTTTTGACTTGGAGTCAAACTGAGCTATTTTTTGAAGTTTTTTGGTCAAACATCTTGGGAGGAGTTCTAAGCTAAAATAGCTCAATTTGCAGCAATTATAGGCCCTAAGTTTTAGGCTTTTCTCTCTTTCTCGCCCAGCAACTAAAAGTTTCTTTTTTAGACTATTCATGCATCAGTTG
This sequence comes from Cunninghamia lanceolata, assembly GCA_027924645.1. Classification (NCBI taxonomy): domain Eukaryota; kingdom Viridiplantae; phylum Streptophyta; class Pinopsida; order Cupressales; family Cupressaceae; genus Cunninghamia; species Cunninghamia lanceolata. The sequence goes on along the minus strand of BSBN01000248.1, from coordinate 894,573 downwards.
GAGTGGAGTTTGATAGGAGTTGAGTTCCCCTTTGCTTTTTAGAACAGATTTCTATATTATAGGGAAAAAAGCTCATGATTTTTTCTCAGTTCTTGCTTTTTCCTTTCCTTTGCACATTGCAGAGAGAGAGAGATTCAGTCTTGTAACTCATCTTTTTTCAGGTTTTATACAGTAGCAACAGTTTATTTTTAGCATTTTCATAGTTATTGCAGTGTTTTCCTTCTATTATTCAATAAAATCAAGTGTTCTTCTATTCAGATTCAAGTTTCTTGTCTCTTTTAAGTGATTTGATAGGGATTTATTGTGTTTTGTACCAAAACCTTTAAATTTTTTGTCTCATTTATTGAATGCAAGTACACAAAGTGAAATTTTACTATAGGTTACAGATTGTGCAAGTCATTTCATGCATTTTTGTGAAACATTTATGTGGTAAAGATTGTTTAGTTTGAGTTGTTTGAACAAATGCATTGAGGATAGTTGTGAATCAGATTGCAAATTAGGATTCAATCATTGGTGCATCACCCATTCAGATAAATTTTAGTTTAGTTTATTTAATCATCCTTCTATCTCTTTTCCCACAAAAATGCATCAGACCTAAGGGGCATTTAAAGGGATTTGGCTCTTCTGGAGGTTCATTCTCATCATAGACAACCCACAGTCTAAGAATGTTCCCATGTTGCATAGGGTTTCCAAGTTTTAAATCTTAGCATTCAAGGTGCAATCCTTCATGACAACAATTTTTGGCACGCCCGGTGGGACCCTGAACTAAGTTTCAAGCCACTTGTATACAAGTTTTCTTTGTTTTTTTAGTATGCACAATAGAGTTTCATCCTTTTGAGGTGAAAAAAGCATACCTAGCGACTCAATTCTCTAATTTTCGAGCAGATCTAGTGCAGATACCAATCCAGTGTGATAATCTTTACATCAAAATATTTCTGATATTAGGTGTGTATATCAGTAAGATATGCCTTTGGAGGAAAAATATTCACACATATAGTGATTCCTAGCTCAAATCTACTAGTTTCAAGGTGGACAAAGTGCTGGTATGTTCTTATGTTTTCATAAAAAATAGTCTTGATTATTTTGATTTTTGGGTATTTCAACGAGTTTCCAGCTCATGGGAAGGTTGGAAAATGTATGTATTTCATGGAGAAAAGTTTCATCATGCTGCATTTCATGAAGAAGTTGTTAGAGTACCCTCCTTCCAACCTTATCAAGCTAATCATGATGCTAGTTTTACACCTAATTCATGCGATTTCCAAAGAACCCAGCATGCACATTATGAATACCTCCCACCCACCCTTGCTCAACCTTCATGGCAGCCTACCTATGATCATAACCAGTCCCAGAGATACTATTTTGTTCTCAATTAGTATGTTTTTTCTACTGATTAGCCTCAGTATGATGATAGCATGAGCATTCAGGATATGGCTTTAGATTTACACAAAAATAACATGAGCATTTGGGACATGACTTTAGATTTTCAAAAATAGTTTGATGCCATTGACAAAGAACGAGAGTATAATATGCAGTAGGAGGAAATGGCTTATCAAGCCTATCTCCAACAGTAGGAGCAACAGCCTTATGAGGCCTTTTGTTATCAGCAAGAGATGGAAGAAAAGAGAAAGTATGAAGAAGAATGTCTAAATAGGTAGATTACTGTTAAGGAGGAACAAATGAGAGAACTTCTAGCTCAAGTTCATACTCTATTACTCGCTGAACCTACTTGTCTAGCACCATTTCCCTTTTCCTAGGTGGACCTATTGTGTGGCAAGCAAGTGAAGGATCAAAGAGCCCAGATGAAGAAAAGTGTGAGATTAGGGAGGCAATGAATGTTGCCATTCTGTCTTCTCATCAGAAAAAACTAGACTTACTGCAAGAGGAGGTTTTAGGGTTCAAAATCCTAAGTTTCAATCAAGAAAAGTTTTCTGAATCAACAAGTAAGTCTCCTCATGTTCAGATTCCAAGTTTTAGAGATTCAAGCCTTTTGCAAGAGCCATTACAACTACAATATCAGTCTATAATCTATCAAGAACAACCCACTCAAAATCCCATTCTTCCTCATGCATGTATAGAGGAGGTTGGTTCATGTTTGACACTAAATCCTTTACATTTTGATTCATTTGAAAAGTTTTCTAATGTTGTTTATGAGATGAATAAAAGTAGAGTATAGAGGTCACAAGGTGAAAGTCTTTAGTTGCAAAGATAGAATGCCCAAGTTCCAATCTAGAAGGAACCACATGAAGAGGAAAATTTAGTTTATTTGTTTGATCAGTTGCCTGGTTGCATTGACAGTGATGAAGAGAGAATACTCATGCTCAAATCAATAGCAGATTTAGAGCTACAAGAGGATGTTGAAGAATTAGATGAGTTGCTAGTCCAAGAGCACCAAAGTAGTCATGTTTTGGAGATTTGAGAGATTCATGTTCATGAATCTACCTATTAAGTCAAACAAGATGTTGAATCAAAACTTACATTCCATGAGGATGAAATTAATACTTCAGAACAAGATAGGTGTCATAAAGATTAGGTAAGCCTTCTCATATAGATAAGTGAAGATATTTTTGAAGAAGACCTTTTCCTAGATATCATAGATGATTTTTTCTCTAACTTGGTTATCAAACCAATATCTCTAGAGGAAGACGTTCATTAAAAGTATGAACATAAGATAGAAGTGGTCATATTTACAAATGAGTCACTTTCTAATCATCAAAGTAGCTGGTTTAGTGAGCATAAAGAGGAGGTAATTGAGCATAAACAAGAAGAATATTTTGTTGTTGGTATGCTTAAACAAAAAGTAGAACATGACAAATCAGACATGTTAGAAAAGGTGGAGGAGCATGATCAAGAAAGGCAGTAGGTTGAATAACTCCCTTCTTTCATTGAGCAGAACATAGAGAGTATACAAACTTTAAAATCATCACAAGTTTTGGAGCAGCTGAAAGAAGAAAAAAATCATGAGGAAAAGTTGGTTCATAAGGAAAAAATAGTCCTCTCATACAAAAAAGCAAAGAAGAGGTTGAAGAGGACATATTTTGGGATGATCTTGAGGTATTTATTTCACAATTGGATGACAAACAAGAACCTTTGAATCAAAAATTTCATGAGCAATGGGAGACAAATATAAAAGTGACCATGTTTCTAATTGAGTCACTAGAAATGGACCAACCTGATCAGAAAAATGATGAGACAATAGTGCATGAGCAACAAACTAGCCATGAGACCTTCCCTTTTGTCCTTTCGAGAGGATGTCCTATTAGACATCTAGCTTTGACCAAGTACAACAAAGCATCATAGGTCATGCCTACACCTAAGCATGAAGTTGCAGTTGAAGAACAACAGTTTTGTCTTGCCTATATACCTCAAAGCATCAACATGTGTGATCATTATGATGAGGTAAGTAGACTTATTTTCACTCTCTAGGAGATATTGCAGTAGTTGATCATGAATTTGTCATTTATCCACATTCTTTTTGTTGCACAGAGGCATGAAAAAAACCCCAGGTTGGTCAAAAAGGAAGCTATTTTGTAGAACTAGTTAATGGCTTTGTTTAGCAAGCCTGTTCTTTTGTTTAGTTTAGGTAGATAGGCCATTTGCTTCAGTTCAATTTTTATTTTCCAGGAAGTACTGATGCACAGTTGGCTGGTCCTATTTGGAGCTAGCATTGTTTTGTTTTTAGTTTTGTTTTTGTTGTTGTTATTTTCTAGCAACTGGGTTTGTATAAGTTTTTTGAGTTGCAAAGTTTTAGAAAAGACTCTATTGCCCAATGGATATACTAGGCAATAGGCCATGAGAGTTTTAGAAGGCAAAACTACTATAGAGGTCACCAAAAATGTTACCAAATTGTGCTTTGCATCCCAATTAAGTTGAGTTGTAACAACAATTATCTTTGTTACTTTGAAGAAGCAGATAAGCTCAAGGGATAAGGAGAAGAAGGTTCAAGTTCTCATCCAACCTAGAAGACCTACTATCCTGATAACCATTCCAGTGATCATATTACCAAGATCATGTAGCAGTTCAATCAAAGCTACTACATGAGACAAATAAGATGAAATGATACTCCAACAGAGCAGGAGATATCCTAGGACTAATAGGAGAAATGAGGGGTAAACTATTTGTGTTACAGTCATTCTCATTGTTCATCATTTTAGTTTGATACGCTTCAAAAAGGTACATAAAATTTTGCTAAGTCTACTCATGATTATAAACATCTATACCATGCAATATTGTTTAGTTTAGCTTTATGCAATTGATTTATGAAAAATGAGAAATGATACAAAAGTCATTGTATGAAATAACTATTTATATTCATAAAAAAAGTGTTTATATGATCCCACACATGTCATGGGAATAACTATATATGATGCAATGCAGGATAACAAGTACATCTAAAGTAAAAGGAAACACATAAAAGAGAAAAGGGACTCGTCCTTGCCTGAATGATGAATCCTATTGATATCTACATCATCTTTAGTTACCCCATTGATATCTCCAAGTGAACTTGTAAGAAACAATGAAGAGTGGTGTCAGAGCTCATGATCCTTTCCAATTGTACATTCAATAATTTCAAAATGTACTTGCTATCTTACATCTAATCAATAGATAAGAGAGATTAACAACTCTAGAATGCAGATATACAACCATAAAAGATGCAAAAGATGAGATCAAAGAAATCAAAGTTGAGGCTACTAAGCCTCCATGTTTTCTTTGACTTGTTTGTTCACTATGTAGGTATAGGTATTTCAAAACATTTGGTCTCGTCAATGACATAGATGCATGAAAGAGCAGTCATGCCTAGACTAAGAGGGAAGCAATCATTTAAATCAGAAAAGTGTAGTCTTTATGCATCAAGGGCACTATAAGTGCAAGAAGTATGATACAACATAGTCATCATTGATGAGAATAGTGAAGAGGTCAGAAACAACCATTAATGCACACATGCAAGGAGCAAAAAACAAAGGTGTCTACAGTTTGTTAGATTTAGGATAGACAATTGAGAGGGGGGTGAATGAGTTGTTCAAAACTTTCTTCCAATTAATCACTTAAATCCTCTTCTTGATTCAGCAGCATAATAATAAATCAATCATGTAAACATAATGCAACAATTCAAGAGCAGAAACACATCAACATATATGACACCAAGATTTTAATGTGGAAAACCTAGTTAAGGGAAAAACCACGGGGTGACTAACCCAAGATTGTATTCTTTGTTAAAAGAATAGGAAGAACAAAATGGCACATGCCAATTAGGACTCACTGCCTGAGCACACTTCTCACAAGAGGCCCACTGCCTACAGGAGACACACTATCTATAGAATAATAAATATTACATGCTTGAACTGAAGAATAGCATCTTCACTATGCTTGAGTCAGTTCCATTTAAGCCCAATACTTCTTCTTTGTCATTCTCTCTTCCCCTCTCTACCACACTCTCATCGCAACAAGATACTTTTGAAATGACTTTACAACTCCTTATTTATACAAGACATCAACGTAGGGATATTCATCCAAGTCGGTATACATTACAGATAAAATACATAAATACAACATGACTAATTATAAAAAGACTTCACGTGGATCAACACACTATCGGCCACACAGATCTGAGACTTCAATCTTCCTTTAGGAACACGCCATTCTTCACAGAACAGCTTCAAGATCATCTATAGGATGTGTAACTCATCCGATCAGCTAGACTTAGGAAGAACATCATCATCCAGAAGTAATTCTTCAATTACGAGCTCAATCTTCGATGCAGACCACCAACATGAATTGGACACAATCCAAAGACCTCAACAAGCTTTCCTAAATCACCAAGAACATCCACACTACTACTTATTGAAATCATTCTCTCCTTCATCTGGAACCTCAAGAATACAGTCTGTCATCATTGTCATATTGGAATAGATTCTTGTGGACCTCCAAACCATGAACCAATTGATTTGTCAATTCACATTGACTTCTTAAACACTCCATCAAATATGCAAAACAAGATATTTCATTTTTGAAGCTCACAGGACCTATCTGTGTCACTCTGTTACCTCTGAACATCTGTGAGAACTGATTTTACATAAGTGGCCATAACTTCTTCAGATCTTCATGCGGACCTCTGAAATCTTTACTGGATCATCTTAAGACACATATCTACAAACCCTTTGATGTACATCCTCTGATCTTCTTCTTATCTAGGATCTTTACCTCACTGTCTTCATTGTTCTTCTTTATTCCTGATAGGACTAATTTTCTCAATATCCTTAGCATATAGCACATCTAATCCCTATCATAAATGCAACAGGAGTATGTTGACATCAATGACAACACCAGTTAGGCCCATACTTGCAACAATCTCCCCCTTTGTCATTGATGGCAACATATGATGTGAAAAACTATTTTAACCATCAAGACATGAACCTCTCTTTACTAATATAATTCCCCTAATCAATAACAACCATTCACATGTCTTCTCTTGCTTTACTACTCCCCCTTTGATTAGCAACTACTTGTTTTTCACATGTTTTCTCTCCCCCTTTGACATCAATGGCAAAGGGCACATACTTGCATCACTTCAGAATCATACCAGCTGCTCCTCTTGAGTAGCAGCTTCCCATCATCAATCCAAACCACAAGATATGACTGTGAGATCCACCGGACTGATGCACATCAGTGCACCTTAATTCAGAACTAGAGGGGTAATAACCCCTAACTTCTCCCTGAGATACTCAAAAGAGTCTTTAGGTAGAGGTTTAGTAAAAGTATTTACAATCTGATTGTTGGAAGGCATAAAATCCAATCTAACTTCATCCTTGTTCACTTGCTCTCTCAAAAAGTGAAACTTGATGGATATATGCTTAGTCTTTGAATGCAACATTGGATTTTTTGATATGTTTATTGCACTTGAATTGTCACAAAAGATTGTGATAGGTTCCTCATACTCCACTCTGATATCTCTTAGCATTTGCTTCATCTACAATACTTGAGTGCAACTACCTACTGCTGCAATATATTCTACTTCTGTAATGGACAGGGATATTGCCTCTTATTTCTTGCTCAACCAAGAAACCAATCTCTTCTCCAAAAAGAATGCTCCACCACTGGTACTCTTCCGGTCATCCACATCTCCTACCCAATCCGCATTTGTATATGCACAAAGAGACAAATCATGATCTCTAGGATACCACAAACCATACTCATCTATCCCTTTTAGATATCTAAAAATCCTCTTGATTGCCATGACATGAGATTCTCTAGGATCAGCTTGGAATCTAGCAACAAGACCAACAACATTCATAATGCCAGGTCTAGTTTAAGTGAGATACAATAATCCTCCAATCATTAACCTGTACATTTTTTTATCAGCCTTAGGAGAGTCATCATCTTTTCTCAATTTACACCTGGTTTCCATGAGAGTACTCATTGGTTTTGAGTCTTCCATCCCAAATTTCTTCAACAATTCTTTCACATATTTGGTCTAAGAAATGAAGATTCCTTTCTTTGTTTGAATGATTTGTAGACCCAACAAAAAATTCATTTCCCCAAACATGGACATCTCAAATTCACTTTTCATTTGATTTGCAAAAGTTTTGCACATACTATCTCTTCCTCTAAAAATGATATCATCAACAAACACTTCAACAATCAAGATATTTTCATGATCAATTTTGAAGTACAAATTACTATCAGCAGTACCTTTGTTGAAACTAATCTTCAAAAGATGCTTATCCAATCTTTCATACTATGCTCTTGGGGCTTGTTGAGTCCATACAGTGCTTTCTTCAACTTGTAGACCATATCACCATGATCAGATAATTGAAATCCATCCGGTTGCTCAATGTATACTTCTTCTTCCAAGTCTCCATTTAAGAAGGCAGACTTGACATCCATTTGATATACTTTGAAGTCCTTGAAGGCAGTAAAGGCAAGAAATAACTTGGCTACTTCAATTCTTGCCACTGGAGCAAAAGTTTCTTCAAAATCAACTCCTTCTACTTGAGAGTAACCCTTGCAGACCAATCTTGCTTTATTTCTGACTACTTCACCATCTTCATTCAGTTTATTCTAGAATGCCCATTTGGTTCTAATCAAATTCTTGTTTCTAGGTCTGGGAACAAGATCCCAAGTGTGATTTTTCTCAATTTGCATCAGCTCGTCCTCCATAGCTTTAGTCCAACTTTCATCATTACATGCTTCATTTACTAACTTTGGTTCAATCTTTGAAATCAGACAATACTCTTCTAAGTCTTGAGCAATGTTTCTTCTTGTTTGAACACCTTTGCTTTTATCACCTATGATTTGATCTTTAGAGTGATTCAATCTTACATACCTGGGAATTTTGGGACTTTCTTGTACTTCTATTTCTTGAATAGGTTCATTCAAACTTATCTCTTCTTCCTAATTCACCAGATCAGTCTAAATCTAAATTTTAGAAGGGGCTTGGACCCCTTGGATCAAAACATCATTCTGATTATCTTCATCATATTCATAAAACCTTGAGGGTTTTTCAATACCTTCGTCAACCTTCACATTTGTACTTTCTATAATCTTTCTCAATATCTTGTTATAACACCGGTATGCTTTGTTATGAGTAGAATAACCCAAGAATATTCCTTCATCACTTCTAGCATCAAATTTGCCTAGATCTTCATCTCTTTTAATGTAACATTTGCTACCAAAGACTCTAAAATACTTCACAGTGGGAATGATGCCAAACCAGAGTTCATGAGTCTTACCATTATTGCTTCTAATTTGTACTTGATTAAGAGTATAGAATGCAGTGCTTAAAGCTTGTCTCCAATAGATCTGAGGAACATTTACTTCCATCATCATGGTTTTAGATGCTTCCTGGATGGTTTGGTTCTTTCTCTCCACTACTACATTCTGCTGTGGAGTCCTTAGAGTAGACAACTATCTTTTTATTCCATGTTTCTCATAGAATTCTATGAACTCACCAGATGTGAATTCTCCACCTCTATCAGACCTCAGACATTTTATGTTCAATCTAGTTTCATTTTCTACCATAGCCTTGAATATTTTGAATTTCCCAAGTGCCTCAGATTTCTCTTTCATAAAATTCACCCACATCATCCGAGAGTGATCATCAATTAATAACATGAAGTATCTATCACCTTGCACACTCCTGATTCTTGCCAGACCACATAGATCAGTATGAACTAAGTCTGATAATCTGGTAGAAGATTGTTCCTTACTTTTGAATGTGACTCTGCTTTGCTTACCCAACTGACATTCTTTGCACAAACTATTAGTAGTTTTCACTAGTCTTCGAGGATCTCTTACAGCCTGAGTGTTGCTTATCTTGATGATATTATCAAAATTCATATGACACATTCTCCTATGCCATAACCAACTTTGATCAATTTGAACAAATAAGCAACTTTTACCAGTGCCAACCAAGTGGAAGATATTACCTTTAGTTTGAGTACCAGATGCAATCTCTGTTCCAGAACTTTCAAAGATCTTGCATTTTCCATTTTTGAATTAGAGATCATAGCCTTTGTCTACCAACTGTCCAACACTGAGAAGATTGTGCTTCAGGCCTTCAACATACAATACATTACTAGTTTTGTTCTTTCCATCAAAAGAAATAGGTCCTCTACCTCTGATTTTGTTAGCAGAATTATCACCAAATTTTACCACTCCTCCTTCATACCTTTCCAAATCTATGAACTTATTTTTCTCACCTGTCATATGGTGGGAGTATCCACTGTCAATGACCCAATCATCCTTTTCTTCAACTTGGGTAGCTAGAGCTCTTTCTACAATTTTATGATTGACAGATTCAGAGGGCACTGGATCTTCTTCCTTGATGGCAATAAACACCCAGTCACTTCCAGATTTGTTTCCTGTCTCTGATTCATCATCTGTTACTACTTCACCATCATCATTTTCATGAACATAGTAACATTTCTTTTGGAAACTTGATCTATTAGGATTTGGCCTTGAAAATCTTTTTGGACACCTTGAGGTAAAATGACCAATCTTATTGCAGTTAAAACATTTAAAAGGCAATTTCCCCTCATACTTACCGGATCCTTTTGGCAGTCTTTTTCCAATAAGAGCTTCAAGTTGAGCAGCTTCTACTTCATCTTCTTCTAGGTCTTTTCTTACTTTTTCATACCATGATAGTTTCTTTGAAGAGTTCTCTCTCAGATCAAACTTTTGTTTTCTTTTTATAGAGGCACTAGCTTTGAATGTAGATTTAGTCTTGGGGGGGGCATCACCAAACTCAATCAATTCAAATGCAACCAATTTACCAACCAGTTGATCTCTTGTGATACCTGAGTAGGATCTGAATTCTTCAATAGTAGCAACCTTGTATTTGTAAGAATCAGGAAGCGATATGAGAACTTTGCCAACAATCTCATCTTCATCCAAGATTCCACCAGCACATCTAATGCCACAAACAAGCTCATTTACTCTTGGCATAAATGTAGTGATATTTTTATCTTCTCTCATCTTCTGGTTTTCCAATTTTCCTTTCAAACTCTATAGCTTGGCACATTTCACATACTTGTCTCCTTCATGCAGAAGTTCCATTTTTTGACTCATGCAGTTTTTAGATCAATAACATTTGTCAACTTTGAATCAGATAAAGCACTTAGAAGAGCTTCTTTTGTCTGTAGATTATTTTTAGAATCTCTGATTTCATCTATGGTACTCAGACCATTATGTGGAGGAACATACTGCTTTGAAGCCATGATCCAATATTGTATTCCCATATATTGCAAGTGGCATTCCATGCGACTTTTCCAAAGAGTGAAATTGGTTCCATCAAACCTCGGACTATCCTTCTTATAGGATGACATCCTAGATCTCCTCAAGTGGTTAGGTTAAGCTCCATTTAGAGGAACCTGTCTCTGATACCAATTGTTAGATTTAGGATAGACAACTAAGAGGGGGGCATGAATCAGTTGTTCAAAAATTTCTTTGAATTAATCACTTATATCCTTTTCTTGATTCAGCAGCATAATAATAAATTAATCATGTAAACATAATGCAACAATTCAAGAGAAGAAACACATTAACATATATGACACCAAGATTTTAATGTGGAAAACCTGGTTAAGGGAAAAACCATGGGGTGACTAACCCAAGATTGTATTCTCTGTTAAAAGATTAGGAAGAACAAAATGGCACATGCCAATTAGGGCTCACTGCCCGAGCACACTGCTCACAAAAGGCCCACTACCTATAGGAGACACACTGTCTACAGAATAATAAGTATTACATACTTGAATTGAAGAATAGCATCTTCACCATGCTTGAGTTAGTTTCATTTAACCCTGTTAGGTGAATATTTTGTCGTTAACTCACTAACGGCAAAATGGGTATATCAGCCACAACTATGATGAGACAAAGTATCTCCTCTCAGCAAGGGGAGGTTCCCTCTATTTACTTGACTTTTGTAAATAAAACAACTTATGAAATTTATGTACACTAAAAACTATGGTTATGGTGGTTCCATCTCATCTCATTCTTTTTTTTCAGAATAGATGTGTATACTTCAAACTCTTGATAAAAGACTTATAAATTATCACAAAATCACAGAAACACAAAGTTTTCCATTACCTCACTTACTAATTGTAAATAGAACTGTTTGAAGTAGAATGCAGCCCAAAGTCTTCACTTCTCTTCAAGATGATAAAAGTAGATTGGATATAACAACTTGTAGCACAAAGTCTACAAACTATTGTATTCTCACAAACATGAACATAATCCTCACAAATGACTTGATAACACAAAGTTTATCAGAATCAAATTAAGAGCACTCTTCAATCACTTGCAACAAACTCCACACTTCAATTATTACCAAAGAAGATTATGATAGCACGACATAAGAACAATACTATCACAACACAAATAACCCCAAGACAAAGATTGGAATTAAACTTGCTTTCTTGTATTGATAAATATTTGATAATTGATTTTCACAAAAAGCACAAAGTCTTGATTTGCTTTTCAATTCGCCAGAGTATTCTTGCAATAGACAAAAGATAATATTTACAAAAGAGGCCCTCTTTATTTATAGGGAGAGGCCTTGAGAAAATTTAGGAAATCTACAACTAATTTGACTTATTCAAAAATAGGAGTCGTTATTGACTTGGGACTTCCTATATTTTTACATGTAATTACATATGAAAAATGTACATGTAAAAATGTCCAAAATTGTTTTGAAAGTACATCAGAAAAAATAGAAAATAAACTAAGGAAAAACTACTTCAATTTGTGTCACCACTTTTCCTCAGGTGATCATCATACATAGTGAAAGCCACTTGCATCTCAATGCTATCTGGTTTGAATGTGTTCTTGAAGATCATCTTGGCTCTCACTATGGCATCCCTCATTTTAGTGATTGATTTTGCATGACCAGTTAACTTAGTATTCAGATTGTCCAAAGTTAACTGGTTGTCTAGAATATTGTCCACAAAAGTCATTGAAAATGTTTTATCTTCAAATTCTTTCTAGAACATGTCTTCAAATTCATGAACCATTTATTCTATAGAAAGAAATTGGTTGTCCTGTGATACAAGCTTACAAGGTAACTCCTCCAACTTATGCAAAAGGTTGACATCATTTTGCTCATTGATTTCCTTTGCAGCTTCAAGATCCTTGATCAACTCCCTAAGCACACGTCTCCTGTACATCAATGCTTCCTTTGTTTCTGTATAAGAATCCCTATTAGAAATAGCACCAATTGACATTAGGGTACTTATTTTCAATTTCCTCATCTCTGCCCATTTATCATGAGTCTCCTCTATGTGTTTAATATCTTGAGAAATAGTATCAATGAGGTCATTAAGTTCTACCCTTACTTTCCTCATTTTATCTGTCTTCTTAGATACATCTGTGAGCAAAGAGATTCCTTGTGCACGCATCTTGTCTAAGTACTCTTCAAGTACTTTCCCTTTGAGATGAGTCCTTTCCGCTTTCAGGATGACGGGGTCTTCTATAGACACGGCCTTTGGAGTAACTGCTTCTGAATTCAAAGTGATCTTCCTTACCACCGCAGTTAGCTATTCTACCATTGCCTTGTAGTGATCCTTCATTTCCTTTTCTCTAGATTCTTGTCATATACCTTCTGAGCTTCAACAAAGTCAAGTTTCAAAACCTCTGTCGCAGGAGGACACATGAACACCTTGTCAATGAATTTCGGATCCAACCTGATTATCACATTACCACTGGCATCCACCACAGACCTAGTGTCTGTGTTATAGAAATGGGCACATTGAAGAACAAATTCTATGTTGTGAGCTGCCACTAGGAACAATGAGACCAGATGAACATTGCTTTCAACTATCCTCTTCATCATAGCACTGGGGTTGCTCGACTTGGTCCTCTCTACAAACTCAACCATATCAACATGACCAATCTCTGTATCTCTAATGTCATCAACATTAGAATGAACCGAGGTGATTGGGAAAACACCTTGATATTTGTATTTCATTGCTTTTGCTTTCTTCGGGGACAATTCAATCATTTGGATGAACTTTCACCGAGAAGAAGTTTGATGTTGAACGAAGCTCCGCAGAAGAAACTGCAACAAAAGCCATGATCATGCAATTAGGAAAAATATGGGCAATCTGGGAAAATTGCATGTTGATGATCACGACTATGGGAATGCGCTTGAAAAAGGGCTATAGTGCGAGCTGGCCAAAAATCAGAGGAGAAGCAGGCTCAAAAAATCAAAACTAGGAATTTTCCAGAGTTAGAAAAATTTGGGATAGTTTTTGCACGGGCAACAAAATTTGCCGCCCTTGCATATGAGGATTTTATTGAATGTGCATTGGCGGCAAAATTTTCTGCCTATGCACATTAGGAAGATTTCAAAGTTGGTATGAGTGGCAGATTTTACCGCTAATGCAGGTGACAAGGATTTTGTAGCTTGGATGTCAAAGCAGCGAATTTGGCCATTATGGCATGGAGCATGAAATAGGTTCTCGTGTAAGGGTGGTGAAATCTACCGCCCATACACCAGCGGCAAATTTCACTGATGATGCACGTTGGTTCGGTGAGTCATCGCGATGTTCAGTCGGGAAAATGACTGCTATCGCACATGCATCGTTGCTTTGGAGATCACCAATAATACCTATTAGAGTGGCAAAAACTACCAACATTGCACATCATGGAAGTTGCAGAGTTTTTAAGTATTGTGTTTGATCAGAGAATTTTGCATACGATACGCGACAGAAGGGATTGACCTTTGTAGTAGTAGGTCGGCGAAAACGGCCGATAACACACAAAGGTATATGACAAGGGTTGCAAGGGTCTACGCGGTGAAAACGCAGTGTCTCTCTAAAACAAGACCTAGGGCATCTCTAATGTATGGGGTGGAAATAAATAGAAAACATACAAATGGACTCACGCAACAACAAAATCAATCACGAAAATAAGAAACAAAGGGATAAAACCTAACAAAAACAATAATTTATCAAAACAAAACTCGAGGATATGTCGATAGTTGTGTTTAAACAAAGACTCCCAACAAGAGAAACGTGTTTCAAAAGAGGAGCTTACCTATAATGCCGGCAGAAAAACCCTAATGCCGAGAATGAACTTGAATGAAACATTAATTGGCGCATTTGAGTGATGCGAGGGGTCTGGAGGAAGCTTAGAGGAATGAAACAACAAACAATAAAAACAACAAAACCAAAATGATGTATTTAACAACTCAGAAACAAGTTTTAATGAATGGCACGAGTGGCCATTAATAGCACTAGGTGTCCAAGATCCGAAGGATCTTGCGCAAGTAGAAGTTTCAGCCATTCATGGACGAAGGTCAACAAATGTGAAACGGCGGTAAAATTTACCGCCTATGTGAGACAATGGGAGCAAATGTGTAATGGCGGCAAAAAATGCCGCTATTGCATATTTAACGAAAAACACATGCAAAAGCGGTAAAAAATGCCGCTATTGCATACATAATGAAATAAGTCAACAAAGAGATATGTAGGAGCAACATTTTTTGCCACTCTTGCATATCAAGACTCAAAATTTTACTAACTCCTAAAAATGACCTAAATTGACATTTTTACCGATTTATGACTTGAACGATCTTCACGTATATCAAGAAAATGATTCAAAGGGATGTCATAAACTCATCTAGAATGTCAAATGACTTCATGCAAGATCAAGAGAATCTTGTCTCGATTCGCGAGCTTAGAGTGTAGATTCACAAAACAGACAAGTTTCATGGGGGGTGTCTACAAAAATAAGCGTAGCTGATTTTGAGAACAACAAACCCCAATATTTCTTCTCTATCTTTCACTCTGCTCCTCTCTACCACACTCTCATGACAACAAGATACTTTTGAAATGACTTTACAACTCCTTATGTATACAAGACATCGACTTAGGGATAATCATCTAAGTTGGCATACATTACAGAGCAAATACATAAATACAACATGACTAATTACAAAAAGACTTCATGTGGATCAACACACTATTGGCCACACAAATTTGAGACTTTAATCTTCCTTTAGGAACATGCCATTCTTCACAGAACATCTTCAAGATCATCCGTAGGATGTGTAACTCATCCGATCAGCTAGACTTAGGAAGAACATCATCATCCAGAAGTAATTCTTTAATTACGAGCTCAATCTTCAATGTGGACCACCAACACGAACTGGACGCAATCCAAAGACCTCCACAAGCTTGCCTGAATCACTAAGAACATCCACACTACTTCTACTTACTGAAATTATTCTCTCCTTCATCCGGAACCTCAAGAATACAGTTTGTCATCACTATCATATTGGAAGAGATGATCGCAGACCTCCAGACCATGAACCAATTGATTTGTCAATTCACATTGACTTCCTAAACACTCCACCAAATCCATAGAACAAGATATTGCATTTCTGGAGCTCACTGGACCTATCTGTGTCACTCTGTCACCTCTGAACATCTGCCAGAACTGGTTTTACTTAAGTGGCCATAACTTCTTCAGATCTTCATGCGAACTTCTGAAATCTTTACTAGATCATCTTAAGACACATATCTACAAACCCTTTGATATGCATCCTCTGATCTTCATCTTAGCTGGGATATTTACCTCACTATCTTCATTGTTCTTCTTTGTTCCTGATAGAACTAATTTTCTCAATATCCTCAGCATACAGCTCATCCAATCCTTATCATCAATGCAATAGGAGTATGTTGACATCAATGACAACACCGGTTAGGCCCATAGTTGCAACACATTTTTCATACATAGTCACCCAATAGGTATAGTAGGAGGTTTATTCAATAAAACAAAATAGTCCTAAAAGAGTTGTAGGATAGTCATTCAAAGTATACAAAGGACCATCAGGACATCCAAAAACATGCAAAAGAACAATCATGCATAGGTGCAACAAGGAATAGTCAAAGGACTATATATTGGTGAAGATGAATAGTCAAATGGGAAGGTAGAACAACCTAGGTTAGGCTAAGGACAATCAAGCAATATGAAGGAAAAACAATAGTCCTATGCAAAATATGATAGCTATACAAATATTGTTGAAGTCATGCATAATGAAGCCTTTAGTGTCATTTAGGGATGATCACTCTATTTGCAAGTTGCATAGAGAGAACTTAAGAGATAATTGTCAAGAGGTCTAAAGGTAACAATTATCACAAAGTATGAAGTGCAGCCACTAGAAGAGCATAGCAATCATCTGAGTCAAAATTTGTGGAGAGAACTATCACCATTGAAGCAAAAGAAAGGTGACAAAGACAAGAGGAGGCAGTCCATTAGTATTGTCAAAATGAAAGAGCATGTTTGAGAACAATCATAGCTATACAAGAACATTCATAGTGTGCACTAAACAACAGTCATGGTAAACAAAAAACAATCATCACTCTATATAGTGATAGGTCCAAACATTGTCATAAAGGACAACTGAGACAATTTAGAAACTGTTCTTGATAGTGGAAAAGTAGATGATTGCCACAAAGAGATAGTCCAAAATAAATTGATAAAATGTCATAGAAAAGAAAGGAGATAGTCTACAATATCATGAATGGGCAATCAACCATGAAAATATAGTCATAAGATGTCATATTCAGAGAGAGGGGAACTTCTTATAGTTTCCACTAAAACAAAAGGAATAGCTAGAAACAATGATATGACTATCAAGAAGGGAGCAACAGAGTTTACAAGTTCTTCACAAATGAGCCAGAAAGGAACCCTCATAATGTTTAAGCAATAATGGAATAGTAATTGCATGAGTTTTCACCATAAGAGATAATGAAAATAGAAGCATATGTCAAAATTATTTCTGAAACAACAAGAAGCAAGCTATCCTAGATCATTTAAAGATAACTGCAGAGCCTGGACAACATATAAGGAGCAATCAATTTTGACTATAAATGTAAAAATAGGAAAAATGTTTACCACTTTTGTTGTGAATGAGGTGTAAACTTGCTATTGAGCTTTTGACCATTGAAATGAATGATATTCTAGTAGTTTTCCTTAGAACAATACAAAGAGTGTCATATTCTCATTTGCATAACCATGAGGGTACAGTCATAAATAAAAGACATGGATTGTGCTATTTATATATAATATCATAGTGACAACATTAGAAGACATGGGTAAGTGCACAAAGATGGGGGACCAAAAGGGGGTCTTATGATGCCACTTTTTTCTAAAATTAGGAAACATTGATGTTGGATGAGAAATTGAAGATAGCTACACTCAAAATTTGAAGATGGAACAAAAACAACAATCATAGTGCTCCGAATCTAATTTCTAAACTACTATTTTTTTCCAAAAATGGTTAAGATTAAGGGGTTCAAAAAGGTGAAGCACACAAATTGGTCATGTTTTTCTCAAAAAAAAACATAACATAGCATCTGGTGTGCTCCCCCTAAAATGTTAACATTTTTTTAGTATTTCAAAAATCACTTTGGTGAGAAATTAGCTAACACCATGTAGTTTATCCATGATTTTTCTGATAATTTTTTCATGAATAATTAATTTTTTAGTAATTTTCAAAGTAGACACATTGTGAAAAACAAAAAATTGAGCGTGCTCCCCCATAAATTTTTTGAAAACTAATTGAAAATCATTTTTTATGAATACATATAGAATGGAGTCTAGTTTCTAAAAATGAAACTTATTTCAAATTTTGATGAACGGTTAGAAAAAAGGTCAAAAATACTAGACACTAGTTTTTGACAAAAAAAAATGGATACAGTAACAAAAGAAATTAATGATGAAACCCTTAGCATACTCAAAATGTGAAAAAATTATATGTTTAGATAGTTAACAGAGAGATTAAGATTATGGGTTTTTTTAAAAAGTTTTCATCGAAATAAGTGCAAACTTGATGAGAAGCACGCTCTAGATTATGTGGTTTTTGCTAAAATTTGGGAAAACATGTATTTGGACATCCTAAATGCAGTCCAAGACTTTGGGTTGGAAGCGCAAGACAAATCCAAGCCTTAGGCTTGGAAATAACCAAGACAGTGCATAACTCTCTCTCTCTCTCAAATGACACCGGTGAGTCAAACTCTAATGTGACAAAGAGAGAGAGAGAGAGTGGGAGAGAGAGAGAGATAGAGAGAGAGAGAGAGTTTTTCTTTTGTAAAACACACTCGTGTTATAACGCGAGTCACGTTATAGGCTTGGTAATAATGAGCCATAACACGAGCGCATTATAATGCACTTGCGTTATGACTTGTATGGGACCAAAAAGTCATGTGGTGACCTTTTGGTCCCTCATATTTGTGTATATACCCACATGGCCTACAATATGAAGTCTAAGACAATGCTAGAAGAAGGAGATGTGGCCTTGATATACTTTTAAGGACCATCAGAGGGTGCAGTCATCACTAAGGATTCACCAATGATAATAGAATATAGGGGTTTTCAAAAGGTAACAACATGCATTTTCAAAGGAACAATAGAGAAGGCAGCCCATCAGCACTGTCATAAAGGAGATAAAGAGGTAAGATGATTGGTATCTATGGAGGTTGATAGGTCTTTCTCCTATTGCAAAAAGTAAGGATACATTGATAACTGGGAGGTGGTCACAGTGTAACATCCATAAGACATTGAACAACATATGCAAATCACAAGGCTAGAGAGTTATTAGTGGCCCTCAGATGAAGTCATTGATGACGATACTATGCAAGCCACAAAGAAATCTGTATATGTTAGAAGAGAAGAGAGACAATACATTGAAATTAAAGAAGAGAAAACTTATGCCAAAAAGGACTCTGACTTTAGTAACTTTGTTGATGGATCGGAGCCATGGAAAACATACCCAATGTCTTTTCACTCAAACACATGGCCATCAGAGGATTTTAATGTTTCCTTTAATAGTAGATCTGAGAGTGACGTGGAGATAGAGTTGGAGGAACAAATGAAAATAGTGGAAACATTGATCTAGGTTTCCTCCCTTTGGTAACTCCTCTCCACAATGCATCACCAAACACCAAACATGGAGATTCAAACCCTAGCAGGAAAGTCTCTACAACTTCCATTTTTGCTAAGCATTTACATGGTGAAAGCAAAAAAAAATTACCACAATTTTTCTTAAAGAACAATAACAACAGATATGAAAATATATTACATTTTTGCATGGTGAAAAATCCTCTATGGCGGCGTTTAGCTACAGGTCAATGAGAATGAAGAGTAATAAAAATGACCTCTTTTAGGGTTAATCAAGCTTTTTGTGTCCTAGCCCAATGGGCTTAGTCATTTTATGACTTTTGAATAGAAAATCATCAAAAAAAGATATCATGAAAGGATCAAATAGGGACGTGGTCCCATCTTTCCAAGTGTGAATGCCTAGAGGGGCATAATTAAACTGTGTGGAGTATTAAGTCATAAGGTGATTATGGGCACTTTGACCTTTGTTTATAAGACATTTTAAACCTTAGACCTCAAGGAAATATGATTAAAATTGGAGGTGAAGGTGATATGATAACCTTTGAGTGTTTGTTGCTTTAACAGTTTAGTTTTTCAATGGTCATGGGAAAAGTTTAACGGTCTTTTTATGAGTCAAAGGTGATGTGGGCAATAATCACAGTCTTGTAAATTATTGTAATGGGTAAAGTGTAAATGGACAAATGATGTAAGCCCTTCTTTCCTTTTTGCATAACTTAAAGGCAAAAATAATGTATTTAAACACTTAATAAGCACAATATTTTTATAAATTGCCTTAATATTTCTTATATAAAGCCTAGAAGGAGAATAAAAAGTCACATAACACTTATTAAGGTAAGTCACATTGATTGCATTTAATATTTGTTGAAATAGTTTATTCATGTCCCCAAATCATGTAAAAAAGAGAAGAAAAGGTAGACTAAAGTTACAAATTCATGTAGAGGGAGTATCTTTTTCTATTTTTGACTTGGAGTCAAACTAAGATATTTTTGGTAGTTTTTTGGTCAAACATATTGGGAAGAGGAGTTCTGAGCTAAAATAGCTCAATTTGCAGCAATTATAGGCCCTAATTTTTAGGCTCTTGCTCGCCCAGCAACTAGGAGTTTCTTTTTCAGACTATTCATGCATTAGTTGTAGTGGAGTTTGACAGTTGAGTTCCCCTTTTCTTTTTGGAACAAATTTCTATATTATAGGGGAAAAAGCTCATGCTTTTTTCTCAGTTCTTGCTTTTTCCTTTCCTTTGCACATTGCAGAGAGAGATTCAGTCTTGTAACTCAGCTTTTTACAGGTTTTATACAATAGCAGTAGTTTATTTTCAGCATTTTCATAGTTATTGCAGAGTGTTCCTTCTATTATTCAATAAAATCAGGTGTTCTTCTATTTAGATTTAGGTGTCTTATTTCTTTTGACTGATTTGATAAGGATTTATTGTGTTTTGTACCAAAACCTTTAAGTTTTATGTCTCATTTATTGAATGCAAGTACACAAAGTGCAATTTTACTACAGTTTACAAATTGTGCAAGTCATTTCATGACTATTTGTGAAACATTTATGTGGTAAAGATTGTTCAGTTTGAGTTGTATGAATAGATGCATTAAGGATAGCTATGAATCAGATTGCAAATTAGGATTCAATCATTGGTGCATCACCCCTTAGGATAAATTTTAGTTTAGTTTATTTAATCATCCTTCTATCTCTTTTCCCACAAAAAATACATCAGATCCAAGGGGCATTTAAAGGGAGCTAGCTCTTTTAGAGGTTCATTCTCATCATAGACAACCCACAGTCTGAGAATGTTCCCATGTTGCACTGGATTGCCAAGTTTTAAAGCTTAGCATTCAAGGCACAATCTTTCATGACAAAATGGTCTATATAGGATGATGATGAAGATGTGATATCATTGTTAGGATAAAGGTTGGAACTTTTTCCTTCTATCATTCTACAATATTGGAATCAACAGTTATCAGCGAAAATGGTAACTTCAAAGCCATTATAGGTAAATTTTATGCATTAATGGAATGTTGAAGCAACAACCTGCATGGTATGGATCCATGGGTGTCCTAGGAGGATGTTATAGGAGAGATCAAGGTCCAAAACCTTTTAGGGAGTCTCTATTATTACAAGACCAACTCGAATGGGTAATTTGATGATACCTGCATACTCATGTTCAACATCATCATAGCCCTTGATAGTGGTACTTTTCTTTGAGTGTATGACATTTTTAGAATATCCCAGATGTCTTATTAATTTCAAAGTATAAATATTGAGACCTGATCCACCATCTATGATGACTCATTTTATTTTATGCTTGTGAATGAGGACTTCTAAATGGAGGGCATTGTTATGTGAAAGGATATCTGAAGGGAGATATTTTTAGTTAATACAAGATGATGAGACGAGTATAAGTGTCCTACCATGGCCTAAAATTGATTGGTGTTGATGTTATTAGGGACACGAGACTCTTGGAGTGCTTTATCAAGCATTTTCTTATGTGTGGGGGAAATATGGAGGAGCTCAAGGATGAATATTTGTGTAGGAGTTTTATTCAAATGATCAAGGATGCTATACTGAGGTGATGGTTGTGAATTGGATGGGGCTTCTTAAAGTGTTATTTGACCTCAATAGGTGGTCACAACACAATAAGATGTTTTTGGTACAATGGTGATGGTGTAAAATTAAGTATGGCATTCACTGATACAACCTACATTGAAGTCATAGGAAGTAGAGGTATTGACATTATTTGTGTTGTTAGTCCCCTTGTTTTTATTTTGGGTTTGACCACTAGCTGGGAAGGCATCTTGATATATACCCAAATCTACATTTGTTGTATTTTGATGGTGTCCTTCTACTACAATGTCTCCTCTAGTCTATGAGGTCTTAGATGTAATTTTTAAGTCACATGCAATTGGATGTTTTATGTTCATTCACCCTGTGGTACTCACATTATTCATTTTCATTAAACCATGGGGGTTTCACTTGATTTTCATCATGTTGTCCTATAGCGAGCAAGTTTATGACGTTTGATTGCACCAATTTATGGAAGACAGATTCGATGGGTTCACCGAGGAGAGTGAATTGCTCTCTAAATGTAGGTTTTTATTTAGGTGGTCCCTTAGGAATGGTATCCTTTTGATTTGGTGTTTCGCAAATTTTGAATATGTTTGACATCATTTACTCTGTCATTCACAATGTTTTTATTTCGGGCCCAAAAATGAGGTTTATCATTAGTTTGATTGTTGTTGTTGTCTTGGTTTTCTTTGTAAATCTTGACTAAACCTTTAGCTATGAGGCTTTCTTGATAGTGACACCCTTGTCTATGATTTCTTCAAATGTGTTCGCACATTGAAGTTGCAAGTGAAACCCAATCTCTTGATTTAAGCTATGAACAAATATGTTGACAAGTTGTTTCTCAGGGATGGGACAAGACAATTTACTAGCAAGGTTCCTCTAGCATTGAAGGAAGGTAACGGAAGATTCTCCATTCCTTTACTTGGTATTGCAAAGGTTTGTCATAGATACCTCATGTTCTATGTTATATGAAAAGTGTGCAATGAATTTCTCAACAAGTTCTTGAAATGTCTTAATGCCATGAGGTAAATGGGAGAACCATTCAATAACCTGGTCTCCTAGACTACGAGGAAAGAGTCGCATGAGATAGGTATCATTATAAGTGACTTCCATACATGCGATGTAAAATTATTTTAGATGTTCCCTAGGTTCACCTTTTCCTTTATATTTGTCAAACATAGGTATATCAAAGTTATGTAGAAAGGGAATCATGACCAAGGATCTATCAAAAGGACAGGGGCATATCTCTTCAAAAGAGTATTTCTTCTTTGAATGTCCCATCTCCAGATCTTGTACCTTCTTCCTCAATTTATCCAATTCTTGGGAAAGATTAGTGGGAGGAGGTGGATTTATATTGGTATTTGGAGGTTGTTGATTGAGCAATTGTTATATGAAGGAATTTTGTTGTTGTGATGTGGTAGTGTTGGTAGTTTGGTAAGGATGGGAATTAAAAGGTAGATTGGAAACTTGGGGGTTGATGTATGAGGATAAGGTGGAGATGTGAGAAATTTGGGGATGGAAGAAGGGTATTGATGATGAGTATTGGGAAGTTGGAGGATTTGGTGGAGGAATGGTGTTTGCAACTTGGGGTAGGGGAACTGACATTTGTGCTTGACTATGGAGTTGTGAAACATAAGTTGGAATTGAAGGACATGAAACATCAATATGAATGGGTTTACTAATTCTTGTGTTGATGTGAAGATGAGATGGAGGATTAATTATGGAAAGTGGTAATGTCGATGGAGGATTTTGAGGATCATATGAAAATGGTTCTTTTGGCTAAAGATTGGCAGTATCATAGTCCAAGGGCAGTTGAGCTCCACTTTGAGCCAACATAAGAAAGTATTTACTAGGATTAGCTACAAGCATTCAATTCATAAGTTCCATAATTTCATCATCTTGTAAGAATTCATATAGGCATGGAGAGATAGCTTGATGATCTTGAGAACTTTGGCTTAAGATAGGTGCATTTGGTATTGATGGTCGAGAGGGTTCTTTATAGTCACTTGGAACAAAGACATGAGTTGGCAACCCAACCTTTTTTCTAGCTTCCGTGTGAGGGATAGGTTTCTAAGTGGTAAGATCTATTTTAATGTTGGACTCCATAAGCTTTCTTTCTTGCGACCTTGTGAGTGGCATGCAAAGAAAGGACTTGGGTAGAATAAAATGAGATGAAAGATGTGGAAGAGGGAAAGGGAATGTGATTATGACTTGGGGTACTCCAAATTTGGACTTTGGTATGCTAGGGATGATATTTGGGATGAGGAATTAAAAAGAGTTTCAAGTACAAATCTAGAACTTAGGATTGACGACAAATGATGATACCTTTCGCTACTTAGGGGAAGATTAACACCTAAGCAACCAAAGGGATAAGGATGCTCCATTTCCTTCTTGAGGTAGACAAGATCTCAAGAAAAATATGGAGTAAGATAAGGATTTCACTAACTCAATAGTAGTCATGACTCATAAGCTAATTAATCCACAAGATCGACTTAACACTACTTGAGGTTGACAAGATCTCAAGCGATATGCCAAGCTAAGGATGAAAAGATAGCAAGATCTAGATTGGACAAGTTGGATTTTGGATTCAAGGATGATTTGAGACGTGGGTTGATAAGATCAAAATGATTGACAATATTGAAATCCCAAAGTGGTTGAGGAGCAAAGCCAGTCTATAAGTAAAATGAAAGGGATGGTAAAATGGATAGATGGGTGGATTGATGTTTAGACAAATGAAATGGTATGGCAAGTTTGGTCTAATGAAAAGGATGAATGAGGAAGAGGTTGATAGATCCATGTATATTATGAAATCCTAAAAAGTTTGGGCAAATGCTACAAGTTTTCAAAAGGTTAGTTTTCTTATTTTTCATCTTTTTGTGAGACAATTTTGACAAAAGTTTTGGACCAAGAGATTACTACAAACAAAAGACATGATGGCTAACACAAATTCATGGAAAAGATGCAAAAGGTGCAAGACCTTTGTGGCTAACATATGGCTATTACTGGTATTTCACAAGAAAAACACACCAATCACTTGAGCACGAACCTAGATATTTATTCAAGTAGGAGTGATTTTGTAATATGGGCCCACATAATAGAATACCTATCCATGGTCTTACCTAACTAAGAACACTTCCACCTAAGTATATAGCTAGGGAGAAGGGTGTTGCACCCAATGCCCCTTTCCGTGGAGGCTTTTACCCCTTACCCAAACAACTTCTATCTCGCCATCAAGGAGGTATGATGGTGAGTAACTTCAGGGGGTGATCCACATTCCTTACACCACAGTAGAAAATGGCCGATGGTCTTATCTAGGATTTACAAGCATTTAGGGGGTGTCCCAATATATGCAAGGTACAAGAGACAAATCTATGAATGGGGGTGTCCTAATCAACCCAAGTGCCAACAAAACACAAGTCTTGGTAGACCAAGGGTCTCAAGCTTTTTGCAAGGAAGAGGGTCCTTGCTTTGAAGTGAGTCTTTGGAGTCTCACAACATTTATACCCCACACCAAACATGTGGTTGAGGTTATCCCTAGGGGTGATGAAATCCCCTAGCATGGGTCCTAATGGGAAAGATAGATACAAATTTCTTTTGATCTCCACCTGGTTGCACTAGGCAGAAGGAGAGAGCATACACAAATTAGTACCACCTTAGTATTTAATCTAATCAAGAAGGAAATGTAAGATTTCTAATCTCCAAGATTACATGAAGTGCATGGAGAGAGCATACGTCTTGACAAATCCCACAAGCATTGAAAACAAGTTCATTAACCAACTAAACTAATTTAATGCCAATTTAGTGAAAAACAAAATGCCTTTAACACATGAACCTTCAAGACAATGGATTATTAGTTTTTGTTTTTTGTTTGTTTTAAACTTTGATAGGCAACAGACAATTGCACACAAAATGTTAGTATTTTCCAAGAAAAGGGTTGGTCTTCATCAAATAATTTAACCTGTAACCAATGAGTTAATGGTAAGAAGATATTCAAACTAATAAAAACAAAGTTTAAAAAAAAAAAGAAAAAAGAAAACTAAATTAGAAACTAAATTAATAATTTGTTTTTGTTTTTAAACTAAATGAAAAAGAGTCATTAAGGGCATGGTTCAGTGGTTAAGTCACTCAATTGAAGTGGTGGCCCCTAGGGTTCAAACTCCCATTGGGCCAAAGAGCTCGCAGGTTTTGTGCCTTCATTGGGCTAATGTGCTCATAGGATGTGTGCCTTCACTAGGCTGTTGTGCTCGCAGACGGAGGGCTTTCACTGGGCCTACGAGCTCACGGGTTTGAACTTCCAGCATTAATGTAGGTGTTCATATCAGGTGTTAATTCCAGGGGATGAGGTCCCCTGTATTGTGGCCTCACCAATTCATACCTCCAGTCAAAAGCGTTAAAAAAAAACTAAATGAAAAAGAAAAATAAACTATGTTAGAAGCTAAAAAAAAACTACTTTAAATTAAAACAAAAAAATAAAAAGGTAAAATTAAAAGTAATTCAAACTAACTAAATGGATGAGTTGCTACTGTTTGCTCTAGACTTCAAAGACTACAGAATGTCTAAATTTGTTTATGCTCTAGACTTAAAAAATTATGTAAAAGGTGTATCCTATCCTATCTAGATAACTTAAAGAGAATAAAAGTAAATATTACCTAGATCAAAAGTAAAATGACCTATGAGAAATAGATATGTTAGCAAAGGAATTGGATTGGTCCCCTAATACACTCATTGGATCTTGAACTGCTCCTTCAACTACTTCAACTAGATCACTAAAACAGACTATTGGTTCTACAAACACACATAACTGATACTTTGCTGTTAGGGTTAGCTGGTAGAAGATATCAATTAAATGCAAATAAAGATTAAACAAAGGAATGAAAATACATAGAAATAATAACAGCGAGAGACAAGTTTTAACATGGTTCACCCAAACTCGAGCTACATCCACCAACAAAGAGTCTAATATTATTATCCGATAAATCAAACTGATTACAACCAGTAATAATTGCAACTCAATACCACTACAAAATGCTATAATACAATATCAATGGAAACCCTAACCCTTAGCCATTTTTATCACGACTTTTGTTAGTTACAAAATAGGGTTTTTTTAGGGTTCTTTTTACATCAGCCAATAGCGAAAAAACTCCCAACGCCTTAATAAAATAATAAAAATCATGTGAGGTTTCGAGGGCATTGCCCCTGAGCCCCCACAGGTACACTGCCCCTCAACCCCACCCTGTATTATGATAGGGAGCGTGCCAGGGGCACTGTCCCTAGACCCTGCAAGGGGCACTACCCCTTGACCCTGTCTTGGGGGTGCTGCTCCTTGACCCCGTAGGAATTTGGAGGGAAACTGCACTAATAAAAGTGGGGTAAATTTAACCTCCAAGTCTGATTAGGCTCCATATAACAACAATCTCCCACTTGGAGATTGATCAGACTCCACACCATATCATCTCCCACTTGGAGACTAATCATAACACCACTGACCCTATAGCTCCCATTGGAAATAAGCACCCTGGACTCTACTGTTCTGATTTTGTTTTCAGTCTTGAAGACCAACCGAAGCTGAAGAGGAGCTCATCTTCTCCCTTGTCACTGCCTTTGTAAATATATCTGATGGATTTTCATATGTATGTATCTTTTCCAGCCTTAACTATCCATCATCCAACATTGACTGAATGAAGTGATACCTCAACTATATGTATTTGGTCTTTGAATGCAAGGCAAAATTCTTTGCAAGATGTATGGCACTCTGACTGTCCGTAAACAAATAATTGTTAACCTATTGTTTGTCTAATTCTGCCATGAAAGATTATAGCCATATCATCTCCTTGCTTGCCTCTGTTGCAACTACATACTCTACCTTTGTGCTAGATAAAGCAACAACCTTTTGCAACCGTGAGATCCAACTCACCGCTGTCCCACCTATAGTAAAGACATAACCTGTCATACTCCACCTGGTATCAATATCCCCTACCAAATATGAGTCTACATAACCTGCTAAATTAGTATTAGAGGCCCCAAAACATAAGTGTTTATTGGATGTACCTCTTAAATATTTGAGAATCCATTTTATTGCATTCCAATGCTCTAGTCTGAGATGACTCATATTCCTGCTTATGACTCCTACAGCATGTACAATATCTGGTCTCATGCATACCATGGTGTACATTAAACTTCCTACAGCTGAAGCATATGGTACTTTAGACATTTTTTCTTCCTCATCTGGTGTATTAGGACACATCTCCTTAGTCAATTTCAAATGACTAGGCAAAGGTGTGCTGACATCTTTTGCGCTCTCCATATGGAAACTTTGCAACACCTTTTCAACATAATCAGCCTGAGATAGACTCAATTTTCTATTCTTTCTATCTTTGCAAATTTTCATACCAAGGATTTGTTTTGCTGCCCCCAAATCCTTCATAGCAAATGACTGTGCTAACTATTGTTTTGACTCTCTTATGTGATCCATGTTAGACCCTACTACAAGCATGTCATCAACATATAAACATAAAATAATGTAGTTGTCCTTATCTAACCTCTTAAAATAAACACAATGGTCAGAATTACACCGGCTATAGCCTTGCTCAACTATAAAACTATCAAATTTTAAATACCATTGCCAATGTGCTTGTTTCAGGCCGTACAAACTCTTCTTCAAACTGCATACTAATTTCTTCTTATCTTTGACCTGAAATCCTTGGGGCTGTTCCATATATATATCCTCCAAATCACCATGGAGAAAGGGAGTTTTCACATCTAGCTATTCCAAATGCAAATGTTCAGCAGCCACAATACTTAAAATAGTACAAATAGAAGTCATCTTAACAACAGGAGAAAAAATGTCATCAAAATCAATGCCCTTTTTCTGTGCAAATCCTTTTACAACTAACCTAGCTTTAAATCTTTTCTTACCTCCATCTTCCTCTTTTAGCCTATAAACCCATTTGTTTTGTAAAACCTTTTTACCTACAGGCAACTTACATAATTCCCATGTCTAATTTTTCAGAAGGAGTCCATTTCTTTTTTCATTGCATTCTCCCACTAAACCTCTGTATCCACCTACATAGCTTCATCATACCCTTCTGGTTCACTAGCATCTGTTAACAAAATAAAATACAAAGAGGGAGAAAACATTTAAGGAGGTCTACTTAGCCTTGTTGACCATTTAAGATTCACTGAAGTTTGTGGTATTTCTTGTTGTTGTTGCGGAGCATGAAGAACCAATAGAACATCACTATTTGGAGTATCATCTAGCACGACATAATCCTTTTCTTTCTTCTTATGTTGCTACAACTAATCTTTTTACAACACCTTCTCATTGAATATAATATCCCTACTTCTCAGAATTTTCTGATTTTCAAAATCCCAAAGCCTATAACCAAATTCATCAATGCCATATCTAACGAAAGTACATTTTTTTGATTTTGCATCCACCTTGGTTCTATGTTTAGAATCTACATGTGCAAATGCTTCACATCCAAAGGTTTTGAGAAAAGAATAACTCACCTTCTTACCTATCCATGCTTCCTCTAGATTACCACAGCCCAAAGGAACTGAAGGACCTTTATTAATTAAATATACAACAGTGTTGACAACTTCTACCCACATGTTTAAAGGCAGCACAACATGCAATCTCATGGTCCTTGCACACTCCATTATTGTCCTATTCATGCAATCAGCCACTCCATTCTCTTGTGGAGTCCTTAGAACTATTTTCTGCCTACGGATTCCATTAAAGGAACAATAATCCTCAAATTCTTTGCTGCAATACTCACCACCATTATCAGATTTAAGACATTTTAATCTTTTACTCGTCTCATTCTCAAACAAGCTTCTCCATTTCTTAAGTGTTTCAAATACATCAGATTTATACCTAAGGAAATAAATCCAAACTTTCTTGACCCCGTCTTGGGGGTACTACCCCTTGACCCCATAGGAATTTGGGGGGAAACCGCGCTGATAAAAGTGTGGTAAATTTAACCTCCGAGTCTAATTAGGCTCCATATAACAACATCTGCTTCTAGGGAAAAGGTTTGTGGTGGGACAACAACTTATTGCAAATATTTCTCTTTATAACACAGGCCAAGGTCATTTTTGGACAGATTAAATAATGGTAGTTGCATTAATATAAGCTTGTATTGTGTTTCTAATATGGGTCACAAGTTTGAACCATTAATCACTCAACCTGTAATTTAACAATGTTTCTGACAGTTATAATAGAAAAACTAACAACTAAAATAATTGTTAGTGCACTTGGACACAACAAGATATAACACAAAAATATAGAACCAAATCATCTTAACGTCAAATCATAAGACTCTAAATTCAATGCGAATAGATATTTAGTACCTGATTTCTTTATGCAAGTCAAACTAATTCAACAAAAGGTAGGCAACGATGCCAACATGCTTGGGATGCATCAATGCAAGCCAATAATAGATACGTCATTCCCTTTGGTTTTTCTTGGTGCGTTCGAACAAGGATCGAGTTGTCGCTACTACTAATGAAGTAAAAAAGTAGATATGTGCTCAAATCCTTTAAAAATCACTAAAATGGGTCCATTAGTAGTGAATCTTGAGATGCATTGAAAGATGAGGACATTGGGTTAGCAAGAAAGAATCAAGTGGCCTCATGTAGTGATGCTCCCTGATCCTAGTCTCTCTGCATGTTGAAATGGGTTGACCTCAGAAATTCAAGTGGATGTCACAAAAATCCAATCAGTGTTTGGGCCACGGTCACAAAAATATTGGAAAGTGATTTCAATGGGCTTAACTGGGCCATTAATCTTGGACCTCGGAAAGATACATTTGGCTATAGGCAAGAGTAGATCTCAACTCACCTCGCCACTTGAGGGAAAAAAATCCATCAACAAAATTTTCTATAAAAAAGATACTACATAAATTATTAGCCTAAAACATGAACATGAGGTTAAAAATTTCACCACCAACAATTAAAATCCTAGATTCTGCAGTCAAAGACTAGAAATAAGTGACAAAGATAACTATTAAATGCTGTAGAAAATGATCAGCTAACAGATATAAAATAAAAACCAGGCCTTCAAACTCACAAAAGATAGGGTTAGATTATCAGACGTGCCAGAATGTGATGCATAAATTTGCATACAAAGACAAATCAAAGGAAATAAACTAAACAACAAATCATAGCTTCATAAACAAATTTAACCTCACTGATTGAGCATAATTGGAATGCACCCAACTCCAATGCATTTGCTCCTTCGTTCTTTGTGAATATGTGGATTTCTCATGTCAACAACATAACTTTAATCTCCCAAAATGAATTAAGTGCAGCAGCATAAGTTTATGAATATGAAAGATGATTGAGAGCTTGGGAAGAAGTCTTATTTATAGACTTTCAGAAATGAAGATCAATGGTGGAGAATGATCAGAGAGATCAATCGCTAGAATTGGATGAGAGGATTTGAGAGAATGAGTGAGTGACAAGTGTCATTGTCCTCTCATGAATCAAGGGAGTTAACAAGTGAGTTGACTGAATTGATTGATTTGTTATCTCAATTGATTGATTAGTTAACTGACTTGATTGACTAGTCAACTGATTTGATTGAACTTTTAACTAGGTTGATTGATTAGTTAATTTATCTGAGTGAGAGTGATTTGAGGGAGTGATGAGAGAGAATCATGGTGAGACACGAGTGAATTATGGTGAGAAAAGAGTGAATTATGGTGAGAGGAAATTATGGAGGAAATTAAATAATTTAATTATTTAATTTTTGGTGCACATGGATAATATTGGAAAATAAATAAAATATTAATTTTATTTATTTATGGTGGAGAAAATACAAATTAATATGTTTATTTAAATTATATTAAAAGAAATGAAGAATTAATTAAATAATTGTGAAATTATTTAATTAATGCTAGAAAATAGAAATGTTAAATTAATTAAATAATTAATAATTAGTTAATTAATGCATAAGAATAAAGTACAGTGATGATAGATGAAATTAATCAAATAATTAAGAATTATTCAATTAATGTGAAGGTATGGAAAGTGAGGTTATTTTTAGGTGTTTACATTCTCAAATATTCACTTTTTAGTTGGAAAAGTAATTCATACTCATTTTCTAGCATGAGATAAATCCAGTAAAAATGTATTTTATATTATATTGTAATGGTGAAAATTGCATACCCTTGCCTTAATATTTTATGTTTTGGGTCTATAGTAATTATATTAGGAAGATTAATGCTAAAATGTGAAGATAATAGTATCCTTGCCATATGCAAGGACTGATAAAAAAATCTCAAATATTTACTTTTTAGTTGGAAAAGTAAGTCATACTCATTTTCTAGCATGAGATAAATCTAGTGAAAATGTATTTTATATTATATTGTAATGGTGAAAATTACATACCCTTGCCTTATTATTTTATGTTTTGGGTCTATAGTAATTAGATTGGGAAGAATAATGCTAAAATGTGAATATAATAGTATCCTTGCCACGAGCAGGAACTGATAAAAAAATCTCAAATATTCACTTTTTAGTTGGAAAAGTAATTCATACTCAATTTCTAGCATGAGATAAATATAGTGAAAATGTATTTTATATTATATTGTAATGGTGAAAATTGCATACCCTTGCCTTATTCTTTCATGTTTTGGGTCTATAGTAATTAGACTGTCCTTTCTTTATTGATTTGTATGTTAGATGGTGTATTTATATGGAAGTTGGAAAATGATATGATCTTATCCTAATCTTATCATCACTCATCTAGGCCATAAATTTGTCCCAATCACCAAATATTTTGTTTTCTACCCTATTTCATGTCTACAAGTACAAAATTGATCCATATCATTTCCATGCCCATGGATCTAAACCCCATATTTCAAAATTTAAACCTTTGCCACTTTTATATATGAGCCATTATGAGTTTAATAAAGTGTGAATAGTTTCAAATTGCATGCTAGAGTGGTGTACTTAAGAACTAACCTTAATTCAAAAGAATCATCTAGGATTTTATCTAGCAGACAAATGGGAACTTATTGAGAACATCTAAAATTTAATTACAAAAGCATAAATATGATTGCATTAGCATTGTATTATCATTCTAGGAGAAAAGTGCACACTTTCTTGTTGTCCTCAAATTTAGTTCACCATCATTGAATTGGTCTAT
This sequence comes from Cunninghamia lanceolata, assembly GCA_027924645.1. NCBI lineage: Eukaryota > Viridiplantae > Streptophyta > Pinopsida > Cupressales > Cupressaceae > Cunninghamia > Cunninghamia lanceolata. Next base: position 861,455 of record BSBN01000248.1, on the reverse strand, counting down.
CTAGGGGTCTAACTGAGGAGAACATGACCCTCATAATTTGGTAGATTCCCCAAAGGTGTTTTTAAGCACTTCTTGTTCCTTATCAAATTTAGAGAACTTGCATATAGGTGAAAAAGTTTTAGTTAATAAATTGTTGTTAACTCATAAATATAAATGACAGGTTCAATCCCATGCATAGGTTCATGTTCACACTTATGGAGATCACCTCTCTACTTGTGGAAGTGAACTAGAATAGTATACAATCATATTTTTTAGTTCAATAACAATCCTTTGACAAGTTCTATAATTATTGCATCATGACAAATTGACTTTTGGCCCTTACATAGTAACATCTTAATCAAATTTCGAGTTAAGTACAAGTGATAACTTTAAGAAAAGGCCTCTAAAAATCTCTACAAAATCTTGGAGAATATTGGCTAAGTGCATTAATTTTCATGGGGAATCTTTTCTTTTTTTTTTAAATAATAATTTTCCTGGTAAATTTATGCAAATTACTAGAAATTTGTATAAAATCTTAGAAACTATTGGTAAATACTAGATAAGGGCATTAATTACCATGATGAATCCTCCCTTTAAAAAAATTTCTTTGTGTAAAAAACTAATATTAACTTAGGCTAACCATAAAATTAAATGTTATCTAAATTATGGGTGTTAGGGTCAGACGATAGAAGATATCAATTAAATCAAATAAAGAATAAACAGAGGAATGAAAAATGCATAGAAATAACAACAGCGAGAGATAAGTTTTAACGTGGTTCACCCAAACTTGGGCTACATCCACCAATAGAGAGTCCAATATTATTATCTAGTAAATCAAACTGATTACAACCAACAATCCCTGCAACTCAATACCACTACAAAATGCTACAAACAATATCAATGGAAACCCTAACCCTTAGCCATTTTTATCATGACTTTTGTCAGTTATAAAATAGGGTTTTTTTTATGTCAACCAATGGAAAATAATTCTTGACGCCTTATTAAAATAATAAAAAAGCATGTGAGGTTTTGAGGGTGCTGCCCTCGAGCCCCCTTGAGGGCGCTACCCCTTGACCTTGCCTTGTATCACGACAGGTAGCACGCTAGGGGCGCTGCCCCTGGACCCCACAAGGGGTGCTACCCCTTGACCCCGTCTTGGGGGTGCTACCCCCAAACCCACACAAGGGGCATTGCCCCTTGACCCCATAGGAATTTGGGGGAAACCACACCAATAAAAGTAGAGAAAATTTAACCTTCGAGTCTGATTAGGCTCTTTATAGCAACAATCTCCCACTTGGAGACTGATCAGACTCCACACCATATCATCTCCCACTTGGAGACTAATTATAATACCATTGCCCCTGTAGCTCCCACTAGAAATAAGCACCCTGGACTCTGTTCTATTTTTGTTGTTTTTAATCTTGAAGACCAACTAAAGCTGAAGAGGAGCTCAGCTTCTCCCTTGTCACTACCTTTGTAAACATATCTGCTGGATTTTTGACTGTATGTATCTTTTCCAACCTTAACTATCCATCATCTAACACCGATCGAATGAAGTGATACCTCAACTATATGTGTTTGGTCTTTGAATGCAAGGCATAATTCTTTACAAAATGTATGGCACTTTGGCTATCTGTATACAAAGAACTATTAGCATGTTGTTTGCCCAATTCTTCCATAAAAGATTTCACCAATATCATCTCCTTGCTTGCCTCTGTTGTAGCTACGTACTTTGTCTCTGTGGTGGATAAAGCAACCACCTTTTGCAACCATGAGGTCCAACTCACTGTTGTCCCACCTACAGTAAAGACATAACTTGTAGTACTCTACCTGGTATCAATATCCCCTACCAAATCTAAGTCTACATAACCTACTAAATATGTATTAGAGCCCCCAAAACATAAGTGTTTATTCGATGTACCTCACAAATATCTAAGAATCCATTTTACCACATTCCAATTTTCCAATCTGGGATGATTCATATACCTACTTATGACTCCTACAACATGTGCAATATCTAGTCTTGTGCATACCATGGTGTAATTAAACTTCCTACATCTAAAGCATATAGTACCTTCGACATTTTTTCTTCCTCCTCTTGTGTCTTAGGACACATCTCCTTAGTCAATTTCAAATGACTAGGCAAAGGTGTGTTGACAGCTTTGGCATTCTCCATATGGAATTTTTTCAACACATTTTCAACATAATCAGCCTGAGATAGAGTCAATTTTTTATTCTTCCTATCTCTGCAAATTTTCATACCAAGGATTTGTTTTGCTACCCCCAAATCCTTCATAGCAAATGATTGTGCTAACTGTTGTTTTATCTCTATTATGTGATCCATGTTAGACCCAGCTATAAGAATGTCATCAACATATAAACATAAAATAATGTAGTTGTTGTTATGTAAGCTCTTAAAATAAACACAATGGTCAGAATTACACCAGCTGTAGCCTTGCTCAGCCATAAAACTATCAAATTTCAAGTACCATTGTCGAGGTGCTTGTTTCAGGCCATATAAACTCTGCTTCAATCTGCACACCAGTTTCTCCTTACCTTTGACCTCAAATCCTTGGGGTTGTTCCATGTATATCTCCTCCTCTAAATCACCATGGAGAAAGGTTGTTTTAACATCTAGCTTTTCCAAATGCAAATCTTCAGCAGCCACAATACTTAAAATAGTATGAATAGAAGTCATCTTGACAACCGAAGAAAATATCTCATCAAAATCAATGCCCTTTTTCTGTGGAAATCCTTTTACAACTAACCTGGCTTTAAATCTTTTCTTACCTCTATCTTCCTCTTTTAGCCTATAAACCCATTCATTTGGTAAAGCTTTTTTACCTGCAGGTAACTTACATAATTCCCAAGTCTGATTTTTTAGCAAGGAGTCCATTTCTTCTTTCATTGTAAGCTCCCACTAAATCTTTGTATCCACCTTCATAGCTTCATCATACCCTTTTGGTTCACTAGCATCTATTAATAAAATAGAATACAAAGAGGAAGAAAATCTTTCAAGAGATTTACTTAGCCTTGTTGATCATTTAACATTCACTCGAGTTTGTGGTATTTCTTGTTGTCGTTGTGGAGCATGAGGAACCATTGTAACACCACTATTTGGAGTATCATCTAGCACCACATAATCTTTTTCTTTCTTCTCATGCTACTACAACTGATCTTTGTACAACACCTTCTCATTGAATACAACATCCCTGCTTCTCACAATTTTTTTTATTTTCAAAATCTCAAAGCCTATAACTAAATTCATCAATGCCATATCCAACAAAGGTACACTTTTTTTAATTTTGCATCCGGCTTGGTTCTATTTTTAGAATCTACATGTGTAAATGCTTCACATCCGAAGGTTTTATGAAAACAATAACTCACCTTCTTACCTATCCATGCTTCCTCTGGAATAACACAGCCCAAAGGAACTAAAAGACCTCTATTAATTAAATATATAGCAGTGTTGACAACCTCTACCCACATATTTAAAGGCAGCCCAGCATGCAATCTCATGGTCCTTGCACACTCCATTATTGTCCTATTCATACATTTAGCCACTCTATTTTCCTGTGGAGTCCCTAGAACCATTTTCTGCCTATGAATTCCATTAAAGTAATAGTAATCCTCAAATTCTTTGCTGCAATACTCACCACCATTATCAGATCTGAGATATTTTAATCTTTTACCCATCTCATTTTCAACCAAGCTTATCCATTTCTTAAATGTTTCAAATACATCATATTTCTGCTTGAGAAAATGAATCCAAACCTTCCTAGTTGCATCATCTATGAATGTAACATAATACTGAGAGCCACCAAGAGAAGATACCTGAGCTGGTCCCCATACATCTATATGCACAAGCTCCAACTTCTCATCTTTCTTTTGCTTCCAATCCTTTAGAAAACTAACTCTCTTTTGTTTTCCATACACACAACTTTCACAGAAATCCATATTAATACATTTTAGACCTGGTAAAACTTTCTTAGAATGAAGTACCTTCATACCTTTTTCATTCATATGCCCATGTCTGTTATGCCATAGTGTTGTCTCAGAACCTGTAGCAACTATTTCAGTCTCTTCCTGTGAACTTGTAGCAATTGTTCCTGAACCTGTTTGTTTTTTCTCTGCAACAACTAAAGTAGAAGGAACAGTATGACATGTATAAAGATATAAGGTGCCTACTTTCACACCTTTTGCTACTATTAAGGCACCTTTTGAAACCTTCTAATTTTTATCAGTAAATATAACAATGCAACCTTCTTCAACTAGCTGCCCTATTGAAATTAATTTCCTATTGAGCCTTGGAATGTGCCTTACCTCTTGTAGTAGCCAATGATTCCTATTCTGCAACTTAATCTTGATTCTTCCCTTTCCAACAATCTAACAGGGTTTGTTATCTCCCAAATAAACCAGCCTAAAATCCCCTTGGACATAATCAAGAAAATAACTTCTATGGGGCGTAGCATGAAATGAGGCCCCTGAATCTAAAACCCATGAATCATTAGCATTATCTAGGGAAAGAATCAAAGCATCATCTTCAAATTTATTACTTGCCACATTTGCCTCCTTATTGCCTTCTTGTTTGTATCCTTCTTTATTCTTCTGAGACTAGCAATCTTTCTTCAGATGACCTAGTTTCCCACAATACCAACAATCCTTCTGTCCTCTAGATTGGGATCTCTTATCCTTTAATTTTCCTCATGACTTCCCATGACCTCCAGAACCTTTTCCTCTCTCCTTTGATCTTCCCCTATTTTCTATATTCAAAACATTACCTGATGTGGACCCTCTTGAGATTTTTCGTCGCATTTCCTCACTAAGGATAACACCAACAACATCATCAAATTTAAAAGTGTTTGAACCAGAGACAGAGTTACTTACAGCCATTACCAAGCTATTCCAGCTTTCTGGAAAAGAACATAAAACCAAGAGAGCCCTCACCTCTTCATCAAATTTCACTTTTATAGAAGTTAACTGATTGGTAATCGTATTAAACTCATTTAAATGATCTATCATAGATCCACCTTCAATCATTTTTAGATTAAACAAATGCTTCATGAGAAATACCTTTTTGAGGCTGAAGGTTTTTCATACAATTTAGCCAAAGCTTTCATTAGTTCACTTGTTGTCTTTGCTTCTGTTATATGGAATGCCACATATGGTGCTAGGCACAACCAAATGGTTCCCAGTGCCTTTCTATCTAGAAGTTTCCAATCCTCATCCATCATTCCTGCCGGTTTCTTGGCTACTCCTTCCAACAGCCTCCATAAATCCTTCTGATAAAGGTAATCCTCCATCTGCATCTTCCATAACTAATAGTTTTATCCATTGAATTTATCTACCTTCAATTTACCCTCTTCTGCCATTGCTCCCACTTAACCATGAGACTTCCACTCAACCATGAGACCTTCCTGCAGATGATAATCAAACACAACCCACTCTGATACCACTTGTTAGGGTCAGATGGCAGAAGATATCAGTTAAATGCAAATAAAGAATAAATAGAGGAATTAAAAATACATAGAAATAACAGCAGTGAGAGACAAGTTTTAATATGGTTCACCCAAACTCAGGCTACATCCACCAATAGAGAGTCCAATATTATTATCTAGTAAATCAAACTGATTACAACCTGCAATCCCTGCAACTCAATACCACTGCAAAATGCTACAATGCAATATCAATGGAAACCCTAACCCTTAACCATTTTTATCATGACTTTTGTCAGTTACAAAATAGGGTTTTTTTATGTCAGCCAATGAAAAATAACTCCTGATGCCTTAATAAAATAATAAAAAACTTTATGAGGTTTCAGGGGCACTGCCCCTCGATCCCACCCTATATCGCGATAGGGAGTGCACCAGGGGTACTGCCCCTTGACCTCGTAGGAATTTGGGGGGAAACTGCACTGATAAAAGTGGGGAAAATTTAACCTTTGAGTCTAATTAAGCTCCATATAACAACAATGGGTCCATTAATATTGGCATAGTTGATTAGCATAGTCCCCACATGTATTCTTTTATTTCTTAATTCTTTTGACACATTCTTATAAACCCATGGAATGACATCTAAATCATCTGATTATAGTGGAAACCAATGGTGGGAATGAATGCCCTATTCCTTCACACATTCAAACTGTAAAAATTTGCCACTACCTATATGGGCCTCACCGATTCATGATACCTATAGGCTCATAGGGGTCAATAGAAACTTTATGTTGAATTTATCATTAGAATTAAGGTTGTATTACATTCCAAGAGATTTAGATACTCCTAATTACTATTTTTGTAGTACAAGAGTAGAAAGCTTAATATCATAGTCACCTCAAGTGGACTTTACCAAAGAGAAGAGTCGTTGCAAGAATTATATAAAATGAATTCCTATCACAAATTTTTAAAGACAAGATCTCAATTTCTTATCCATGTAAACTTAAAAAAATAATTTTAATACATGAACTCTACGCTACTTGTATTCTTTGTAATCATCATATTTGAGGCCCTATATGCCTTGGGTTTTGGAGGCAATGATAATAAAGGAGAGAACAAGTCATGTTCATTTTTTAATGGTCTTGTTTCTGACACATGAATATGAAGTTTGTCCACAACTTAGTGTACACTAAGGGACCACAACACAATTTTTGAAAACCTAATCATATATAATTTCTAAGTGGAAAATCCTACCAAATGTTAATTTTAAAGTGAATATGGCCACAAAAGCAAGTAATAATTTAATAGTAGCTTTGTTATAGCCCCAAAAATAAGTAAAAATGTAATATTAATGGCTAATGTGATTAATATTTGTAGTGATATAATAAACTTCTAGCAATTAGGCTCTAATCACACATCATTTACTTTGGTGAGATAATTGAATTTAAATGTTTAATAAAATAATACTTGGGTAATTTAACAAAAACTAAACTAAATTTTCATAAAAATATGGTAATTTCATCCCATTTACAACTTGTCCTATTTGAAAAAAATGGAGGTCCAAATCTCAACTATTTGCCATTTGGCAAAAAAATGTGACTAAAATTCTATGTTGAGTACACATTCATGTTTAATTTAGTAAAATTTTGTATTTGTTTTAGCATTTATTATAGTTATCTAATATCAATCTTGGCTCTCTTATCTAGGTTGATTATTTATTTAAATTATTTATTTATTCAATTAGCCTAGATATTTATGTAAATGGTTATTTCCCATTACATTTATTGGTGAACCTAAGATTCTTACATGACCTAGGTAGTGTTTTGACCTTGAAGTTTATCCTTCTTTCTAATTAGAGTTCTCATATATTATTTTCTAATTATGTCCATTTTACATCAAATTTTATTAAGGTTTGGTCCACCCTTATTTATGTTTCATTATTACATCTTGCTTAGGGTTTGGGATTTCATTGTGTCATATATGTATTCCTACCGACCCACAATTGGATTGTGAATTTTTCTTATCATGGATCCTAATATGTCATCACTTCTTGTTGATTTATATGCATATGTCCTGTCTTTTATGAAAATCAACCTTCCATCCTCTTCTCATGACTTGTTATGCTATGGATGAGGATGTGTTTTCTATGGAGGTTTTGTACTATCATGTCTATGTTTTATCTTCATTCATATAGTTGGTTATTGCTTATCCTTTTATTTTATATTTCATTTTTCCATGAGCTACATATTGATCCTATCTTACCCATGTCTTGTGATAGTGATAACCACACACCTAATGAGGTGTTACCTTATGTAATTGATACACCTTTTGTGATGGATATTAATGAGGATACACCTTTACCTATTCATGATTTTTTTGTACCTTATGATGATATTCCTCTTGCATGTTATGATAGAACTATGTTCATCCCCATAGATTCATGTTCTTTTTATGATTCACCTTATGATGAATCTAAGTATAATGATCCATGTGAGCTAGTTTATTTTATACATAATGATATGCTTTGTGATTATAATTCTTTTACATCTCATGTTAGCTCTATGGATATCCATGAAAGTATTTTACCTAGTGATACATTCAAAGATAATAACTTGCATTATGGTGTTAATCAATTAGTTTATCATGAAATGTTATTGATGATTCATGTTCATTACATGTGATGACATTGTTGGCATTAGTGAGGATTTATTATGTGATAATTTTGACGGTATAAATGATGTATCCTTACATGTGTTAAATCTTTCTTGATTACTAATTATGAATATTTAGATGATGATATCATATTGATTAATGTGTTTATAGTCTGTTTGAGAGGTAGAGCATTAAAATGATTTGATTCATGTCTTGACTATTATACTCATTTATGGACTTATTACATGATTTTATTGTTATGTTTTTCTTGTTCTAGTGTGCTTTACAATGGTATGAACTTAGTTTAGCTTTATCATGATTTATCTTTCAATATTTATCCACCCTCTTCTCCTAATATTCATATATCTTTCATGCTAACTCATATTTTTCAAGAGATATGCCTAATATTCATATGTCCCATTGCAACAACTAGTTTTGCCACCTAATATAGTTTATATTCCTCCTATGCCTAAGCTTACATCTAAGGCACCTAATATATTTGAAAATATTAAACTTTAGAATTTAACAAGCTAAAATATTTGTTAAGGATTTAGTCTGTAAATCACCTTTATGTAAAGATATCATGTAAAAAGCCTTAGAGTAGACTCAAATAGGTTATGATACCACTCCACGTCTAGTGACTTCTTTGATAGAATCTATCGGTCATAAGGAACATCATGTAATTTCATTTGATGATATAAACTCCCCCATGGTTTTGTCATTAATGATGTGTCACCTTGTAGTTTATGGTGAGATATGATAAAATAAACATTAAACATTCTTTGGTTGACAATAGATCTAGTTTGAATATATGCACCAAGGACTCTTTAAAAAATTTCAATATGAACATGTTAAGATTACAACAATCTAATCTTACTATTAACAAATTTAAAAATGTTTGTAGACAATATTTGGGTACAATTACTCTTCCTATATCACAAATAGTTCACTTACTTTAGACGCATTATTTAATGTGATGGTTGGAAAGTTATTTTATAATGTTTTGTTGGGGCATCCATGGTTGCTTTCTATGTGATCCATGCATTTTACATTACATATATGTGTTAAATTTTAGCATAATGGTAATAAATGTCATGAATTAGAATATCCTCAACTATTTAGTCTTTTCTAAATGGTGGATAACTCTAAGGATTTTATTACATAGAATTGATTGTTTAAAGATAAACCAGAAAAGGAAGATTCCCCACTACATGGTAATGCATTATTTGGATATGATTAGGCTCCACTAGGTTTTATGCCTTGTGGTCATGGAGAGTGTCAAGTTGATCCAAAATCTTCTTCTCTTTACATGGATCTATCAATTTATGGGAAATCACTTGAGGCACACAATGATGAAAATTTAGCTTGTGTATGTGGTAGTGATATGGAGGGTCCTACTACTAATAATTCTTATTTTTCCTCTCCACCTCTTTAACGATTATATGATCTTGGATTTAGAATTGTGCAAAAACTTGGTTATAAAGGTAAAAGACTTGGAATATGTGTCCATGGCCTAGACTTAAGAAATTAATATTACAAGAAAATAAAGAACAGTGTGGTATTAGGTACATTCTTGATAAAATGAAATAATGGATAAAAGGATAAAACACAAACAAAAACATGTAGTATCAATGATTCATATTGATTTGAGATTTAGTGACAAAATTTGTTCATTTCCATACAAATGGTACTTTCGATTTAGCTTATAATTATGAGATTCCTTTTAGTGCATTGCTTAACTCATCTTATAAGAATTTTGTTATGATATACAATGTCTTTTGCTTATCATTTTAATGTGTGTATTTATCATTAATGCTATATCATTTAAATACACACATAAATATGTAGAAAACACATAAACATTTATTAAAAAATTCCATAGATCAAATATAGAGAATACACATGTTTGTGTTATACACCAATAGATATAAAGTCAAGCTATACGTATCAAACTATCTCAATGTAAGAACTATCATAAACATACATATATCACTTGGGGGAAGCTATCTTGATGACTTCTCACCCACCTCATTCTTTCTATCCCTTGTCCTCATCTCCAACCATGATCTTGACCCCTCCTAAGAAATTATAATCATACCTCTAAGTATCCCAATTTACTCATGCAAGTTTTCTATCTCCAACTAACTAGCTCTAGTATTTTCCTAGGATGTTGTTTACTATTGTAGAAACATCAAACAATGTCCTAGATATATTTGGAAACTAGGTTTATAAAATTTTCTTTGTACAAATTCAAAATTTCTAAACTTCATCGAAAACAACAAGTCATTCAAAATCACCTTAGAATTTTTATGTTAGGGCTTTGAGTTTTATTATAAATTGCTTTATTTTATAGGGTTTTTGCATTATTTTTATTATTTTAAGGTTTTTAATTAATTCTAACCCTAATCCTAACCGTAACCCTAAAAAAACATATAGTTCTAACAAAAGATTATATAGATAAAGGATTATAGTATAGTATTATATTATATAATAACATGAATTACATATGTAAATTTTTATATTTTTAAAGGATTTTATATAGTTTTTTTAGGTAAAAGGTGTAGAACACCTGAAATATATTATATTAAAATAAACCAATTACATAGCTAATTACAAAAGCCCATAAGTGCAGAGTCATGGGCAATAAATGGAAGGCCATAGCCCTTAGAACCAGTACTTAACCCAGAAAGCAAAAAAACTTCTCCAGAATATAGAACAGAAAGAGAAGAGTAGGAAACCAAACACCATATACATATCTCCATTGTAGGCTTAAACATAGAAAAATATGGAAAACTAAAAAATTGAAACATATTTAAACTTTAGCCAACAAAAAACCCTAGACAGAAAGGCACACTAGCCTCAATTCACATCGTTTAAATCTTCAATCAGAAACCCTTGAAGAACGGGTTCAATTTGAGCTGCATTAGTGACAACAAGAGGAGGAGGTGGTAGATGAAAATGCATCAAAAAATGAAGGGCTTGAAACACTTTCCTGGCAGCAACTTCTGTAGAAGGACCCTGTTCCTCTGCATGACAATGGAGGCAATTCTGAAAAGAAACTATACATTCATTTTGCAAACTATGAAGCATAGAATTGTACACATAATGCATAGCAAGAGAGCGAACAATGACCTTATGTAGAAATAACCCTCCTATTGGAGTTGTACCCGAATGAAGACCATAATCTACCAAGGCAAGATTAAATTTGTCCACAAAGAAGAAGAAGTCTTGAACAAAAAGCACACCCAAGTTCCTTACCACCTCAACTGTCTGAATGATATCCATTGCATTGGGTAGGAAATGAGAAATAGCTTGTGAAGGGTAGATAGGTCTAGGAAACCCAAGAATTTCATGACCACACACAAAAAGAATCATGCTTTGAACCTCCTCATTATGAATTTTAAACACCTCTCAAGTGAATTTGAATGCAGAACATGTTGTGTAGGCTTCTGCCACTTTTGAATGGGAAAGTATAACCTCTTATTTCTTTGTAGGGAACCCATAACCAAGTCACATACATAGAATAACCGAGATATCAACAAAACACTATAGAAAACTCTCAACTCTGAATGCTACAAAATGAGGAAATGGGAGATATTTGAAGGAGATGCCATGCGAGAAATGAATGCTTCATAATTTAATCAAGCTTTGGATCTCTCAACCAATGCAATTAGCATCAAGAAAGAATTGAAGAAGAGGTACGAAGAGGACAACAAGATTCCTTTCGAACAAGTTCGCCAGAAGCAAAAAGATCTGCAATAATTAAAATCTTAAGTAGTTAACCACCACCAAAAATGGTACCTTCCAGACAATAAACAAACATTATCTTAAAAAAACCATGTCTCTATAAATAGAGACATGACATCATTGCTAACCACAATACTTCTAGCTCCCCACCAAATACAAACTCTAGCTGCCAATTCAAATTTCAAAACACAATTCCACCCAGCAAATGAAACTGACAAGCTTTCTCATGGGTAAGTGCAAGAAGATGGGGGGCCAAAAAGGGGTCTTAAGTGGCCACTTTTTTTTTGAAGTCAGGAATTGCTGGCCTTGGATGAGAAATTGAGCATAGTTACACTCAAAATTTGGAGATGCAACCAAAACAATGTTCGTAGTGCTCCGAGTCTACTTTCTAAATTACTATTTTGTTTTGAAAATGGCATAGATTAAGGGGTTCAAAAGAGGGAGCCACAGAAATTGGTGTTGTTTCTGTCAAAAAAACATAACATAGCATGTTTTGTGGCTCCCTCAAAAGGTCAACTTTTTTTTGGAATTTTTAAAATCGCTTCGGTGAGAAATTAGCTAATAGCATGTAGTTTATGCCTAATTTTTCTAATAATTTTTTGATGAATATTTGATGTTTTATTAATTTTTAAAGTGGACACATCCTAAAAAATAGAATTTTGGCTATGCTACCCCTATAAATTTTGAAAACTAATCAAAAATCATTTTTTTATTTTTTTAATATTTGTAGAATGGAGTCTAGTTTCTAAATATGTAATTTTTTTGAAATTTGAATGAATAGTTATTTTATAATGAAAAAAAGACCAAACAGTGGTTTTTACCTAAAAACGGACACACAAACAAAAGAAATTAAAGATGAAAGGCTTAACATTGTTAAAATGTGAAAAAAATCACATCATCAAATAGCCTTGAGAAAGCCTAACATTACCCATGTGTTCAATTTGTTCGACCTTGAAACACGAGCAAATCTGAGGGTTAGCACGAACGAAATTATGTGAAATTTTGAAGAATATAGAAAAACACGTCTGTGACTATTCATAAGGCACTCCAAGCCTTTGGGTTGGAAATCCAAAGCAAATCCCAAGCCCAAGGATTGAGATTCCCAAAGCAAGAAATAACGCGAGCGTGTTATAACGCGCTCGCATTATGTTTTGCCTTGCATTTTTCTTTCCCGCAAGTCTGTCTTTTGTCATGTTTGACATAACGCGAGCACGTTATAACGCGCTTGTGTTATGTCCCCCTCAATTTTTTTTACGTTCAAGGCTATTAATCATGAGGGTTAAGGGATAAGGGATAGAGTTGGAGGGTTTAGGGATAAGGGATTAGCGTTTACGGTATAGTATCGAGCCCGTTGAGGGTCTAGGAATAGGGATAGTGTTTAAGGTTTAGGGATGAGGGATGACAGAGTATGGTTGAGGGTTTAGGGTTTAGGGATAGGGTTAAGGGTCGAGGGATCAAAGTTAAGGGTTGAGGGATTAGGGTTTGACATTGAGGGTTGAGGGTTGAGGTTCAAGGGTCAAGGGTTTAGGGATAGGGTTTAGGGTCGAGGGATTAGGGTTAAAGTAGAGTGTGGAGGGTGTAAGGATTAGGGATAGGGTTGGAGGGTTTAGGGTTTAAGGTATAGTATCGAGTCTATTGAGGGTTTAGGAATAGGGATAGCATTTAGGGTTTAGGGATGAGGGATTATAGTTGAGGGATGATGGATTAGGGTTGAGGGTTGAGGGATTAGGGTTTAGGGATAAGGTTTAGGGTTGAGGGTTGAGGGATTAGGGTTTAAGGTATAGTATTGAGGGTTGAGGGTTGAGGGTTTAGGATTAGGGTTTAGGGTTGACGGATTACCATTTAATGTCGAGGTTAGGGTTAGAGTGTCGAGGGTAGAGGGATTAGGGATAGGGTTTAGGGTTGAAGGTTTAAGGATTGAGGGTTGAGGCTTTAGGGATGAGGGTTGAAGGCTTAAGATATAGTGTCAAGTGCTGAGGGTGTAGGGATAGGGTTTAAGTTTTAAGGGTTAAGGGTTGAGAGATAGGGATTAGGGTTTAAGGTATAGTGTTGAGGGTCGAGGGATCAGAGTTAAGGGTTGATGGATTAGGGTTTGATGTTGAGGGTTGAGGGATAGGGTTGAGGGTCGAGGAATTAGGGTTAAAGTAGAGTGTGGAGGGTATAAGGATTAGGGATAGGGTTGGAGGGTTTAGGCATAAGGGATTAGGGTATAAGGTATAGTATCGATTCTGTTGAGGGTGTAGGAAAAGGGATAGCATTTAGGGTTTAGGGATGAGGGATTAGAGTTGAGGGATGATGGATTAGGGTTGAGGGTTGAGGGATTAGGGTTTAGGGATAAGGTTTAGGGTTGAGGGCTGAGGGATTAGGGTTTAAGGTATAGTGTTGAGGGTTTAGGAATAGGGTTTAGGGTTGAGGGATTAGGATTTGACGTTGAGGGTTAAGGGTTTAGGGTTTAGGGTTTAGGGTTAGGGTTGAGAGATGAGGGATCAAAGTTAAGGGTTGAGGGAATAGGGTTTGACATCGAGGGTTGAGGGTTGAGGTTCGAGGGTCAAGGGTTTAGGGATAGGGTTGAGGTTGAAGGGATTAGGGTTAAAGTAGAGTGTGGAGGGTGTAAGGATTAGGGATAGGGTTGGAGGGTTTAGGGATAAGGGATTAGAGTTTAAGGTATAGTATCGAGTTTGTCGAGGGTTTAGGAATAGGGATAGCATTTAGGGTTTAGGGATGAGGGATTAGAGTTGAGGGATGAGGGATTAGGGTTGAGGGTTGAGGGATTAGGGTTTAGGGATAAGGTTTAGGGTTGAGGGTTGAGGGATTAGGGTTTAAGGTATAGTGTTGAGGGTTGATGGTTTAGGGATAGGGTTTAGGTTTGAGGGATTAGGGTTTAGGGTTGATGAATTAGGGTTTAATGTTGAGAGTTGAGGGTTAAGGGTTGAGGGTTGAGGTTGAGGGTAGGGTTAATGGTCAAGGGATTAGGGTTAAATAAGACTGTCGAGGGTAGAGGGATTAGGGTTTAAGGTATAGTATCGAGCCTATTAAGGGTCTAGGAATAGGGATAGCATTTAGGGTTTAGGAATGAGGGATTAGAGTTGACGGATGACGGATGACAGATTAGGGTTGAGGTTGAGGCATTAGGGTTTAGGACAAGGTTTAGGGTTAGGGTTGAGGGATTAGGGTTTAATGTATAGTGTTGATAGTTTAGGGATAGGGTTTAGGGTTCAGGGATTAGAGTGAAGGGTTGAGGGATTAGAATTTGACGTTGAGGGTTTAGGGTTTAGGGATAGGGTTGAAGGTCGAGGGATCAGAGTTAAGGGTTGAGGGATTAGGGTTTGATGTTGAGGGTTGAGGTTCGAGGGTCAAGGGTTTAGGGATAGGGTTGAGGGTCGAGGAATTAGGGTTAAAGTAGAGTGTGGAGGGTATAAGGATTAGGGATAGGGTTGGAGGGTTTAGGGATAAGGGATTAGAGTTTAAGGTATAGTATCGAGTCTGTTGAGGGTTTAGGAATAGGGATAGCATTTAGGGTTTAGGGATGAGGGATTAGAGTTGAGGGATGAGGGATTAGGGTTGAGGGTTGAGGGATTAGGGTTTAGGGATAAGGTTTAGGGTTAAGGGTTGAGGGATTAGGGTTTAAGGTATAGTGTTGAGGGTTGATGGTTTAGGGATAGGGTTTAGGTTTGAGGGATTAGGGTTTAGAGTTGATGAATTAGGGTTTAATGTTGAGAGTTGAGGGTTGAGGGTTGAGGGTTAAGGTTGAGGGATAGGGTTAATGGTCAATGGATTAGGGTTAAATAAGAGTTTCGAGGGTAGAGGGATTAGGGTTTAAGGTATAGTATCGAGCCTATTGAGGGTCTAGGAATAGGGATAGCGTTTAGGGTTTAGGAATGAGGGATTAGAGTTGAGGGATGACAGATGACAGATTAGGGTTGAGGGTTGAGGGATTAGGGTTTAGGGATAAGGTTTAGGGTTAGGGTTGAGGGATTAGGGTTTAAGGTATAGTGTTGAGGGTTTAGGGATAGGGTTTAGGGTTGAGGGATTAGAGTGAAGGGTTGAGGGATTAGAATTTGACGTTGAGGGTTTAGGGTTTAGGGTTAGGGTTGAAGGTCAAGGGATCAGAGTTAAGGGTTGAGGGATTAGGGTTTGATGTTGAGGGTTGAGGGTTGAGGTTTGAGGGTCAAGGGTTTAGGGATAGGGTTGAGGGTCGAGGAATTAGGGTTAAAGTAGAGTGTGGAGGGTATAAGGATTAGGGATAGGGTTGGAGGGTTTAGGGATAAGGGATTAGAGTTTAAGGTATAGTATCAAGTCTGTTGAGGGTTTAGGAATAGGGATAGCATTTAGGGTTTAGGGATGAGGGATTAGAGTTGAGGGATGATGGATTAGGGTTGAGGGTTGAGGGATTAGGGTTTAGGGATAAGGTTTAGGGTTGAGGGCTGAGGGATTAGGATTTAAGGTATAGTGTTGAGGGTTTAGGGATAGGGTTTAGGGTTGAGGGATTAGAGTGAAGGGTTGAGGGATTAGGATTTGATGTTGAGGGTTAAGGGTTTAGGGTTAGGGTTGAGAGATGAGGGATCAGAGTTAAGGGTTGAGGGATTAGGGTTTGACGTCAAGGGTTGAGGGTTGAGGTTCGAGGGTCAAGGGTTTAGGGATAGGGTTGAGGTTGAAGGGATTAGGGTTTAAGGTATAGTGTTGAGGGTTGATGGATCAGAGTTAAGGGTTGAGGGATTAGGGTTGGGGGTTGTAAGGATTAGGGATAGGGTTGGAGGGTTTAGGGATAAGGGATTAGAGTTTAAGGTATAGTATCAAGTCTATTGAGGGTGTAGGATTAGGGATAGCATTTAGGGTTTAGGGATGAGGGATTAGAGTTGAGGGATGATGGATTAGGGTTGAGGGATTAGGATTTGACATTGAGGGTTAAGGGATTAGGATTTGATGTTGAGGGTTGAGGGTTTAGGGATAGGGTTAAGGGTTGAGGGATTAGGATTTGACATTGAGGGTTGAGGGTCGAGGGATTAGAGTTGAGGATTTAAGGATTAGGGTTTGACGTTGAGGGTTGAGGGCATTTTCTATCACGAACTTGATTATGAGGGCTTGCCCCTTCATTGTTATGCCTTTCATATGGAAGAGCATCTGGCAAGCCCTTGCAGGAAAAAGATGTGATTAATGCAAAGGATGTGATGAATCTATAGTAGGACAAAACACAAGCGTGTTATAGCGCGAGTGCATTATAGCGCGAGCCCGTTATAGCACGAGCGCGTTATAACGCACTCGTATTTTGTATTTCTATTGAAATAGTAAAAAAGTGGTTACCCCCGTGATCCAGGCCCACATGCTCTGTTTTCTTATTGATTCTGCGCGTGCTCTGACAAAAAAGAAGTGCTTTCATGCTATTGGGAAGTTCACATGCACATTTGACACATTGTACCACCTTTGCATGATCTTTCCACCACCTTTTGTACTTTACCAACTTGAGAAGGAGGAAATAACATAGTTTTCACACCAAGTTTGATATATATCTATTCAAGTTTTAATTTTTGTAGTGTTGCAATGTTAATTGTGATTCAATTTTAGGAATTTAACATTGAAAAGGAAGCAAGTGGTGAAAAACTCAAATTGTTGAGGAGTTTGATGCAAGAAGATAAAAACACTACATAATTGGGTACTCTCTCCATTCAAATCTTTATTTTTTAGGTATGTCAAGTCTTTACATGCATGTTCTTTACATTTTCCTTATTTCGGATTGAATTACTTTATCATGCTTTATCATACATGTTTAAAATAGACACATTCCCAATCAAGAAAGCAACCTACAATCTCACATGATGCCATGTATATTTTCTACACGTGGGCTCTTTAATAATTATGTGTAATAAACAAACCTTATTTCATACCATGATGTCAAACTATACAAGAATAAATCCTTACAACATAAAAAAAATATAATCCCACTATTATCATGTATTCATTTCTTAGGAACTAATATTGGTCTCTTTATCATGCTACAGACAAATTCTCCATCATGCCAAGGAAACGATCAAGAATTAAACCAACACAGGAAGAGATAGAAGCTAAGAATGCAAAGAAAGCAATGACTATGAGGGAACTTCGTGAGAAGAGGAAATTGGACACGATAAATGAAGACATACCAATTGAAGAGGAACCACAACCATCACAAAGAGATATGGTATTGGCGGCACAAAGAGAACGAATGCAAAAACTTCGTGGTATAAGAGATTTGAATACCATAGTTGGAGACACATCCTTTACTGCAAGTCAACATGTAGAGACACCATCTACCACATCTCAAGTTGAGAGTACATCATCACTCACATGTGATGAAGGAGGTACGCCATCGTTCCCACCTCAACCTCAAGGTATGTCATCTATTCCATCTTCGATCGAAGGTATGCCATCTAACCCATCTCATTTAAATATTGATGAAATTCCTAATGTTGAGATGAATTTACCTAACTTGACACCACCTAGAATTTTGCATAGAAAGCCAAAGTATTTGATTGATATTGATGAGAATATTTTGCAGCCAATGGAAGGTAAGATTCCAAAATGCACTTGTATAAGATATGCTAATAAGATTTGGAGATTGTTCTTTGAAAAGTTAAATGAGACTACAAGATGTCAACTATTCATTGAAATGATGCGAAGTATAAAGTATAGGTCTATCATGAAGATTCTTGGGTTGAGAACATCAGAGGCTTCAAGTGAGAAATCTATTGTCAAGAATCTAATGAGTGCATATGAGAGTGTGGGTAACACCTCACACACAAAAGATAGTAATGCAACACGACGTGTGATTACATCGACTATAGTAAGTAGTCAAATGAGGAAAGCTCGTCTTATTAGAAAGACAAGTCAAGAATTGAGAATTAATAGGAAAACTTTATCAAGAGCCGTTGGAAGACGCCAAAGAATTGAGAACACTAATGCCAATGAATTATGGGCATTCTCGAGGAGACTACCATGAAAAGATAAACCAATTGTTGAAGCATTGAGATCACTAATTGAAGACTTTTGGAAGAATTACACAAGGGTATCTCCGAATCAAAGGGATGTGGTAAGAAGGAGAATCGGTAGTCAGAACCATGAGCCACATCCAAAGCATTTTTTGGATGAGACTCAAACATAGTTTTATGGTAAATTTCTAGAGAAGTATCCTCAAATTAAAATTTGTCAAAGATATTTTGAAATGCTAAAACCTTTCTATGTTAAGATAAATCACACACACACTACTTGTTGTTGTAGATTACATATTGAATTTTCTAACCATTTTGATGCTTATAGGTCTATATGTTTAGATATGCATACTAACAATGATTTGCAGGGTTGTGCCATATGAGCCCCACCAACATCTTCAAGAGACTTCATATCAAGAATTTTATGTGAAAGAGAGGAAGGTCAAATATTCTACAAGAAATTATGCTTGGATGGCACATGTCATCATTGCAGTGGCTTGCAACATTTGCCAATATGTGAACATATGGAAATAACAAATGCGGTTGAAAATGAACTAGTAGAGTTTGGCAAGTATAAAACAGTGGCATACAATACAAAAGATGGTAAAGAAGCAAAGAGGTGTGAATTAGTTATTGAAAAGATTCTAGTGTATCAGTTTATGCCTATATTTCGTGACAGCATAGTGTATGAGTATGCAAGACATGCCCATAGAGCTCGATGGTTGGACTTGCAATTCAAGTTATGCAAGGACACATTTCTGGTTGGTAGCATTGTTTCAGTCATTGACTTTGTAGAGAACTACAGTCTATAGCCACAGCGTGAGGTGCAATCACAATATTACAACTCCACACAGGTTTCTATATTTGTGCACATCGCATTCATTCATGCGAATGATAGTACAGAGGATGACAAAAAGATCATAAGGGAGTATAATTTCTATATTAGTGATGATTGCATGCATTCTACGGAGTTCGTGCAAGGTTGCTTTCAGGTGTTCTACAATGATTTGGCTAGAAGGGGCATATCATTCAGTCAGCATATCATATGGTCAGATAATTGTGCGTCACAATTCAAGAACTCGCAAAATTTCTATTAGCTGAGTAGGAAGCATAATTTTACAGGTATTCAACATATGTGGAACTTTTGTGAGGCTAGGCATGTAAAGGGGGAGCATGATGGTGCAGGAGCATGTATCAAAAGAGCCATAGCACAAGAAGAGTTAAAGTATAAAGACAATGCAAAGTTGACAGATGCAAAATCAATTGTCGATTGGTGTAATGCTTCCATGGGTCCAGGTAATGAAGGTAAGTCTTTAGTTCATAAAATTTTTTGGTTGATAGATGATACTAACATTGCACCATATGAGGATTGTTGTACACTAACAGGATCAAATGAGATGCACTCTTTCAGAAGCTCAATTGCAGGTTCATGGAGTATCCATACATGAAAGATGTCATGCTTTTGTTCTTCCTGTACAATTCAAGTCTGGGATGAGTGCGAGTCAAAGGAGTGGGTTAACGAATGGCAGTTAAGTTATCTTAGCCCACTTGACACGTGTCGACCCCCGACGGCACTGGAACTAACATAGATGGAATCATCAGTTGACTTTGACCACATATCAGATTTAGTTCAACCAGGTAATATAGGGCATGTATATGCATCTAATTTCATCTAGTTCAACTAGGTAATGTCATCTTACTTTGTAGTGTTTTTGTAATGTTGACTAATTTCATCTAATTTGCTACACATATCAATGTAGGGCACGTATATGCAGTTATTGCAGATGAAGATAATGAAGAGGGAACATATTATTACTTATGTCATTGTGTTGAGGCAAAAAAAAAATTGGAGGCCCCTATTACAGATGGAGAAAACATCAAATACCCTACAGGATCAGTGGTTATTACTGGAACATGGCTTAGAAGGTACCCACATAAGAGTGTTAATATTTGGCTATTTCAAGACTTTAACATGCATCGGAAGATTCTTCATTACTCGAACCTTGTCATGGCATCCAATGTTCATTTGATAAAGTATCAGGGTAGACCTTTGAACAAAATATTGTGGAAGGTGCGTGAGTTTGACCATGAAGCAATACTTGACACAATAAAGAGTAGAGCAGACCTGGATGGTTCATTGGATTAATTTGTAAGTATTCACATTGACTTTGTAAAATTATGTTACATTGAGTTGTAAGTATGCTCATTAATTTGTAAGGTTTGTCTTTTTTTATTTCCTCCTACATTTTTACACATATGTACACATTTTTACATCATCATGTTATGCATTTTTGGTGTCCTGCTCCTGATGCGACCAAACTCATAACTCACCCTACTAGACACCATTTGATGATCTCTCCAACACTCTAGATCCAGGGCACCCAATCATGATGATGACCTATATACCATTCTCCCAAGGCGCTCATAATGAATGAAAAGAAGACCAAGGGCGCCCAAACTTAATAGACTTATTTCTTTCAATTTTGATGATCCAAACTCTTGCAATATGACATCCACTTTCATGCCTTTAGATCTTCCTTCACATATAGGGTGCCAAATCAAGTTGAAAAATCTACATAAGGGTGCCAAACTGGATGAAAGGAGACATGAAATGCACCTTAGGACTCCATGCTAAGGTTTGAGCCATTAAAGTCTCTTGATATTAGGCGCTCATGTTGATGAAACTTAGAGCTTTTTCCTTTCCTATGTGCTCATCTAAGATGTTTGAATGATAAGGAATGCCTTGGGCACCAAATCAAGGTGATTTTAATTCACTTTGAGTCATTTGGGGTTAGTTTGAGTCTTTGAGTCATGTTGCAAAAAAGTGTCAATGTTGTCAAGTTGCACAAAGCAACTTTTGCATTTTTGGTGTCCTACTCGTGATGTGACCAAACTGACTATTCCAACACATCCGGATGCGTACATTTACGCTAGGCATGGTCCTATTTTTCACCCAAACATGTCGAAACAGTCTGAGCTACATTGTACCAACGATATCCCTGAAGAGTCCAAAGTGCAAAAAGGCAGCAATCTTTGACGAGATGTTACTTGAAAACTGTGTCACTTAGAAACATTCTGTCTAAGGCAACGCGATCACATAAAGTGCCTCTACAATAACCTCTCTCGATTTTTTATATCTCCGAGGCATTTGCCTGTGGTGAAAGGTTTTCTGCTGCCCTAAAAATTGTCAGAAGGAGGCAGTGTAAAGTTGCAAAGGGGTGTAACTTTTGTCCTGCTCCTGATGCGACCAAACTGACTATTCCAACGCGTCTGAATGGGTACATTTATACTAGGCATGGTCCTATTTTTCACCCAAACATGTTGAAACAATCTGAGCTACATTGTACCCACGATATCCCTGAAGAGTCCAAAGTACAAAAAGGCTGCAATCTTTGACGAGATGTTACTCAAAAACTATGTCACTTAGAAACATTCCGTCTAAGGCAACATGATCATGTAGAGTGCCTCTACAATAACCTCTCTCAGTTTTTTATAGGTCTGAGGCATTTGCCCATGGTGAAAGGTTTTCTGCTGCCCCAAAAATCATCAAAAGGAGGCAGTGTAAAGTTGCAAAGTGGTGTAACTTTTGTCCTGCTCCTGATGCGACCAAACTGACTGTTCCAACGCATCTGAATGGGTACATTTACGCTAGGTATAGTCCTATTTTTCACCCAAACATGTCGAAACAGTCCGAGCTACATTGTACCCACGATATCCCTGAAGAGTCCAAAGTGCAAAAAGCCTGCAATCTTTGATGAGATATTACTCAAAAACCGTGTCACTTAGAAACATTTTGTCTAAGGCAACACTATCACGTAGAGTGCCTCTACAATAACCTCTCTTAGTTTTTTATAGCTCTGAGGCATTTACCCGTGGTGAAAGGTTTTCTGCTGCCCCAAAAATTGTCAGAAGGAGGCAATGTAAAGTTGCAAAGGGGTGTAACTTTCGTCCTGCTCCTGATGCAACCAAACTGACTGTTCCAATGCGTCTGAATGGGTACATTTATGCTAGGCATGGTCCTATTTTTCACCCAAACATGTCGAAACAGTCGGAGCTACATTATACTGATGATATCCCTGAAGAGTCCAAAGTACAAAAAGGCAGCAATCTTTGACAAGATGTTACTCAAAAACCATGTCACTTAGAAACATTCCGTCTAAGACAACGTGATCATGTAGAGTGCCTCTACAATAACCTCTCTTTTTTTATAGCTCTGAGGCATTTGCCCATGGTGAAAGGTTTTCTGCTGCCCCAAAAATCGTCAGAAGGAGGCAGTGTAAAGTTGCAAACGGGTGTAACTTTCATCCTGCTCCTGATGCGATCAAACTGACTGTTCCAACGTGTCTGAATGGGTACATTTATGCTAGGCATGGTCCAACTACAAAATTAGGTATCCAAACATGACATCATGATCTAACATATCCTCCTAGAAGATCACATGCAACAATATAGACATCCTAGTCTCAAGAGAACTTGTATCATGCTAATACTCTAATCTAGAATCAAGAGTCCACCAAGACACACTACCAAACATCTCTAAACCAAGGATCAACATCTACAACCACATGAAGATAACCATTACACCCAACCACTATATAAGATCATCCATCACTAGGTAACAAATACACATCACTATCAAAGCAACATCCATCCTCTCATCCCAATGCAACATACCAATGCGCAAATGAGCATAGACAAGGAAAAATAACAAAGTCATCCCATGGATATAGGCAATATGCATTCAAGTCATCCCACTACAATCAATGAGGTGTGCATCCCAAAAAAATACGTAACTTGTAGATCCCAACCATTGAAAACATGCAAAATCATCATCACATTAGTAATCATCATCACATTAGTAAACTAGTAAACATCATTTGCATCCATACATAAACCAATCTTATTGTTGTGTTTGATGTGTCCTCTTTCAAACAAGCATTTAACAAAATTTGAGTCCAAACAATAAACATTTACAACAATAAACATCTCAAAGTCCAAAATCCAAACATTCTATCATCCTTAATCATTTCCATCATGGACCCTTGGTTTGAAAAAATTATTATGCAAGATAAAAACCCTATGCCTATTACCTTGCCTGAGGCTCATGCAAAACCCAAAATGATTAGCCTAGTACCATGTGTCATGTCCCCGTTCCCGGCTTGATCATCAAGTGTATAATGGATTAGCCTATTCCTCATTCCCGGAGGCTAATTCCAAATGATGAGGGAATGAATTGGTTTCGGACTAACTCTATCTGTTTGTTTTGTAGGAACAAGGTTAGAACCCTAAAATTTGACTAAGTATGGAAGCTTGGGAGCTTAGGTGCCCATTTCACTCCAGTTTTCCTTACTAAGTGCCTAGCACAAGGATCATCCAAATTAAGCGCCTAAGAACCTCAAGGTGCATATACATGTTTCTAAGGATCCTCCAATTGAGCGCCTAGCATAGATGGATGAAGATTGAAAGTTTTCAAGTTAAAGATGTCCTTTGGATGAACTCACAGCACTAGGCACATGTGTTGGTTGGAACTCCTTGGATCTGGTGCCTAGGATTGAAAGCCTTTGATGAGGAGAGAAGTCTCAAGGCCTGGTCTAGTGCCCTCACTTGCCTACCCCACCCTCAGAATGCGCCTAACCTTCATAAGGCGTTAACACTCTATTTTGAGCACCTAGCAAGGGGTAATGGATAGATTGAAGGCTTGGGAGCTAAGGAAAGTCACTTAGATGAATAATCAAGATTGAAATGAGAAATTCCTAGCCAAGGCGCAAAATTCCTCAATTCTGGCATCTAAAAATCAAATCTAAGTAAGGTGCTCTTTCCATTTGCCAAAGGCTCTATTAGCGCCCTTGGTTGATGATCTCTCCAGACACCTGAAATGGCACCCAGTGGATCTTTCAACTTGTATCAGGAAGAAGGGAAGCATTCTCAGTGTTGTTTAGATAATCTAAGTTGTAAAGTTAACAAGGAATAGTGCTAGAGGACAAGGCATACTTATTGGTCTCCATCACCTTAGAAATGCACCTAATGCAGTTGGTGTCAACTTCCCTCTTTCTAGCCTCCAAATGGCGCCTAGAGTCAAAAAAGGATTTCACTGAATAATGTTAATGTTTTGAGCATCAAACTCTACTTAGCACATACCTATGCTCTTGCAACCTCAAATTGGCACCTAGGGTTTAGTCATCCTCTTAAGGCGTGGTTCTGCTCCTCCATAACCCTGTTTTGGTGCCTAAACTTGGAAGTACCTTAAAGACTTGGATTAAGATGGAATTCACCTCCAGAATGTTAGGCGCTTGATAGAAGATAAAGGCGCTAGGGTAGAAGAGGTTCAAAAGTTTGATGTCAAGTGTGAATTGAGATAATAGGCGTTGATACCAGTTGACATTACTCCAAACATGCGCCTAAGAGAGATGCAAGTCCCCAAGACCCATTTTGGAACAAGGCGCTCCATCAGAGGGTAAGATAATAATCCTTGGAAGTCAAGTGTTTCAAAGATTCTTTGAGAAATTGACAAGTTGTAACCTAGGCGCCAAAACCCCTGAGAATCCTCCTATCTGGTGCCTAGTTAGAAGAACACTAATATTGCGCCTAATTGAATTTGAGTGTCAATATAGAGTCATCAAACCCCACCAGACATTCATCCATGTCTCTACCACCTCAAGGAAGCGCCCAGCTTAGGATGGCGCCTAGTCTGGTCTCTACTACCTTCAGTTGGTGCCTAACCCTAAGAGTCTTGCAACTATGACGTTCATCCATGCAACAAGCAAGGTGATGCTCCCTTGTGATATTGTGAGGTGTTGACATTTAGTTGACATCATTAAGTTTGATTGAGTTGATCAAGTGTAGACGCCATTGTAAACATCAAGGCTTCAAGGCCTTTCTTTTGTATCTCCATTGAATAAGTTGTAACTTCATGCTATTGAAAGCATTATCCATGTAATAAGACATTGCAAGTTGATTGAGTCAAATAACTAGACAATTACCCAACTCTAAGGTTGATTCATTCAAGTAGTTATCTTTGATGTATATCTTTGTGTTGTTGAAGTAGTTGATGAATTGATAGCAAGTAAAATTGTTTAAGGAAAAATTTTCATAGAACTAGTTGGGTATCTTACACCATGCCTATCCATAAAACATCACAATGCAATCAAAATCCTAACAACATGCCCATGATCCAAGATCAAGTGCAATCATACAAAGATATTATCAATCACAAGCCTATTAAGAATGAACTAGAGTCTTCTAGTACCATACTTTTCCATCAAACACCATCATGTAATCCATGGCCTATCAAGCCTATCAAAGAAAATGCAAACATCCTATGTAATACAATCGGACTTTAAATATTTGAAGTAGCCATCTACAAATATCCATTCAAAAGTGGATTTATAATGCAAGTATGGACGCCATCAATAAAAAGATTTGTATTAACCAAATATCCATATAGGCATACATCAATATCTGTCGATATAAGTATAACATATATACAAAATAGCCATATAGGCTTACAAGAATGCCATATAGGCATACAATGTCAACTATGTACAATACAAAGTATATGTCCACAAATGCCATATAGGCATACAACAAAGGAACACAATAAAAAGTCATTCCCCTCTGGCTGGTGAAGAGAATAAGTCACGAGCAGCCTTTGATCTTCTAGGGGATGGAGACATGCATGTGGGTGGTCTACTACGAACCCGAGGGCTACTCCTCCTATTTAGTTCTTCCTGCACCTTTACCTGTTACAAAAAAAAGTATAGACATTAATATATAGAAATTACATGTTATAAAAAAATGAAACATTTAACAAAATAATCACTTACCGCTAACATATAATCTGTCTCCTTGGTTTCCTTAGTAGCAGGAATAGGCCCTGGTGATGTCATGTCCTATAGAAACCATCCAGATAGAAATTAAACTTCAAATCAATAATCTTTTGATTTTTCAAAAATAGACAACTATAACAATGATTGTAAATTGAAATTTACTAATCTCCCTCATACCCCTGTCAATGCCATGGAGCTATGAATCGCAGAGGCCACACCCTGCTCCATTGCCCTATGAACATGGGGAGGTGTCTCCGCAGCTTGCATCATCTGGAAATAAAACAACATTATTCAATTACAAAAATTATAATAGTGATGCAAATCATGGCTCCTAACATACACACACATTCATCTAAACATGGAAGTACACACAATAAAACACACAAATCACATACAAAAATTTAGTAAGTACAATTCATTTATTAAACTATTTATTTTATTACCTCTATAAAGCTTTGAAGTCCACCACTGCTAGCAGGTGTTGCCATGAAATCTACAGTATTAACCTATTCAACATCTAAAATCAGAAATTAGAATACCATTCATATAACGATGCTATTCACATGTAATATTTATAATTGTTTACTAGTTACATACCTCGACAGTAGATGATCTAGTGAAAAATGTAGGTGGAGAACCACTAAAAATTGCATCGATGCTATGACCCTGAAATTTTATTAAAATCATCAATTTAAATTAGTTAATCTTGTATTTCAAAAATGAAATTTAATAAATTAAATTCAATAAACTTTCTAATATTTACCTGAGTATCAAGGCCGAAAGTCTCACTCAGGAGGGTATCTGTCATCACCATCTACTCAGCTGCAGATGTAGCCTATGCACCTGCATCCTGACTGTCCATGGGGTCATAACCATAGGCTGACCCGCAAGCCTGGCAAGTATGTAGTGGGACCCTACTCCTCACACTATCTCCCAACCCACTCTGTGTTGCAGGATCGGCATGCTCTATGATGCTCTGGGTCAAGGCACTAATCGACCTCAGTGTATCAACCTCAACACTCTCCTTCACAATGGAAGGGATAGAAACATGCTCGTGGGCCGGTCTGCTGATTACTCGTCTCACTACCCGCTGTGGGTCAAGACGTGCCCCTAGTCTATCCTATGCTAAGCCCCCACCTCTACCCTGGAAGTCCCGCATATCAAAATAGTTTGGCACTTTATTGAGGACAAACTCGCAGTAGAGTTTCCTCAAAAAGTATTGCGGGACCTCATTATTATTGCATGGAGGATGGTCAAAAACCATTCACCACCTCTGCCTAAAATTGTCCCTTATCGCTTGGTTGTTGCACCAATGGATAGGGAACCTCTTGCATGTAATGGGTGGAGGTTGATTTGTTTGTGGATTTGTGAAAATTGAACACAAGTCTAATTTTGTAATTTGTAATTTTTTGACATCTTGGTATGACAATTTGTCTGCATAGTAATCTCTAAACTCTCTCTTTTTATCGGTCCAACTAGTTATTTGCTTGCTAATTGAATTTACATTTGATAACATAGACTCAAGAGATTCAGCAAGCATGGACCTATGCAAGGTTGAAGTGGAAGGATCTTTCAACCTTGCAATTATATCTTCAATTTGTTTTTTGTTGTTTTCAATTTGCCCCATTATATTATCTTGTGTTCCAGGGGCATGTCGAGGAATGAATGGAGGAGGTTGTTGTTCTGCAGGTATTTCCTCCTCAGGATTTTGTGGATTTTGAGGAGGAGGAGGAGGAGGAGGTGCATTAACATTTCCTAACAATTAACGAAATATACATCAAAAATCAACAAAAACCTACCTATTTGAAAGAAATTCAAACAAAAAAAAAAGATAACTCACCCCTTTGGCGTGCTCAATGTTGCGGCGGCATTTTGGCGATGAATTGATAAGCTTTTTGTGTTGATTGGCATTTTGTAGAATGCGAGCGCATTTTTGAGGGTTTGGAAGCCGCGGGTAGAGGAGAAAATGAGAGTGAAATGAAATTCACTTGCTTTTTTTTTCATTTATACTCCGTCATAACGTGAGCATGTTATAACGCGCTCGCATTATGGCTCGGTAATGATGAGCTTGAGGCTTGTCATTACCAAGCCATAATGCGAGCGCGTTATAACGCGCTCGCGTTATGACTTAAATTTTTTTGAAATTATTTTGGCCACTTTTTGGCCCCCCATCTTCTTGCACTTACCCTCATGCTTATTCAAAACACAATAAATACTATTCATCTATTAGATCTCGATAAACTATCATTTTGGGCTATAAGAGCAAGATGAGGAAAATTCTTGATAGAATATGAATTCAACATTTTATTCTCTTATTTGTAATCCAGTGCTAGATTAGCCAACTCATCTGCTAGAAAGTTCGCTTCTCTATAACAATGTCTAATCTCAAATTTTTCAAAAGAATCTAAGAGTTTCCATGCCTCTGAAAGAAAATATTCCAACTGCCAGTTAAAATCTTTTCTAGATTTAAGAGCATTGACAATTAACAAGGAGTCTCCTTCCACACTGATGTTACAAATTCCCCAAAAATTATCCAATCTTAGATACTCAACTACAATAGAGATCTCAGCTTGATTATTTGTACCCTCTTGAATACATGAAGAAAGAGCCGCAATAATTTCCCCCTCAGAATTTCTTAAAACACACCCAATAGTTGATGGTCTAGGGTTCCCTCTAGAGACACCATCAAAATTAAGTTTTGTCTGTAATTCTACTAGAAGAGACCACACAATAGAACTTCTAACTACTTTACTCAAAATAGTGAAGCAATTTACAGGGGGGTTTAGATTATTCCATTTCTTTAACATAAGAAAGTCCTAGCTAGAGAAGGACAAGTTAGAAGCACCTGGCCTATTAAGATGAGCCAACACAGTTTCACATATAGTCTTCTCAATTAGGAAAAGAATATCCTCCAAATTTTTGCATTCCTTTCTGAAGATTCTCCTATTTCTTTCCAACCAAATGCTCCAAATTACAATAGAAGGAATGACTAACCAGAGAGCAAAAATTGTTGACCCTTTATTAAGAATTGGCCAGGTATAGAAAAGAGATTGAAGACTATCTGGTAGTGGAGAAAACTAGCTTAATTTCTCACTAACCTAATACCAACAAGTGGAGGCAAAAGAACAAGTAACAAAAAGATGATCTATGTTTTCGTCAACTAAGCCACATAAAAGGCAACAAAAAGACCCATAAATCCCCATCTTAACTAATCTTTTGATTGTCAAGATCTTATTATTAAAAGCTAACCAGGCAAAGGAACTAGCTTTTGGTAAACATGATTTATTCCAACACAAGTAAGAGGGAAAATAAAATTCTAAGGGTCTTGAGGATTGCATAATAGAAAGGTAGCCTTCCTTAACTGAATATCCACTTGATTTAGAAAATGACCAAATTAATTCATCATCCTTATCCGACACCACAAGTCTCCTTTTCTTTAATAAGGAAGAATGATGCATAGGCATGGAGGATTGGTACCAATTGATGCAAGCAAAGATTGAAATAAACAAATCTCACACACACATAGGATGAAATAAAACTTCTTTCACTACAGAAAATATTTGCACAGTTAATTGTAAATCTGGTTTGCAACTTGCAACCAGTCTTTCACACATTCATTCAATTTAATAAAATGAAATTACAGCAATCCAAATAGGATAATGGGGTTGTAATAAACCCTTACAAAGCTGAAAAAATCAACAGCAAATTAGTTTGCTACAACAAACACAAATTTCACAAAACTAGACTTCCATCTCCTACAAAATCACAACAAACAACTATGCAACTGCACTGGTTCTTCTGGAATCACAATGGCTGTACAAAACAGCTCTAAATCTGTAACAAAACCTTTCTAAAACCCTCTTGGAGGTCAGCCATGCCTCCCCTCTATCTCTCCTTCAAGCTAAATAAACTCTCTTCAAACAAATGAATGCCATTTCCTTTTGTATTTCTCCTCTAATTGCATGAAATGTAATTTTCCCTTATTTTAATTTCATTTCAAATGCATTTATTATGCCAACTCAAAAATGCACATCCCCCTCTTGGAAAATAGACAATTTTATTTATTTTAATCAATTAAATTGATTACATTTATCCATTCCAACTTGGTGTCTTGCCATGCTTTATGGTGGTGCTATTTTTAGCTTTCTTGCTTTTATGCATTAAAGTAAAATTTGACTCCACTCTCTCCACCCCTAATTTTTAGGAATTTTGAATGATGCATTGAATTTCATATTTTAGAATTATTAAAACTCCAACAACCTCTCCAAATCCACTTCCAACAAATTTTCCAAGAATAACAAACTTTCAAGATTCCCTCTCCTAGAAAATAGGGACCCAAATAGAAAAGTAACTACCAACTCAACTTGGTTGCCCATTTTTTTTTGCAACTTTTTAGGAGCAATAATGAGTTTTCAAAAGTTGAAACTCCCAAAATGCACTGCCCTCTTTTGCCTTTTTATAATATTTTTTTTTAATAAAAGATGAGGATGGAATGCGACCTAGGCTAGACTACACACCAAAATTACAATATTAAGGCCAATAATTATTTATAAGATTTTGGCCTACTATTAAATTTATTTTTAACATCTAATTAATCTATCCTAAGGAAACCAAATTAAAATAAATTAAATGACAAATATTTTTGGTGATGCTGATTGCCAATTTGCCATGGATGCTCCTGCATCAAAGAAAGAAGTACTTTTTGATCCTTTGGAAAAGAAAAATTACTAAAATCCCTCCACATCACTTTAGGAAAAAGTGAATCAGAGTCCAACATGAAATAATCTTTAACCTTATTTCTCCATGCATTTGAAAGAATCTCCTTAGCTTAATTTAACCCTTATTAAAGATACAGAGGGGGGAAACCATTCCAAGAATCAAGCCAGAAAGAAACTTTGTTACCTTTATGGATACTCCAAGAAAGATGAGGGAGGACTATCTTCCTACATTCCATAAGAAAATTCCATACATTAGATCCCGAAGGAGGATTAGCCACTGTGAAAACTCTTTCAGGAAGAAGAGAGTCAAGATATTTATATTTCGTCATTTTACACCACTTTGACTCTGGCTTAGCAAATAGTCTCCAAGCTAGCTTGGCCCCTAAGGCCACATTGTGATTCTCCAAATTATGAATACCTGCACCGCCAAATTTAAATGAAGAGCATACCTTTTCCCAAGCCATTAAAGCAATTTTTCTCTCTTTAGCTTCATTCCCTTTCCATAAAAAACTTCTCAATTTCTGAGATCACCCCTTTGGGCATTTTCAACACTGACATCATATAAATAGGTATAGATGTCAAAACTAATTTGATAAGGTAAATTTTGCCAACTAGAGTCAATCATCTACCTTTCCAAGAAACTATCTTTTTTCTAAATAGCTTGAACAATTTTAACCTAAAAGTCACTCTTATGAGGCCCACAAAAGAGAGGAACACCCAAATACTTAGAAGGTAAAGAGTTAATACTTTCAACTAAGAAAAGATGCAATTTGAAACTAAAGGGAAGATTTCATTCTGAAGAAGAAGATTTTTTATTTCTTAGGGTTGACGGCTTGACCAGAAACTTCACAATACATGGAGATAACCTTTTTGATGCATTTTGCTTCTAAAAAAGAGGGAGAGCCAAAAAAACGTGTCATCCATAAAGAGAGTATGAGTGAAGGAAAAAGGAATTCTAGGGATAGATAAACCTTTCCAAGCACCACTTAAATTTTGAACTGCAATAAACTTGCTCAAAGCATCTGCCATAATGATGAACAAGAAAGGTGAAATAGGATCTCCCCTTTGATACCCTAACTTGAATGAAAAAACTAGCTAGGGAACCATTAATTAATACTGAAAATTCAGCTCTTGAGATACAAGAATAAATCCATTTACACCATTTATTTGAAAAAACAAATTTGGCCAAGACTTTCATTAAAAAGTCTCAGGAAACTCTATCATATGCCTTCATCATGTCCAACTTTATAATCATGGCTTGAAGATTATGAGACTGAATGGAATGAAGAATTTCATGAGCTACTATAGCACCATCAAAGGTTTCTTTACCTAGTACAAAACCACCTTGTTCCTCTAAAATGATCTTTAGAATTATCAATGCAAGTCTAAGAGTGATTGCTTTTGTAAATATTTTGTAGATAGTGTTACATAATGAAATCAGTCTAAAAATCAAAGAAGGATTTTATATAGTTGTAAATATATCTTATCTAACTTGTTGCAAGTATGTGTAGTTAGGGTTGTCATTGATGTCAACAAGCTTACGTTGTCATTGGTGTCAATTGGTTGAGTAAGAGCATATTGCAAGAGTGTGAGTGAGTAGATGGTGATAGTTGAGGAAGTGTTGATGATGTTGTTGATATGATTTTTGTGCTTGGTTTGCAAGTGCTTTTGAGAAAATTTGATTAATAATGGAAACTGTGTGTGGTAGAGGTGTTCCAATTTACAGAGTGGTGTTCTAGTTTTTCTCCGCATTTCTTCTATGTTGAAGATTTGCTTGTGTGATTTGAATATGTTGTTTAGAGGTGTTTAGAGATGCTTAATCAAGAATTTGGCTTGTTGGATCATTGTGCAGAGGAAGTTGTGTTCACTAGTGTGTGAACTGTCTTTTACAGAGTGTCTGGGAGAAAGTGTTTTTCTCTACATTTCTCCACATATTGGTTTTAGGAGTTGCAGTTATGGCTATGTGTTATAAGGTGTTTATCCATCTTCTGTTGAAGTTTTTTGTGATTTTACTCCGAAAGTCAATTTCTTGAGTAAAAGTGTTGGAAGAGTTCTTTGAATGAACTACGTATAAACTTTCTTTAGGTGAAAGTTGTTGTAGAGGAGTGTGTTGGTTTTCAGGATGTTTGTGGAAGATTCTAGATTGTGTTTGAGCTTTCTGTATGGTCTATAGGTTGTATTTGGCTTTGAGGAAGTGTGTACTTAAAAGTTTATGGTGTTAACATAGGTTTGGCCGACCTTAGGTGTTTGCACTAATTACGGATCTCTTTGGTGATTGTGGAAGCATGGAGTGATGTGCTTGGATGAACTCAGGTATGAGAAAAGATGTGTTGTGGTCCACCTTCATTCCTTTCCACCATGGGAATGTTTTGGTACTGACCTAATTTGAATTTGAAATGGTTAAGGTGTTTGGCCAACCTTGGAGAATGTTTCAAGGTTGAGGTTGGTATAAATAAGTGTTGAATTGTTGAGGGTATGTAACAAGAAGAGGATATGTATGAATGGGATGTGACTAATAGAGTGGTAAAGTGTGAATGACAGTGCAAACTTTCATGAGTTTGATTACTAGATGCAGTGAGCAGAAGGTGTCTACAATTCTTCAGTGTGACTGCGAAAGTGTTGATGATGTTGTGGCAGATTTTCCTATTGCATTGAGATGGTTTTTTCATTGTAACATTCTTCTATCTCTTCTTTTATGTTCTGGTAGTGAACCTTTCTCTTGGCAGTGTTCCTTTCTTTTGGGTAGTGAGCACTCTGACAGTGAGCCTTATTATATTTAGTGTTGATATTACTTTATATTGTGAGCTAATCCTCACCATGGTTTTTCCCTTCTTGGGTTTTCCACGCAAATTTGGTGTTCTCTTGTGTGTGGTGTTGATTTGATATAGTTTCTATTATTTGGTTTTCTTTCTTAGTCATCAAAAAAGTTTAAGGTTTAATTGTATTAATGTGGGTTTGAATGTGTGTAAGAATTTTGAAATTATAAGTTACAATTGATCAACCCCCCCTCTCAATTGTCTTGTGCATTTAACAATTGGTATTAGAGCAAGGTTTCTTTGGAAGAGAGCTTAACAGCTTGAGGTAGATCTAGGATGGCACACAAGAAGGATGTTCCCTTGTTTGATGGATCCAACTATGCATTTTGGAAGGTAAGGATGGAAAGTTATCTGATATCTCTTGGTTATGAAATTTGGAAGTCTGTTGAGTCTACTTACACTATACCTGAGAATGGTCCAAGTACTACTAATGAGATCAAAGATTCTGAAACCAATGGTAGGGCAAGACATGCTATTTTAATTGGTCTTACTAATTCTGAATTGGTGAAAGTTATGAATCTAAAATCTGCTAATGAAATTTTGGAAAAGTTGAAAATCATTTATGAAGGAGATGACAAGGTCAAACAAGCTAAGATGCAGAATTTGAAAGTCATGTTTGAGACCATGTGGATGTCTAAAGATGAAAATATCAGAAGCTACTTGAAGAAGGTGCCTAAAGTTGTCAATGTGATCAAAGGTTTTGGTGGAGAACTGGGAGAAAAAGAAGTGGTAATGAATGTAATTAGAACTCTTCCTAAAGCATATAGTCATAAAGTTTCTTTTATTGAAGAATTGCAAAATCTAAATCAATTTACTATAGATCAATTGTATGGTACTCTAACTACTTTTGAAATGAGAGAATTTGGTACAAGTAGTGCAAAAATTGAGACTTCTTTCAAGGCTGGTAAATCAAAAAAGGCTATGGAATCAGATCATGAGGATTCTGCTGATCTAGAAGCTAACTTTGTGAGAAGAATGAAAAAGGGTACATATAAGTATAGTGGTAAGATACCTTTCAAGTGTTTTGGTTGTGGTAAGATAGGTCATTATGCTTCAAGATGTCCTGATAGAATTTTGAAAAGAAAAAATAGGGAGGACAAAGTAGAGTTATTAAGAAAAGTTATTATGTTAGAGAATATGCAAGTATATTTGATGATGAGTATGATTATGAAGACGATGAGGACAATGAATGCTCGTTAATAGATTTAAAGTATTATATTGTTTTTGCTAACTTTGAATAATGTGTGAAGGTAAGTTCTCTGGAGGTCAGTGCTAATGATGAAGGCACCTTGATATCTACTTTTCATGCTAGAAAGGAAAAGAACTACTGGATCATTAGCAATGGATGCTCAAATCATATGACTGGTGATAAGAGTAAGTTTGTTAAACTTGAAAAATATAATGCAGGACTAGTTAGATTTGGAGATGATGCATCTGCAAAGATTTGTGGAAAAGGTTCAATGAGTTTTGATGGTAAGCATAACACAGATGATGTTCTTTATGTTAAGGGTTTGAAACATAACCTATTCAGTGTTGGACAAATGTGTAGCAAGGGATACAATCTTATGTTTTAGGACAGTGGATGTGAGATTAGAAAGGATTCTGGAACTGTGATAGCTGCTGGTAGGAGGACTGATGGAAATCTCTATCGACTCAAAGGTGCTAATGGTTGTTGTTTCATGACTCATATTAGTGAGAGTTGGTTATGGAATAGAACACTATGTCACATCAATTTTGATAGCCTAGTAATAATAAGTTTAGCTCAAGTTGTGAGAGATTTGCCAAAGATTACAAAGCCTATCAATGTTGTTTGTAAGGAGTGTCAAGTTGGAAAGCAAGCAGGGAAAAGTTTCAAAGTCAAAGATCAATCTTCTACTAGACTATTAGAATTAGTGCATACAGATCTTTGTGGTCTTACCAGAGTAAGGAGTTTTCAAGGTGATAGGTATTTCATGCTATTAATTGATGATTATCCTAGAATGACATGGGTTACTTTTTTAAAAGAAAAATAAGAAGCCCTAGATAAGTTTAAAGGATTCAAAGCAATAGTTGAGAATGAGATGGATATGTAAATCAAATGTTTGAGGTCTGACAGAGGTGGATAATTCACTTCCAATGAGTTTAACATGTTTTGTGAGAATCATGGAATAAAGAGGCATTTATTTGCCCCTAGAACTCCTCGATAAAATGGAGTAGTTGAGAGGAAGAACAGGATTGTTCAAGAAGCTACAAGGACAATGATAAAAGAACCAAATCTACTAGAAGTCTACTAGAGAGAGGGAATTCATACTATAGTTTATATACAGAACATAGTGCAAGAAAGAGAAAATGATATAAAGACCCTTTATGAGTTATGGTATGGAAGGATTCCTACTATCAAGTACTTCAGAGTGTTTGGAGCAAATACTACATCAAAAGAGATGAAGAACACTTAGGAAAGTTTGATGCAAGATCTAATGAAGGTATCTTCCTTGGATATTCTAACAAGATCAAAGCTTACCAATGCTACAATAAGAGGCTAAGGAAAATTGTTGAGAGTGCTAATATCAAAGCTGATGAAGACTTGTAGATGAATTCAGAAGTGAATGTATATGAATCAAATGAGTCTTCTTGTAGTGAAGAAGAAAAAGATAAAGAAAAGGAAGTGCAGTTTGAACAGGAAGAAGCTCCAGAAGATTCTTAAAACTCCTAGGTATGTGAGGAAGTATCATTCTTAAGAACAGATCATTGGTGACAAGACCAGAGGTGTACTAGTGACAAGAAGGAGAGCTGCTGAAGAATAGGTAAACCTATGTCTACTTCCTAAAGTTGAACCTAAAATAGAGATTGTAGCATGTAAGGATGAGTATTGGATCAAGGCTATGGAAGAACTAATGCAGATTGAAAAGAATTAGACTTGGGAACTTGTCCCAAGACCAGCAAATAAAAATGTGATTGGAACTAAGTGGGTATACTAGAACAATCTGAATGAGAATGGAGAAGTGGTAAGGAACAAGGCAAGGCTTGTGTGTAAAGTCTACTCACAAGTAGAAGGAATAAAATGTGGAGAAACTTATGCTCTAGTGGCCAGAATGGAAGCTATCAGGATGTTTTTAGCTTTTGTAGCACATAAGGATTTCAAACTAAATCAAATGGATGTAAAGTATGCTTTCCTAAATAGTGAGTTGGAAGAAGAGGTATACATAGAACAACCAAAAGGATTTCAGTTATTAGATAAACTAGATATGGTTTGTAGGTTAAAGAAGGCACTATATGGGTTGAAACAAGCCCATAGAGCATGGTATGCAAGGATGAAAAGATATCTACTATAGCAAGGATTCAAGAAGGGTACAACAGATAGTAACTTGTATTTTAAAGTTGAATAAGATCAAATCTTGTTAGTGGAAGTATATGTTGATGGTATAATCTTTGGAGGAAATGAAGGTATGTGCAACAAATTTGTAGAGGAGATGTAGAAAGAGTTTGAAATGTCAATGTTTGGAGAGATGAATTTCTTCCTTGGACTCCAAATCAATTAGATAAATAAAGGTATTTTTATTTCACAATCAAAGCATGTCAAGGAGATGTTGAATAATTTTGGGATAGAAAATTCCAAACTAGTATGTACTCCTATGGTTACTGGTTGCAAGCTGAGAGAGAATGATGAAACTCCTAAGGATGATCAAAGTGGGTATAGATGAATGATTGGAGGATTGCTTTATCTAACTGATACTAGACCAAACATTATGCGTACAGTTTATCTTATGCTTAGTGTAGAAACTACCAAGATCATGGAATAACAAACAAGCACGAGATTGCAAATAAAATTGGCCAATTGTATTCACAAATGAAGAAGTATAAATAGGTGAGTGTTGGTACCCGATTATCCAGTAAATGAGGATAGGACTCCGTGGTGGTGAGTAACCAGCCACAATGATGGTGTGAGGTGTTGATGCAAGTTGACACCTTTACAAAGTGACTAACAACTTTGACAAAATCAAAACACATGTGGATAATTCACCTAACTATGATTAAGTTAGTATAAACACCTATGATTAGAGGTTTATACACCAACACCCCCGATTAAGCATAGCTTAGGTGAGTTTTATGAAAAATGGGTCCTGACTATTAGCCTGGTGAGGTACCCATGCACAATGCAAATCTCTCAAAAATAGAGACAGGTAGAAAACCCAATGGGAAAAAACTATCCCCCAAAAAAGAGAAAAAGAAGGAAAGGCTTAGATAGCCCCCCCAAAAAATGATGTTACTGATGTCAATTCCAATGTAGATAAGAGGAACTCCTAAAGCATGTTGAAGTTGAAAACTCTACCCTTCTCTTAATTCCAAGAGAATTAAGAAAACTAATTGAAGTTTATAGTGTTCAAGGGATGAAGACCAGGATGTAGGTCTAAGAAATATACTAAAAAACTAAAAACAAGGATGTTCATTAAGCACACATATGAATGAGATGAGTATCTATGCGATTCAAGTTGTGATTGTCGATTACACTTTATAGATCAGTGTGAGTATAATTTCCAAATTCCCTTTACACTTTCAATTACATGACACTACATGAGTGTATTTAAAAACAAAGATACTATAGGAGTTTAATCAACCTGCTATGAAGAACCAACTGAGCTAAGCCATGAATTAACACTAGGCTCTGAAGCCGCATCCTCTTCTCCTGATGTAAAGTGTGAAAAGATGAAGTTGCAGTCGAAGTGACAAACCTTCGCCACTGCTACAAATTTTCAACTTTTTGATTCTTTGATTAGGGCTATTGTGGGGGTAAACTCAACTATTTTGTCAAAATAGGTGAATTTATATATGGATAGATGATTCCTTAAAATTTTAGGAATAAAAAATACATTGTGTATAAACCCATTTCCTAACTTTGCAATCCCCTTACCACAAACATTGTAGTAGATATCATCCATCAGAAATTTGAAAGTATTCCATGGTCTAATTCTCACGAACACCTCTTGGAAAGGTGACATGTGAACCATTGAAATAGAACTAGGACTCCATTTTTTGACTTCTTTTATAGAAGGCAGAATTGAATTCTCTTTTCTTTTTATCCTCAAGTTGAGAAGTTGAATTAAACTTAGTTTAAGGTGGCACTTTATAAGTTTGAGTGCTTTTACTCTTGCTCAATACCCCTTGAAGTGGCACTTTATAAAATTAGTGCATTTGACATCATTTTCACCTTTTGATTTGATTTCCCCCTTTAATTTTTATTTTCCCAAAATTAGGCACTAATATAGGAGTGTGATAGGTCACCGTAAAATAGCTCAAATAGGCACTTTATAATTTTAGTGTGATTTTGGGATAGTTAGAATGAGGATGAAAAATCATTCACTTTTGCAAAAGGAATCACTCAATTTCAAGTTGATTTACAAAAGTTATAGGTGTTTCAATTTTTGCATTTACAAAAAAATTTCCTTCCATAACAAAATAAAAATTCCCAATTTTTGGAAAAAAAAATTGCATGCAAATGTTTGAGAGAAAAAAAAATGAAATAAGGAGGAAAAAGAAGTCTCCTTGGGCTGTGCATGACCAGGGGCTAAAACCCCATGTGACCAAGGGCTTAAGTTTTCAAAATGTGTGCCAACATTTGTCACAATAAAAATGATACCCGTTGCTCTTTTTGAGAGGTCGTTTGAAGGGTCAAAACAAGGACAGATTGAGGTCATTGAAGGAGCAAAATAGGGGCAAATTGAGGCCATAATGAGGGTGAACTAAGGGCGAAACTGGCGGAACTATGGGCAATTCCCACATTGAATGCTGGATGTTATTGTCACGTCTTTGTGTGGTGTTGAATTTGCCTCCTTGTAGGCCCAATGCTGGGCATATATAGCCACCAAAGACCTCTGCAAAGCCCTTTGAATGGGTTTATGAGATTGAAGTCGGCCCATTGAAACAAGGCACACTAGACGTGCCTAATAGAGTCGTCGATGTGGGCTTTGAACTCCACCACTAAATGCAGATAGGCACCTATGAATGTCACTTATGTTGAGCCTTATAAGGGTGTTTACAATACAGTGAACTAGGCTGATGAATGGCCTCTCTATTGTTTCAAAAATAAAGCCCTTTGTAGGCAATTTGAACTCCACAGTAAACACAACAAGAACAATGTTTAAACAATAACAAAACCAAATACAAATGAAACCTCACATTGAGAAGAAACAACATTTGAAGGGGTGAGTCACACAACAAAGAACAAATGACTTGAAGCTAACCACGAAATCTCTGATACCATGTAGAAACTGCCAAGATCATGGAATAACAAACAAGCACGAGATTGCAAATGAAATCAACCAGTTGTATTCATAAATGAAGAAGTATAAATAGGTCAGTTTGGGTACCCGATTATTCACAAATGGGGATAGGACTCTATGGCAATGAGTAACCACCCAGAATGATAGCGTGATGTGTCAATGCAAGTCAACACCTTTACAAAGTGACTAACAACTTTGAGAAAATCAAAGCACATGTGGATAGTTTGCCTAATTATGATTAAGTTAGTGTAAACACCTATGATTAGAGGTTTATACACCAACAACTAGATTTCAAGAAGATCCTAGAGGTCACATGTCGTAGCAGTAAAGAGCATATTTAGACACTTAAAAGGGACTTTGTATCATGGGTTGTGGTATCCAAAGAATACTGATTTTACTCGAAGTGCTTACATAGATGCAGATTGGGTTGGTTGTGTAGATGACAGGAAAAGTACAACTAGTGGTGCTTTCTTTCTTGGATACAAATTGGTGTCATAGCTAAGAAAGAAACAAGATTCAGTGTCTTTATCTACTGCAGAGGCAAAATACTTTGCAACATCTTGTTGTACACAGGTGTTGTGGATGAGACACACCTTGAAAGATATCAGAGTGGTATATGATTAACCAATTCCTAATATTCTATCATAATACAAGTGCAATTAATATTTCAAATAATCCAGTGATGCATTCAAGGACTAAACATATCTCAATCAAGTATCACTTTTTGAGATAGAAGGTTGCAGAGAATGAAGTAAAGCTTGAGTATGTGCCTACAAAGGATCAGATTGTTGATATATTTACTAAGGCTCTTCCTAAGTATAATTTTGAGTATCTCTAGGGAAAGTTAGGTGTTATTGCCCCTCCTATGAACTAGATGCATAAGGAGATGCATTAGTCTAGTGGATTTCAAGATTCTTTCCTTGTTATGGACTGATGTTGGAGGCTACCTCTTAGGGGGAGTAGTTAGTGGCTTTCTTGGTTATTATAGTCAGGGGGAGAAAGT
The DNA here is from genome assembly GCA_027924645.1 of Cunninghamia lanceolata. Lineage (NCBI taxonomy): Eukaryota > Viridiplantae > Streptophyta > Pinopsida > Cupressales > Cupressaceae > Cunninghamia > Cunninghamia lanceolata. The sequence goes on along the minus strand of BSBN01000248.1, from coordinate 820,063 downwards.
AGAGTAGTGATTGAAGAAGTTATTGTAAATAAGTGCAAGTATGTGTAATGTTGAAAAAAGGGGGAGAGTAAGAAAAAGTTATGTCACCCTTTGCCATTGATGTCAAAGGGGGAGAGAGATCAATGTGAAAAAGAAAGAGTCAATTAACAAAAAAGGTAAGAAATCCAAGGGGGAAAGAAAGTGGAAGGAAAAGAGTTGGTTTGAAGCACAGTATTAAGGATGCTATTGTGTTGATGGTTTTTTACATTATGTGTTTCCATCATTGACAAAAGGGGAGATTGTTGCAAGTTTGTGTAGTTAGGGATGTCATTGATGTCAACAAGCTTATGTTGTCATTGGTATCAACTGGTTGAGCAAGAGCATTGGTGATACTCCCTTAGGGTTTAGGGTTATAGGTCCATAGTAATATAAGTGTTTGCCTTTAAAATCTTTCTCGCCCTAATTCCCTAGGTCATGTGTTTTATGTTCTACATTTATGTTGACCACTCGCAGTAGGTTTCTGGTCCTTTAAGTTATAACCTTATGTCTCTATATCCATTAGGTGACCATCCCCATGTTCTAACTCTTACCACTAATTAGCCGTAAAAAAATTAAATCAAATGTCCTAAGTCTTCTCGTAAGCCTTTAGGCTTAATAAAGTGAATATTGCAGCGTCGTAGCGCGTCATCAGTGACATCACTATGCTGCTACGTGGCTGCGATAGGATGACACATGTCCAAGAATCTGTGCCAACATCCTATTCCACTAGGAATCCTACACTAACGAACCCCATGTTTCCAACTGTCAGTATAAAGGTGGGCCGTAGTGAAAGACTTAATCCAACAGTTGCGCTCCATCGCAAGGGTATCTCATAGGATGGAATCTTCACTGCGCGGTCTTGAGATAGTGACACATGGAGTTCTCTTGTTCATGAAGTAAAAATCAAATGAAGGGTGGGAACATGGAGGCTTTATCGCACCCCCACATGGTAGGTAAGTTGTGGGCCATCTCCGGCCACAAGGCCGTGACATGGTGCCACGTGTCCAATCCAAATAAAAAATAATGTGATCTACATAAAAGGTACATCTGAAATAGCCTATCCTTATTAGTTGAAGACTTTTCAACATGATGACTAAGATTTTCAAATCTCGCAAGTAAATGGTGGCTATAGATCTTGCAAGAAGGAATTCAAATCAATGATGTAGGTTTAAAATTTTGCAATGAACGTTGGAGGCACATTATAGCATGAATGAAGAGTAAAGTTGAGACTACCTCCATTAATGCATCAGAGGCTAGGCTATGAAGATTAAAAGCAAGAAAAGTTAGGGCTTTACGCATCATTTCTTCAAGCACATACAACTTTCAAGTGTACAGAGGATTCCCAAGTAGGTGAAAAGTGATAATTCAAAACTCTACAAGTCAAACCAGTATGTTTTTTGTCTCCCTATATCTAGTGTGTTTTGAGTTGGCCTTTTGATTTAAAGAAGTAGTTAATTTCTAGAAGAAGAAGCCCTAGCTCGTTAGACTAAGCTAGAAATTATGAGTCAAGCTACCCAACCCTCCACCCCCAAACGTAGCTTAGATGAGGATCTCATGATCTAGCTCCCTGGTTCTGCTAGGGTAGCCTTGAAATTGTATGGCCCAGGTCAGCCTGAAGATAAATTCCTTGATTATTGCTATAATTGTCAGGTTGCCATATTGCCTATTCCCAGTTGGATCTTGTTCAAACATTGGCATAGGAGAATGAACTATAAGGCCCCTATTTGTCATGCCTGGAAATATGATCTAGCCAAGCTTATTTGTTCCAATGTTTTCGCTAACCCAGACCTAGTTAGGGCAATAGCATTGAGGTATGATCCTGCTACAAAGACTGTCGTGGCTGGAATGGTTCAAGATTCATCAAACTCACCAAAGGATTTCTTGCTAACGTATTCAATTTAGACCCTATAGCTAGCAAGCCAATTGACCTTGCTGCTTTGAAGAGGAAATATAAGACTATGAAAAGTGCTTATAGGGATTACAACCTAGCCAAGCACAGGCTGAGGGGTATTGATGGTAAACTAGTGAAGATTTTAGATACTGAGTAGGAGCCTTTTCATTGCAGTATGTTCATGGACTATTTTGTCAAGACTTATCATGCTTATGCCAAGTACTGGGTAGGGATGCTTCAGACAGAATGTCCATTTCTTTAATGATGTTAGCAGTTGATATTCAGAATTAAGAAGTTAAGAAACCTTATGATTATACAACTTACATTGCTGATTAGATGCACAAACAAATGATAGAGATCAAGAATAATCTGTTTAATCTCGATGTCCATGTTGAATTCACATGGTATTCCATGATGTGTCACATGCTTTTATTTGCTTTATCTGGAATGTGGCACCAAGATCTACATGTTAAGAGTACATAAGCTCAAGGAAACATGTTGCTAATGCAGACATGGACATGCATGTTGGATATGCATTGCACTATAGTAGATTATGTCATTTTTGAAAAGTATTTTGTGAGGAGAATCCTTAGGTTTTTGGAACCAAAAGGTGAAAGGTTTCATATTGATGTGGTAGATTTCTTAAGGCCTCTGGATAGGACTTCTCACCTTGGAATTGATCACAATTGGGGTGATTGGTTCTTTCATGAGAACACTACTTGCATTAGGGTCTATGGATGTGAGACCCCACCTCATATATTGCCTAAATATGTGCCTAAAAGGGAGGCATTTTTAGAGATTATTAGGCAGTTAAATGATTATGACAAAGAGCACCTAAGGAACCACAAGAAGGGCTCATTCTTTCCTTCTTCCCTTAGATTCTGTGATTTTTTGATAGTTAATAAGAGTGGGCTGGATCAAATTTATTCAGTCATGCAATGTTTTGGGATGTATTTGGAACATCCAAGGTATTTTGACCTTGAGGGCTTCATCAGTAGCGTAAGGGTCAGCAAGGGAAGGCCTAGGTATTCTCACCAAGTAGATTACAATGATGATATTGCCAGGGATTATTTTACAATGAATGATGTCTGTCACTTAAGGATTGAGTGGGACACTATCATGACAAGTGATAAGATGAAGAAAAGCATAAATCCTACATATTCGAGTGCATTTACAGAAGTGCAAGACCTAATTCAAAGAATTGAGAAGATGCTAGACAATGTAGAGTAGTTAATTGCCTTCGCCCCTGCAAGAGAAGAAGGGCCTACTTATGAGCCTAGCAGCTCTAGTACGGGACATGATATAAAAAGGGAATCAGTTGGCCCCTCCCCTGCCAAGAAGGCTAAAATTATTGATTTAGAAAACCCTGAAGAAATTGAGGTAGTTGATTTAGAAGGGGAAGAAGTGCATGTACAAGAAACTGGCCCTCATGTGAATTCACCTAATAGAATGAAACCTTATTCTTCCCTTGAGAATAAGGCAATGAGAACAATGAGGAGCCCAGCTGTGGACATTGAAGATGTCAGGGTGATGGCTTCTGACAAATTCCTAGAGGATGATGAATTTGTCAACACTCTTGAATTCAGGAGGTATGTTTTGAAAGTAAGAAGTGAAGAATCTCAAAAGAGGATTGAAGATGCTAAGGCTGGAGCAAACCCTATAGAATATGATGCTATTACTCAGAGGGACTTAAAAGAAGTAAATCAATCCATAAGTGCAATGACTCCAGAGGAGGGGAGAGCACTGGTTGCAAAAAGTAATATTCTGCTTCTTCCTCATTGGACCCTATTAGATGCCATTGCATTTGATACAATCACCAGGGATGACTTAGATATAAAAGGTGGGCAAATTGAAAAGGCTCTCTCTTGTACAACTTTTAACCCTAGATTTGAAACACTAGCAATATGGGCTCTAGCCCCAAGCAATAATAAGCCTGGGGTTGAACTAGGGGAATTGGTAGGGGATGTAATAATAAAAAGAGTATTTGACACCTCTACTCCCCAAGCTACAAGCTTAAATGTTCAAATTGCATATTTTCTAGAAGCAATCAGAAATAAGTTGCAAAAGGATCACAATGAGATGCAACTCAATTATGTTCAGGGAGTTGCAGAATTAGACAAACTGAAGCAACAACTATCATTAGGTACTAGTACTTCAGCCCCTGCACCAATGATTCCAATAGATGAATCTTTCCCAGTAGATACAGAGCCTTTGCTTTTAGAGATCATAGAATTAAAGGAAAACAAAGTAAAGGACATGGTCACCAATTTGATCAGAAATAGGTTGACAAAAGTCTTGGCCAGAGTGGAGGAGACCTAGAGATCTTACTCACAATTAAGGATAGCCTATGAGAAACATGAATCTAATAAGAAGAGGCTATCAAGTGTGAAAGCTAAATGGATATCAAGAACTAGAGAGGTTAGAGATTTCCTTAACAATTCAATATTTGATGCAAATGCACCTCATGAGCTGAAAATGGTAGCAGATATACTAAAACATTTTGAGGATGTGGCCAATTTTCAGTTGAAATTAGATACAGTTTTGGTGGAGAAGATGCAAGCCATAGAAAAAATGGACACTAAATGGCTGCCACATATTTTGGAGGCCGATGGAGAGACCAAAGAATTGGACAAGTGGAAGACAGAAATAAAAGAGAATAGTTACCAATTAATTCCCACTTGTTGTGATGATAGTTCAATCCAACTATGTAAGTGCTAAGCTTATCACTTGACAAGCTACACATAGTTGAAATAAGTTTTGAAATATTTTGCAAAAATGGAAAGACTATAATGGATGCCAGGTATGTCAGTCATAATGGCAAAATTGCAGAGGTTATCTCATTCCCCTAGCCACTTGAAAAGACATACAGTGAGTGGAAGGACAAGTAGGGATCACAAGATTGAACGGGCCAACTACTCTCTCCCTAGCATTAAAGAGGCAAACCTTCAGGCGGCTACACATTTTCCAATGTCCATCTCCCTTTCTCTTCTTCTCTCCACTGTAGTTATTGTTTTCAATGCCATATTGGTGGTGCATTGTATCATGAACTTTTTGAAATAACAATGTAATCAATGCTGAGTACACATTCTTGGTATATAAAAGAATGGTGTCACTCATTTCTTTAGTTGTTGAAAATTTTGGGGAACTTCTAAAGAGTAAATAAAATACAAGCTTTGTTGGTCTGCTTCATCTCTTGTCTTATAAGTTTATGAATTATATGTTGAATGTATGCATGTATATATGTCTTTAGTTTCATGTTGATTTAAATGAGAAATGCTATATGCATGTGTTATGTTAACTGTCTCCATGTTGTGTATGTTCTTCTTCTGAATCAAAATAACTAAGGGTTATTTGAGATTCTGGGACATAGGGTTACTGTATTACATGCTTGATCTTTTACTTTTGTTCAAGGAATATATTAAATGTTTTAGATTAAGTATGGGGAAGAATATATTGCAGTAAGGATGTTTGTAAGTAGAATTAACTAAATACTCTTTCCTGGGTAGTGTTTGTAAGGCAAATACTAATAAAGCCCCTTGAAACTTGATTGTTATTCTAAAAGTTAATGGGAATCATGTTCACATATATATGTCTATTTGACTCCATGCCCTGAGATAAGCACCGATTAGTCTTGGTATTGAGGTTATGATTCAGAGCCCAAGTTTTACAGCCAAATACATAAAACAAAATTGAACAACATCTTTAAACATTTAGGATTTTAGAAGTGGTATTAGGTTTCAAATTCTCTAGTTCACAACTAAATATAAGGCCCAAAGCTAGCCCCTTTGCACTTATTTCACAGTTTTGGTCTATATTAGGGAGGATTTATCTACTTTATATCAATATCCTAGTAATTGTATAGATTTATCCCATGTATGTTGAATAGGGAATACCCCCTAGGTCTTGCAGAGCCTGAAGAAGGAGAGGAGACATTTAGAGTCTATCTCCTATATTGTTGGTCCCTGACCTTAGTATCCTATTGATAAGTGATGGCTACCTTGTAGGGAGACTTAGGAAGTAGTCATTTGGAAAAGACCCAACAAGCATATTGCAAGAGTGTGAGTGTAAGTAGTTGGTGATAGTTGAGGAAGTGTTGATGATATTGTTGATATGCTTATTGTGCTTGGTTTCCAAGTGTTTTTGAGAAAATTTTATTAATAATGGAATTAGTGTGTGGTAGAGACATTCTAGATTATAGAGTGGTGTTCTGGTTTTGCTCCACATTTCTTTGACGTTGAAGATCTGCTTGTATGGTTTGAATATGTTGTTAAGAGGTGTTTAGAGATGCTTAATTTAGAATTTAGCTTATTGGATCATTATACAGAGGAAGTTGTGTTCACCAATGTGTGAACTATGTTTTGTAGTGTCTGGGAGAAAGTGTTTTACTCTGTATTTCTCCATAGATTAGTTTCAGGTGTTACAGTTCTGGATATGTGCTTATAAGTTGCATATCCATCTTCCATTGAAGTTGTACATGATTTGGTGCTCTAGAAGTCAATTTCGTGAGTAGTAGTATTTAGCAGAGTGGTTTGAATGAATTAAGTATAAAGTTTCTTCAAGTGAAAGTTGTTGCAGAGGAGTGTGTTGGTTTTTAGTATGTTTCAGAAGGCTTGTGGAAGATTCTAGATCATGTTCAAGCTTTGTGTATGGTTTGCAGGTTGTATTTAGCTTTGGGGAAGCATGTACTTAAAAGTTTATGATGTTAACACAAGTTTGGGTGACCTTAGGTGTTTTCACTAATTGCAGAGTTGCTTTGGTGATTGTGGAAGTGTGGAGTGGCATTCTTGGATGAATTTAAGTATGAGCTAAGGTGTGTTGTGGGCCTTCATTCCTTTCCACTACGGGAATGTTTTGGTGCTGACATAAGTTGAATTTGAAATGGTTAAGGTGTTTGGGCAACCTTGGAGAATGTTTCAAGGTTGATATTGGTATAAATTTAAGTGTTGAGTTGTTGAGGGTATGTAACAATCTAAGAATATATGCATGTATGGGATGCAAATAACAGAGTGGTAAAGTGTGAAGGGTAGTGCAAGCTTTCATGAGTTCTATTACTGGATGTAGTGAGTAGAAGGTGTCTACAATTCTTTAGTGTGACTATGAAAGTGTTGATGATTGTGTGGTGGAATTTCCTATTGCATTGAGATGGTTTTCTCATTGTAACATTCTTCTCTATCTTCTTTTCTGTTCTAGCAATGAGCCTTTCTCTTGGTAGTGAACCTTTCTCTTGGGTAGTGAGCCCTCTAGCAGTGAGCCTTATTGTATTTGGTGTTGTTATTACTTTATATTGTGAGCTAATCCTCACTGTTTTTTTTCCCTTCTTGGGTTTTCCACGTAAATCTAGTGTTCTCTTGTGTGTGGTGTTGATTTGATAAAGTTTCTGTTATTTTTTTTATGCTTAATCATCATAACAGTTTAAGGGTTAATTATGTTAATGTGGATCTGAATGTGTGTAGGATTTTGAAATTATAAGTTACAACTAATTCATCCCCCCTCTTAGTTGTCTTGTGCATTCAACATAACTTTAATATAGATATATATTTTTTGATAATAAACCTAGTTTAGGATCTAGGAACCATGCCAAAAAAAGAGGTTTTGCCTAGATGTGGAAGGCATAGATCCTCTAGGTCCCACCAACTTCATAGTGATTCAATGAGTTATTAAAGTCAACACAATATGCTATACTGTATCAATGCAGAAGGAGCCTCTAACATTGCACTGAAGACGAACTATGACCATATGTACCCAATCTTAAACACATCCCAAAGACCGAAACTAAATAGAAGCTGAAAGGAACCACCCAAAACCATACCCTACTTGAAATATATAAGTGGAAAGTTTATCACAGCCAACAACTACCCAACATAGCTAATAAATAGAGAAAGTATCCAAGTATGAAAGGGGGTCAAGGAAAATTATGCAGGCTCTGAGCCACCCTGAAATATACAATATTACATTTTTCACATGACACAGTCTTACCTAGCATAGACACCATCTCAACATCCTCCGAGACCTCACTGTCACAACAATTAGAAAAAGATAGAATAGGTTCAACTAGAAGTGCCACCTTCAAACCCTTAGCCAATTCCTCCATCACCTATTGCAGACCTAGTTCTCACTTCTTAGAAGCATGTAAATGGTAGGGAATGTAGCTAAAATAAACCTTCACTTGGTGAACAACATCTTCAATATCATCGTGTAGCAAATAAGAGATAGCTACATTTGAAAGCAAAGAAGTGCAAGATAAAGTTTGATCCACATCAAATACATTCCACCTCCCTGTGTGTGCCTAGGGTTGAGTAGGAGATTAGTCGTGGTGGAGCGAATCCCCACTCTTAGAGCCCCATCCATATCTTTCACCAATTCTCATATCTAAATAACCCACTGCTAAAGATTTGGGTCCTTAATTTCCTTCTTAATGAATGCCATGAAGTCAACAATCATCTCCTCCTCGAGAAACTGATGTTTCTTATGTTTTGAGATTTTCTCACCAATTTTATCCTTTCCCTTATTCTCCCTACCCACCTTACCATCCACATCATGTGACCCCTCCATAGAAGTCATCCATCACATGAATAAATAGAAGTAAATAAAAATGTAACACTTATAGAACTCAACAAATTAACCCACTGTCACCCACAATAAAAATGAGATTATTGAGGACCATGGAGTGTAATTAATACACACATGCAAATGACATCAAGAACATGACACCACCCATCGCCTATCCTACCCATTAGCTGATGACTTTTACTATATATCTTGAGTAGGAGATTAGCCGTGGTGGAGCAAATCACCACACTTAGAGCCCCATCCATATCTTTCACCAATTCCCATATCTGAATAACCCACTGCTAAATATTTGGGTCCTTAATTTCCTTCTTAATGAATGCCATGAAGTCAACAATCATCTCCTCCTCGAGAGACTGATGTTTCTTATGTTTTGAGATTTTCTCACCAATTTTATCCTTTCCCTTATTCTTCCTACCCACCTTACCAACCACATCATGTGACCCCTCCATAGAAGCCATCCATCACATGAATAAATAGAAGTAAATAAAAATGTAACACTTGTAGAACTCAACACATAACCCACTGTCACCCACAATAAAAATGAGAGTATTAAGGACCATGGAGTGTAATTAATGCACATGCAAATGACATCAAGAACATGACACCACCCATCGCCTATCCTACCCATTAGCTGATGACTTTATATATATATATAATCTTCTATAAATACATATATTTACAAATATATAAAATATCTCTCTCACACACACATAATTCATATTAAGTTATATAAATTATACTATATTATAATATTGTTACATATATATAAGTAATATTACTTTCATATATATTTTAGATGTAGATTTCTATTTGGAGGGCAAAAGTCAAATATTAATTATCTTAAAATAATAAAATTTTACTTATTTAAATGTATAAGTAGTACTTATCTTAAAATTATGTTAGGGATTGAATTAACATCATACATGTAACTATGGATGATACTAGCATATCTATCTTTTAAAAAATCTATTTGAAATACACTGAGAGATATCCTTCTCGAGGCATCTATTCAACTTATATATGACTAATTGATTAAAAAATAGGTGCCTACAAGTAAAGGATATCTCTCAGCATATTTTAGATAGAATTTTTAATGATAGATATGCTATTTACTGAGATGCATTCTATAGTGGGATCAATGGAGCATCATGTTGTGGTCATGTACATTAGAAAACTAAAACACAACTGACATACATTTAAAAAACTAAAACTATAAAGTAACTTTTAGTTAAATAAAAATAATTTTTCAAATAAAAATAAAGTAAACAATGTAAATAAAATAACTCAAGACTAATTTATTTAGATAGATGTATTTAAGAAATTTATACTAGTATATTAATAAGTATTAAAAATATAATTAATATATTAATATTAATATTAATATTTAGATTAAATTAATGATTATAATAATTAATATAAATATAATTATATTACTTATATAAAAATAGAATTATTCTTTATATATATATATATATATATATATATATATATATATATATATATATATAATCTTCTATAAATATATAGATTTATAAATATATAAAATCTCTCTCTCACACATACATAATTCATATTAAATTATATAAATTATACTATATTATAATATTATTACTTACATATATATAAGTAATATTACTTTCATATATATTTTAGATGTAGATTTCTATTTGGAGGGTAAAAGTCAAATATTAATTATCTTAAAATAATAAAATTTTACGTATTTAAATGTATAAGTATTACTTATTTTAAAATTATGTTGGGCATTGAATTAACATTGTACATGTTGTAACTATGGATGCTACTAGCATATCTATCTTTTAAAAAATCTATTTGAAATACACTGAGAGATATCCTTCTTGAGGCATCTATTCAACTTATATATGACTAATTGATTAAAAAATAGGTGCCTACAAGTAAAGGATATCTCTCAGTATATTTTAGATAGATTTTTTAATGATAGATATGCTATTTACTGAGAGGCATTCTATAGCGGGATCAATGGAGCATCATGTCGTGGTCATGTACATTAAAAAACTAAAACACAACTAACATACATTTAAAAAACTAAAACTATAAAGTAACTTTTAGTTAAATAAAAATAATTTTTCAAATAAAAATAAAGTAAACAATGTAAATAAAATAACTCAAGACTAATTTATTTAGATAGATGTATTTAAGAGATCTATAATAGTATATTAATAAGTATTAAGAATATAATTAATATATTAATATTAATATTTAGATTAAATTAATGATTATAATAATTAATATAAATATAATTATATTATATTATATTTATATTGGTATAATAAAATATTCTAGTTAAATAAATTGGAATTCAAAATTTAATATATTTTAAAATGTCATTTAATTAAAAATGATGCTCACATGGGCATCCAATATATTGGATGGTCTACATAGAGCTTGGGATGGAGTGTTACCTAGTTGGGACAAACCCAAGAAAAGGTTTCTAAAACTCTAATATGTTAGGAACTCGTGTTTAACCCTTCTCTTTACTTTGTTAGTATATTGTTGTTGGACACATATGCTTTGTAAGTCATCCCATGAGTATATTGTATTATCCCAAATTCATGGGAAGTAATAGTTGTTTAGATTTGACTTAGTATATAAGTACGGGTTGAGGCCAATGAAGGCATCCATGAATTTATTGTATTGACCTTGTTCAAGGAGATTGCCCCCTCAAAGTGGCCTGCGATCATAAATTCCTTCTATGGTTCTACTATTTCTGTTATTTCATGCATTTTTCATTATATTGTTGCAGGAGGTTCCTCTCATTTAGTATCAGAGCACTTTCTTGGGCTTGCTAGGTGGAATTTCTACCAAATTTTTTTTTCTGCAATGGCCTCCAGGCCCTATGATTATTGCAGTAGTTCTTTCTTTTTTGCATCTGTATTATTCATTTCAATTGCAGGTTTGGATCAGGGAATAACCCTATATGCTTAACTATGGGAAGTGCTTGGGCATAGCCCTAAAACTCATTGTGAGGAGTACCACAGGAACCCCGAAATAGCTGGCCCATTGAGAGGACCTGCTAGCAAAAAGAGCAATGGCCCCTACCTGATTGACTAGTTCCCATCTGTGAGGTTAACCAAGAGCTGTTGTTTGTGGCAAAGCGATTATCAGTTTTACCTGCCAGCGAAAAAAATTTCATTTTTTCACCATATCTTCCTTTCTTTAGCTCTGTTTCCTCTCAAAATTCATTGGAGCCCCTGGAATTTCATTATGCATATTTCCTTCTTTGAGGACCCTATCCCAAATTCCACTTATCGAAGACAGAAATCCTACATTTGTCTATTTTTAGGGTTTGCCATAACTTCTTTGAATCTCACCCAATAGCCTTTAAATTTTTTCATACTGTTCATTTCCCATTTCTGCTCCTTTGTCCCTCTTGGACAATTTTTTCCATTCTTTCACCCCACTTCTGAAATCCCTATTTTTTCCTTCCCTGTCCCTTAGACAGTGTCCAAAACCTAGTCAAACCCTAATTACCCATCAGAGTTTTTCCCAAATCCAAATTTTTCTTTACTAAAAAAGTTTCTGTTTTTATTTTTCTACCCATCCCCAAAAAATAAAAAAATAAAAATTCTCTTGGCTATGGTTGTCACCCGCACATGAGCAAAAAACATGGAGGTTGAACTTACAACCCTCAAGACCAAACTCCAAGATCTGGATGAAAATATTCTCGTCCTCAATCTTCAGCATTCAGCCATGAACAATAGATGGCAGCTAGAGCCTTCTACAAACACAAGGTTCTCTTCTTCCAACAATTTTTGTGGGTCGAAGCTTGATTTTCCTCGCTTCAATGGTGATGATCCGGCTGGATGGATATATCGGGAAGAACAATATTTTAGTCTACATAATACATTGGATGTCAACAAAGTCTCACTTGCATCCTTTCATTTGGAACATGAAGCCCTTCAATGGTTTGATTGGTACATTAAGGCTCATGAAGAGCCAAAATGGACAAATTTTTTGCAAACTCATTTTGCAATGATTTGGCCCTAGTGCTTTCGATGACTTCACAAGAGCACTCACTAAACTTCACCAAACTGGCACTGTGAGAGAATATCAGACATAATTTGGAAAACTGGCCAATCACACAGAGGGATTGTCTGATGAATTCTTCAGGAGTTGTTTTGTTAGTGGTCTAAAGGATGCAATCCGATCTAAGGTTAAAATGTTCCATCCCAACATAATGATGGAATCCCTAGGATTGGATAAGTTGGCAGAGGAACTCCTATCAAGCATTTTACTGAAGCAGAGATGCGGGCACATAGAGAAAAAGTACTTTTATTATCATTCTGATGAGAAATTCACTTGGGGACATAGATGTGTTGAGAAAAAGCTTTATCTCTTGGATGTTGATTCTCTGCCTGCAACTGAAGTTTATGAAGATGCTCAAGAGATAGTAGATGATTAGGTCGAAACTTAGCAGCTGCCTGTTGACCCTACTTCTCAGGAAGACCACCCAGAGATCTCTCTCCATGCTTTCGCAAGAGTCACCACCCCACAAACCATGTGGGTCAAGGGTTACTTCAAGAAGCTCCCTCTTACCATACTCATTGATTATGGTAGCACTCATAACTTCATTGACCCTCAAATTTCTAAACAGGCTAATTGTTTTGTCCGTCCTTGCTCTAGCTTTGAAGTCATGGTTGCCAATGGAGGCACATTACCTTGCAAACGAAAGTGTCGCAATGTACGTATTGGGTGCTTCCACAATAATAGGTTACACTTTCTGGGACATCTTAATTATTGCTGAAATCACATATTTTTAGAAAATATAATGATTTAAGCCTTGAAAGGTTTCATTTAAAAGATTTTAATTGAAAAAGATTTGATCAAACCCCCTTAGATTCAAACCCCCTTGGATAGAACCCCGCTAGTTTTAAACCATACCTATAATGGAGTCTCCTCTACACCTATCAAAATGCTGATGAAAAACTAATTTTGATTTATCTTTTGAGGGATCAAATGAATTCATTTAAAATTTATGCTTTGTAAGTATGTAGTCCTTATTATAAGATTCCAAAAAAATATAATTTTAAATATATTTAATTTGATTATTATATTTATTTTTTATTTTTTGTGAATGTATCTTTTTCACCGAACATTAAGTTCTCTATTCTACACACATGGAAAATTAGTAAATTATTGAATTTTTTTTTTAAAAATATCTATGTACTAGGTATTGATGTCCTTGTTTCAACAAAAAAAATTGAATTTTGATACATACAGAAAAAGTTATGTTTTACGAAATACGCCTATGTCTAAATTATAATTGGCTTGACTTCAAAAATTAATTAAAAAATATATATTTAACAAAACATTATGAAACCAAATGCATACACTATATATTGGTGTTACCAATCTAAATTAAAAAGAATTAGAATTTTATCTTTTGTAGAAAAAAAGTTATGTGCTACGGAATACACATCACTTTTAAAAAATGTTGTTTACTATTAAAAACCAATCATCAAAGGAGATGCAAAAAATTTACAATTTAACTCCAAATTTTTTTAAAAAAATATATTTAGAATCTACAAACAAAATCTCACAAATCACTAGTTCGTACCATCTTCAAATTCCTAATGGTTTAGTGGCTATAGGTGTCAGAGCGTGAAGATTTAGTTCGAAATATTGATTTCAATGTCAAGTTTGGCCAAAAAGTGTAACCCATTATTGTGGAATGACCCTATCTCTATTGGAGATTATAACTTGTGCTTCAACATGTTTGTCTTGCCCTTAGATAGATGTGATGTGGTTTTGGGCGCTCAATGGTTATGCACACTTGGACCCATCCTATGGGATTTTGTTGAACTTTGGATGCAGTTTTTAGACAATGGGCAAAAACACACATTGAAGGGCTTACAACTAGGGTCTCTCAGCATCATCAGTTCACATTGCATGTAAAAGCTTCTTAGGAAGAATGCACATGGTGTCATCGCTCAGCTCCATTCCATTCAGATGCAACCATCAACGGTCTCCACTACTCCTTCAGATCTACAACAAATTTTGGATAGGTATGCATGTGTCTTTACCGAACTAGTGGGATTGCCACCTTCACAACCAAAGGACCACCATATTCAGCTCATTCCTGGAAGCATTCCTCCCAACATCAGGCCCTACCGCTACCCATTTCACCAAAAGATAGAAATCGAGATGCTCGTTTGAGACTTACTGAAGCAAGGTATTATTCGCCCTAGTACCAATTCCTTTTCTTCACCAGTTCTTCTTGTCTAGAGAAAAGATGGCTCATGGTGCCTCTGCATTGACTTCCGAGCACTTAATCACATCACAATCAAGGATAAGTTTCCAATTCCTATTGTTGATGAGCTTCTTGATGAGCTTCGTGGCACTCATTTTTTCTCCAAGTTAGATCTTCGTTCTAGGTATCACCAAATTCAGGTTCATGAGGATGATATCCCTAAAATAGCTTTCTGCACGCATGATGGCCACTATGAGTTTTTGGTCATGCCCTTTGGCCTCACTAATGCTCCTTCAACATTCCAGGCATTGATGAATAAAATATTCCGGCCCTACCTGCGGAAATTCATTTTGGTCTTCTTCGATGATATCCTCATCAATAGTAAAACATGGGCTGAGCATCTCCAACATCTGGATCTTGTACTACAAATTCTCTCTAATCATCATCTCTGTGCAAAATAGTCTAAATGTGTTTTTGGCCAGGAAGAAGTGGAGTATCTCAGGCATATTGTTTCAACCCAAGGGGTTCGAGTGGATCCTGCAAAAATAGATGCCATGAAAAATTAGCCACATCCTCAAAAACTTAAGAGCCTCCATGGTTTTTTGGGATTGGCTAGCTACTATCACAAGTTTGTCAAGGAATACGGAAAGATTGTATCTCCATTAACAACTATGTTTAAAAAGGATGCTTTTACATGGACACATGTTGTTGAGTGTGCATTTGAAAAACTGAAACAAGCTATGTACTACACCTTTCTAGCTATGCCAGATTTTTCTGTGACATTCACTATTGAGAGTGATGCTTGTGGCAATGGACTTGACGTTGTTCTCCTTCAAGATGAACATCCCATTGCATCCACCAGCAAAGCCCTTTTTGGTAATAATTTACTACTCTCTACATATGAGAAAGAAATGATGACTATTTTGCATGAAGTACAGAAGTGGTGGCCATACCTACTAGGGACTCGTTTCCACATCAAGACTGATCACCAGAGTCTAAAATATTTTATGGAACAACGGATCTCCTCCCTAACACAACAGAAATGGGTTAGCAAACTCATGGGTTATGACTATGAGATCACTTACAAGAAGGGTAAGGACAATATTGTGCTAAATACTCTTTCTCATACATTTGATGACCAAGCTTTTCTTTCAACTATTTCTATGCCTATTCCAAATTGGTTGGAATCTATCCAACAAGGCTATGTCAATGACTCTTCATTATCTCGAATCATCCAACAGTTGGCCAATAACCCTTCTGTTGTACCGCATTACTCTTGGGATGGTACTTCTCTGAGATACAAGGGTCGTCTGGTGCTTCCCCAGAGCACAGATCTTCAACAGGATGTCTTCTATGAACTTTATGCTTCTCCATCGACAAGGCACTCTGGGTTCCTCAAAACTTATGAGAGGGCACGACATAACTTCTTTTGGAAGGGAATGAAAAGGGCAATTCAACAGATGGTGGTTGAATGTGATACCTGCCAATGCAACAAGCGTGAAATGACACTCCATCCTAGATTTTGCTCGAACCCTTGCCCATCCCTACATGGATTTGGATAGATATTTCTATGGATTTCACTGAGGGGCTCCCTAAATCTGGAGGGAAGATAGTCATCTTGGTTGTGGTTGATCACCTCTCCAAATATAGTCATTTTTGTGCCCTCAGCCATCCCTATACTGCCTCCTTAGTCGTACAAACTTTCATGGACCAGATCTTTTGTCTTCATGGCATCCCTTCTTCCATTGTCTCAAATCATGATGCAACTTTCACCAGTCATTTTTGGACAGAACTATTTCGACACACTGGCACCAAACTGAAGATGAGTTCAAGGTATCACCCACAAACAGATGGTCAGACTAGAATTATCAACAAATATTTGGAAACTTATCTTCGTTGCTTCACCTCAAGACAATAGCTTTAGTGGGCAAAGTAGCTCCCTCTCAAAGTTCAGTTTTAGTCTACCCCTTGGAGGAGCCAGCAACCTAGTTTGGCCTCTTTTCTTCTTTCCTCCTCCCAATCCTTTCAGAACTTTAAGATCTGACCAAACTTTCATGATTGTGTCATCCCAACTAGTGAATTTGTATCCTCCTCTACAACTTGCTTTGGTGTTTAGAATTTGCACTAAGCTAATTTATGTTTTCTTTATTAATCTGTCTATAGAAATTTCTTTATCTTCAAATAATCACTGATTCCTTTCCCTCCAAAGGTGCCAAACTATCATGGATGACAAAGTGGTCCAGATACCCCCCAGAAACCTTTCCTTTGTAACATTGGCCAACTTTTTAGGAAGTCCACTATTGATAAGTTCATGGCTCCTTTCCATCCTAATAAACTGAGAAAATGTGTCCATAGCTTCTCCGCTACCTGCCATCTTAGTAGTAAGTGGTCTAAAGTCTCGTCATGTTGTTTGCATAAAACACATCTACTTGGGCCAGATATGCCCAACTTTTGCAACCAGTCCCCTATTAAAATACTCTTGTGAAGTACCGTCCAAAGAAATGCTCCTACCTTAGGCAGTACTTGATTTTCCCAATAGAGTTTTTTTGGCCAGAGATCACATGAGTTGCTATTTCTGTCTAGTTTCAGTAGTTGGTACCCTATTTTAACTATATATAGTCTGGATTTAGCACCACACCAGATTATCTCATCAGAGGCACTGTTCCTTCGAATCCTTCTTTCCTAGAGTACTTATGAAAATTTCTTTTTGGTCTCCTCATCTACATTGTATGTATTTGGGTTTACCCATTTGACTATGCCTTCCTCACCTTCTCCTTCGAAGTAGTCCGCCACCTTTTCTCCTCTGTCTTGAGTCATTTGTGTCCTTAGAGCTAAAAACTCTAGAATACTATCTAAAGAAGGCCACCCTTCCCACGAATCCGTCCAGAAGTTGGCTCTGCTCCCATTATTTATACTCCACGTCAAATGATTTAATATTATGGGTCTACATTTTTTGATGAAATTTCAGACTGCCGAGCCACCCCCTAGATTTGCTATGGTCAAAATCCTATTGGGATCCAAGTCATCTAGGTATTTGCTCTGCATTATTCTGCACCATAATTTGTGTGGTTGTTTAACCATTTTCCATACCAATTTTGCACCCAAAGCTTCATTTTGGAGCTTTAGATCTCTCATTCCCATTCTGCCCTTATCTAGTGGGCATGCCGCTTTGTCCCATCCAACTAAAGGAATTCTTCTAACATCTTTCGATCCTTCCCATAAAAACTTTTTCCATCCGCTTTTCAGATTGTTTTTGACTTTGTTTGGAACCTGAAAACAAGACATCAAGTGAATCGGAACTGCCCCTAATACTAATTTTAGCATGGTAATCCTTCCTACTAAGGTTAACCATCTTCCTTTCCAAGCTTCCATTTTATTCTTAGATTGGGCAATTACTTCTTCCCATAACTGAACCTTGATTGGTCCACTGAATAAGGGGGCCCCTAGATGTTTGGTTGGTAATGTATCTACTTGGCATCCCAGAATTTGAGATATCTGTTGCTACCATCTTTGAGAAGTATTAAATAAAAACATTCTTGACTTCTCATTGTTTATCAATTGCCCCGAAAGATTCGTGTAGGCATCTAATACTCTTCTTATTGCCTCTACTTCTGCTAGGTTAGCTTCCTCGAAGAGTAATGTGTCATCTGCAAACTGTGCATGGTAACTAGGTCTAAATCACAAGCCACCCTAATACCTTTCCATTCTCCTGATCTTTGGCATTATTGTATCATTTTCCCCAGTGCCTCTACCATTAAAATGAAAAGGCAAGGAGATAACGGGTCACCTTGCCTCAAACCTTGTGATATTTTGAAGAAACCGCATAGCGATCCATTCACTGCTACTGATATCCATGGAGTGGAGATGCATTGAAAAATACCTTTGAGCCATGACTTGCCAAAGCCCATTTTCTCTAGTATCCTTAAGAGGAAGTTCCATCTAACTCTATTGTAGGCCTTACTCACATCCAATTTAATTAGCATGCTTTTCTATCTATTCTGATTAATCGAGTGGATGACTTTGTTTACTAAGATAATGCTATCTGCAATTTCCCTTCCTGGGGTGAACCTGTTCTAATTTTTTGAAATAATTCTTCCCAAAATTGGTTTAAGTCTATTAGCAATTGACTTGGCCAAGATCTTATAAACCATGTTACATAATGAAATCGGCCTGTAGTCACTTACCCTCCTGTATTCTGACTTTTTTGGAATAAGCGCTATGACTGTGTTATTTATTTCTTTTACGATTTTTTTCTTTTTTCTGAAATCTTCTATAATGTTCCAGGTCTCCTTCCCTACAATAGACCAACATTTCTAATAGAATAGGGCAGGAAAATTGTTCGGGCCTGTTGCTTTGTCCGGGTGCAGTTGGAATGCTACCTTCTTGACTTCCTCCTCCATGAAAGGTTTCTCTAATTCTTCTTTTTCTTCATCATTGAGTATCCTGTCTATGCAACTTGTGGCTTGCTCAATATTCAACCAGTCGAAACCCTGCTCTGGTGCCAAAAAATTCTTAAAGTAATTGACTATTTCTTTCTCTATCTCTTCTTTTTCGTTCAAAATAATTCCATTACTGGTGGTCAACTCTGAGATTTTGTTCACCATCCTTCTTGTTTTGATTGAGTTATGAAAAAAGTTAGTGTTTTTGTCCCCAGCTTCCAGCCAAACTTCTCTAGCTTTACTTCTCCAGTATTCTTCTTCTCTGGGTAGTAATTCATCCCAATCTGCCATAAGATCTTTCTCTTTTTTGAAATCGCTTTGAAACATCCCATCCTTTATAACTTTCTGGTTTGGCTCTTCCCGTTCTCCTTCAACTCTCTTTTTTTCTGCAAATATGTCTTTGAATGTGATTTTGTTCCATTCCTTCAGTGTTTTTTTAACATGTGCTAATCTTTTGCAAAAGATGAAGCTCATCGAGCTGCCACTTCCCAGTATCTCTAACCACCATTTCCTTATCCACTCTATCAGATCCTCTCTTCTCCACCACATTTTTTCAAATTTGAAATATGAATTTTTTGGTTTGATTAAATGGCCAATTTTGAACTTTATGGGGTAGTGATCTGACAAAGAGCAAGGCAATATACTTGATTCTATTCCTAAATCTGTTTCCAACCAGTTTGTGCTACAAAGAAATCTATCTAATCTTTCAGCAATGTTTGTGAAACCTTCCCTCCTGTTAGTCCATGTAAATCTTCCTTCTTTAGGAAGGAAGTCTATTAACCTTCCTTCCTCTACAAATTCCTTGAAATCTTTCGCTGCGTTATTTATAGTTCTTAAGCCTCCTCTTTTTTCTTCCAGACTTAGGATTGCATTAAAGTCTCCTCCCAAAATCACCGTTTCTTCCCCAAGCTCTCAGATTTTACCTAGAATGCTATTCCAAACTTCTTTTTTTTCCTTTGTCTTAGTAGGGCCATATACACTAAAAATCCAAAAGGAAAAATTGAGATGATATAGAAATACTTTTCCTAATATCCAGTTTTGACTTACGTCTATTTCTTTGATATCTACCTTGGAAGGGTTCCACATTAGACCCACCCCTCCTACAATACCTCTGGGTTCGTTGAAAAAACCTGTTAGAGGTCTACAATGTCTTACAAAGTTCACCACTTCTTCCTATATCAGCCTGGTTTCTTGTAGTAATATTACATCCAACATTAGCTTGGAAAGGTGGTGCTTGATTGCACGCCTTTTGTTAGGGGTGTTTAAGCCCCTAACATTCCATGAAAGTATCTTCATGGCTTCCCAAGGGAGGCACTTCCTCCCTTGGATCTTAGCATGTATTTTTTGACGCTCAGGAGTCCTTTGTTCGCTGCATACTCCTCTCTTTTCTCTTTATCAGTCTTCCTTCCTAACTTCTTTCCATTGTCCGTGGCACCTCTTGTACCAGTTTGGCTAATGTGTCTAGGGTCAATTATTCCAATTTCCTCTCTATCCTCACTAGCCTCTTCCTCCTCTGACCAAGCATTGTTTGCCCCTTCTGCTTCCAGTGTTTCCCTGATTATCTCCGGGCTGCAGTCTTCTTTGCCTTCCTGTCTATCATGGCCTGCAGATTCCTTCGCTTCTTCCATGGGGGCATATTGATCTCTTACCTCCTTCCTCTCATCGATTGTAGGTTCCTGGTCACGACCCTCTATATTTGTTTCTGTGTTTGATTTTGAAATCTCTTTTTTCCCAGGAGTTGGAGAATTAGGTTTTCTGTTTGAGGATTCTGCTGATATTTCTGGTTTCCTTCCTTGGTTATGAGAGCCTAGCTTTTCTTTTCCTGCTTCTATTTCCTTCAATTTCTCCTCTGAGTCCACATTTTCTTCTACTTTTTTCGCAAAATTTTTGGGGCATCTTTTTTCCATGTGTCTTTTGCTTTGGCATTCCAAACAAAAGAATTTTTTTCTTCAAGTTCTATGCTATGTTCCCAGGTCCCTGATGATGTGATCAATTTTATCTTTTTTGGAATCTTTTTTATAGCTATCAAGCTAATTCTTACAAAATAAATTGAGTCATTATCTCCCATGTCCAGCTCTACTGTGTTTCCTAGAGTATCCCCAATTTGATATAGACATCCTCCTGACCAATATTCAAATGGGAGATTGTATAATCTTATCCATATCAGTTCCTTATATGGATCAAAATTATTAGGGTTAAAATTTGGTCTCCATTTCTATGTATATATGTAATCCAACCCTATTTTCCATGGTCATTTATCTAGAATCTTGTCCCTTTCGGCCTCCTCTTGGAAATCGACCACAAAGAATTGTTTAGGTATGAAGTGTACCATTTCTGCTTCTGCCCAGTTTTCTCCAATCAATTCCTTGATTTGTCATTTGGTTTTATTTCTTCCTATCACTCTTCCTATTAATGTTGTTCGCTCTAATGCACCAATGTCTTTATCCACCTTATCCTTTACATCAATTATCAAATCCTCCTCCTGCTGCGTATCTGCCCTTCCTTTGGTAATGTCTGAATAGCTTCTCCTTATTCTATTTAGCAGGATTTCATTTAATCCTATCGCGGCGTATGGTGCTTCCTCCCTTTTATTATTTAAAGCTTCTATTCCTTCCTGCTTTTTCACTCCTTCCATTTCGCATATATTATGACTATATATATAATCTTCTATAAATATATAGATTTACAAATATATAAAATCTCTCTCTCACACACATAATTCATATTAAATTATATAAATTATACTATATTATAATATTATTACTTACATATATATAAGTAATATTACTTTCATATATATTTCAGATGTACATTTCTATTTGGAGGGTAAAAGCCAAATATTAATTATCTTAAAATAATAAAATTTTACTTATTTAAATGTATAAGTATTACTTATCTTAAAATTATGTTGGGCATTGAATTAACATTGTACATGTTGTAACTATGGATGCTACTAGCATATTTATCTTTTAAAAAATCTATTTGAAATACACTGAGAGATATCCTTCTTGAGGCATCTATTCAACTTATATATGACTAATTGATTAAAAAATAGGTGCCTACAAGTAAAGGATATCTCTCAGTATATTTTAGATAGATTTTTTAATGATAGATATGCTATTTACTGAGAGGCATTCTATAGTGGGATCAATGGAGCATCATGTCGTGGTCATGTACATTAAAAAAACTAAAACACAACTAACTTACATTTAAAAAACTAAAACTATAAAATAACTTTTAGTTAAATAAAAATAATTTTTCAAATAAAAATAAAGTAAACAATGTAAATAAAATAACTCAAGACTAATTTATTTAGATAGATGTATTTAAGAGATCTATAATAGTATATTAATAAGTATTAAGAATATAATTAATATATTAATATTAATATTTAGATTAAATTAATGATTATAATAATTAATATAAATATAATTATATTATATTATATTTATATTGGTATAATAATATATTCTAGTTAAATAAATTGGAATTCAAAATTTAATATATTTTAAAATGTCATTAAATTAAAAATGATGATCACATGGGCATCCAATATATTGGATGGTCTATATAGAGCTTGGGATGGAGTGTTACCTAGTTGGGACAAACCCAAGAAAAGGTTTCTAAAACTCTAATATGTTAGGAACTCGTGTTTAACCCTTTTCTTTACTTTGTTAGTATATTGTTGTTGGACGCATATGCTTTGTAAGTCATCCCATGAGTATATTGTATTATCCCAAATTCATGGGAAGTAATAGTTGTTTAGATTAGACTTAGTATATAAGTACGTGTTGAGGCCAATGAAGGCATCTATGAATTTATTGTATTGACCTTGCTCAAGGAGGTTGCCCCCTCAAAGTGGCCTACGATCAATAAATTCCTTCTATGGTTCTACTATTTTTGTTATTTCGTGCATTTTTCATTATATTGTTGTAGGAGGTTCCTCTCATTTAGAATCAGAGCACTTCCTTAGGCTTGCTAGGTGGAATTTCTGCCAAATTTTTTTTTCTGCAATGGCCTCCAGGGCCTATGATTATTGCAGTAGTTCTTTCTTTTTTGCATCTGTATTGTTCATTTCAATTGCAGGTTTGGATCAGGGAATAACCCTATATGCTTAACTATGGGAAGTGCTTGGGCATAGCCCTAAAACTCATTGTGAGGAGTACCACAGGAACCCCGAAGTAGCTGGCCCATTGAGAGGACCTGCTAGCGAAAAGGGCAATGGCCCCTACTTGATTGACTAGTTCCCATCTGTGAGGTTAACCAAGAGCTGTCGTTTGTGGCAAAGTAGTTATCAGTTTTACCTGCCAGCGAAAAAAAATTATTTTTTCCCCATATCTTCCTTTCTTTAGCTTTGTTTCCTCTCAAAATTCATTAGAACCCCTAGAATTTCATTCTGCATATTTCCTTCTTTGAGGACCCTATCCCAAATTCCACTTATCGAAGCCAGAAATCCCACATTTGTCTATTTTTAGGGTTTGCCATAACTTCTTTGATTCTCACCCAATAGCCTTTAAAGTTTTCTATAGTGTTCATTTCCTATTTCTGCTCCTTTGTCCCTCTTGGACAATTTTTTCCATTCTTTCACCCCACTTCTAAAATCCCTATTTTTTGCTTCCTTGTCCCTTAGAAAGTGTCCAAAACCTAGTCAAACCCCAATTACCCATCAGAGTTTTTCCCAAATCCAAATTTTTCTTTACTAAAAAAGTTTTTGTTTTTATTTTTCTACCCATTCCCAAAAAATAAAAATAAAAATAAAAGTTCTCCTAGCTATGGTTGTCACCCTCACAAGAGCAAAAAACATGGAGGATGAACTTACAACCCTCAAGACCAAACTCTAGGATCTAAATGAAAAAATTCTCAGCCTCAATCTTCAGCATTCAGCCATGAACAATAGTCGGCAGCTAGAGTCTTCTACAGACACTAGGTTCTCTTCTTCCAACAATTTTTGTGGGCCGAAGCTTTATTTTCCTCACTTCAATGGTGATGATCCAACTGGATGGATATACCGGGTAGAACAATATTTTAGTCTACATAATACATTGGATGTCAACAAAGTCCCACTTGCATCCTTTTATTTAGAACATGAAGTCCTTCAATGGTTCCGTTGGTACATCAAGGCTCATGAAGAGCCAAAATGGACAGATTTTTTGCAAACTCATTTTGCAATGATTTGGCCCTAGTGCTTTCGATGACTTCACAAGAGCACTCACTAAATTTCATCAAATTGGCACTGTGAGAGAATATCAGACATAATTTTAAAAACTAGCCAATCACACAGAGGGATTGTCTAATGAATTCTTCAGGAGTTGTTTTGTTAGTGGTCTAAAGGATGCAATCCAATCTAAGGTTAAAATGTTCCATCCCAGCATAATGATGGAATCCTTAGGATTGGCTAAGTTGGCAGAGGAACTCCTATCAAGCATTTTACTGAAGCAGAGATGCGGGCACATAGAGAAAAAGTGCTTTATTATCATTCTGATGAGAAATTCACTTGGGGACATAGATGTGTTGAGAAAAAGCTTTATCTATTGGATGTGGATTCTCTGCCTGCAACTGAAGTTTATGAAGATGCTCAAGAGATAGTAGATGATTAGGTCGAAACTTAGCAGCTGCCTGTTGACCCTACTTCTCAGGAAGACCACCCAGAGATCTCTCTCCATGCTTTCGCAAGAGTCACCACCCCACAAACCATGTGGGTCAAGGGTTACTTCAAGAAGCTCCCTCTTACAATACTCATTGATTATGGTAGCACTCATAACTTCATTGACCCTCAAATTTCTAAACAGGCTAATTATTTTGTCCATCCTTGCTCCAGCTTTGAAGTCATGGTTGCCAATCGGGGCACATTACCTTGCAAACGGAAGTGTCGCAATGTGCGTATTGGGTGCTTCCACAATAATAGGTTACACTTTCTGGGACATCTTAATTATTGCTGAAATCACATATTTTTAGAAAATATAATGATTTAAGCCTTGAAAGGTTTCATTTAAAAGATTTTATTTGAAAAAGGTTTGATCAAACCCCCTTAGATTCAAACCCCCTTGGATAGAACCCCGCTAGTTTTAAACCATACCTATAATGGAGTCTCCTCTACACCTATCAAAATGCTGATGAAAAACTAATTTTGATGTATCTTTTGAGGGATCAAATGAATTCATTTAAAATTTATGCTTTGTAAGTATGTAGTCCTTATTATAAGCTTCCCAAAAAATATAATTTTAAATATATTTAATTTGACTATTATATTTATTTTTTATTTCTTGTCAATGTATCTTTTTCACCGAACATTAAGTTCTCTACTCTACACACATAGAAAATTAGTAAATTACTGAAAAAAAATTCTAAAAAATATCTATGTACTAGGTATTAATGTCCTTGTTTCAACAAAAAAATTTGAATATTGATACATATAGAAAAAGTTATGTTTTATGAAATACGCCT
Organism: Cunninghamia lanceolata; assembly: GCA_027924645.1. NCBI lineage: Eukaryota > Viridiplantae > Streptophyta > Pinopsida > Cupressales > Cupressaceae > Cunninghamia > Cunninghamia lanceolata. The sequence goes on along the minus strand of BSBN01000248.1, from coordinate 794,472 downwards.
ATGTCTAAATTATAATTGGCTTGACTTCAAAAATTAATTAAAAAATATATATTTAACAAAACATTATGAAACCAAATGCATACACTATATATTGGTGTTACCAATCTAAATTAAAAAGAATCAGAATTTTATCTTTTGTAGAAAAAAAGTTATGTGCTATGGAATACACATCACTTTTAAAAAATGTTGTTTACTATTAAAAACCAGTCATCAAAGGAGATGCAAAAAATTTACAATTTAACTCCAATTTTTTTTAAAAAAATATATTTAGAATCTACAAACAAAATCTCACAAATCACTAGTTTGCATCATCTTCAAATTCCTAATGGTTTAGTGGCTATAGGTGTCAGAATGTGAAGATTTAGTTCAAAATATTGATTTCAATGTCAAGTTTGGCCAAAAAGTGTAACCCATTATTGTGGAATGACCCTATCTCTGTTGGAGATTATAACCTGTGCTCCAACATATTTGTCTTGCCCTTAGACAGATGTGATGTGGTTTTGGGCGCTCAATGGTTACGCACACTTGGACCCATCCTATGGGATTTTGTTGAACTTTGGATGCAGTTTTTAGATAATAGGCAAAAACACACATTAAAGGGCTTACAACCAGGGTTTCTCAGCATCATCAATTCACATTGCATGGAAAAGCTTCTTAAGAAGAATGCACATGGTGTCATCACTCAGCTCCATTCCATTAAGATGCAACCATCAGCGGTCTCCACTACTCCTTCAGATCTACAACAAATTTTGCATAGGTATGCATGTGTCTTTACCAAACCAATGGGATTGCCACCTTCATGACCAAAGGACCACCATATTCAACTCCTTCTTGGAAGCATTCCTCCCAACGTCAGGCCCTACCGCTACCCATTTCACCAAAAGATAAAGATTGAGATGCTCGTTTGAGACTTACTGAAGCAAGGTATTATTCAGCCTAGTACCAGTTCCTTTTCTTCACCAGTTCTTCTTGTCTAGAGAAAAGATGGCTCATGGCACCTCTGCATTGACTTCCGAGCACTTAATCACATCACAATCAAGGATAAGTTTTCAATTCCTATTGTTGATGAACTTCATGGCACTCATTTTTTCTCCAAGTTAGATCTTTGTTCTAGGTATCACCAAATTCAGGTTCATGAGGATGATATCCCTAAAATAGTTTTCTGCACGCATGATGGCCACTATGAGTTTTTGGTCATGCCCTTTGGCCTCACTAATGCTCCTTCAATATTCCAGGCATTGATGAATAAAATATTCCGGCCCTACCTACGGAAATTCATTTTGGTCTTCTTCGATGATATCCTCATCTATAGTAAAACATGGGTTGAGCATCTCCAACATCTGGATCTTGTACTGCAACTTCTCTCTACTCATCATCTCTGTGCAAAACAATGTAAATGTGTTTTTGGCCAGGAAGAAGTGGGGTTCAAGTGGATCCTGCAAAAATAGATGCCATGAAAAATTAGCCACATCCTCAGACACTCAAGAGCCTTCATGGTTTTTTGGGACTGGTTGGCTACTATCGCAAGTTTGTCAAGGATTACGGAAAGATTACAGCTCCATTAACAACTATGTTGAAAAAGGATGCTTTTACATGGACACATGTTGTTGAGTGTGTATTTGAAAAACTGAAATGAGCTATGTGTACTACACCTGTTCTAGCTATGCCAGATTTTTCTGTGACATTCACTATTGAGAGTGATGTTTGCGGCAATGGACTTGGTGTTGTTCTCCTTCAAGATGAACATCCCATTGCGTCCACCACGTAAAGTCCTTTCTGGTAATAATTTACTACTCTCTACATATGAGAAGGAAATGGTGGTTATTTTCCATGAAGTACATAAGTGGTGGCCATACCTACTAGGGACTCATTTCTGCATCAAGACTGATCACCAGAGTCTGAAATATTTCCTGGAACAACGGATCTCCTCGCCAACACAACAGAAATGGGTTAGCAAACTCATGGGTTATGACTATGAGATCACTTACAAGAAGGGTAAGGACAATATTGTGGCAGATACTCTTTCTCGTACATTTGATGACCAAGCTTCTCTTTCAGCTATTTCTATGCCTATTCCAAATTGGTTGGAATCTATCCAATAAGGTTATGTCAATGACTCTTCATTATCTCAAATCATCCAACAGTTGGCCAATAACCCTTCTGTTGTACCGCATTACTCTTGGGATGGTACTTCTCTGAAATACAAGGGTCATCTGGTGCTTCCCCAGAGCACAAATTTTCAACAGGATGTCTTCTATGAACTTCATGCTTCTCCATCGGCAAGGCACTCTGGGTTCCTCAAAACTTATGGGAGGGCACGACATAACTTCTTTTGGAAGGGAATGAAAAGGGCAATTCAATAGATGGTGACTAAATGTGATCCCTGCCAATGTAACAAGTGTGAAACAACACTCCATCCTAGATTTTTCTCGAACCCTTGCCCATCTCTACATGGATTTGGATAGATATTTCTATGGATTTCACTAAGGGGCTCCCTAAATCTGGAGGGAAGACAGTCATCTTGGTTGTTGTTGATCACCTCTCCAAATATAGTCATTTTTGTGCCCTCAGTCATCCCTATACTGCCTCCTCAGTCGCACAAACTTTCATGGACCAGATCTTCTATCTTCATGGCATCCCTTCTTCCATTGTCTCAAATCATGATGCAATTTTCACCAGTCATTTTTGGACAGAACTATTTTGACACACTAGCACCAAACTGAAGATGAGTTCAGGGTATCACCCACAAACAGATGGTCAGACTAAAATTATCAACAAATATTTGGAAACTTATCTTCGTTGCTTCACCTCAGGACAATAGCATCAGTGGGCAAAGTGGCTCCCTCTCACTGAATGTCAGTACAATACCTCCTACCACCCTGCATCTAAAATGACTCCATATGAAGTAGTCTATGGTCAAGCACCGCCAATGCTCCTTCCATACACCCTCAGTAGTTCACTAGTTCAGGCAGTCGACACAGTTCTTTGAACTCGAGATCAGATTCTTCGCATTTTGTAGGATAATCTTCACATGGCAAGAAATCGAATGAAACAACAAGCCGATCAGCACCATTCTGAGCACACTTTTCAAGTAGGTGATATGCTTTTTCTTCGTCTACAGTCATACAAGCAATCATCCCTGAATCTCAAAGGGTATCATAAGCTGGCTCCAAAGTTCTATGGGCCATATGAGGTTCTTCAGAAGATTGGGTCAGTAGCTTATAAATTGGAACTTCATCCTTCCCACGTTCATCCAGTATTTCATGTTTCTTATCTAAAAAAAGTTCTTGGCACCAACATCAGAGCACAAATTGTTTTACCAGAACTGGATAACAAAGGATCCATCATTTTGGAGCCGGAGGCAATCCTCGATAGGTGCACTCGTGAGCTTCGCTCTCGTTCCATCACAGAGGTATTAATTCAATGGCATGGACTGCAACTAGAGGATGCTACATGGGAACCACTCCTTCAGATTCAACAACAATTTCCACATCTTAAGCTTTGAGGACAAAGCTTTTCTAAGAGGGAGGGGATGTTAGGAACCCGTATTTAACCCTTCTCTTTACTTTGTTAGTATATTATTGTTGGATGCATATGCTTTGTAAGTTATCTTGTGAGTATATTATATTATCCCACATTCATGGGAAGTAATAGTTGTTTAAATTAGACTTAGTATATAAGTACGTGTTGAGGCCAATGAAGGCATCCACGAATTTATTGTATTGAGCTTGCCCCCTCAAAGTGGCTTGTGATCAATAAATTCCTTTTTATGTTTCTGCTATTTCTGTTATTTCATGCATTTTTCATTATATTGTTGTAGGAGGTTCCTCTCATAATAATTATAGAGAGTATTTTTCAATGTGCAAGACAAATCTAAAAATAATATGTTTAGTGTTGATAAATAGAATATTCACATCATCTATAATCTCATGAAAGCTTTAATATTTTTAAATTTGTGTATATGTAATCTACACCGACACTTCATTGAGAGGTTGAGAAACACTTTATATCTTATGCTCACCAACCTTAATTAGGTTTTGATAAATATTTGTGCCCTTTATTTTTAGTTTTATTTGGAAGCTTGTGGGTAATTCTAATTTGGTACTCTAATATTTTACTCCTTTGCCTTCAAAAAAGTGGAATATATGCATGAATAATAATTATGTTGCCTTGTTGTTGTGAGCTTGTTTATGAACACATGGCTGTTGGAAAATGAGAATTCTATGATCTTCACTACATAAACTAGAGGTCATGCATTTCATAATGCCAAACCAAAGAAAAATATTTTATTAGTTTGTGTTGTCACTTTGAGTGGAGGTTTTTCCTTCCACAATACTTAGCACAAACATTGTAAACACTGTAAAATGCACTTTCAATGCCACCTTAACATAGAACCAAAAACAAATAATATACAAGAAATAAAACATATCTTTGTATGATGACTTAGATATTACCACATGAATGTAGAGTTGTTGGACAATGTGGAAGAGGCATTATTTTGTCTATGCAGTTTATTATGGTATTACATCATAGGAAAATTAAGCTTTTTGGTTAATAAATAGGGTGCAATTTCATGTTTCGTCATTGGTTGATGGGCCTTTAATCTTCTCTCAACACTATTTTCACTATTGATCTTCTATCTATGGTGCTTGGTATTTAATCTTGTACGTTCTAGTCTTTTTCTAACATGCTATTATTTCTTGTGTGGGCATATATGAGGCATTGATCTTAATGTAATGTTGAAGCCATTACCTAGTCGTAGATTCAAATGAAATGCTCAAATGCCTTAATTCTTGGCTTATGTATATGTATTCTAAATTCATTCATGCCATTTGTGAAACCATGGCAAGAGCTATAAAATATCACACACGATTATCATTATATATGTGTATCAAATTGTTGTTGAAGTGGTAGAGGACTCTAGTAAATTCCAAGAAAAAAATTTCTTGATTGTTGTCAATTTGGATCCAAGGTGTTTTAAATGTGTAGAAATGGCTTCTCTAGTTTTAGAGGAGGGTCTCTAGAGTTAGAGGAAGTATTAGTGGAAAAATAGGGAAAAGAAACATCATATGTCAATGTGATCGTATAGTGAGAAGTTTGCAGCTCCAATGTGTTCAGAGCATGTTCGTACACATATCACGATCAAATCAAATATGATTTACAACATTTTGATTCATGACATTTACAATGCAATATACAAGCCAAGAACTGCTTTCACATACACTCTAAGTGTGGGTAAGCTATAACATCATGCCCTGTATTATTTGTTCTAATTTTTTGCTGGCCAAGTGACTAGATATGTAGGTTCAAACTAATGTTGTTGAGATCTTATACAATCATTGTTTCGTTAAGAAAGTTTTTGAAGCATCTATCATTTGGTAAGAGTTATGTGCTCTCTATGACACCCACATACATTGTGACCTTGTTTCAAAATTACACAATCCATAGATACATAATCAGTCCATAATCCAAATTGGAAGTTGTTAAAAAAATAATCTTGTAAATGGAGGGTAAAATTGTACTTGAATGGCATGACCCATGTTTCCTCCATGAGAAAGCATGAAAATATGTCTGTTTAGAGAAACAATGTAGTCTTTTACAACAATAACATATTCATTTTTATTAACTAAAACTAACCCGCCTAGCAATGCAATGCTTCACTTGTTGTAAAAACTAGGGAATTCTTTTATCAAAGGCTCTAAAGCTTTGATCCCTTCCAAAAGTTGTCCCCCTACCCCGTGTGTATGCTTTGTTTGGTGCTCTTATGTGGTTTTGCAAAACTCATGGCATAGTGTATGCACTTTTTGGTGCTCTTAGGTGGTTCTACAAATCTCACTACATGGAATGAGCTTGTCCTTTCCCATTTGTGTTTTCAATGTTGTCATTATAACACATTTTAATTACTATGTGTTTTTGGGATATGATTTTGTTTTTGGTGCCAACTATCTTTGTTGAATAAGGTTATGTTTAGCAATTTAGTTCATCACTATGTTGTATTTTTTTTGCAAATATGGGTCAATTGGTTCACTTTCCAATTTGTTCATAGCATGTTCATAGATTAAAATTGTACACCAATCATTATTACATTATTGAACAATGTAAAGGATGGAATAAAAGATGAAACTCTACAACCAATCAAATTTCTAATAATTCATTTTTTATTTTTATTTTTTTTAAATTGCATATAATTTTTTCAAAAGATAAATATTTATTTTGCATAAAAAGATATTAACACATCACTAATTTCAAAGTAGCAATACACAGTTAACTAATGCTGGTGATAATAGTATTTAGCAGAGGCAAGTGCTAATAAGATGGATAAGGCAGTTCCCCACTCCACCGACTTCTACATAACTGCACTCGTTATTGCATTACATTTATTGATTGATTAAACAGCTCAAGGATGATGCAGAATCGTTGCAGCCGCTATTTTAAACAAAACCTTGTCGTAAAGAGAGAAAGATCAAATGGAAACGCTGTTTGGAATTCCCCTGCCAGTCAGTCCGCCCTGCTTGGAGGTATCAGTGGTGCCTGGATAGAGCAGCGTGTATGGAACCTGTGATGGGCCATACCTGTTCTTCAAATCGGGATTCTTGTTCCTCTCCGACACATTTTTCTCTACGCCAACCAGAGTTGCAGAGAATTGCCCGAAGGCTTGTTCGATGCCCTCATCGTCGGTCCATTCAGGAGTGGATCCCTTCACCTGCCCCAGGTACGCTTCATCCGTTGAATGCTTCGACAGAAGCTCCAACACCGCCATCACCGTAGTGGCCTGAGTGGGGTTGGACACAGATGAGAGCATAAACGCCTCTGGGTCCTTCACCATTTCGTCGTAGTCAAGTGAATGTTGCTCAGGAATGAAGCGTCTGCTAATGGTGGGGAGATTGGGCATGTATCCTCCGTAGGCATATTGCCCGAAGTTGACTGCTGCGTGGTGAGCAGACGCAACCCAGATGATGGTGGTAATCGCTTCCACAGCTTCTGCCACCGATTCCATCTGGTACCATCCGCTTTCGTTCTTCAGGTCTCCATGCCCCACGTTCACCGCCTCCTTCCACCACGCTTGCACTTCTGTGTCTTCCTTGATTGCATCGTCGCTCTTGTAGTAGAGAGACAGATAATCACTCACCCATTGCTTTAAAGCAGCCCAGATCTCCAGGCCGTCCACTGCATATGGATAATCTTCTACAACAAGCCTCAGTCCGTAAGGTGCGGTTGAGTCTGGAACTGCCATCCCTCTGCATAAATTTCACAACTCGAAATTATTTATGTGATGATACATTGGCAGGAGAGAGTAACAGAGAAGAGAAAGTACTATACCTTTTAATTAGATCGGCGGGCAAGCCTTGTTCATTTAGTTTCCAGTTTTTATATGCTTTTGAGGAGATCTCTATGGCGTATCTGTAGGGTGTGAATCCTTTTTCGATAACACCATCTGCATTAATCAGAATCTGCCGGGCAGCTTGATTAATGTCCATGGTGTCAAAATAATGAGGGAGTAATAATTTGTGAAGGGGATGCATTTTGCTCAGCTGCCTGTGAGTGGCAATGATGAAAGGCTCGATGACGGCGTGAGTTCTTAGCCTGCATGAAGAATGGGAAAATTAATCACTATGACATGACTTATCTGTCGACTCGATGTAAATAGAAGTATGAATACAGTAAATTACTGTCATGTTGCAATGTGATCTTACCAATGACTGATTAATTGGTGATAGCCGGCATCGTTGACTCTTGAATGTGCTTTGGCGAGCAGCCACAGAGCGCCTTCTTCTCCCCCTTCAGCCGGGGTGTAAACATTTCTTTGAGCTTGGGTGAGACTGGTGCGAGGCAGACACAACTCGATCGCAACAGCTCTCAGAATTCCTTGGTCTGTGAGGAAGAAGAGAGTGCGGGAGGCATACATTTTAATGTCATCTGATTGTTTGTTAATGCGTTCGATGTAGGGCATGTACGCATCGTAGTAGTCCAACATAAAGAGTCTTTGTGCATCCACAGCCTAATCAAATCATTCACATTTAATCCCATCATGACATTGGTCAGAAGATCACAAGTCTTTCTCTTTTCCTGATAACTTGTTGAAATTTGAATCAGTATATGGATATAACATACCTCCTGCGCGGTATAGCCATCGAGGTTTTTCTCGATATGTTGTGCCGTTATACAACTCTCTTGAGGGCCATATAACTGGGCGTCCAAGCTGCTGGATGGAGGAAAGCTCTGTTCCAAGTTTAAGAGGAGAGCATTAGCATTATAATCAATATTCAACTGCAACATCAAAATACATTAATTAGATTAAAACAAGGAGGTTTTCAATTTGCTTGCCTGCAGACATTGAATGGCCATGGGATTGATACCGGAAAGGGCTTGGCGTGCAAACTCTTCGTCTGTCTTCCATGCAAAGTCGTCAGCTGCAAGTCGCAAATAAAAAAATTCAAATTTTAGCATCAGTTATATTTAATTTACTCCATAACTAGTACTAGAAGGAATCACATATAAATACTATTGATCTCGCACCCTTTAGAACTTGGGGAACTGTAAAATTTATGAGAGCTTGGTCCTGTGTGCTGAGCAATCCTTTAACCATTTGAAGAGGAATGAATTCTCGACTAAGATCCATAACATTGTTGAGTGCCTTCGGGATTCCTTTGCTGTAAATATCTTTCACATCTTGCAGCGAGTCGAACTTATCACCAAATATGGACTTGATGGTGGGTACCACATTTTTGACAAAGGCTCGCACCAAATTAGCCCTGTAGTCGGACAGATTGATATGAGGGAACTTCTCGTCTGGCGGAATGAAGAATTGGGTCAAGGTGGTGGGCACGAGAGGCACGCTTTCGAACTTCCGATCTGTCATATTATAAACATTATCATTGAACCTCCGAACTAATTTAAACTAAAATCAATTTACATTAGAGAAAGGCTTGAAGCTCTATAACATTTAGAGAACCTGATACACAGCGGGCACGTCCAGTTCTACATCTTCTTGGATAGGGAAGGTCCTGCGACCCACCAAGCACCTCCCTGCGGAGATCGAGATTAATATCTGGCTTGCCCAGATCATTGTAAACATCGTAGTCATACACACGATCATAGCACCGCCTCTCTCCGGTTCCATTTCCTCGCAGAGAAGTCAGCTCTTGCTTTCTCAACGTCGACAAACCCGCCGGTGTGTCATTCGGAAGATGGCTCTGAAATCACCAATGTTGAGGGTACAATGCACATTAATAATATGGCTCTGAAGATTACTTTTAACTTCTCAAATTATTTGTTTCAACTTACATATTTTCCAAGAATACCTGAGTAGAAAAGAAGACTCGCACGGTTTTGTTGAACAAGTAGTAAGGGTAGACCCACGAGTTGCAGAAAAAACGAAGTGCTGGAAGTTTGCCGGGTACAGCGGAAAGGGTGAGCGATTTCAAGAAGAACTCTCTCCGGTGCGCGTTCTTCACGAGCAATGCACCAGGCACTCCCAGTTCAGCCTTCCATGTGAAGGTCACGGAGAATTTCGAGTCGCCAGCAATGGGACCATCTAGCAGGGTCCAGTTTATCGATATCTCCGGACCTTTCTTCCCCAATCCCGTATCTACGCCATTACCAGTCATAGGTCGTACAATGTTATAAACTAATTATGAGGTGAAGAAAAAAACATTAATGTAGGATGGTAGTAATAACAAATAATAGTATTACCTTGATCAATCTTGTCGCTGCTGACGAGCTGAAGAAACACTTTCTGCCCGATCAATTCAGAGATCGTGTCCGTTATCGTGGCAGAGTAATCGTTAACATCAGCAAGATATGCTTTCATTAACACCACTTCTCCTTTGATTTCAAACTCCTCCACATCCCCATTTTTATGTGGCCATGTTGGAATTGTTGGGATTGTTGGAACAACTGGAACAGGGATGTTATTCAAGAAACTTTTCATCTTGGCTAATCTTAAAAACTATTTCCTACTCCAAACTCTTGCGTATAAGTTGGCAATCAAACCAACTCTGAAACCACTCGCACTCGTTAAGACTGAGATTGAGATTGAGATTGAGATACCTTTGCTGCTCGACATCTCTATTTATAGATAGACGGGCGAACTTCGACGGTAATGGCTTCTGTTCGTTTCAATAAACGTGTTTTACGCCTCACCGGAAAAATATTTAAAAATGGCATCACTTCTGCCAATATTCGCCTCTGATTAACTTTCATCCTGCAACCTGAGCCCGATCTTGACGTCTAGCCTGTGAATGCAGTTGCTCTGTCCTGATGTCTACCTTATCGATGCCGTCATAGTTATGTCGGGTCGATTCATTAATACTCATAAATGCAATGTCTAATTCTCCTCTCTACGCATCACAGGATAGTATGGTGTATTATTAAATTTTCCAACCCGTGTTTTACATGTCTGCAGTCTTTTTCAGATCAGGCAGGCCGCAGGATGTACAGGAATACCAGGAACAAAATTTTACCGGATAAGACTCGAGTCACCTGGGATTTTAGTTTTTCCCATGTGCCCACTGGATCACAGGGATATGAGCGGTGAGTGGGAAACTTGGAAGGGAGCGTCTTGGGGCGGCAATATGTCCTTGTCCTATACCTAGCAAAAGATTCCACACGCTGGCATTTGGTTTCCCGATCTGTTGTCCTATGCCTGGCAATAGATAAGATCTTTCATTTAAAAAATGCACTTACATAGTCATCCGCAGATGAAAACCATCTCAGACAGGCCACTACAGTTTAAAATGAATTGTATTGACTGGGGGCCTTGACATCAGCTTGAATTTAAATAAAAGAGTTACAAATCACGTTTTGCAACTTGTATAGATGACATTGCTTTCAATATTGAGATTATGCTTGTTTTAAACAATTTTCCATTCTTAAGCGGGGTTTTGAGTACAGTGATCTTACAAACAATCGGGTATCTGATATATTTTATGGGTTTTTTTTTTTTCTGATTACTTTTTTTTAAAAATAAATTATTGGAAAAATGTTTTGGTTAGTTACAAATTTTTTAAAATAGTATTTGCGAATTTTTTTATACAATTTTAATTGTGAAATTAGCATAACCAATTGCTAATTTCCATTTAGTTTGGAGTTTATTTTGGTGGAATGATTTGATATAATTGTATATTGATAAGTGCCACACTTTATATTAAGTTTGACTTATTTTTCAATCCTTATCCATCTCTATTTACTCTTAATTGTACATATTCATATACATTCAATCTTATCTCAACCCTATTTGCACCAATTTTCACACATTTGACCTAATATCAACCTAGACTTCCATGCATATGCTCTTGTGACGTAGAAAATTGTATACCCTTGCAATTTCACACTATGTTTTGGACTTGCTTTGGTATTATGTTTTGGACCTGCTTTGGTATTCATATCCCCTAGCGTGTTTTTAGGCTCATTAGCCCTTTCCTTAGTCCCAAGATCACTCTCATATTCATGCTTTTTCTATGGCCTTTGTAGTGTAAAACTTATATTTTGTTGCATTAACCTTTCTTTTTCCAAGTGATTAGAGCTTTCAGGAGCCATGGTTGCATGAATGCTAGCACAATGTGTGGATATTCGTGTGACTCACTAGCATCCATCGACATCTTGTTGTATGATGGTCATTTCTAAAGTATTTTTCCACCTTGCTACATGTCTAGGTCTTTAGTGAAGGTCCTAGCTCAAGTACGAAGATCTATTCTAGGCCTTGGACCTTCTATTTTCCCTTCCAAGCTTATTTTTTGAATCCATCTTATCAATCTATCAATTTTTCAAGCTCTTTATCAATCTAAGTTAGCACCCTTGATTAGATTTTCAACAATCTCTTTGGCTATTAGCATTCAAATCTCTTATGTGAACTTGAGCAACAAATCTACAAATATTCTTCAAAGGTTTTGAGCACTTTCATCTTGTTGGGGTTGTCCTTGGCATTTTTACCTTGCATGAGGTGATAGTGTTTCAACTTTCTTCTTTATTTCTGTTGTTATTTACAAAGTCTATAATTGTGTGTCTAGAACCTCTTGGATTTTCATTTCCTCTTATCTAATATCAGGCACACTAGTTTATTATTCTTTGTAGACTTAAGAATAATATTCATAGCATTTGTCACTATTCTTAGCTCCTAGACACACTTTGGATAAGAGAACACACTTCTATTTCAATTTATTTATCTTGGTTGCTCATGGAGGTCAAAAAACCAAAATAGGGGCTTGACCATTTGTGGCAAGCTCTTAAGTAGCCCCAAGCTTTTTTTCTATTTTAGTTACAAGTATTTGGGAGATATTTAACTACATAGAGGTTTGCTTGTATCTTCCTCTTCCTTGTCATTTCTATTCATTTTTATAATACATGGATTAAATATTTTTTCTTCTTTTATATATCATCTAGATTTATACTCTCTTGTCTTTATTTTTTGTTGTGCAGTTGACCATAGGATATGGGCAGAAAAGTGATATTTTACTAGTTTCTAGTTTGTATATGTTATACGGATGACAACACATCGCACAAACATCTGCGTACTACACTAACATCCCTAACAGTCAGCCTCACCTTTCAATTCCAAGTTCCTCTTTGCTTGTAATTTACAGTTTTCAGCTTGTTATGTCTTAGCTTGGTGAAAAACACTATTTTGCAAGGTTAAAACATAGTAGGATATTTTCGTCTAAATTTGTTCTTTCTAGTTAGAAAAGAAACAAATTATTTTCTTCTAAAGAACTAGTTTTATCATAGTGTGGTGCCTTGAAAACACTATACTTAGAAAATGTAGAAAATTATTAGTTAAATAAAAATGTCAACCCTACATTTTGGTAAAATTTGCACGCCCATGCCATTCCCCATTTAATTTTGTGCCCATTTCAAGGAAATATCTTGATACATGTACATAGTGGAAAATGGTACAATCTTGTGCAAACTTGGGCTCATTCCCCTAGCCTCTTATCGATTTACATACCCACATATCCCTACACATTTAGCTTTATCCTTTCCTTATACACACACTTCTATGTGTTTAATTTTCTTTCAACTTTTCACATTCACCTATGCACCTACCTCCATGTATTTGTTAAACACCTAGATTTGACTATTTGCTTACCTTAGGACATTTATGTAGTCATGGGTTGTCCTAGAGGTTGCAAACTTGTCTGCTTTGTTTTCAAAATTGAAAGTTCAAATTTGGTCTACATGCCCCCATTCACCTTGTCTCTTTAAGTTGAGTAAACATCTATTTAGATCCATGAGAAATCAAACAAATCATTCAACCTAGAGCATTGGAAGCGATTAATAGCGACACATTTCTATTTGGTGCACTCGAAAGGAATAACAATTCTATACACAGGGGCCCTTGCCTACTTTCTTCGATATTTGTACATTTTCTAGGGGTTGATCTTGGAGAACTTATCTCCTTGCGATGAAATGATGATCCTTTAAGGTATTTCTAAACATGACCAATCCCCTAGATCTTCAGGCACCAATCCCTTAGATCTTCAAGAAGAGTGGAGAAAACATTTACATACCAGGTGAGTAAAAGAGCAGAACATCATTGTGTGCATGGATGAGTTCAAACTCAGAGGACTAATCTATGACCACAATTTCATACCAAATTCATGAACTTGCCCTTTGATAGTACACAAATCTAATCCACACATTGAGGTAGTTAACTGATAGAGACATTATTTTCTGAATGTACATAGTTAGATTCCATAATCTTCTCAAAACACACTCACTCTTTGATTATAGAGCTAAATACCCTATTTATCACATTTAAATTTCTTAAAACAACAAAGTACATGGTCTAATTCCCCACCTAATTTTATTAATCTAAATTTACTATGCTTAATTAATTACATTTATTTAATTAACTTTGATTAATAATAAGAAAACCTATTTTCCCTTACAATAATCAGTGATATTATCAAAAAAAATTATTTTATTTATCATTAAAATTATCTTTTTAAATTTTAAAAAAGAGTGAAAAAACACATTATAATATTATTTTATATTATAAAAGTGAAGAAAGAAATAACAATACTTCTTTCCTATGCATTTTTTGAACAGTTAAAAAATCTCAAATTCATGAGATCCTCTAATTTTAGCTTCAACTTTTAATCAATAATTAAAAAATTAAAAAATTAAACAATTACATTTGGTCAGAACTTCAACTCTACTTCGAAGAAAAATATAACAGGCGTCAAATGTACGCCGAGCAACTTTCACATGCCAGTTGTGGATAACGTGGGGTATCTTTCCCTGTCCTGCACGCGCATTATTATTATATTTTAAATATCTATCGTATCTCGATGGAGTCGATGCATAGAAGTTTTAAATGACCAAACAAAATCGCGGAAGATCGATCGGGACGTGACGTGCGCGAATTTAATATTGTTTCCTACTTCTCAATAATAGAGTGTCAGACGATTGATATATTCATTTTCCGATCTTGGATCGGAAATTCGGTAATACTCAATAATGGACTAGGGAAGAGGTGAATCGGTGATTTTACCTTTCAGATAAATCGGATAACTTTTCGAAGGGCGTAAGCAAGATGTGAAGTGACAGTCAAGCTATATAAGCACGTACTTGTGTTGATGTTTCAATCCACCCCAGCCGGTTTCGGATTCTCGCATTCAGATTGCGAAGTTATTGTTTGATTCAAGAGTTGAGAGAAGGCCGAGAATGGCTTCTTCAAGTGATGATGGAGTACAAGAAGTCCCTGGAAGCTATGGCTTACCTATCATCGGAGCCATTGCAGATCGCTTCGACTACTTCGTAAAGGAAGGGACAGAGGCTTTCTTCAAAAAGCGCATTGAGAAATATAAGAGCACCGTATTCAGAGTGAATATGCCGCCTGGGCCGCCTTTGTTTCCTGATCCTCGCGTCATAATTCTGCTGGACGCAAAGAGCTTTCCCATACTCTTCGATGTGAGTAAAGTGGAAAAGAAGAACGTCTTTACGGGTGTCTACATGCCCAGTACAGACTTTACGGGAGGCTACCGGGTGCTCTCGTATTTGGACCCTTCCGAAGAAAATCACACTAAGCTCAAGAACTTCTGCTTCCATGTACTCAAGACCAACGCATCCAAATGGTTTCCAGAATTCGAGCGGGCCACGGGCGAGCTGTGGGCTAAGCTTGATGAACAATTTGCCAAATCCGGCAAGGCCGAATTTAACAGCGAGAATTTGCAAATGTGTTTTAATTTTCTGTGCAGGTCGGTGCTGGACAGAGATCCTGCAGATCCAGGGCATGCCAGCCTGGGAACAAACGGTCCTACTTATGTTCAGAAGTGGATTGGGCTTCAGCTCGCTCCCATTGCAAGCACGGGCGTGTTGCCCAAGATCTTGGAGGAGGTCACCATCCACGCGGTCCCTCTGCCGGCCCTGCTTGTGCGTGGGGATTACAACAAAGTGTATGATTTCTTCTGGACGTATGGCAAGCAGGCGCTGGACGCGGCGGAGGAGCAGTTCGGTCTAAAGCGAGATGAGGCGTGTCATAATTTGGTGTTCAACATATGCTTCAACACCTTCGGAGGAATGTTCGTTTTTTTCCCCACCCTAATACAACACATTGCGGCGGCGGGCAAGGAGCTGCACGCAGATCTGGCAGAAGAAGTAAGAGCTGCCATTAAAGATAACGGAGGATTGAACATGAGAGCTCTGGAGAGCATGGCGCTGCTCCAGTCGACGGTGTATGAAGCGCTGAGGATCGAGCCGCCCGTGCCATTCCAGTACGCACATGCGAAAGAGGACTTGGTGGTGGAGTCGCACGATGGGAAATATGCGGTGAAGAAGGGAGAGATGCTGGGTGGGTATCAGCCCTTTGCTACCAGAGACCCCAAGGTGTTCGCCAATCCCGATGAGTTCCTTCCCCGGCGTTTCATGGGAGAGGAAGGGCAGAAATTGTTAAAATACTTGCTGTGGTCGAATGGACCGGAGACCGAGCAGACAACAACCCAGAACAAGCAGTGTGCGGGGAAAAACTTCGTGGTGCTGATATCACGGCTGCTGGTGGCGCATCTGTTCGCGCATTACGACTTCATCGAGATTGACCCCTCCACAACAACCAAAGTTGTTTTTACCTCCCTCCAGAAGGCCACTTCTTAATCCCCCGTCTGTCACTCTCTTTAATGTCCCGGATGTCTGTCTAGTCTTTGTGTGTCCCTCCAGTTAATAAAGACGTCTAATGTATATCAAAATGCATCCCGACAGGACGGAGTACGTGCTTTTTTGAGTTTTAGTATTTGGTGATAATAACCGACAGCTTCCTGTCGAAGTCAATGTATCTTTGTATGTGAATTTTTTTTTGGGTGGAATTTGCTCATGGATCTGCTTATTTTGATTGTTTTGGGTCACTAGAATGAGTCACATTAAGGATTAGAGGCCAATGACGATTAGGTAATGGTTAAAACACAAACCCACGTTTCTCCTTCGCTATTTTTCATGAACGAACCCATATAAAGAACAGATCTACTTAATTATTGTCAATGCAGAAGTTTGAGAAAGAAAGCTATGGATTTCTGTGTAAGAACATAATTTAAGGACATAGACTTACAAAATGATCACAGAGCTCAACAGTAGGTCCTTCTCAGCCACTATAAGGAGAACCTAGAGTGTCAAGCTCAGTTATTTTTCAAAAAACCCACATTAAGCTATCCACATCCAGCATCAGTAAGTACTCCAAATTTGCCTATTGTGCTTTCCCATATACAGAATCAACATCCAGCCTTACATTGTGTAATGAAATCTCATGTAGGATCCTTTTATTGTCTTGTGAAGAATTTTTTCTTGCATATAGACTGAGCTCATTTTTAGCATTAACATGAGCTTGCTCTTCTTGTAGTAGTCGCATATGGGTGGGATGAGGACTATTAAAACGAGCTAAATCATTAGAGGGAATTAGGTGCTTATAAGAAGAAAACACCGATTCTTGCCATGACTTGTTTTTAGAAGAAAGAAGATTGTGTCGAAAAGTATGGGAGGGCAGTTGAGGAGGAGTATTTGTGCACTCCTTGCAAAGAAAGCAGGGTATATGTGCATAAAATATGAACAAAAATGAATTGAATGCGGCTCTATCCATCTCTACACGAAAAAGCCATTTTCACTTCTTTCTTGACCTTCCAACTTCAGTCTAAGTCTCGCAAACAACAATCCAATGTAAACACAGAATTCACACGCAGTCTGATTGTTTTGTCCATAAATGTGTAAGTTCAGCTCGATGTTCTCATAAGTAGCGAAAAAACTAATAGAGAATCATAGAACAAAATTAATAGTAATAATTAGTTCAAACTTCCACAAAAGGGTTCGTAAGAAAACTCTCGCAGAGAAAAACCTCACAGAGTTCAAAGAAATGGATGCAGGCTAAACAGTTCATGAAACATTGATTGAACACTTAAAAAATTTCCTTCAAATTTCAATAGTTCGGGCTAAACAGTCCACAAAATAGAAAACCTCAATGATCTCATTGGAATTTCAATCGTTCAGGCTAAACAATCCATAAGATATTGATTGAAAATTTAAAAAAGCTTAACTGAAATTTCAACAATCACGATCCTCATAAAGCATGAAATGAAGCATTAAAACTTCCACTTCGCTACAGAAAATCTTAAAGACGTCCATAGATTGAAATTTAAAATTTGATAAACAAAAAGGCATAAAAATCTTAGGAACCAAGTCGTAAAAGTAAAAGATACTAAAATGCAAGCTTACAGATTCATGATGAGAAGCCCAGACAAATTTTTTTTTTTTCTTTGGTTCAAATGTAATTTTCCAGGGTTTAAGTATACGCAGACAATAATCTTTGATATCAGAGTATCTAATTTCTTCATAAGCTTGTCAAAAGAATATGACTTGTGATTTTATTACAATTTATGTACAGAGTATATTGACGACTTCTACTTGTTCGAGTCATGCATAGATATTTATTCATATCAAATAAATTAAGATCACAATGCTTTTTTGGGCCAACGTGTTAAGTCTGTGGTCAGGAATAGACATTGATTGATTTGTCAATGCTGAGTATGGCTTATTTTAAATATCTGTTTTTATGTAAGTAGCTTCATTTACTAAATGCATAATTATTTTTCTCTTCATCTTTTCAGGGTTATGTTTTTTTAACGAGGTACATTCATTTAGCGGTAACCCCAAAGCCCGCCTGGTCAGCGGAGGAGGCTTAAGTCTCGGGTTTGCTCCCCAAGGTCTTGGGATCGACTCCGAGGGCCTGCTTCTTAAGATGCACTGGTTTTGTGGGTGCGTGGGTGCACCCTAGGGGATTAGTCTCGCCTCAAGTACCCAAGATACGGGTTGCTGGGCGCTGGGCTGGGTCGCAGGGATACCCCTGGGTTAACAAAAAAAAAAAGGGTTCATTCATTTAATTTCAAATCATCTTTATATTGTAAAAGTCATTTTCTTGTTATACTCCAAACTTTAAATTGGTTAAATTACCTTTTGAAACCGTGCAGTGTTCTAAAGTTAGTTATTATGAAGAAATAAGAACAGAAGGGCTTTGTGATATCTATTTATTAGGACCTAATATAGAATATAAGGCTATGGTTATTTTGTTTTTTTTACTATGAAGCTAACATAGAAAACATAATCTTATTGGTCAATCAACGGAAATTACAAATATTTTTTACTTTCAAAAACTAGATATATGCTCTTAATAAATTTAGACTACAAGAATAGATTATAGTAGACATGCAATTTTCATAAGTTTTTCAAATCTTAGATCTTCTTGCCTACAAATGCAAAATACATTTGATTTAACTCATAAGGTCAATCTAATGATCATGAATTACATTAGTGTTTTACAATCACTCTTTTATGCTAGATCAATTGTTTTGAACTCGAGTGCTAAAATAGTTCATTTGTTGTACCACACCTTAGATAGAGGACATTAGATAAAAAAATGCACATATTATGCATGACAAGAGGATGAAATGCGTAGTACTTGTAATTAGTTATTTTACATCAGACTCATTATAAATTCTATAATAATCCACCTTAGCCAATGAATAGCAATCCTTGTTTATGATGATGTCATGCTATTGGGGGTTATCATTCTAATACTTGAAATGCACATACTCATTTTATTGCTCATCTTAGTCAAAAAGACTTCCCATTTCCTGATATTGCTCATATGTAGCATATCAGTCTCCTCTGACTTGTTTTCATTTATTTGCCACAATCAACTCTATTTATTTTCCAAAATATGAATATACCAAATTGTAATCATAAATCTAGGAATCTAAAACAATAATAATCTTAGTGGAAATATGCCCCAATGAAATTATGATCTTAGACTAGAGAAGCCAAAGAGCAAATGGAGAAATTGCTAAAGAAATCAAAATCTCAAGATTCTGGGAAAAAGAATTGAGGAAGTCAATACCTAAACTTAACTCCTAAGAAATTTAAACATTCTACAAAAGTAAGGAAGTGGTGTTAGGAGACATTTGTTGGGTCATTATGCTACAAAAATTAGGGATCCTAAGTACACGCAACATTGATGGCTTGGAACATTTGATAAAGTAAAAGAGGTTGCTTATGCTTATGATACAACTACCAAATCCATGAGAAGCATCAGTGCAATGAGAAATTTTGACTACACCAATTCAAATCCATACAACTTCTCCAAGCAACTTGCTATGCCCTTCTCCAATTTGGGTTCTATCTCCAAATTAAACCCAATTTCGATTCAACCCACCAAGATGATGCAAGATGCATTGTTTGATTATACATGGACAAATTTAGTAGATATGATGCAGAAGAATTATCAGTTGATTGGATATGATTCCGACAAGTTGAAAATCCTTGTCTTTGTTTCTATAGATCTCAATATCAACCGAAGCGACATTATTTTTTAGAAAAGAAAGATTTCTAGTTGGGACATATAACAAGAAGTTTGGACCATGTAGGATACTTAGAAAGTTTGATTCAAGGAAGGTATATGAAATATAGTTACCAAAGACATTGGGCATATCACCTATTTACAATATTACAGACCTATATCAATATCATGAAGTAGAGTTCAGTGGCATCATGGAAGAAGACTTAAAGAAGCAGTTACCACAACAAGCACCAGAGTAGATTGAGGACATCTTGGACAACCAAGTTGGACGCAACACCAGAGGAAGACAATACAAAGAATATCTTGTGAAGTGGAAAGACAGACCAGAAGAAGACTAATCTTTGATTTCTCAGGCTGAGGTAGATCGTCTTGGTTCTCCTCCAGCCTTGACAAAGTGAGGGACTCACTTTTTTTCGTACAACCCTGGATGTCTAATGTAAGAGCATCCCTAGTTCAAGAGCAATCTTGTATCAACCAAAAAAATTTGCATTGCAGTTTGTTTTCTTTCATTTTTCTAGTTCAGTACAGTCAGTTCAGTCAGTAGCAATTTCAGTATTTCAGTCCACATTCTACTACAGTTTCATTTCAGACTTTACGAAGTTGGACTTAGCATCTAAACACATTCATGCATATCATATCCAAAATTCAGATCATTTGGATCAAGTACCGGAAAGATATCACTATCAGAAGATCGACTATTTTCTCATAACAGAGCATCCTGATAGTCTTAGACAATCAACCAAAGGACAAAACTTGTGGAGCATTTCACGATTTTCGAATCATTTCACAATTTGCAGAGCTAAATGATACATCATTCAATGTTGTTTGGATCATGGCTGACCTTCCCTGAGATCTGCACACTATTCCATTCACTTGCGAAGGAGTTCTATATAGTTAGGTCCTATTTACAATGTATACTATGTTGACATCAATGAGAACACATATGCTCCCCCTTAGACTCTCTCCTCCTCTGACATCAAGGACAAAGGGATTGATAACCTTTGTATCAATCCAAAAACTATATGTACTCCCCCTTACAAAAAGATATCTAAATGGTGCTCCCCCTGACTTAGTTACAAAATTATACCCTTGAAGACCAAAATGGTAATGCTATTCTACTCAATATCTCCGCAATAGTATGTACATCAAAATTGTTCTTAACAACTCACTTGGATGGGATAATGGCTTTGTAAATTACCTTGAGTTGTTGAATAGTTGTGGTCCATATGACACATTCTGAAGCAAGCATTTGATTCTGACACTCACACTGTATCGACATTTCCTCAGCTTCCTCTAAATCACTTGGGGTCTTCATCTTTTGATTTGTCTTTTCTGCCTCCCCTAACATGCTAGACATTGAGGCAAGTCTCAAATTCATTGCCTCTCTCAACTAACCAAATTGCTTCTTTATGTTTTCTCTTTGGTCTTGTAATTGGGATAATTGTGCAATACGATTATCTACCTGTGCCCTAGTTACACAATTCTTATCCTTTGACAAATCATATGATTTTGCCAACTAAGATAGTTGTGACTCAATAGAGTCAATCTATGTCTTGATTTTCTTTGTTGAAGTAATCCATTTTTTAAAAAATAGATATACAGTTCTAGCTTCATCAATGCATATTTTGAATTTCTTCAAATTCTCTTTAAGCTTATTATGTACACTAGCACATTTTTCAATCATTTCAACCATTTTCTTGTCATTTATTCTTCTTTCTGCCCCTTGTTATGCCATTTTCTTTAAGTGAAAAGAGTGGTCTTTGAAAGAGTCCATTAATGACTTGAAGCTTTTGCTCAGTAGACAGAGAGGGGTCAATGGTTACCTCTGGTAACCCTTCCTAAATAACCTTTACTGCATCTTCTACTACACTTTTTTTCTTCAAATTTTCTTATAAAAACTCTTTTCATGTAGAGGCATGTAGTAAGTCACCAAGTTGCAATTTGTGTAGAGGAGAGATACTTGTCAAATCTATTTGTCCCTCATTAGTTGGAACCTGCACTAGTTGGGGAGTAATGATAGGTTGAAATTGTATTTGTAGACTCAGTGGGTCATGAAGAGAACCTATCTCAAATGCACTTAGACCTATGTCATATATCCCTTCTAATTACTCTTCCTCTCTAGCCTTTTCTTTATCCTCTTTATTCTTTTGTTCCTCATAATTCTTTTCCTTCTCTTCTTGAATCTCCTTAGGGGTAACTTCTCTCCTTATTTCAATACTTCCTATATTCTCTGAGGGAGATATAGAACTATTTTTATCCTAACCCTCAATGTTATGTGCCTTAGTAGTTTTAGGAAGAGAAAGACTTTGCTCTGCAAGAGTATTTAAGGGAGGTAGATTTGTATTCCCTTGGCCTTCTGTAGCTGATGCTCCCTTATTCTTAGGAGTGGCAATATCCTCATTCTTTTCAGGAATATCAATGCCTTCCTCACTTTCCTCTAATACTTCTTCAATGATTCCCATCTCAATCTTCAACTCCTCAAGAGCTTCAACAATTTTCTTTAGTGTTTCCTTTTTCAACTTCTTTATCTCCTCCTCATTTCTTGACATCAGAGTGTTTAGTCTCCTTTTAGTTCTAAATTCTTTTATTAGAATTTTGGAAACTCTAAGTTTGTCTTCTTTGGAGATGTTGGGACAAGTCTTTTCAGTTGCACTTCTCTTTATCTCAACTGCTTCACTCAGAGCATCATTTCTTCTTTTAGTTAGGATATCAGCTAGGCTTTTGGGAAGTTGGTCTATAATTTCAATTAAAGCCAAATTACATGCTCCCATGTATCTGACTACTACTTCTTCAAGAGTCGATTTATCATTGTAGGCCTTTCATCATAAATTCATGCAACTTCTTTGAGGACACCTTCTGGCATTGCATTTACAGTTACTTCTAGTTGTAGGGGAACATAATCAAATTTCTTGATCTTCTTATATTTTTGTTTATCTTTCTTCTCTAAGGTCTCACCTTCTTTTCTTGTTCTTTTCTTTAGTGAAGATGTTTTCTTTATTTCCTCTTCATCTTCTCCATCATCCTCAACATTCACTAGATTTATCTTTCCTTCATCTTAAATTTCTTCATCTTCTTCAATATCTTTGACTCCTTATCTTTTTCCCTTACTCTTTTGCCTAGGTTTTATCTTTTCAGTAGTTTGCATTGGGATTTCAGAACCAATTCTTTTGGTAGGTAGTGAAAATCCAAAGGCAATAGAGGAAGTGGCTACAACAGATGTTTTATCTACTTGTTCTTCTTGGAGGTGCAAAGGGAGGTGTTCGTGCCCCTCCTAAGGAGCCTTTAGGAGACCTAAGTATCTCTTCTAAGTTTAATTTCATTTCCTTAGTCTTGAATTTTGTCTCTTCTATTTTATTTAGATCCTTCTTAACATTTTTGTACATGATTTCATCATATGTACCAAAACCTCTCAGTAGAGGGATCCTTTGGATTGCTGAGGAGTATGTCAACGTACCCTACCAAATCAAAATCTGAGACCTCATAGGGTAAGGTTGTAATCCAAAATGTTCATGGCTCCACAACCTCCATATAGCAATTGTCTTTATCAACCATAAAGGTGATATCATTTTTTTATTTTCCTACAACCTTAGCAGGTATCCTTTCTCTGGATTGCATATCAGTCTAAAAAGTCTTGAAGAATCCCCAAAATAAAGTATCACAGTGTCTATGGTCAAAGAAACTCCTCATGTATTCCTTGTTTTGATATGTATTCCTTGTTTTGATGGGTACCTGGTTTATCTAAATTCCACACCATTCCCTTCATTGAGGGAAACTCATTCAAATAGTAAAACACAAGACATATGATTAAAGAACCATACCGGAATATGTATTTGGTTTCTTTTGTCCTTTTTAAGTTGTCTATGAGTTGTTGTCGAAGAAGTTCACAAAGATCAAAATCTTTTCCCTCCTTGACCATCTGATATGCTGTGTGGATTGCTATTGCAGAGGCTAAGTTATCCCTATTTGTAAAGTAGATTTTGTATGCAATGCCTATGGTTGCATACTGGACCCTAAGTCTTCATTATCATCTACTGTCAGGGTTCTCTTGTCAAATTTGGCTCTAGTGAGCCTCATTACCTCTTAAAATCTTTTATCTTTGATCAAATGTGATAAAAAATGATCATCCATTTGCCTATATAGCCATCTAAATGAAACAATCTTCCTCTGCATTAATTAAATCCTCTGCTTTAACCTAATTTGCCCTTTTCATATGTAGATCCTTAAACCTTCAACAATCCTCCGCTGATCATTCACTTGCTCCAAAATTTTTGGTAAGTTCATCTACATGCTAGATGCTTTCATCATCATGAAGAGGAGATGACAGATTTTTACAAATAACTCCCCCTAAGTTCATGTAACCTCTTGTTAGAAGTCCTTATCAATGTAAACCCTAAAGTCTTCCATAATCTGCTGCATTGAAAGATCTTTCTTTGGAATTTTCATCAAGCTCCTTTAATTCCTTATCTTATCATTCTCATGCCAGCACTAATCAATAGGTTGAGATCTCAGCATCTTGCATATTCAGGGGTATGAAAATTTTATTGTTATAACTTCCCTTGGCCCAATATTTTACCTTTTAATTACTAGAGGATCCACCTACACTAGGAAAAGGTTTGGAGATGTCACATACTTCCTTCTTCTTCCATACTTTATTCATTTCCACTATTTATTGAGCAACATCAATTTCCTTTTGGGACATGGGTTTCACATTCTTTCTAGATTGCCTTGTTTGATTGCACTCATGATAGGTGCACTTTGTTTGCTAAGCATTTCCAATTCTTCATGCCCTTGATTTGTAGTTAGCTACTTTGTGGCCAAACTTATTACACATATAACAGTATCCATAAAAGGATTGAGTGTTCTCCCTGTTATACCTTGCAATTTTACTTCTGCACTCATTTTCCCTATGTCCCATCTTATTGCATGCATAGCACCTAATAGAGTTCTGGCTTATCTTACTTCTGCATTCAACAACTTTATGACTGACTTTATTACAAGTGTAACATCTTAGAGCATTTTGATTCATCTTGTTTCTTCAATCCACAGCTTTGTGACCAAACTTATTGCAAATAAAATAATTGCCATTTAAGCCTTGAGGATACCTAATGGGTAAGTGCAAGAAGATGGGGGGCCAAAAAGGGGTCTTAAGTGGCCACCTTTTTTTTTTTTTTTCCTGAAATCAGGAAATACTAGCCTTGGATGAGAAATTGAGCATAGTTACACTCAAAATTTGGAGATGCAACCACAATGTTCATAGTACTCCGAGTCTACTTTCTAAACTACTATTTTTTAAAAAAAATGGCATAGACTAAGGGGTTCAAAAGAGGGAGCCATAGAAATTGGTGTTGTTTCTATCAAAAAAATATAACATAGCATGTTTTGTGGCTCCCTCAAAAGGTCAGTTTTTTTTTTGTATTTTTAAAATCGCTTTGGTGAGAAATTAGCTAATAGCATGTAGTTTATGCCCAATTTTTCTGATAATTTTTTGATGAATATTTGATTTTTTACTAATTTTCAAAGTGGACACATCCTAAAAAATAGAATTTTGGCCGTGCTACCCCTATAAATTTTGAAAACTAACTGAAAATTATTTTTTTTATTTTTTTAATATTTGTAGAATGGAGTCTAGTTTCTAAATATGTAATTTTTTTGAAATTTTAATGAATAGTTAATTTACAATGAAAAAAAGACCAAATAGTGGTTTTTGTCCAAAAACAGGCACACAAACAAAAGAAATTAAAGTTGAAAGGCTTAACATTGTTAAAATGTGAAAAAAATTACATCATCAGGTAGCTAAGAGAAAGCCTAACATTACCTAGGTGTTTTATTTGTTTGACCTTGAAACACGTGCAAATCTGAGGGTTAGCACGAACGAAATTATGTGAAATCTTGAAGAATATGGAAAAACATGTCTGTGAATGTTGAAAAGGCACTCCAAGCCTTTGGGTTGGAAATCCAAAGTAAATCCCAAGCCCAAGGCTTGGGATTCCCAAGGAAAACCATAACGCGAGCGCGTTATAAGCAAATCCCAAGCCCAAGGCTTGGGATTCCCAAAGAAAAACATAACACGAGCACATTATAACGCGAACGCGTTATGTTCAACTTAAATTTTTTTTATGTTTAAGGCTATTAATCATGTATGTATCTATGTATGCCTATATGTATGTATCTATCTATGTATGCCTATATGTCTATATGTATAGTGTCAAAGGTAGAGGAGGGTAGAGATGGGAGTGACCCAGGTAGGGGAGGAGAGGGGTGGATAAGGATTGAGTGATTAAGATTTAAGGTTGAGGGTTGAGCATTTAGGAATAGGATTTACAGTTTAGGGATAAGGGATTAGAGTTTAGGGTTGAGGCTTTAGGGATATCGTTTAGGGTTAAGGGTCGAGGGATTAGGGTTAAGGTAGAGTGTTGAGGGTAGAGGGATTAGGGATAGGGTTTAGGGTTGAAAGTTTAGGGTTGAGGGATTAGGGTTTAAGGTATAGTTTAGTAGTTCTTGTGGATAGAGCCAGTAAACAATGGGAGATTATTTGCTTGTTTCATAACAATATACCTCCCCTAAGTGCAGGGTGGACAGCAAGAAACATAGATGTACCCCAATGCAAATCTTTTCTCATAATGATCATCCTTCTAATTTCAACTCTTAATTACTCACTGTGGATGTACCATATGCAAAGATTTTCTCATAATGTGTACACCTATTGGCATAATGAACCCTAAATGGGCTAGAAAAACATGCCATATAACATTACTAACATTAAAAAAGTTCATAGCCATTTTTCTGACATATTCTTGCAACTCAAATATCTTTAAGAGAAGAGTGTCAAAAATGATGGGTTTAACAACCTAACATAAGGCAAAGCAGTTTTGTTGGGTTTAGGGATAGGGTTTACGGTTTAGGGTTGAGGGATTAGGGTTTAAGGTATAGTGTTGAGGGTTAAGGGTTTAGGGATAGGGTTTAGGGTTGAGGGATTAGGGTTTAGGGTTGATGGATTAGAGTTTAATGTTGAGAGTTAAAGGTTGAGGGTTGAGGGTTTAGGGATAGGGTTGATGGTCAAGGGATTAGGGTTAAAGTAGAGTGTTGAGGGTAGAGGGATTAGGGATAGGGTTTAGGGTTGAAGGTTTAACGATTAAGGGTTGAGGCTTTAGGGCTGAGGGTTAAGGGATTAGGGTTTAAAATATAGTGTTGAGCATTGAGGGTTTATGGATAGGTTTTAGGGTTTAATTTTTAAGGGTTAAGGGTTGAGGGATAGGGTTTAGGGTTTAGGGATAAGGGATTAGGGTTTAAGGTATAGTGTTGAGGGTTGAGGGTTTAGGAATAGGGATAGCATTTAGGGTTTAGGGATGAGGGATTAGGGTTGAGGGTTGAAGGATTAGGGTTGAGGGTTGAGGGATTAGGGTTTAAGGTATAGTGTCAAGGGTTGAGGGTTTATTGATAGTGTGTAGGGTTGAGGGTTGAGGGATTAGGTTTTAGGGTTGATGGATTAGGGTTTAAGGTATAGTGTTGAGGGTTGAGGGTTTAGGGTTGACGGATTAGGATTTAGGGTTGACAGATTAGCATTTAATGTCAAGGTTAGGGTTAGAGTGTCAAGGGTAGAGGGATTATAGATAGGGTTTAGGGTTGAAGGTTTAAGGATTGAGGGTTGAGGCTTTAGGGATGAGGGTTTAAGGCTTAAGATATAGTGTCAAGTGTTGCGGGTGTAGGGATAGGGTTTAAGTTTTAAGGGTTAAAGGTTGAGGGATAGGGATTAGGGTTTAAGGTATAGTGTTGAGGGTTGATGGTTTAGGGATAGGGTTTACGTTTGAGGGATTAGGGTTAGGGTTGATGAATTAGGGTTTAATGTTGACAGTTGAGGGTTGAGGGTTGACAGTTGAGGGTTTAGGGTTAAGGGTTTAGGGTTCAAGTTTTAAGGGTTAAGAGTCAAGGGATTAGAGTTAAGGGTTGAGGGATTAGGGTTTGATGTTGAGGGTTGAGTACATTAAGGTTCTAGGGTTAAGGGTTTTGGGATAGGGTTGAGGGTCGAGGGATTAGGGTTAAAGTAGAGTGTCGAGGGTATAAGGATTAGGGATAGGGTTGGAGGGTTTAGGGATAAGGGATTAGGGTTTAAGGTATAGTATTGAGCCCGTCGAGGGTCTAGGAATAGGGATAGCATTTAGGGTTTAGGGATAAGGGATTAGAGTTGAGGGATGATGGATTAGGGTTGAGGGTTGAGGGATTAGGGTTTACGGATAAGGTTTAGGGTTGAGGGTTGAGGGATTAGGGTTTAAGGTATAGTGTTGAGGGTTTAGGGATAGGGTTTAGGGTTGAGGGATTAGAGTGAAGGGTTGAGGGATTAGGATTTGACGTTGAGGGTTGAGGGTTGAGGCTTTAGCGTTTAGGGTTTAGGGATAGGGTTGAGGGATTAGGGTTTGACATTGAGGGTTGAGTACATTGAGGTTCGAGGGTTAAGGGTTTTGAGATAGGGTTGAGGGTCGAGGGATTAGGGTTAAAGTAGAATGTCGAGGCTACAAGGATTAGGGATAAGGTTGGAGGGTTTAGGGATAAGGGATTAGGGTTTAAGGTATAGTATCGAGCCTGTTGAGGGTCTAGGAATAGGGATAGCATTTAAGGTTTAGGGATGAGGGATTAGAGTTGAGGGATGATGGATTAGGGTTAAGGGTTGAGGGATTAGGGTTTAAGGTATAGTGTTGAGGGTCTAGGGATAGGGTTTAGGGTTGAGGGATTAGAGTGAAGGGTTGAGGGATTAGGATTTGATGTTGAGGGTTGAGGGTTGAGGCTTTAGGGTTTAGTGATAGGGTTGAGGGTCGAGGGATCAAAGTTAAGGGTTGAGGGATTAGGTTTTGACGTTGAGGGTTGAGGTTCAAGGGTCGAGGGTTTAGGGATAGGGTTGAGGGTTGAGGTAGACAAGGAGCGACTGAGAGACATAGAGAGGGGAGAGGTAGAGAGGTGAGGGGGAGAGATAAGTAAGATATAGAACATGAGCTAATGGAACTAGAGGTGAGATATTGTAAAGGTGCTATTGAAGGTGAGATAGGCACAAATATTAATGGATCAATCTATAGCAGGACAAAATGTGAGCCAATAAACAATGGGAGATTATTTGCCTATTTCATAACAATATACCTCCCCTAAGTGTGGGGTGGATAGCAAGAAACATAGATTTAGGGTTTAGGGATAGGGTTTAGGGTTGAGGGTTTAGGGATAGGGTTTAGGGTTGAGGGTTTAGGGATAGGGTTTAGGGTTGAGGGATTAGGGTTTAGGGTTGATGGATTAGGGTTTAATGTTGAGAGTTGAGGGTTTAGGAATAGGGATAATGTTTAGGGTTTAGGGATGAGGGATTAGGGTTGAGGGTATACAATAAATAAACTAGAATTTAGGTAGGGTTGGGAAATTTTTTTAAATCATCATGGGTTGGAGATTGAAGATTTTGCTGTGTTCAAGTACATATCCAAGTCATATTTTAAGGTTAAGGTATTTCAAAGAACAGGGTGTGTGAAAAATATCAATTCTCTTCAGCTTATGAATACCAACATTGATATAAATAAAAGATGCCCTTTTTCTAATAGAATATGCAGTTCAAGTCAACCAATGGGCAGCAAGTTGCTGAATGAATTGGTTTCTAATGGGGAAAACAACAATGATGTTGATGTTGGCAAGAGACACTATATGGATTCATGTATATTGTCATTGATGGCAATAAAGGTTATCCCACACATCTGCAAGACATGATGAGTCTCTACTAGAAGTTAGATTGAAGAAGTCATCAATCATGTTAGCCAATCACAAAACACAGCTCTCTGGGGTTTCTTCAAAAACTTCTAGAACATGATGCAAGCTAGAAAGAGAATTCCCCAATCTCTAGTTGAGAAATACAAAGACACAATATGCTTTATGGTAGAGACTGATCAGTGCCTAATGGAGGCAGTGGAACCAAGAATAGTGTGGATCATGCCAATGGGGTGTGAGGTGGATGAGAAAATCATAGAGCTGCATGTTCAGTACATGCTGAGTCAACCAAAGGATCCCAAGGCAGAAAGGTTTGGAACCTTTGAAGAATTGAGTGTGAAGATCCATGTTGAGCTAAGGCAACTAGAGATGAAAAGAAAGACAAGAAAAGAAGTAGAAAACATTGCCAAAAGCTTTGGCATCTCAAAAGAGGCACTTGATGCCAATAGGGAAAAGAAGGAAAGGACTGAGAAAGAGAAGAAAGAGGCAGAAAAGAAAAGTGTTCTAGTAGAATCCTCCTCCCAGACCAGATCTTCTAGGAGCTCTGCTCCTACCACTAATAAGAGCTCAAATAAATCAAAACCAAAAGCAAAATCATCTAGTAAAGCAGAGAAAAGAACTAAGACAAAGGCCACAAGGTCTTACATCAGTCAGAAGGATGATGAAGAGACTGAATCAGATGAGGAGGTAAGGAAAATGAGGAAAAAGAAGAAAGTATCTGGTGAACCCTCTACCGGTGAAGACAAGGAAGAGATGGCAGAAGAGTTTGTTGAAAAGCCCACTCTATCATTAGATGATGTCGTCAAATCAGTTACTGTGGATGGAAACCTTCAACCAATGGTTGAATTCTATGATCATTATAATGAGGCTGACCAAAAGATCTTGCAAGAAGCAGCAGTCAAGTATCTGAATATCTACAATAAGGCTTTTATTGAAATTATATCTCTTATTCCCAAAAGCCTAGAGAAAGAGTTAGAAATTAGAAAGAATAATGCTAGGGCAAAAGATCTTGAGATCCAAGAATAGATAGCCATTCAACTATATCCTTCAATTGATTCAAAACAAATGAATATGATCTTCAAAGATTGCAAGGATGAATTCTGGAGCAAAGCAAGAATGAATCAACTTATGCTCAGAGAAACTGACAAAATAGAAAAAGAGATAGAAGAGATCCTCCGGAATGCATACTCAAGATTCAACATTCCTATTATAGAGGACTTGGGTGTTGATCCCTCGGCTACAAGTGTTGAAAAAGAATCTACTGAGGCAATGACAGAAGAAGTAATGGACACCAGTGAAGAAAAAGATAAGGACTTAGAATCCTCTGCTCTAGAAGAGGTGGCCCGTGAACAAACAAACATCATTCCTCTGGTTTCCCCTACTGACTCCAGATCCAAAGGAGAAGAAAGAATAGAGGATAAAGAAAAAGGAGTGAAGGAAAAAGAAGATGACAGTACTAAGGTTGCAAAAGGAAAGAAGATTTCAATAGAGAAGACCACAACTATTAGTGGTAGGAGTGTAGAAGGAGAGAAAGCTCCAAGCGACAGCTCTAAGACTGTAGAAGAGAAGAAGAATCTGTCTTCAGCAAGAGATACTACAGAAACTGTTAAAGAATTCTTAAACAATGAGACAATGGAGATTGATGAACCGAAACTTCTACAAGGGCCATTTGATTTTGATTCTCTTTCCCCGGTACAAACAATGAAGATAGCTTCATTTGCTAATGCAAAGGCTAAAGAAAAACTCCTGAAGTCTCACATGGAAGACTGTGACCTAATAGAAGTTGCATCCAGAGTATTAGAAAAGATCATGCCATCTTTTCAGAAGGATCCCTCAGCCTCCTCATCCAGTAATCTCAAATCTCTAGTCAATAGTGTTAGCACACATTTTGATTCCCTAGAGAAGTTAGTAGAAGATAAGGTCCGGAAGGAATTTTTGGCAAAAAGATTATCAAAGTTACAAGGGTGAATAACTAATGATAGGAGGAATATGAATATTGGGATAAGCAGCTTAGAAAATGGTCTTAAAGATGGCGGGGAAATATACAAATTTTGTTTATCATGGTCCAAAGTAACATTGGATATTGAGAAGAAAGTGAAAGAACAGGAGGACAAAATGACAAAACTCTCTTAGAAGAATTTTGATCCTCTCTCCTCTTCCATAATAAATCAAGAATGTCAGACTATTGTAGTCTTGAATGAAATCAAGAAGCTTGAGAAGGAAAAGGAAAACAGAATAAGCAGGTTGGGTGAACTTAGAGGGATAATTATCCCTAAGTTAGAAGCCATGCATGAGGCCATAAAAGAAGCTCAGATCATAGCCTAGACCAGTGATCTGACAGATCTAAAAAGGGCAGACGCATTTGCATTCCTGTTGAGTGGTCACATCTCAATTTTGGATAGGATGAAGTAAAGTTGGGCAACAAAATTCATCCAATTGAAGACAACTTTTGCAGACATACTTCAATATATGTAAGTATGCTATATATATATATTTATGCAGCTAAGTATAGTTGACTTTATGAGAATTTTGGTGTGTGGACCCTACCCTTTGCCATTGATGTCAAAGGGGGAGTGAGGAGTAGTGAAAAATGAGGAATCCAGCTAAGGGGGAGCTTCGGAAAATGTATATAAAAATAGAGCATCAACCAAGGGGGAGTATAGTGTGACACATAGTCATTTTTCACTAAGTGTTGCCATCAATGCCAAAGGGGGAGATTGTTGCCAAGAGACACTATATGGATTCATGTATGTTGTCATTGATGGAAACAAAATTTATCCCACACATCCGCAAGACATGATGAGTCTCTATCGGAAGTCAGATTGAAGAAGTGTTATGATCCGGCAAGCAAGAACAGAGCAGTCAGTAAGGTCTGACATTCAGGTCTAGATCTTTCAGAGGAAGTATCTCAGTGAAGTATGGATTTGGGGAGGTCAAGATGATTACCTTAACTAATAGATTCCAAGGATTTAGCCTCTGGTGATTTAAGGGTCAAAAGATATGAGCACTTGAGTGTTGGGTTCCTATTTGGTAGAGTAGACAGAGGAAGAACTGTACCGACAGAGTGTTAGACCCAAATTTGGAAGAGATATTGCTGATGACTAAGTTTCTTGAGGTATCATTCATGATTGGCTGACATGATTGATGACTTCTTCAAGCATCTCCTAGATCTGCATCACTTGGTAAGCAAGGATCCAACCGACAGATCAAAGCTTGGGAAAATATTGACTATTCCGGATGCCGACTAGAAAGGTGGTAAGATTACTTGTACAGATATATATACCAGATGAATTTAGATATGAAGGTGTGTGTTGTGAATGTGTAATTGTGTGAATAAAAGTAGAAGAGTAGTGGGAAGGCAGGAAGACAGGTCCGGAATGTGACAGGACAGCTGAACCAAAAGAAAGTAAGAATGAAGTGCAGCAGATCAGTTTATTGAGCTCAATCAGAAATGAATCTTAGCATGTGTGGATGCTTCTCATCAGTTCAAACATTGTGTTATCTTTCTCTCTTGTATGTAGTGAGCCTCTTGTGAGTAGTATGCTCGGGCAGTGAGCCCTAAATTGGCAGGTGTCATTTTGTACATCTATTCTTCTAACAGAGAATACATTCTTGGGTTAATCACCCCATGGTTTTTCCCTTAACCAGGTTTTCCATGTCAAAATCATTGTGTTATGTGTATTGACTTTGTTTCTACTTCCATGCTTGTTTTCTTTGATGCTGTACTAATTATTAAAGAAGAATAGAAAGTTGAATAAATTTAAGATAACTGATTCACCCCCCCTCTCAGTTATCAACAGTTGAATCAATGGAAGAAAATCAAAATTAGGGTTAAGGGTTGAGGGATTAGGGTTGAGGATTGAGGGTTGAGGGATTAGGGTTTAGGGTATAGGGTAGAGGTTTGAAGGTTGAGGGATAATGTTCAAGGTTGAGTGTCCAAGGTTAAGTGTAAAGGGTATATAGGGTTTAAGGTTTTAGGGATTAAGGGTTTAAGAGTTGAGGGATTAGGGTTTAAGGCATAGTGTCGAGTGTAGAGGTTTTAGAGACAAGGTTTATGGTTGAAGGTTTAAGTGTTGAGGGTTGAGGCTTTAGGGTGTAGGGTTAAAGGATTAGGGTATAAGGTATAGTGTCAAGGGTAGAGGGTTTAGGGATAGGGTTTAGGATTTAAGGTTTAAGGGTTGAGGGTTGAGGCTTTAGGGATAGGGTTTAGTGTTTAGGTTAAGTGAGACACCTAGATGACTAAGGACAGATGAAGAGGCAGACAAGGAATGACTAAGAGACCTAGAGAGGGGAGAGGTAGAGAGGTGAGTGGGAGATAGAGGTGAGAGATAGAGAGGTGAGGGGAGAGATAGAATAAAATGAGAGAGTGAAGTTGACAACTTGAGGGAAAGATGGGTAAGGAGGAGGGAGAGAGGTGGAGAGGAAGGGAAATATCTAGAGAGCCCTGAGAGATATACAAGTGAGAGACCTACAACCTAGGGAGAGAGGGGTGAGAGAGATAGGGGAGAGATGGGGGTGAGGCAGATAGGGGAGGAGAGGGGTGGATAAGGGTTAAGGGTTTAAGGCTTTAGGGTTTAAGGGTCAAGGGTTTAGGGTTTAAGGGTTGAGGTATTAAGGGTCTAAGGGTTGAGGGATTAGGGTTTAAGGTATAGTGTTGAGGGTTGAACCCTAATCCCTCAACCCTCAACACAATACCTTAAAACCCTAATCCCTCAACCTTGGGGTTTAAGGTATAGTGTCAAGGGATTAGGCTTCAACCCTTGGCACTATACCTTAAACCCTAATCCCTCAACCCTTAGACCCTTAATACCTCAACCCTTAAACCCTAAACCCTTGACCCTTAAACCCTCAACCCTTATCCACCCCTCTCCTCCCTTATCTGCCTCACTCCCATCTATCCTCTATCTCTCTAACCCCTCTCTCCCTAGGTTGTAGGTTTCTCACTTGTATATCTCTCAGGGCTCTCTAGATATTTCCCTTCCTCTCCACCTATCTCCCTCCTCCTTACCCATCTTTCCCTCAAGTTGTCAACTTCACTCTCTCATTTTATTCTATCTCTCCCCTCACCTCTCTATCTCTCACTTCTATCTCCCCCTCACCTCTACCTCTCCCTTCTCTAAGTTTCTCAGTCACTCCTTGTCTACCTCTCCATCCGTCCTTAGCCATCTAGGTCTCTCATTTAACCTTAAACCCTAAACCCTATCCCTAAATCATCAACCCTTAAAACTTAAATCCTGAACCCTATCTGTAAATCCTCAACCCTTAAAACTTAAATCCTAAACCCTATCCCTAAAGCCTCACCCCTCAACCCTTAAACCTTAAACCCTAAACCCTCTACCCTTGACACTATACCTTAAACCGTAATCCCTTAACCCTCATCCCTAAATTCTCAACCCTCATCCCTTAAACCTTCAACCCTAAACCCTCTACCCTCGATAGTATGCCTTAAACCCTAATCCTTCAACCATTAAACCCTCAAGCCTTAAACATTGGGCAAACTTTTGCAAAAAAGAAAAAAATGCAAAGAAAACAATAACATGCTCGCGTTATAATGCGAGTGAGTTATGCTCGCATTATAACGCACTTGTGTTATAGCGAGCGCATTATGGTTTTGTGTTGCTGAGCCAAAGGCTCGGCGACACCAAGCCATAATGTGAGCGTGCTATAATGCGAGCACGTTATAACGTGCTCGCATTATGGCTTTTTAAAAAGTTTTAAGAATTTGGCCACTTTTTGGCCCCCCATCTTTTTGTACCCGCTTAATGTGAGTTGGTTACCTTGTAGGTTGAGGATTTTTCAAATTCTTCTTCACATTCTTCCTTTGTCTTTGGATAGGAGTGAATTCATCTTCTCTTGTAACTCTGTAAGTTTCTTCAGTGTAGGCTTCTTCCTTCTTAGTTCAAGACTTTCCTCCTAGATGAAAGTTATCATACAAGTCTGCAGAGTTATTGATTATAGGACTTTCTCCATTTTTAAAACCAAGACCTATTTTTTTCTTTTTGCTAGCTTTTGAGAGCTTGTTATTTCATTAAGAATATCAGTTCCCCCTTTCAGTTTTAGTCCCTTGTCAATTTGTTTTTTTTCCTTTTCCAATTCTTTCCTTAGAGTGACAACATCTTCCTCAAGTTTTGAACATTTAGATGGTTCCTCATTGAGCTTTATATTTAATCAATCTTCAATCATTTTTCTTCTTCAACCATGACCTTTAAATTTGAGATCATGTCTTCAGCCTCCTTGAGCTTGTCACCTCCTTTATCTCCTTCTATCAGAGTTTTTACTTTGCCAATTTCTTCCTTTGATTCTTTGGCTTTTGTCTTCAAATTGTCAATTGTCTCCTTTTCTCTTTCAAGCATATCTTCATATTCTAAGTTTAGATCTTTTTCTTCCTCAAGATCATTAAGAGATGACTTGATTTCTTAAAAATCTATTTCACACTCATTAGACTTAAAGTCCCAACCTTTAGGTTCCATTGCTTCTAGATCTGGGTCTGGTGCAAATATATCATTATCCATCACTTCAGATTCCATGTGTTAAAGTGGATGATCTACCTCAGCGGTTAAGCTTCTCAAAGGTACTTAGCTTTGATACCAATTGTTGAACACAATAGGGTGCTGAGAGGGGGGGTGAATCAGTACACTTAAAATTTTTAACCAACCATTTGCTAATAAAGTTGAATGATTTTGAAAAAATGAAAAAAAACATGCAATTCAAGAGTTAAAACATAACACTAGTGTTTCTATGTGGAAAAGCCTAAAACAGGGAAAAACCACAGTGACGATAAGCTCACAATATAATATGCTCACTGCAAGAAGTATTACTTGACATTGTTTTAGGGCTTGAACCCAAGGAAGCTACTACTCCCTGATTTACAACTTTGATTTAGGGTTACAACCCAAGGAAGCTACTACTCCCTGATTTACAACTTTGATTTAGCATTACAACCCAAGGAAGCTACTACTCCCTAAATGCTCAGCTCACTACTGTTACAATGACAATATAGATCTGAGGACTGCTATGGAGAACACATCTGTTGTATGCTAATGGTGTAGTCTACTATTCTTGCTTAATACATATCTTCAAATTGATTTTGTGCATTTCATATCTCCCTCTACTCTGCTATATTCATATTCACCTTAATTCATTTCAAATTAATTATATCTTTTATATATATCCTCTGCAACACCTTGAAACATTGAATAGGTCGGTATCAAGAACAATATTGAATGTAACGTGTAACTTGTCACTAGTCAGCCTCAACACATGCAAAATGATAACAAACTTGTTGTGGACCTTAGGATAGTATGAAAAACATCAAGACACATTATTCCATACCTTCTACACTTGGAGACACTACTCAGGAGTCCCTGCATGCAATAGGTACTTAACTAGTTGGCTCATACTGCTTAGCAATGTTGACTGTTCATTTCTCAACTACCGGGGAGAAGCCAAAAACTCAATGCAGACCAAGGATTCGATCAAACATTCACTCAACAAAATCCATACTCCTTGTAGAAGAAGTATCATACCAAAATGTGTATCTGCAAGATATGAAATATATCTATCTGTAGAGAACAGGGTCTTTTGGACCTTATGTAATGCTTCACAACCCAAGATATGATGTTGCGGTATAATGAAGAGCCTAAACCCTTTTAAGAATGATCATAGACATCAATGTATGCCACTTACTAGATCAACACACCTTTTTCTAAAGTTTCCGGAGAAATTCAAGAATGACTTAGGTACTTAGAGTTCTAGAGGACAGGTATACTTACAACTTTACTTACAACCATGATACTTTGATGCGGTACCAGAAAATGAGAATTATCTATATGCAAATCATACCTTATATACCTTAGACCATGTACTACCTCTGCACAAGCTTTGATAATAGATTTATATATGTTTTGATAGAGCTTAACTTGTGCATTCAGACTCCGGAGAACATTGTGATGCTTCTATCACTTGAGCATTATCTTTGCAGACCACCAGAGCACTTTAAATTTCATCATAGCATATGTCATAAAAATCTAATTCATTCCTTAGAACCACATGACAAATAAATCTCTTCCAGAGAAATGCGGAGCATTCAATTGTCTCCCTATTACTGCTATTCTCTGTCTGGGTGATGGCCGATGTGCTATCCTTTGTAACTTTTCATGATGAATATGTGAGAGGATGAAACCTTGGATATATCATGTTAATAAATGCAAGAGGCTATTTTTAGAACCGCAAGGCAAGATCTTTCTTTGCAGAGAAGTGCAGACCAAATCAAGTTGACTCTGCCTTAGAATGTACACTGTGAATGCCTTAGACACTTTTCTACTTCTTACCCTTGAGTGCGGTATTCCCAACTGATGAGATATGTATGTGTGTATGTAGGAATCATGTAAGGATATGAGTGTTTACCTCTACATCATGTTCAAGCCCAAAACTAATTCATACGTATACTATTTTCTCTTCTCCCAGAGATTTTTCTTAACCATATTGATTCTTTCTTGTACAAGTATGTCTATACACTTCCATCTATTATATTGACATCAATGACAACACATATTGCCAACAAGCTTTTCTTAAAATCTAAGTTGCTTGAACACTAGATAATAATAGTTATTAATATATTTTTTCATAGCATAGAACTAGCTCCAGGTCTAGACTCCTAGAACTCTATATATCTACATAAAATTTTACCTAGACTACCCTTAAGAGTTGGCATGTGTGAGGAGCAGACAATCTTCAATCATTGTGTTACTTTTGGACTTCTAACATGCTTGAAACCTTTATAATAATATTTATTACCTGCTCAAACATGACAATAAGAATTAAAAAAAATGGATCTAATAATTATTTGACAAACACTCAAACTGTTATAACCATCCATTTCTTATGGAAACATTTGCATTAGAATTCTTTCCTAGGCATCATATAAAATACAAACAATGCAAATCACAAAATATACCTCTTACTAGTTGCACCTTTAGTCTTAAGTCCCATCTAAGACATAATTTGCAACACCTACCCCTTATCCACATCTTGTTCCATCTCTGGCCAAGATTAGTTTCTGGTATTGTATTTGATGTGCATATTAATTGGTATTAGTAATTGATGTGCAAATTTCCATCTTATTATGGAGGTCGAGATATTAATTTGTGAGATGAGTACATTATTGCTTGTCCTTCTTAACTTTTGTTAAGTTATCTTATGGTTATACTAGATGAAGCTTGCACTGCTGTATTATATATTTGTAGGAAAAATAAGCTAGGAGATAAATGAATCTTTGGTTATGTTAGTGAGTCTTGAATGTTATTGGTTGTTCTATGAAATAACTTTGATATTGCAAAATTTGAGGCAATCTTGCCATATTCCACCCCTCTTTAGAACTTAAAGGGGAATTTAAATGAGAATCTAGATCTTAGTTTTTATTTTTAGCCAGTGTGAATAACTGATAAGCTTACATATTTACTCATGCTTGGGAATTAAAATTATAATAAATAATAAAAAACCATTTCTCTCCTTTATTTCATCCTTACTTGAATCTAGTATAACATGACTACTACTACACAAAGTCTATGTACTTCTTGTCCACAACAGTAAAGTATTTAGGAGTTTTAAAAAGGAAGTAGTTGCGTAAGTGATTTAATTAATGTTTAAAATTGAAAGATTCTAAGAAATTATTATGTGTTTTCTTTCAAAAGAGGTAGATGAACCTTAGATCTTTGTTCCTCTTATTTTGAGTAGATTAGTGAATTGAATATATGTTTGTAAGAATATCAATTTATTTATGGAAATGCAATATAGCTAGATCATTCATGCTTTTGATGAACAAGTTTTAAGAGAAGGTTGTTGGTGTCTCTTGAATGGTTCAATTGCATGATGTAGGAAGAGATAATGTAGAGGTTTAGTTAAATAATAGTTAACTTATATATTGAAGCCTAGTTGATTTTTTGGATTGTGGAAAAGATTGTGTTTGATGATGAACCTTGTGTGTTTTTATGTGGGTGTCATGTGATATTCTTGACCTCAAGCTATTTTCTTTTGTCTTTTAATTGTGTGGAATTGTAAAATTGAGGATATGTGTGTAAAGATGCCAAATGTTGAGCTTATTGCATTTTTATTGGACAACTAAGATGAGTTGAGTAGTCCAAGTTGTGGAACTACAAAGTCTCTGCACAATACGTAGGCAAGGCCATTTGGGATGAGCCCTTGAGGCATAGGTTGGCCCTTAGGACCTATCTTAGTGCAGTCATGGTTAGGAGGGTCCACAAAGTGAATAGTCTAGACTATGCAGCAAGTGTAAACACAATGGAAGCAACTCAAATATACAATGCAAATGTAGATTCAATCATTCAGTATATCATAGATTCAAAATACAAACATTCCAGCAACATGCGGGCTTATAGATTAGGGCTCACAGGCTTGATTCTCTAGTTACAACATATGCGCAAGATATATATTGAAGCACTTTACATAACAAAATCCTAAGATTACAACTTCATATTCTGATTCACTACTTTCCTAGGCATCTATTACATGATTATATATCATCTCCAGATCAAAAGATTCCTCCACATTGGCCAAATAGATTAAAAACTCCAATGAAAGAGATGTAACATGTGTACACAAATAGGTCAGACCTAAATAGATGGAAATCCTCCACAAGTGAATGGAATAATGTGCAGATCTCAGGGAAGGTTAGCCATGTCCCAAAGTATCTTGATTGATATGCAATTCAGCTCTGCAAGTCATGAAAATGCTCTGTAAGTCTTCTCCTTTAGTTGATTGTTGGAGACTCTCTAAATGCTCTATTCTTGAGAAAACAATTGATCTTCTTATAGTGGTATCTTTCTAGAAAATGATCTAGATGATCTGAAATTTGGATATGATGTGCATGAAGATGTCTAAATGCTATGTCTATCTCCACAAGGTCTGAAATGAAAATGCAACAGAATGTGGACCTATCTACTGAAACTGCTTCTGACTGAATGGGCTGTACTGAATTGGGAAAATGAAAGGAACAAAATGAAATGCAAATATTTTTGGTTGATGCAAGATTGCTTTTGAACTAGGGATGCTCCTGCATCAGACACCTGAGGTTGTTGAAAAAGTGAGTCCCTCACTTTATTGGGGCTAGAGGAAAACCAAGGCGGTCCACCTTAGCCTAAGAAATCCAAGATGAGTCTTCTTTCGGTCTGCCTTTCCACTTTACCAAATATTCCTTGTATTACTTTCCTCTCATGCTGCATCCAATTCTACTATCGAAGATGTCTTTAATTTGCTCCAGTGCTTGTTGTGGTAATGGCTTCTTCAAGTCCTCTTCAATGATGTCACTGAACTCTGCTTTATGATACTGATATAAGTCTGCAATGTCAAAAATAGGTGATATGCCCAATGTTTATGATAGCTCTACTTCATATGCATTTCCTGAATCAAACTTTCTGAGTATCCTACATAGTTCAATCTTCTTCATCTTCAACTTGTTATATGTCCCAACTAGAAATCTTTCTTTTCTCAGATATACCATCACTTCATCTCCAACTAAAAATTCTTTATGTCTTCCCTTCTCATCTGCTTGTTCCTTATACTTAATGTTCATCTTCTCCAAATGTTTCTTAACCTGATTATGTACTGTCTCCATGTGTCTTGCAAATTCTTCTTCTTTTGTGCTTTTTTTTCCTCCATATTGATATCTCTCAACTCTGCTACTCCTCAGGGTTAGTTCCTATCACAATATCAAATGGTGTTTCTGATACTCCTATTCACTAAATTATTATAGGCAAACTCTACTTGTGATAGAATCAAATCCTAATTTCTTGCCTTCTCTCCAACCAAACATCTCAACAAGTTACCCAAACACCTATTCACTACCTATGTCTGTTCAACAGTGTGTGGATGAAATGTTCAACTAAACTTCAAGTTAGTCTTCATCTTCTTCCAAAGTGTCCTCCAAAAGTATCCCATAAATCTTGTATCTCTATCTAAAATTATGCTCTTAGGTAATTGATGCAATCTAATAATTTATTTGATAAATAGGTCAGCCACATGTACTGCATCAGTTGTCTTCTTACAAGGTATGAAATGTGCCATCTTTGAAAATCTATCTACCACTACAAATATTGAATCATGTCCTCTCTGTGTCTTCGGCAATCTCATTATGAAATCCATGCTTATGTCTTCTCAAGGTCTCTTCGGTATTATTAAAGATTTGTATAGTCTAGTATTCTGACTACTTCCTTTTACAACTTGACGTACTCTACAACTCTGCACAAACTTCCTAACACCCTTATATATCTGAGGCCAAAAGTAATTTTCACTCACTAAAGCCACTATCTTATCAATACCAAAATGTCTTGTCAATCCACCACTGTGCTTCTCTTTTATTAGATTATCTCTCATTGAACTCCTAGGTATGCATAACTTATTTCCTTTGAATAACATGTCCTCTTGAATGAAATAATCCAACCACTTACTCCTATCTATCATAACAGGTTCCTTACATGCTTTCCATGGTTCTTCAAAATCAATATCTTCCTCATACATGTTCTTCAACTCCTCAAATACTAACACTTCAACTCTCATCTCTGTCAACAAATTCCTTCTCCTACTCAGTGCATCTACAACTTTGTTTGATTTTCCACTCCTATGCTTCACTACAAAA
This sequence comes from Cunninghamia lanceolata, assembly GCA_027924645.1. Lineage (NCBI taxonomy): Eukaryota > Viridiplantae > Streptophyta > Pinopsida > Cupressales > Cupressaceae > Cunninghamia > Cunninghamia lanceolata. The sequence continues at coordinate 752,263 of BSBN01000248.1, read as the reverse complement.
GTGTAACTTTGCATGATCTCTACCCATCTCATGTGTCTATGATTCAACTCTCCTTGACTATTCAAATATTGCAAAGCTTGATGATCTGTATACAACACAAACTCCTTAAGCAACAAATAAAGTCTCCACTTCTTCAAGGCTTGAATTATGGCATAGAACTCCTGATCATAAACTGAATATCTTCTCCTTGCAACATTCAACTTCTCACTTAAATATGCTGTAGGTCTACCTTCTTGACTTAACACTACTCCAATTGCATTTCCACTTGCATCACAATCTACTTGAAATACCTTATTGAAATCTGGTAATGCCAACACAAGTTGCTCTGTTACTTTCTGCTTCAACAACTTAAAACTTTTATCTACTCCTGATGTCCACTTAAAGTCCTTTCTGTCACCTCTCATTATCTCTATCATAGGGTTACATATTGAAATAATTTTTTTGATGAACTTCTAGTAGAAACTAGCTAATCCATGAAATTATTTAACTTCTCCAAGACTCTCAGGTGTAGACCACTCAACAATTGCTCTAAATTTCTTAGGGTCCATCTTCAATCCTTTTGTAGAAATCACAAATCCCAAGTATACCAACTCTTCCTTCATGAAACTACACTTCTTGATGTTTATCACCAATTTCTCTTCTCTCAGTCTCTGCAATACTTGTCTCAAGTGCCATAAATGTTCTTCTTTTTTCTTAATGAAAATCAAAATATCATCCAAATATACAATAACAAACTTACCCAAGAACTTCATTCATCAATCTCATGAAAGTACTCGGTGCATTAGTCAGTCCAAAAGGCATCACTAACCACTCATACAATCCTTCATTTGTCTTAAAAGCAATCTTTTATTCATCTCCTTCTTTAATTCTGATATGATGGTGTCCACTCTTCAAGTCTATCTTTGTAAAATACTTTGCTTGACCCAAACAATCCATAATGTCATTCATCCTAGGAAATGGAAATCTATACTTAACTATGATCCTGTTGATTGCTCTAGAGTCTATACACATTCTCCATTCTCCATCCTTCTTTGGTGCTAGCACTGTAGGTATGGTACAAGGACTCAAACTTTCTCTGATCAAACCTTTCTTCAACAACTCATGTACCTATCTATTCAATTCTTCATTCTTTGTTGGTGTCATTTTGTGTGCTACGTTGTTAGGCAAACTAACTCCAGGTATAAGATCCATGTGATGAATATACTCCTGATTGGTGGAAACCCTTTAGGTACATTATCTGATATGATATCTTCATACTTTGTCAACAACTCAGTTATCTCCTCAAGTTGTGATTCTTTAGCCTATGTCTTTAGGTTTTGAGGTTTCTTAGGAATCAAAGCATAACACATATTCTCATGTCTCAAACCATCTAGAAATTTCCTTCCATCAACCAAACAAATTCTAGCATTCCCACATACTTCACTCTTAGGTTCATCTTCCAAAGGAATCAAAGTAATTCTCTTTCCATTTGATGTTATAGTATATGTATTCTTTCTCCCATCATGTATAGATTTTCTATCATACAGTCATGGTCTACCTAATATTATATGAAATACATCCATAGACATGATATCACATAATACTTCATCATGAGAAGATCCAATATGAAATTTCACCAAACATTGTTCACTCACCAATACCTTATGATCATCCCAAATCCATGCTATCTGATATGACTTAGGGTGTTTCAATCTTTCCAACTTCATCTTAGTCATCGTCTCCTCTAAAAACAAATTATCAGAACTACCACTATCAATTAGAACTTTGCAACATTTGCCTCCTGATTTGCATATGGTTCGGAACAAACTTTTCCTCTGCGGTGGTTCTTCATTGGTCTTTGATTAAAATAGTGCTCTCCTCATGACAAGTGGTTCTCTTTTCTTAGGTTTACCAACTAAACTTGATGATCCAACATGTTCTTATTCTACATAAGCTACTCTTCCACTATTCTTTGTATTATTGCTTGTACTTCCTTGATTACATTCAAATGCTCTATGTCCTTCACCCCCACACTTAAACAGGTACCCCTAAATGTTCTCTTATCAAATCCTCTTCCATCTCTTCTGTACCCTTCACTCCAGTATGAACTAGGGTTTCCTCTGTAGCAAAAAGTTTTGTCATCTTTCCAGTATGCATTATTTTCTCTATCTTCCTTCTTGAATGTGCTATCTTGCCTTCTCTGCTCCACAAATGATCTTTCTCCTCTGGAAAATGTTCTACCTCTTTGAAATTTACCTCCTCTACCTCTATGTATATTCTCATGCTTCTTGTTCAACTTTCTTTAGCTTTTAGGGTAAACTGATATGCTTCTTCCAATGTTGTCATCCTTACCAAACTCAATTCTTCTTGAATATTTAATCTTAGTCCATTGATGTATCTAGCCACTTTCTCTTTGCTTTCTTCACTATGTCCTATCCTTATAATCATCTTATAAAATTCTTCAGTATACTTGTTGACGATTAGGATTGCACCCATTATGTAGAGCTGTGAAACTTAGCAATCCTGTGTAACATGGGACCAAACTCGGGCTGTGGGTGACCTATGGCAAGCTTGAACCTCCATATTATGGGTTGGTTCCATTAAAATATTTAATTGGATCTATGACTTTGATGTGGAAAAGGGTTAAAAGGGCTACTAAAACACTAAAATTGTAATATAAAATATGGTGATGCACCTAAAATTGATGGAAAACTTGACAATCTAACTCACACTAAATCTTAGAAAATCTACCCATACAAAGCACTTTTAGCAATTTAACCACAAAAATGATTCTAAGGGATGCTGGAAAAGATTTTCTTCCTAAAGGAAAAGGGTTTTTCACAACAAAAAAGAGAAATTTCTCCAATTGCACAGCCTAAAACCTGTGATTTTCAATGCTATGTAACACATGCAAGTACAATTGAGACAATGATTTTAAAGGTTTTGATATTTAAACACAATAAAATCTCATCAAATCATTCACAAAAGTTGCATTAATGGAAAGGTAGACACTTGATTCAGCTGAAAAATAAAGGAACAATTGCATAAAAAGACAAAGTATAGAACCTGTAACCTGTTGTAATATCTATAAATCTTCAATAATGAGTTACAAAACCTTCTTTCTCTCTCAAAGTGTAAAGAGCAAAAAAGGCAAGAACTAGAAAAACCTAAGTTTTTCTTACAATATATAATCTACTCTCCAAGAGACCTAGAAGGGTCAACTACAATCAACTGCCTCTAAAATAAGCTCTCCAAATTGATCCATGAGCAAACAATGAAATGCCTAAAAATTAGGGCCAAAACTGTCCCAAAATGAGCAAAAATAGCTCCAAACTAATCCTCTCTATGTGTTTGACCAAAAAGTTGACCAAAACTCTCCAATTTGTCCTCTAAAACATGCAAAAGGACTCCAAAGTCTTTAGTTAACTCAACTCCTCCAATTTTACATGATTTTGTATTGCAAATGATGTGGGCAAGGAATAAAGTAATTTTGAGATAATTACTCTATTATGAGTTACACTTTGTCTTATCTCTATGATTTTACAACTTGTGACAAAATAATAAAGTAATTTATAAAATATTACTTTATTACTTGTTTACATTTATTTTCAGTTGCAAAAACATGCAAGAATGGATAAAAAGCAATCAACACCTTATCTATCCCTTTTAATTTACATAATTTGTATAATTGCATTTAGCAATGATGCCAAGAGAACTAGGTCATCATGCATGCAAAAATAAAGAATATCTTCCTCCTTATGCCTTTGCATGCATCAAATAGATCTCCTCATGCAAAAATTACATTATGCATTATTAAAAAAAAAAATGCATCTATTACAACCTTATAACTCCCATGCATGCTTCATCAATGCAATACCTAGTACTTATTTCTCCATGCAATCATACATCATACACATGTATACAACCTTATTACTCCATGCAAGAAGAAAATAAATCACACATCATATGTGCATACAAGGTATAAAAGTATACCACCTTATCACTCCATGCATCATGCATACTAGATCACCTATCTTTGCCACCTTTGACTTCACATTTGCATTTTTACCTTATCACTTACCTTATCCATCATCTTTTTTTTTCCTCCATAGCTTTGTATTAATTCCCTTTGTTAACTTTTAACAACATATGTATTTTCCAAAAAATGAATAAGGCATTTCGACCTTATCTCCATGTTGTTGATTTGTATGAAAATATAAAAGGAAACAAGGCCTAAAGCCTTAGCTTAACATGATTTCCTTGTTTTGACTTTTGCAAAGAATATCAATGAAAAACAAAAGGAATCCTAGCCTCAAGGGCCCCTATGGCATTATCATTAGGTCTTAAGACTTTAAAAGTCTTGACCACAATGGAGAAAAGTTAATGATTCATGATTTGGAAAGTCAAAAAAAATGAGAAAAGTGGGAAACCACCATCGACCAAAAAGATATTTCAACCCTAAAATACATCATTTAGTTTTGCTATTCACTCGAACTTTCTTTCTACCAACTCCATGCTTGGCTAGGGTTTGATGGTCTTTCACAGCTTTTTGCAACTTCTGAGAGGTCTTCTTGATGGATTTCCTCTGCATTTTGGCATAAGAATGAAAGGTGAGCTCCTCTGTGTTGATTTTGAAGACTTTTTACTAAGTTTCCTATCTGATTTCTTCACTTGGGCCGTGGCCATATGGTTTTCTCTAGGCCTTTTATGAGTCCTACATTCCATTTTCTCACTATGGTTTCTTTATTCTCTGCATTCCTCCTTTCTAGAGACTATCTTCATGCATTTTTTTACAGTTAAAAAAAAAACCCAGGTCGGTGGCCTATGGCTTCTCCTCCATTGCAAAACACAAGGTAAGCTTTCATTCTTACTCCACCATTCGTATCTCTTTTGACTATATCTTTCATTCTGATAACAGTTTTAACAAAAAGATACGGGTATGTTACATTTTTGAAGGAAAAACTCTTCCTTTCTACAACCATGACCACTATATCTTCTTTCGTTGATTTATCTTCTTCTGCATACCTGAAAATACAAGGGTTTGAAAATATGTTGTAAGTTTACGTTTTCATTGAAGAAAAACCTCTTATCCAATCATGGCCATACTATTCTCCTTCTTTTCTTCGTTTCTTTGAAAAAGAAAAAGACCCATGATACAATGTAGCCTGTGTCACTTTTGAAAGGTTACTCTGGCTCATTCGGCAAAAAGAAGAAACACACCCTCTGTAAATTTGAAGAGAAACAAAAGGGTTTCAAAAAAATGATATGCGTTTCGTAAATTTATTGTAGAAATCTCTCCCTCGGCCACTGCCTATTATTCTTTTCTCTTTTTTGTATCTGTTTCTTTCATGGCAACAGTTATCTAATTTTTATGAAGAGATAAAAGAATACTATCTTTTTATCTTTCTGTATATCTGGAGTTCTTTGTATAAAAACCCGTATTGGTTTTACCCTATGTTAAGAGCTTCTCCCACTTTCTATCTTTCTGTGGCTTTATTATGCAAAAAAGTGATAAGGGTTTGCAATAATGTTATATTCTGGTGACAATACAAACTAGGCATCATCATTTTTCAAATGCAGAAAATAAAGACACTTACTATTCTTTTGTTTGCAAAACATTTAACTAAAATCTTACCATCAGGGGCTACTCACTCTTTCTCTTTTGAGAATGCAAAGAACACACAAAACTCTTCATTCTTTAAATGTCTCTCCTTTTGATGTATGAAATAAATGGCCTAGATTTAAACACTGTATCCTCTTCTTCTCTGCATTTGATACATCTGATGTAGTAGTAAACTCCAATGTTTATGCTTCTTCTCCTTTTGTATGGCATGAACATTCTAAATTGTTCCTTGTATATGATACCTCCTGTAGCTTTATTATTCATGGTTGTATTCTTACATGATTGTTCCCTGTATATGCTGTTCCATTTTATTGACTTGTACTATACCTTTCATATGTTGATGTTATACTTCTTGTCCTTCATACTAGTTGTTCATTACTCTTCTTTGTACTTCTTCATATGAATATGGCTCATAATGTCATGATAACAACATATGATGGCAATATATGATGTCCTTGCTCTTGCTTATTCAATTCTATAGCATGTCTATTCATTCCTATTTGTATGGATGTACTTATTCATGATATAGGATTTCCACATCACACCTTAATTAAAACAAGAATGGAACAGTACCTTGTGTTTTTGCATGTGTCTTGGTACTTGGTAGTGAACATGTTGCCCTCTTCTCTGCATCCTGTTAATAGTATCTCTTCTTTTGTTGATGTATCATATTGGAGCCTCTATATGTTAAGACAAGGTTTAAGGTATTCTTTCTGGTATCTTCACTGAGTATGACATAATGTATACCTTTTCCTGTCCTTGAATAAGTTGATACATTATGATATTGATATTATATTGTGGCATTACTTTTGCACCTTGCATATGATATGATCTTGATATTCTCTTGATCTTGATGACTGTATCATAATAAGCTATTCCATTATGTTGATAACTGAGAGGGGGGGGTGAATCAGTTATCCTAATTATTTCTTCTTTTGAACTTTCTTATTAATCAAAGCAGCATTGAATTAAACAAACAAACATTACCATGAAATGAGAAACACATGACACAGTATTTTTGATGTGGAAACCCGGTTAAGGGAGAAAACCATGGGGTGATTAACCCAAAGATTATTCTCTGTTAGAAGAATAAGGAATTACAAAATGGCACTTGCCAATTAGGGCTCACTGCCCAAGCACACTGCTCACAAAGAGGCACACTGCCTACAAGGAGACACACTGTCTACAAAAGAATGTTATACAATACTTGTACTGATTGGAAGCATCTACATATGCTAGAGTTTAGTTCCGGTTAGGCTCAGTATACTGATCTGCTGCACTTCATCTTTCCTCTACTCTTTATTCTGCTTTCCTTTCACATACTGGATCTTTCTTACTGCTTCTGCACTGCTCTACACTTATTTGCATACACCATACCACAACTGCACTTTTCACAACAAAATCCATCCTCTATTTATATCTACACTAGTGATTTCATTATCTTTCTAGTCGGCACCTAGAATAGTCTATCTTCTCACAAACTCTGTTCTATCAGCTGAATCCTTGCATATCAGGTAATGCGGATCAAGCATATACTTGTAGATGTCATTATTCATGTCGACCAAACATGATTCATACCTTCACAACCTTTACCATCAACAGTAACACATCCGAAAAATAGTCTGATACTCTGTCAGTCAGTTCTTCCTCTGTTCTCACTGTCTCTCAGGAATCCAGTACTCAACTATTCATATCTTTTTCCTTGTCCATCACCGGAGGCTAAATCCTTGGAATATACTACTCAAGGTAGTCCTCTTGACTTCCCCAAATCTGCACTGCACCAAGACACTTCCTCTGGGAGATCCAGACCAATCTGTCAGACCTTGCCACATGCTCTATTCTTGTTCACCAGACCACAACAATCTTCATTCTGACTTCCGGTAGAGACACACCATGACTTGCGGATATGTGGGATGACCTTTGTTGCCATCAATGACAACAACCATGAATACATATAGTGTCTCTTGCCAACAATCTCCCCCTTTGGCATTGATGGCAACACTTAGTGAAAAATGACTAAGTGTTTACACTGTGCTCCCCCTTGGCTGATGCTCTAACTTTATATACAATTTCCAGAACTCCCCCTTAGTTGGATTCCTCATTTTTCACTGCTCCTCACTCCCCCTTTGACATCAATGGAAAAGGGTAGGGTCCGCACACCAAAATTTGCAAAAATTTACTATACTTAGCCGCATATTACATACTCACATAAACTGAAGAATGTCTGCAAAGGATGTCTTCAATTGGACCAGTTCTATAGCCCAACTTTGCTTCATTCTATCCAAAATTGAAATGTGACCACTCAACAAAAATGCAAAAGCTTCTGACTTTATAGTTTGTCCTGTTCCGCTTTTATTTTCTTATCAATTTCTACTGTTGCCTTTGACCAGGAGATACAAAATTTGTAAATGTCACCACCATCCTTAAGAGCATTTTCTAAGCTCTTTATTCCAATACTCATATTTCTCCTATCATTAGAGATTAATCCTAGTACTTCTGAAAATCTTTTATCCAAAAATTCCTTCCGGACCTTTTCTTCAGCTAATTTTTCTAGAGAATCAAAATGTGTATCAACACTGCTAACTAAGGTTTTGAGATTACCGGAAGAGGAGGCTGTCGGATCTATCTGGACTGATGGCATAATCTTTTCAAGCACTTCGAAAGCAGTCTCTATCAACTCACAGTCTTCCATATGAGACTTTAGGAGTTTTTCATTTGCCTTAGCATTTGCAAATGAAGCTATCTTCATTGTCTGTACCGGAGAGAGGGAGTCAAAGTTGAATGGACCTTTTAGAAGCTCCGGTTCATCAATCTCTATTGTTTCTTGGCTCAGAAATTTTTGAATAGTTTGTGCAGTGTCTCTTGCCAGAGACAGATGTTTCTTTTCTTCTGCAGTTCTGTCCTTTGGAATCTTTTCTCCTTCCACATTCTTACCACTTTCAGTTGTGGTTTTCTCTGTTGGAATCTTCTCTTTCTCTGCATCCTTGGTGCTGTCAACCTCTTTTTCTTTTACTGCTGCTTCTTTCTCCTATAATTTCTCTTCTTCTTGGGATCCGAAGACTGTAGGGGAAGCCAGAGGAGAGATGTTAGTCTGTTCAAGGACCACTTCTTCCAGAGCAGATGATTCCAAGTCCACAGCTATTTCTGCACCTAAGTCCTCTACAACAGGAAGATTAAACCTTTTGAAGGCCTTCCGGAGGATCTCTTCTATCTCTATGGCCACCTTGTCAGTCTCACCAAGCATGAGTTGATTCATTCTTGCTTTACTCCTGAACTCATCTTTGCAGTCTTTGAATATTATGTTCATTGTCTTGGGATCAATTTGAGGATATAGCTAAATAGCTATCTGCTCCTGGATCTCAAGATCTTTTGCCTGAGCATTATTCTTTCTTATTTCTAAATCTTTTTCTAGGCTTTTAGGAATTAGAGATATGATCTCAATGAAAGCCTTATTGTATATGTTCAGATACTTGATTGTGGCTTCCTGCAGAATCTTTTGGTCAGCTTCATTGTAGTCATCATAGAATTCAGTCATTGGTTAAAGGTTTCCATCCACCGTGACTGACTTGATTACACTCTCTAGAGACAGGGTGGGCTTTTCAACAAATACCTCTGCCATTTCTTCCTTGTCTTGGCCTGTGGAGGGTTTATCGGATCCTTTCTTCTTCTGCTTCTTTATTTCTTTTACTCCCTCATCTGACTCAGTTTCCTCTTCATCCTTTTGGCTTTCATAAGCCCTTGAGGATTTTGTCTTAGATCTTTTACCGGATGCCTGGACTTCTGGTTTTGAGCTTTTGGTTCTGACAGGTGTAGATCCTTTTGATGATCTGGTCTGGGTTGAGGTTTCCACTGGAGCACTTTTCTTGCTTTTCTTTTCTGCCTCTTTCTTTTCTTCCTCAACCTTTCTTCTCTTTTCCCGGTTGGCATCAAGTGCCTCCTTTGGGATGCCTAGGCCTTGAGCAATATGCTCTACTTCTTTTCTCACCTTCCTCTTGATCTCTGGTTCTCTGAGTTCAACATGGATTTTTATACTTAGTTCCTCAAATGTTCCAAACCTTTCTGCCTTTGGATCTTTAGGCTGACTAAGCATGTGTTGAACATGCAGCTCCACTATCTGTTCATCCACTTCATACCCCATGGGCATGATCCACGCAGTTCTTGGTTCAACTGCCTCCATTAGACACTGATCTGTTTCTACCATAAAACATACTGTGTCTTTGTAATTTTCAACAAGAGATTGGGGTATTCTTTCTCTTGCATGCATCATGCTCTGGAAGTTCTTGAAATATCCCCATAGAGCTATTTTTCTTGCTTTGGCATCCCCAAGTCCATGCAAATAATCTCTGATTTGGATGGCAACTGGTCTGTCATTCTGCCATATCCATCCACTGGATCCAGGAAGCTCATTCATTTAATAAAAGAAGAGACAAAGGTTCAAATTGCCATACTTGAAGGAGTTTTTCTTGTCCTTCTTGATCTTCTGCAGATTTTCAAAAAGTTGGTTTACAAGAAGCTCACACAAGTCATAGTCTGCATTCTCCTTTAGCATTTGATAAGCTGTGTAAATTGCAGTTGCCAGTACTAAATTTTCCCTACTGGAGTGATAGATCTTGTAACCAATTATCATAGATGCAAATTTGACATCTGGTTCAGTGATGTCTTCAACTGTCATAGCTCTCTTATCAAACTTAGATATGGTTGCATCACTAACTGTCTGATTTTTGACAGACTTGAGAACAGGTAATCCATCGGATGAGTGCAGACCGGTTACAGCCCTAATTGCATCTTTGGTGATCTTGAAGGGCTTGTTCAACCATAGGAAGTTGTCATGCACTCTACTTAGTACATATCGGACCCATTCATCTTCTTTAAAACAGGGGAAATGGATGCACTGTGCAAAGTGTTTATCCCGGATGGCTTTGTACTGAGGTTTAATCTCAAAGGAGTCATCTATCAACTGTTTGTGATAGATATCCATCAATTTTGATTCTCCAAAGTCTTCAAAATTCACATGAATGTAAACCCTAATGTCCTCCGTATGCAATACACCATGCGAAACACTAGAGAAGGCTCCTAGTGGATCTACCTCCAAAGATTTGTATGGATGTTTCTTGAATGTGGGGCGAGGTCTATCAGAGATTTTAACTATATTCGGAGTAGCCATTTTTTTTAAAGATTTGCAGTTAGATATTGAAAACGGAAAATACCTTATGCGCCTTCGGTTACACGAAGTGGTTGAATTGATTTCTGTATGTAATGACTTCTGCAGGAGATCTTTGGTGAGTTTGATGAATCTTGTTGCAGAGCTCCACTTTTCGCTTCTTCTTGAGTGCAGAATGAGCAAGTGAATTATGAGAAATCCCTTATATTGCTCCACAAACCCTAATATCTTATGGCAATAAATGCTCGACCTACATTATTCTGGTTTGCCTTATTCAGATAGCTTGGAGTACCGGATCAGTCCTGATCTATGAACATCATACGGATCTTCCAATCATGAACAAATCAAGATGACACATTACAAGAACATCCCAAACACTCTGTCCAATCCGCAGAATAAGACAATGCACTTCCGGATCTCTCTGGACCCTTTTGTAATCCTCTGTCATTTCGGAGCATCTCCCGGAACAGGTCTTACTTGATCGATCACAACTTCTTTACATCTTCATGCAGACCTCTAAAATCTTATCTGGATCATCTCAAGACTTATATCTTTAAACCCTTTACTCCGCATCTTGTGCCACATCCGGCACCACTTGATTGGCTGGGGGAACAGGATTTTCTTTGAGTCTCCCCCTGAGCCAGAGCTCACTTTTTAATTTCCGAAGGGAATATCAGCACCAAAGTCTGGTGCGGATCCAACTTCTATATTCTTTGAACTTTTCTTCACGCAAATCTTGTTCATCTGATTCCTAACTTTATCCGCATTCATCTTTTGTTTACCCTTGTCTTGATTCTAATTATACATCGGACCTCTTTTGTCCTGATTCTTACTTCTGCAGACTTTAGCATTATGACCAAACCTATTACAGATTTGGCAAATAACATTTCTTTGCATATTTGACTGATAACCTCTTGATCTGCATTGATTAGCCATATGACCTACTCTATTGCATGCAAAGCATCTACCATTGAATGATTTGTTTACTTGCATATTTCTGCATTCATGAGATTTGTGTCCATACCTTTTGCAGTTAAAGCACTATCCGGAGAAGGATGAATTAATCTGATTCATTCTCTTTCTGCACTGATTAGCTTTGTGACCAAAGTGATTGCAGCTGTGGCAGTATCCATTGAAGGATGGATATCTTTGAGCATTGGGCTGTCTTACCGGAGGTCTTCTAGGCCTATTCCTTGGATTTTCTGATCCAAAATTCTTTTGACCGGATCCAGAGCTTTCTCCTTTCTCATATCCCAAACCATACTTGTCATCTGTCCTCTTTTGACTTCCAAGAAGTACTTCAAGTTGGGTAGAACTTATCTTGAATTTTTCTTTATATTCATTTGTTGTTTGAAGATCTCTTTTGAGAGAGACAATTTGATCCTCAAGTTTTTCTTCATTATCTTTGGCATCTTCAAGATTAGATTCAAGATGTCTAATAATCCTATCCATCTGGTGGCATTCTTCTGATTTCTCTTTAAGAGATTGTCTTAGATTGTCTTCAGCTTTTCTTTTTTCTTCAATCTCTTGAGTAAACTTTATAGTTCCTGATTCCATTTCATGTCTTAACATAATGACTTCTTTTGATAACTTTTCACATAACTTAGTTTTCTCAGTCAATTCTTCATTTGTATTGCTTTCTTCACTTTGTCTTGCTAATTGTTGGAGCAGCTCCTTTCTCTTTTTCATAGAGAGACTTAATTTGTCCTTTAGTTCTCTCATGAATTCATCAGCCTGTTTGAGTCTTTCCTTTAATTCATTGACTTTAGAGTTTGACTGTTCAAGATCCTCAAGGGCAGTCTTGAGTTGCTCCCTTAAACCATATGCATCCATTAGAACTCCCAGATCTTCCTCAAGCTGTTAGGCTCTATTAGGAGGAACTTAGCTCCGATACCAATTGTTGATAACTGAGAGGGGGGGTGAATCAGTTATCCTAATTATTTCTTCTTTTGAACTTTCTTATTACTCAAAGCAGCATTGAATTAAACAAACAAACATTACCATGAAATGAGAAACACATGACACAGTATTTTTGACGTGGAAACCCGGTTAAGGGAGAAAACCACGGGTGATTAACCCAAAGATTATTCTCTGTTAGAAGAATAAGGAATTACAAAATGGCACTTGCCAATTAGGGCTCACTACCCGAGCACACTGCTCACAAAGAGGCACACTGCCTACAAGGAGACACACTGTCTACAAAAGAATGTTATACAATACTTGAACTGATTGGAAGCATCTACATATGCTGGAGTTCAGTTTCAGTTAGGCTCAGTATACTGATCTACTGCACTTCATCTTTCCTCTACTCTTTATTCTGCTTTCCTTTCACATACCAGATCTTTCTTACTGCTTCTGCACTGCTCTACACTTATTCGCATACACCATACCACAACTACACTTTTCACAACAAAATCCATCCTCTATTTATATCCGCACTAGTGATTTCATTATCTTTCTAGTCGGCACCCGGAATAGTCTATCTTCTCACAAACTCTGTTCTGTCGGCTGAATCCTTGCATATCAAGTAATGCGGATCAAGCATATACTTGCAGATGTCATTAATCATGTCGGCCAAACATGATTCATGCCTTCACAACCTTTACCATCAACAGTAACACATCCAGAAAATAGTCTGATACTCTGTCAGTCAGCTCTTCCTCTGTTCTCACTGGCTCTCAGGAATCTGGTACTCAACTATTCATATCTTTTTCCTTGTCCATCACCGGAGGCTAAATCCTTGGAATATACTACTCAAGGTAGTCCTCTTTACTTCCCCAAATCCGCACTGCACCAAGACACTTCCTCTAGGAGATCCGGACCAATCTGTCAGACCTTGCCACATGCTTTGTTCTTGTTCACCGAACCACAACAATCTTCATTCTGACTTCCGGTGGAGACACACCATGACTTGCGGATATGTGGGATGACCTTTGTTGCCATCAATGACAACAACCATGAATACATATAGTGTCTCTTGCCAACACATTATTCATCTCTCAGGCACATGACTGTATCTTTCACATGTTTCTGGGTGTATGATGACATGACGACAAATCTTTTGTACTCTTTCATTCCATGTATGGCTCTTGTAGCCTGTTCTTCACATGGTCACTTGATAAGACTACTTCCATACTTTTCTATCATGATAGTCTTGGTTTTAACTCATCACTTAGTTGATTTTACAATTGTTACATTGTTGTTCCAATTGCATCTTATGAACTTTATGATATTTAATGGTAACTTATTTTTGACATGCATGATTGCACTCGCTATGCAGAGTTGTGAAGCTCAGTAATCCTATGTAACATGGGATCAAACTCAGGATGTGGGTGACCTATGTCGAGTTTGAACCTCCAGATTTTGGGTCGGTTCCCTTAAAATATTTAATTGGATCTATGACTTTGATGTGGAAAAGGGTAAAACGATCTTTCTGAAAGCAATAAAAACTGTAAAAGCTATGGTGATGCGCCTAAAAATGATGGAAAACTTGGCAATCTAACTCACAATAGATATCAAAAAATCTATCCACATAAACCACTTTCAGCAAATTGATCAAAAAAATGTTTCTAAGGAAGGTTGGAAAATATTTCTGTTTGAAGGAAAATGGGTTTTTCACAACATAAAAGAGATTTTCCAATTGTACGGCCTAAGACCTATGATTTTTAATGCTATCTAACATATGCAAGTACAAATGAGATAATGATTTTAAAGGTTCTGATGTAAAACACAATAAAGTCTCATCAAATCACTCATAAAAGTTGCATTAATGGAAAGGTAGATACTTGATTAAGCTAAAAAATAAAGGAAATAATTGCATAAAACAAAGTATAGAACTTGTAACCTACTGTAATCTCTATAAATATGCAATAATGAGTTGCAAAACCATCTTTCTCCCTCAAAGTGTAAAGAGCAAAAAAAGAAAGAACTAGAAAAACCTAAGTTTTTCCTATATAGTTTGCTCTCTCCAAGAGGCCTAGAAAAATCAAATACAGTCAACTGCCTCTAAAAATAAGCTCTCTAAATTCATCCACGAGCAAACAATGAAATCCCTAAAATTAAGGGCCAAAACTGCCCCAAAATGAGCAAAAATAGCTCCAAACTGCTCCTCTCTATGTGTTTGACCAAAAGGTTGACCAAAGCTCTCCAATTTGTCCTCCAAACCATGAAAAAGGCCCCAAAGTCTCTAGTTAACTCAACTCCTCCATTTTTGGATGATTTTGCATGTGTCAATATGTGGGCAAAGAATAAAGTAATTATTTGCATGATTACTCTATTATGAGTTTCAATTTGTCTAATCTCCTTGATTTTACAACTTGTGACAAAATAATAAAGTCATTTATAAAATATTACTTTATTAATTGTTTACAATTATTTATAGTTGCAAAATTATGCAAAAATGAATGAAAATAAAATAACACCTTATCTCTCCATCTTGGTTTACAAATTTTGTATGATTGCATTATCAATGATGCCAAGAGAAATAAGTCATCATGCATGCAAAAATAAATAATATTCCTCTCCTTATACATCCCATGCATTTAATAAGCCACCTCATGCAAATCACATTATGCATCATCAAAAGAATAATAAATGCATTTAATACTTTACATGATTTTGCATTACATGATCCCTATGCCTCCATGCAAAGAACAAAAACTTGCATCATATATGCAATACAAGGTATAAAATATACCACCTTATCAGTCCTTCATATCATGCCTCTTATTACTACTTCAACCCTTGCTATCACTTGACTTCATATTGCATTTACCTTATCTATTTACCTCCTTTGCTATCATGTATTTAAATGATTTCTTTTGTTTGACTTCAAAATCACATGAATCTTTGCAATGCATAAGGTATCTTGATTTTTGACTTGATCTCCATGTTGTATAAGGCACTTCAGCCTTTCTTTGTATAGTCGATCATTATGGAAAAAGGAACAAAGGTATTTAAACCTTACCTTGTCATGATTTACTTTTGACTTTGGCAAATAAAATCAAATGAAAAAGGTAAAAAGAATTTTGACCTCACGAGCCCCCTGTGCATTATCATTAGGCTTACAAGACTTAAAAGTCTTGACCACAACATCAGATAAGGTAATGATTTTCATTTTTTGAAGTCAAAAAAGAAACTGAGGAAAAAGAAAAGATCATTGACCAAAAGGAACTTGTGAACCCTAAAATCAATCATTTTTCATTTTGTATGACTTGAATTTTTTACTCTACAACTTCTTGATTGACAGCTAGGGTTTGGTGCATTCTCATCTTTGTCTGCAAATCTCGGGCTTCTTTAGTAAATTTTCTTTACATTTTCTGGCAAAAGATAGAAGGTGAGCCTCTGTGGTCACAAACCAAACTATTTTCTTGCTTCTCTGAGACTGTATCTTCACTTTTGGCCATGGCTACTTAGTTGTTTTTGAGCTTTTATGAGTCTTATTTTCCATTTCTTACTGTGGTTTTTGTGTTCTTCTATATTCCTTGTTTGGTGACTATCTTCATCTACAATTTTTTGAAGGTTAAAAAGACACAAGGACGACCTATAGCTTCCTCTTTATGCAAGAATATAAGGTAATGTTTCATCTTTGCTTCACCATTCATTTCTTTCAACTGTGTCTTTTGATACTGATAAGGGTTTTCAAGAAAATAACATGGGTATCTATTTTTTTGAAGAAAAAACTCTTCTTTGCAATGACCATGCCTATATATTGATTTCTTTGACCTTTTCTTCTTCTGCATATCTGGAAAAATCAAGGGTTTTAGGAAAAAATCTTATGGTTTTCACTTTAGTTGCAGAAGAAACTTTCTCTAGCTACGACCTATTACAATGTTTCTGCATTTTGACTTACTTACTCTGCAGACATATAAAACTCAAGGTTTTTTTTTAATATATTCAGTGGGTATGCATTTTGATAGAGAACACTACATTATTAGTTATGGCCATGACATTGTATCTTTTCTACATCATTTCCTTCTTCTTCAGACAAGAAAAACTTATGGCTTTCAAGAAAATGAAGTGGGTTTTTCACTTTGAAAGAAAACACCATCTTTTAGCTGTGGCCTTGACTTCTGTATCTTTTCCTTCAACCATCTTCTTCTTCTTCAGGCATGAACATAAGGGTTTGCAAAAATGAAGTCGAGGGCTTTACATTTTTTTAAGAACACCACCTTCTTGATTACAACCTTGACTGTATCTTGATTTTTTAATCTCTGCAAAACATGATCATTCAGGAAACACAAGCATTTTGAAATGTTGATATGGGTTTTCATTTTTTCAAAGAAGAAATACTCCTTCAGCCACGGCCAACTATCTGTATCTTCTTTTTTCTACCTCTTCTTTGTAGATATGAAAACTCAAGGTTTTCAAGAAAATATGATGAGGGTTTGTTACATTCTTGAAGGAAAAGGTCTGTGTTGGCCACGACTTGTACTATACTTTTCTGTATTTTCTATTTTGTGAAAACCCCATATGGGTTATTCTATTTTTAAGGCTTTCTTTACCTTTCCTTACACTATGAAAAAATGGTGATAAGGGTTTCAAAAAAGATAAGCATTCAAATTGACAAAACTGGACCTGTCCATTTTGAATATACAATAACCCTTTATTCTTGTTCATTTCTCCTTTTGTATTTGATATATGAAATAAATTGTACTTTTTGAACATTGTATCTTTTCTCTTTTGCATCTACACTTTTGAAATAACAGTATACTCTTGTCAAATGGATGCATAGAGATCTTCTTCATCTTATTTACTCTTCACCATTTTGTGGCTTTGTATATGGTTTTAGCTCTTTCTTTGATGGCAGCTGCTATAATAGGGCTTCTGAACGACCTCTCTATGATGCTAGTCCACTTCTCAGACCTCTAACAAAGTGTCCATCTTAACTTCATTTCAGGTTATATGATGCCTCTATCTTCATTTTTCACTTTGTTGTCAATTCAAGTATGCACCATTGTTAAGCTTTACGAAAACTTAACTACTTATTGAAACATGAAATCATTCTCAGATGTGGGTCTCCTTTCATAAGAACGAATCTCTAGAGTGAGGTGGTTCTCTTATGATTCCTAAACTACTAACTTGAGGGGAAAAGGGATAGAAGTCCATGTAACTTAAACTAACTCTGAAATCTAAACTGGATGAAGTTATATCATTCACAAGAAAATCTTCTAACATAAATCCTTACAACTCCACTGATAGTTACTCCTTAAGTAATTTGCAACAAGGTTTGGTGTCAAACACAAACTGTAACAGGAAAAACAACTAAATTTAAATAGTATTGAGACAAAATAAAGGACTGAAATAGTCACAATATAACATCATATCAAGACTACAAAATATGTGAAACAAGATGATTTTCTATTAGAACTGAAAGGAATACAATGCATGAAAAAATAACATGTGTGAGCCAACTGCTGTATACAACTCTGCAAGAGAGAAGAAACTAATGCTAACTGACTGACCCCCTCCCTAAAAAAGAATATCAACTATAAAGCCCTGCCAAAAGATCTCCTCCAAAGAAAGCTCAAAAAGTTCCTAAAAATAGATCTACAAACCCATTTTTGAGCTTAAGAAAAAAGCTACCAAAATAGCCACAAACTGCCTCCAAATTGCAAATAAAAGCTGCCAACTTGATCATCTAGGTGGTCCCCACCAAATTTGCATCCAAATCTATCCAATCTGCCTGATAAAAGTAATTTTTTTGTCCTATTATGATCAATTTCGCCTAAGAGAAAGAAACTACCTAAAGATAGTTAAACTTTAAAAGCAATTCATAATTTCATTACTTTAAAGTTAACTTTACAATGATATGGCAATTTTAATCGATATCCTATCCATATGATTTTTTTGCAAAAATAAGATGATATCTGGTTTATAATTTCACCAAGATATTTACAAGATATCACAAATGATTTTCTATAAAAATTATGAACTATTACACATGTTTGCAAAAAATAAATAAAAGCCTTAAAAGGCTTGACACCATCGACTCCAATGTCGATATTCTACCATCTTACCATTATCCATATGGCTTGAAATATGCCAACTCACTATCTCTATAGTGCCACCATGTCGCATTGACCCCCTTTGACCATGTCTTCATTCTCCATATTCTTGACATTCACAAAGTTCGTGTTTTGATCTTTATACATATATTGAAATATGTGAAGGAATAACAAAAATACATAAGTGGGAGATAAAAGACACTCGACCACATGCATTTGTCAAATGATACCTTGACTCCAATGTGAGTCGACCACCTATGAGATTAATACCTTGGCAGATTCTAAAAGCACAAGTCTTGAACACTCATGATTATGTCCACCTTGAATTTATAAAAATCAAACCAAAATGAGGAATGTGTCAGCCTCTCTGCTTCATTATCACTAGGAATCTTCAATCTTGAAGTTTTGACCATAGGAAAATTGGATAAGGTAAATTAAAAGCTTCAAATGTGACAAAAAGTCTCATTGGATTAGGGATTCACTTGTAATCCTAGCACACAAAAGGTTTCAGCCATAACTTCTCGAGCCATTTGGTCATTGCAAGTTTGAGAAGACATGCTCTGTACATTATTGCCGCCGCTAGTTCTCTATGGTTTTGAAAAAAAAACTTCTCCATTCTGTGGAGATCGTTGACTCTTCTGAGACTATTTCAGGAAACAAGATGAAAGGTAATCTTTTTCGCATTATCTCATCCATTCTTCTCCATTTTCCCCTCTGGCAACCGCCTTTATGCTTACTCCATATCAGTTGTTTTCTTGATTTATTCATCTTTAAATGGCAATTTTGGCATGGTCGAGGCCGCCATACACAAATTTGACCATACAAGAAACCCTCATTTCTTAGCATGCTTGATGATGAGGTCCTGTGGAATGGAATTGAAAGGTAAGATTTTGGACCTCAAAACCATGGTTTTTCGCTGTTTGCTTATACCCTTTTTTCATTCTTCATTTTCTTGCAAATCCATATAAGGCTTTTTACTTCATTCTTCTGCAGCTTTATAGTATATTTCTTTCACCTGGGCCGTGCATAATGACACTTCTGAGCATAAATTTTGAGATCCTCATTCTCCTTCTATGTTATATTTCTGAGGTTTATTCATCGCTTCCATGGTTAAATAGCTTGTATTATTTATTCCATCAAGCCGCCATGGAGAATGTGTCTCTGGTAAACTTTTGCATTTGTTCCTCTGTCAGTTCTTTTTTGTCGCTACTTATTTCATTTCTCATGGCATTCAATCGATTCTAGAGTTTAAGACTTGCAGCCATAATGTTATCCTGTAGTTGCATCTACTAAAAAAAAACTAGGTTTTCAAAGCATACTTGACCATGACTTAGCAAAATGACATTTTATATGCACTCTTGTCTTCTCATGATTTCATCCTTCAATAGGAATGAAACCCATGTGATAACTTTTTGTATGTATCCTTTTAAAAGCCGTGGTTGGTACTACTTCTAAGCATTTATTTCAGCTACATGCCAAGACTCCTCTATAAATGGGTGTACGCAAAACTTTGTATGGCTCTACTAGTTATGAAGACAATATAACTTTTACTTGTGCACATATATTTGATGTCTCAGATACAAATATTTATGTGTTCATAGTCATGCAAGGCTGCGACTGTAGTTGTTCATTTCTTAGGTCACTTAGTGTTTCCTTGTTCAAAAGGTTTGGGACCTTCCTATGACTGATATACTCCTTTTATTGATAAGAAGTTATGACCTTGATCTGAAGTTTGCATCATCTTTTGTAAGAAGTCAATACTTGAAAATCTGAATGATTGGTCTGCTTTGACACTTGCATCTCTCTTTCTAGCTATTATATAAGGCAGTGGCTTCTGATGTTGAAACTTCTACCTTGCAGCAGTATGATGATTGCTACATGAGCAAAGATGAAAACTATTTCATAACACTTTAGTTATCCTTTTGATTGTTTTTACAAGTAATACTTTTAATGGAAACTAACAAAATGAGAAAGCTCATGATATACTTTTGCTATTTCAACTGCATTTTGTAGTGACCGCCTACATGTTGTTTATATGTATATCATTTGAATATCTGTAGGTCCTCTATAGCACTGGCTGAAACATGAACTCTCTATGTATTATGTATATCTCTTAATTCAATCTACTACTGTATCAATCTATGTTGTTCTCTCATTTGCACCTGCAAGTTATCATGGCACTCCTATTGTATGATTATCCAGCTACTCTTGTAAGTTGATAACAAACCTCAGGGTTTAGATGATCTCATAATGCAACTGATATGTACACCTTTTGTATCTGAAGTTGTTTATGCAAAACAAAATGAGGATTTGTAATAAATACAAATCATAGACAACAAAAAAAAAATTGGTTCCTTTGTATTCTACAAAACATGAGCTTTATTGATGTTCCTTCTCTTTATCCTGTTTCATAGCAATGTATGTAGCTACACCTCCCAGTTGGAATATAACAATTGTTCTTTTTGGTTGTAACATGATGCTGGGGAATAGATCCATTGTTGTTTTAGCGACATCCAATTTTTACTGTAGTCCATGTTGACCCTGCTATTTCATTTTAAGCATTGCACAAACATTTATGTTTTTTATCTATCTCATTAGCTAATCTTGAATATTAGGGAGTTGTCCTCTTGATGTCTTGAAACATCTGTCCTTCTAGCTCTATAATGACAACACTTAAATCATTTTCCTACACCACCTGCCTTGTTAGACAAAATGAACATTGAGAACACTATGTATGGTTTCAATTGTATTACTCATTAGTTTGATCATGATGTTCATCTTTACAATGGCTCCCTTCTTGATGGCTGCAACATATATCTTGAGATGATGTAGTTCATGATTGAACTCTCTTGGCATAATTAGTGTAGCTGTAACTTATGATGCTTTGGTTGTTCCATTGCAATTGATTAAGAACTTCATATGCCTACTGTATGCTCTTTCACTTCCTGTTCAGTTATATTGTATCTTTTCAAGATTCAGGGACATGTTGAATGTGGCATAAGCTACCCTTTCATTTGATTCATGGTGTTACATCATATCTTCCTCCTGTATATTGCAGAGGTATCTGTTTCTGATCCTTATAGATGTTCTATGGCTACTACTGCCCCAAAACAATGACTTGGAAGCATGCACATAACAATATATTATGACATCAAATACATGTAGCATCATCATGACTTTAACAATACCTTTGCTCAGCTGTCTGAAAGAGTTCAATGCTCATCTATGGTTTTCATTTACTTTTCGATGCACTGAAAGTCATAGATGAGTATTGAAGCACCTAGTAAATGTAATACATCCTTAACTAAAAAATGTCATGATTTGTCAATAAGAGCATCTATTCCATCCCCCTTAAGACAACATGTTGAGCTCTACCCTTGTGGGAGCCCATTTTAGCCACATGTTGAATGTCCTCAAATAGCTTCATGATTTGTCCTATACCTGCACATGAAACAAACAGATTAGAATAAAAACAATGATGCTCCATGTTTGCTTCTCTTCAGTTCCTTCTGCACATGGATGGTCTCATTTGATCAATGCATTACAACTAAGGTATTATGTCTCTCCTGATTGATGAAGGATTTTCATAACCGGAGCTTCTAATGGGACTCTTCCCGCAATTTTTTTAGGTACATGCCGAGGTCAGGAGCAGGACTGGAGGCTTCTACGAAGATCAACCAAAACAAGGCAACGATGGCTATGTCTTTCCCTCTTCTTCATTAGATGCAGAGTATTTTACTTGTATTTGCATGAGTTCAGCTATAACCCACGGCTTGTGTGGGATATCTAATATGTCTTAGTTTCCTTCAATGTAATGTTTGTTCTCTTATGTATTCAAAATTGTAAATGAACAATCACTATGGTGAATGAATACGTATCTCTTTTACTACTCTACAATGCAATGATTTCATCTGAAAACTCTCCTTCTTTCTTAAACAACTAAATTGCATCTAATATTGAAACATAATCACTATGCAACTAACTCATAATAGAAATAAATTAGACCTCATTCAAAAATGATAAATGTTTTAACTGCACAGCCAATTTTTGAGCTGTGGTTAAAAAATGGTAACATTTCTGGTGACTTCTGCTATATGCTTGCTTGCTAAGCATCTGACCAGTTGTCTTGACATCAATTGGGCATAGAGTCATACTCTGTCCTTCTTAGAAACACATAAACAATGTACTTCAGGTCTTCAATAGTTCAAACAGCAACAAAAAACTAAAAACACACTCTATTGAAAGCAAACTAACATGCCCTAATGGCCAAAACAATATGCTGAAAACAAATGTGCTTGAACACTTATTAACTACAACACTAATCTAACCTACTCTAACCGGCCAACATGTTGATCAAACATATCCATTCACTATTTGAGTGAAATAACTCCCCTTCCTAACCAACTGAGGATTTTTCTCATACTCACAAACTGACAATAAGGAGTGAAAAATAAGAACACTCCTTACAAAATGTTGTACTACAACCTGAAAACACAACCAAGGGCTTGTATTTCTTGACTCTATTCAAGCATACCTTTGGTTTGCCATGAATGAGCAAGCTGGGTCTACTGCTTCAAAATTGTAATCTCATCCTCAGGAGAACTGAAAATGCTTTGAACCTTGCTAGTTACTCCATTAGCCAAATCCTTGATAGGGCAACCTCTTGTAAGGATGTAGCTTGAATTTTCATTGTTGATTACAGTCTCATTGGTTGTCTCCTCAAACACAACTACTTCTTTCTTTGGCTAAACATGACTTCAACCTTGTGTTCCTCCACAAACAAGTTGTCCCGATGTTATTACTCCTATAATAGTCCTAGGTCTGAATGGCCTTCATCGCACCTTGTTAGTTCATCTGCATTTCTTTCACCAATACTAACTAACAAAGGAAGGTTAGTAAATAGAGTAGTCAAAACCTGAGTTCCAACACTCTCCTCTATCTCTTCATCTTCCTGTTCCAAATACTCCCCCTTAAAAGGTGAATGTTTAACATCTAAATTCGAAACAAAAAAACTCAAGATCATCCCAAAACATATCTTCTTCACATTCCTCTTGAATTTTTGATGAAAGAGGACAAGTTTTTACCTCATGACATCACTCAGTTAGTAGTGTAAGTTGCATGCTAGGCTCTCCTTCAAGCTCTTCTACATGAACCAAAACTTCAGCTTCAACCCGCAACTCACCAGATGGTTGAGGATCTTCATGCTACTGCGAAACTACTACATTTGGTATGGGCATGTTCTCTTTCTCTAGCTCAACAAAACTAGGTAACTGATCAAACAAGGCTACTAGATCTTCTTCATGATGTGGAGCCTTCTCGGATGAGACTTGGGCTTTCAGTCTTTGCAATTGAAGGCTTTCACCCTGTGACTTCTACATCTTGCTTTCATGCATCTTATGAATAGTTTTAGAAAAAATTGCAAATGAATCAAAATTCAAAGGGTTCAATATCAAATCTGAATCTACTTGCTCTATACACACAATAGAAACCTTTTCAGGTGAATCAGCCCTTTGCACTAGTTGATTTTCCACAAAATTTTTAACATCTTTTCCAACAAGGAAGTTCTACTGTGTGAACATTAGAACGTTCATTGGAAGGGATCCTCTCTTGCTCGATCCTTTTCTATTCTAACTAGTATTGTTCTAAAGCTACATGTAGTAAATTCACCAGCCTATCTCTATTTTGTTGGTCAACAGACTGAACTCGAATGCTGACAGGTTCCTCAGCAAAATCAGGTCCTCTGAGACTTGGGATTCTAATTTTCTGAGGGGTCTGTTTGCATTCAAGATCTCCTACTTGGTAGGAAGAGGATTCTCGAGGTGGCCTGAAACTCAGAGTTTCTACTTTAGGGGTATTAAGAGGCTTATCTTGTATGAAACTTGGAAAGTTGTACTTACATATCTCTTCTTGAGCAGGGTATTCTAGGATAGGAGGGACTGCTGAGGCTTTGGAGAGCAAGAGCTTGGTTTGTGCAGCTACCTCTCTTTCAAGATTCTCTTCAAATTGTCTCTTTTGTGTCTCCCACTCCTCATCAGAAATAAAGATCTCACAAGGTGGCTGATTTTGAATCATAATATGCTCAGACTGTACCAACCTAGGTTCTTGCAAGGGTAAAGGGTTCCTGAAACTGGGCATCTGGCAAGGATAATAGATTCACTTTGATTGAAACATGCAAAATTATACTCACATACCTCATCCTGAAAGGGCTGATTTTGAATGACATGAACGACTTGAATTTGCTACCTATGCTTTTGATGGAGCAAAACCCTCATCTGCTATTCTAGATGCTATTTCTTGTTCAAAATGTGCCTTTTGTGCCTCCAACTCCTGCTCATGAAGATATGCCTGATAGGCTATTTCATCCTGGTGCATGTTGTACTCCCGCAGCTTTTGGATCTTGTCTATCTACTCCATGATGAATGCCAAAGTATCTTTTATGCTTGCATCCAGCTTTAGTGTTGGCTGATTGCAACATTGAGAAGGGGTGGGTGGGTGGTAAACATGTTGAGCATGCTGGTATGTAGTTGTCGCATGGATGTTCAGAGTAAAACCAGCCGCATGGTTGCTCTGACACAGCTACTAAGATGTTGGATTGGTAAAACCATCATGATATGATGGATGATATGAACTGATCATCTTGAAACCAAAATAATAACATGTAGAGTCACCAGGTATGCTAGTTGCTTTCCTCCAAAGGCTAGATTCACTGATACACACACCAAATATCAGTGATAAATGATCAAACTATGGGCTAAAATAGTCCAACTTGTCCCACCAGGCATGCCAAAAACTATTGTCAATTCAAGTATGCACCCTTGTTAAGCTTTGTGAAAACTTAAATACTTGTTGAAACATGGAATCGTTCTTGGATGTGGGTCTCCTTTCATGAGAACGAATCTCTAGAGTGAGCTAGTTCTCTTATGATTCCTAAACTACTGACTTGAGGGGAAAAGGGATAGAAGGATGTAACATAAACTAACTCTGAAATCTAAACTAGATGAAGTTATATCATTCACAAGCAGATCTTCTAATATAAATCCTCACTTGACTCCATTGATAGTTACTCCTTAAGTAATTTGCAACAACGTTTGGTGTCAAACACAAAGTGCAACCAGAAAAAAAACTAAATTTTAACAGTATTGAGACAAAATAAAGGACTGAAATAGTCACAATATAACATCAAATCAAGATTGCAAAATATGTGAAACATGATGATTTGCTATTAGAATTGAAAGGAATACAATGCATGAAAAAAAAAAAATGTGAGCCAACTGCTATTTACAACTTTGCAAGAGAGAAGAAACTGATGCTAACTGACTGACCCCCTCTCTGAAAAAGAGAATCAACTATAAAGCCCTGCCAAAAGATCTACTCCAAAGAAAGCTCAAAAAGCTCCTAAAAATAGATCTACAAACCCATTTTTGAGCTTCAGAAAAAAGCTGCCAAAAATAGCCTCAAACTGCCTCCAAACTACAAATAAAAGATGCCAACTTGATCCCCTAGGTGGTCCCCACCAAATTTGTCCAATTTACCTCATAAAAGCAAAAATTTTGTCCTATTATGCTCAATTTTGCCCAAGAGAAAGCAACTACCTAAAGATAGTTAAACTTTAAAAGGAATTCATAATTTCATTGCATTAAAGTTAACTTTACAATGATATGGAAATTTTAATCGATATCCTATTGATATGATTTTTTGCAAAAATAAAATGATATCTGGTTTATAATTTCACCAAGATATTTACAAGATATCACAAATGATTTTCTATAAAAATCATAAAAAATATGAACTATTACACATGTTTGCAAAAAATAAATAAAAGCCTTAAAAGGGTTGACA
This sequence comes from Cunninghamia lanceolata, assembly GCA_027924645.1. NCBI lineage: Eukaryota > Viridiplantae > Streptophyta > Pinopsida > Cupressales > Cupressaceae > Cunninghamia > Cunninghamia lanceolata. The sequence continues at coordinate 725,655 of BSBN01000248.1, read as the reverse complement.
CCATGGACTCCAATATCAATATTCTGTCACCTCACCATTATCCATATGGCTTGAAAAATGCCAACTCACTGTCTCTATAATGCCACCATGTCACATTGACCCCCTTTGACCATGTCTTCATTCTCCATATTCTTCACATTCACAAGGTTCGTGTTTTGATCTTTATACATATATTGAAATATGTGAAGGAATAACAAAAATGCATAAGTGGGAGGTCAAAGACACTCAACCACATGCATTTTTCAAACGATACCTTGACTCCGATGTGAGTTGACCACCTATGAGATTAAGACCTTGGTAGATTCTAAAAGCACAAGTCTTGAACACTCATGATTATGTCCACCTTGACTTTATAAAAATCAAACGAAAATGAGGAATGTGTTGGCCTCTCCACTTCATTATCACTAGGAATCTTCAATCTTGAAGTTTTGACAACAGGAAAATTGGATAAGGTAAATTGAAAGCTTCAAATGGGACAAAAAGTCTCATTGGATTAGGGCTTTGCTTGTAACCCTAGCACACAAAAGGTTTCAACCCTAACTTCTCATGCCATTTGGTCATTACAAGTTTGAGAAGACATGCTCTGCACATTATTGCTACCACTGGTTCTCTATGGTTTTGAAAAAAAACTTCTCTATTCTCTGAAGCTTGTCGACTCTTCTAAGACTATTTCAAGAAACAAGATGAAAGGTAATCTTTTTCGTATTATCTCATCCATTCTTCTCCATTTTTCCCCTCTATCCATGACCTTTTTGCTTACTCCATATCAGTTCTAATGCATCTCATTGTTTTCCTAATTTCTTCATCTTTAAATGGTGATTTTGGCATGGTCTAGGCCACCATACACAAGTTTGACCATACAAGAAACCCTCATTTCTTGGCATGTTTGATGATGAGCTCCTCTTGCACATAATTGAAAGGTAAGATTTTGGACCTCAAAACCACAATTTTTTGTAGTTTACTAATACCCTTTTTTCATTCTTCATTTTCTTGCAAATCTGTATAAGGCTTTTTACTTCATTCTTCTGTAGCTTTATAGTATATTTATTTCACCTGGGCCATGCATAATGACACTTCTGAGCATAAATTTTGAGATCCTCATTCTCCTTCCATGTTATATTTCTGAGGTTTATTCGTCGCTTCCATGGTTAAATAGCTTGTATTATTTATTTGATCAAGCCACCATGGAGGATGTGTCTCTGGTAAACTTTTACATTTGTTCCTCTGTCACTTCTTTTTTGTCACTACTTATTTCATTTCTCATGGCATTCAATCAATTCTATAGTTTAAGACTCGCATCCATAATGTTATCCTTAAGTTGCATCTACTCAAATATAAACTAGGTTTTCAAAGCATACTTGACCATGACTTAGCAAAATGACATTTTCTATGCACTCTTGTCTTCTTATGATTCCATTCTTCAACAAGAATGAAAACCATGTGATAACTTTCTGTATGTATCATTTTAAAAGTCGTGGCTGGTACCACTTCTAAGCATTTGTTTCAGCTACATGCCAAGACTCCTCTATATCTGGGTGTACGTAAAACTTTGTATAGCTCTACCAGTTATGAAGACAATATAACTTTTACCCATGCACATATATTCAATGTCTTAGATACAGATATTTCTGTGTTCATAACCATGCAAGGCTGTGGCTGTAGTTGTTCATTTCTCCTCACTTAATGTTTCCTTGCTCAAAAGGTTTGGGACCTTCCTATGACTGATATGCTCCTTTTACTGATAAGAAGTTATGACCTTGATCTGAAGTTTGCATCATCTTTTGTAAGAGGTCAATACTTGAAAATTTGAACGATTGGTCTACTTTGACACTTGCATCTCTCTTTCCGGATATTATATAAGGCAATGGATTCTGATGTTGAAACTTCTACCTTGCACCAGTATGATGATTGCTACATGAGGAAAGATGAAAACTATTTCATAAAACTTTATTTATCCTTCTAATTTTTTTTGCAAGGAATACTTTTAATGGAAACTGACAAAATGAGAAAACTCATGATATACTTTTTCTATTTCAACTGCATTTTGTAGTGACCACCTACATGCTATTTATATGCATATCATTTGAATGTCTGTAGGTCCTCTATAACACTGGCAGAAACATGAACTCTCTATGTATTATGTATATCTCTAAATTCAGTCTACTACTTTATCAATCTATGTTGTTCTCTCATTTGAACCTGTAAGGTATCATGGCACTTCTGTTGTATGATTATCCAGCTACTCCTGTAAGTTGATAACAAACCTCAGGGTTTACATGATCTCATAATGCAACTGATATGCACTCCTCTTGTATCTAAAGTATTTTATGTAAAACAAGATGAGGATTTGTAATAAATACAAATCATAGACAACAAAAAAAAATTGGTTCTTCTGTATTCTACAAAACATGAGCTTTATTGATGCTCCTTCTCTTTATCCTGTTCCGCAGCAGTGTATGTAGCTACACCTCCCAGTTGGCATATAAAAATTGTTCTTTTTTGTTCTAACATGATGCTGGGGAATAGATCCATTGCTATTTTAGAGACATCCAATTTTTATTGTAGTCCATATTGACCCTGCTATTTCATTTTGGGAATTGCACAAACATTTATGTTTTTTGGCTGTCTCATTAGCTGATCTTGAATATTACACTGTTGTCCTCTTGATGTCTTGAAACATCTGTCCTTTTAGCTCTGTAATGACAACACTTAAATTATTTACCTACACCACCTACCTTGTTAGATAAAATGAACATTGAGAACACTATGTTTGGTTTCAATTGTATTACTCATCAGTTTGATCATGATGTTCATCTTTACAATGGCTCCCTTCTTAATAGCTGCAACATATATCTTGAGTTGATGTAGTTCATGATTGAACTCTCTTGGCATAAACATTGTAGCTGTAACTTATGATGCTTTGGCTATTCCATTGCAATTGGTTAATAACTTCATATGCCTACTGTATGCTCTTTCACTTCATGTTTAGTTATATTGTATCTTTTCAAGATTCAGGGACATGTTGAATGTGGCATAAGCTTCCCTTTTATTTGATTCATGGTGTTACATCATATCTTCTCTTGTATACTGCAGAGGCATTTGATTCTGATCCTTACAGTTGTTCTATGGCTACTACTACCCCAAAACAATGACATGGAAGCATGCACATAACAATATATTATGACAACAAATACATGTAGCATCATAATCACTTTAACAATACCTTTTCTCAGCTATCTGAAAGAGTTCAATGCTCATCTATGGTTTTCATTTCATCTCGGATGCATTGAAAGTCATAGATGAGTATTGAAGCACCTAGTAAATGTAATACATCCTTAGCTGAAAAAATGTCATGATTTGTTAATAAGAGCATCTATTCCATCCCCCTTAAGACAACGTGCTGAGCTCTACCCTTGTGGGAGCCCATTTTGCCCACATGCTGAATGTCTTCAAACAGCTTCATGATTTGTCCTATACCTGCACATGAAACAAATAGATTAGAATAAAATAATGATGCTCCATGTTTGCTTCTCTTCAATTCCTTCTACACATGGATGTTCACATTTGATCAATGCATTACAACTAAAGTATTATGTCTCTCCTGATTGATGAAGGATTTTCATAACTGGAGCTTCTAACGGGACCCTTCTCGCAGTTTTTTTAGGTACATGCCAAGGTCGGGAGCAGGACTAGAGGCTTCTACGAAGATCAACCAAAACAAGGCAACGATGGCTATGTCTTTCCCTCTTCTTCATTAGATGCATAGTATTTTACTTGTATTTGCATGAGTTCAGCTATAACCCATGGCTTGTGTGGGACATTGATATGTCTTAGTTTCCTTCAATGCAATGTTTGTTCTCTTATGTATTCAAAATGGTAAATGAACAATCACTATGGTTAATGAATACTTATCTCTTTTACTGCTCTGCAATGCAATGATTTGATCTAAAAACTCTCCTTCTTTCTTGAAAAACTGAACTGCATCTGATACTGAAACATAATCACTATGCAACTAACTCATAAGAGAAATAAATCAAACCTTATTTAAAAATGATAAATGCTTTAACTACACAACCAATTTTTGAGTTGTGGTCAAAAAGTGGTAACACACTTATCACTGCATACTTCTTTGCTGACTATTCCTTTGTTGCTATAGCATTATGAAAGCTTCACAAGACTACAGTCTACTTCCTCTTGTCAATGGTGACTGTCATTTTGGTCCTGTATGACTATCATGTAGAGAGTTGGTAGCATTGGTTCATAATGATTGTAGACAATAAATACCAAAGGACTTATAATAATTTGTTCTTTGGATTTATTCTAGGCTATCATTATACATTTGTCACATGACTATCTCTTCTTGATTCCTTTGTCTTTCTTGTATGACAGTCATAGGGACTGGTCTTGAATGCATAACAATTCATTTTGTATGGGAGATCTCTATGTTTTCTACCAAAGTATGGTCATGCGAATGCAAATGTAGCAGTTTAGTTCTTTCTTTTTCTATTGGCTTATGGTGTTTGAAAGACTGTCCTCTCCTCAGGACTGTATTCTCAAAAAGATTACTCACTGTACCTTTACTATGTTTATGCACTAATTTCTATGTTGTTATATACTTGTATACCACATTTGGACTGCACTTATATATGTTGATATAGTTGTTTACTTTGATGACCTACTGCTACTACAAGCATCAATCCACTTTACATATTCAATGTATCTCTCCTATTGATGAAGGATATGCAAAATATTCTATACTTGATGCATCTTTTGAGAAGATCACTGTACCTTTTATCTCTTTTGGTAGCATAATGGATTCTTCATATGTGTAAATATCAATCTTACATTTCATTTGTTATAAATATGGAAAAGTACCTGTTTCTTAAATGTTATGGCTGCACTTCTTGATATAACTGTACTTCTCCTCTTGCACTTGATCTCTCCTAAATGGAATCATTGTTCATTCTATAGCATATGATGAAGCATTTTGAACATGATTGTCTAATTTTAACAAGCTATTTTATGAAGTGAACATAGTTTATAGGAGAAATTGCTCCTCTTCACTTTTATTATGATGAATTCACTCCATTTGCAATGTTGACTATTCCAATGCATAACATCTCTTGAAAAATGCATTCTATTTATTGCAATTTGATATCCTTCTTGAATGAATAAGAAGGAAGCATGCTGGGATCTACCCTTGTAGGAGCTACATTTTCTCCACATGCTTAAATGTCTTTAAATCAGCAACATTACTTTTCCTATACCTACACAATGAACAAACAAGTTAGCATAAAACATACCTCTTAAAGTTGATTGATCTTTCTCATGATGATCTAATTTATTGCACATGTCTGATTTTGATATTAATGCACAATGTTTGCAAGTTTTATATGTCTGTTGATAAAACATATGATGAATTTGTATATCTAGAGCTTCTTATAGGGCTTTTCTCCAATTTTGCAGGTACACTATCCTAATCAGGAGCAAAAGATAAAGACATGAAGATGAAACAACCAATCAAGAAGATCAACCTATAAAAAGATAATGATGGATATACATTTTCCTCATATGTTCCTTTCTTTCTCTTTTATCCTCAGATGTATATCTTGCACCATGTTTACATTGCTCAGTTTAGTCACTCCCACAGCTTGTGTGGGACACATTTAAACACTTCTTTGAATACGATCAGTTACTTTACCTTATGCAAGTGATTTATGTATGTTTACTTTTTTGAATCAAATGCATAGGATAGAATAATTGAATCTGATATGAAATATATGTTCAAAACATGGTAATGATATGATAGTTTGTAAAATACCTTCCCTTCACACTGAATTGTGATTACTTGAATAATTCAATCATATCATATCTGAAAGATAAAAACCAGTTAGATACCCCCTGTCATTCATTGACTGTCTGATCTCTTGTCATTAGATAAATTTCACTTGTTAGGATGGTTTGACAGTTTTGATTGGACTGTCAGATTATCCTGACAAATGATCTTTGATGTTCTCTTGCCAATACATCATACATTCACTGTTTGATCATACACTTAAAAAAATTCTTTCCTTTTGTGACAACTTCAACTCAATCTAGCTAAATTGGGTGCGAACATAATTTAGTAACACTTATAATGATAGTTATCCATTAAATGGCTGTCATATCTATGAGATACATAAGGACAACAAAAAAGATATTTCAATCACAACTGAAAGAAAGAAAAATACCTTTCATGACTATACTCCATTTCTTTGATCATTGTACTTTTGTCTTTTGTACTCCATTTCTTTGATCATTGTACTTTTGTCTTTGCATATTGATCTCTCCTGAATGGAAACACTACTCATTCTGTAGCATGTGTATGATGAAGCATTTTGAACATGATTATTTGATTTTGACAAGTTCTTTTCTGAAATGAGCATAGTTTGTAGGAGCAACTGCTCCTCTTCACTTCTCTTATGATGACTTCACTCCACTTCATGTGTTGACTATTCCATGGATTATATGATAGAGCACTCTATTTATTACAATCTAATATCCTTCTTGAATGAATAAGAAGGAAGCATGTTGGGATCTACCCTTGTGGGAGCCACATTTTCTCCACATGCTTTAATGTCTTCAAGTCAGCAACATTACTTTTCCTATACCTGCACAATGAAAAAACAAGTTAGCATAAAAACATACCTTTTGGAAATTGACTGATCTTTCTCATAATGATCTAATTTATTGTACATGTCTGATTTTGATTCAATCACATTAATGCATAATGTTTGCAAGTTTTATAGTCTATTAATAAAGCATATGATGAATCTGCATATTCGGAGCTTCTAACAAGACTTTTCTCCAATTTTGCAAGTCCACTATCTTGATTAGGAGCATAAGATGAAGACATGAAGATCAAGTTGCAAGATAGGAGAGTCAACCTTCGATAAGGTAAGGATGGATATCCATTTTCCTCATGTGTTCTTTTTCTTTTCCTTTATCCACAGATGTGTAGATTGCACAATGTTTGCATTGGCTTAGTTTAGTCACTCCCACAACTTGTGTGGGACACATTTAAACATTCTCTTAAATATGATCAGTTATTTTACCTTATGCACATGATTTATGTATGTTTTCTTTCTAAATTAAATGCATAGGATAGAACAATTGAATCTGATTTGAAACATATGTTTAGAACATGATAATGAAATGATAGTTTGTAAATACCTTTCCTTCACATTGAATTGTGATATTTGAATAATTCAACCACATCATAACTAAAAGATAAAACTAGTTAGATACATATCATTCATTGGATGTCTGATCTCTTGTTAGTAGATAAAACCTCAATTGTTAGGATGGTTTGATAGTTCTGATTGGACTGTCACATTATCCTAACAAATGATCTTTATTGTTCTCTTGCCAATATATCATGCATTCAACTGATTGATCATCCACTTAAAAATTTTCTTTTTATCCCTCTTGTGACAACTGCAACTCAGGCCTTGCTAAATTAGGTGTGAACATAATTTAGTAACAATACTCCTTCATAGATTTCTCCTTTTGTCTCAAGTTCTACAATCTCTTCAACAATTCCAACTCATAATCAATAGGTATAAACTACTTCTTCAACTTTGTCACCATTCTATCCCACTTTATAATATTCTCTTTTCTTCTTCTATTTCTCTCCAACTAAATTTCTTTCCACCAAATAGCAGCACGTCCTTTCAACTTAGTCTTTGCAAATTTTACCTTCTCCAGATCTTCAATTTCTTCATATTCAAAGTATTCTTCTAGGTCATTTATCCATTCAATTAGATCCTTGGGGTTCAAATTGCTAGTGTAATTCGGTACATCCACTCTAGGTCTTTTTCTAATCTTTGAAATAGTTCGCAACATCTTTAATTGATCTTATTCTTCTTCACCCAGGGTTTCTTCATTTTGATCAATGAATTGAAATTCTTCATCATCATCACTTTCAACATTAGGTCGAGGTGTCAATCCTCTTCTTCGATCGTCTTCAACAGTATCCAAGTGAACTCACATTGTCTTCACCATTTCCATCATCTCATCCATTCTTCTAGCCATAGTACCAACATCAAGTATTCTTCTCACTGGCATATCTTCCTAGGATCAAGTGTAACTTCCTCAAATTCAATGATTAGGCTACAAGGTGACAACTGCCTCATGATCAGTGATCGGTTGACAACACAAGGAGTCTCCCTCGAATTTGATGACCTGTTAACAATAAGATCTTATGGAATGCCTTCACAAACTTCACTCAATTTTGCTCACATGAATTCAAATTCACAATGCTTCTCTCTCGAAGGATTCTCACTTCGTTCAACTTCGCTCACTTCACTCCCAAAGGATTCAAACTTCACTCTGATACAACTTGGTGTAGTCACGGTTAGGAGGGTCCACAAAGTGAATAGTCCAGACTGTATAGCAAGAGTAAACACAACAGAATTAATTCAAATATAGAATGTAAATGTAGATTTAGTCATTCAGTATATCATAGATTCAAAATACAAACATGCCGGCAACATGCAGGCTTACAAATTAGGGTTCACGGGCCTGATTCTCCAGTTGCAACATATGTGCAAGATATAGCTTGAAGCACTTTATAGAAAAAAATCCTAAGATTACAACTTCATATTCTAATTCACTACTTTCCTAAGCATCTATTACATGATTATATATCAGCTCTAGATCACAAGATTCCTTCGTGTCAGCTAAATAGATTACAAACTCCAATGAAAGAGATGTAACGTGTGTACATGGATAGGTCATACCTAAACAGATGGAAATCCTCCGCAAGTGAATGGAACAATGTGCGGATCTTAGGGAGGGTCAACCACATCCCAAAGTATCTTGAATGATATGCAATTTAGCTCCGCAAGTCTTTTCCTTTAGCTGATTGTTTGAGACTCTCTTAATGCTCTATTCTTGAGAAAATAGTCAATCTTCTGATATAGATATATTTTTAGAAGCTGATCCAGATGATTTGAAATTTAGATATGATGTGCATGAAGATGTCTAAATGCTAAGTCTAGCTCCACAAGGTTTGAAATGAAATTGCGGTTGAATGCAGACCAATCTACTAAAACTGCTTTTGACTGAACTGACTATACTGAATTGGGAAAATTAAAGAAACAAAATGAAATGCAAATACTTTTTGTTGATGTAAGATTGCTCTTGAACCAAGGATGCTCTTTTATCATGTATTCTTCACTCCTCATCCAATCTTGTTATTTCTTTTATTCGTAATGCATGATTTTATGTAAACTTGCTGATATGTTTCATTTCACTTTGTTCATTGACGTTGTGGGTGTAAATTGGGTTAACATTGTTGTAAGTTATGTTTGATTGTGTCGTGCCCATGTTCATATGATTTGGGCATGATACTATAGGAAAAATCTCCAGTTTGTGAACCTTTAGGTTTGTTGGGAACTAAATTCACCGACAAAGGCATAAAGAAGAAAGGGTGAAGTGCAAGGTTTGTGTTATCGGCAAATTTTTTGTTTCACAAACTAGTTCAAGAGTCTATCATTTCACCGATTCACTGACTAGGCAACAAACGACACAAAGGATAGTGTTATCAACAAAGATTTTGTTTCACAAACTAGTTTGTGAGTCTGTCATTTTGCCGATTCACCAACTAGGCGACAAAGGGAACAAAGGAAAGTAAGTTTGTGGTTTGGTGCTTTTGTTCATAAAAGGGAAGTTGACTTGTATCTCAAGGAAAAGTTGTTGAAGTGTCGATCAAGCCATGGTTCATGAGAATGATAAATTGTCGATAGTAAAGGCAATGTGGTCAATGTTCTTAAAAGAGTCTTTTTACTGATAAGGTGACAAAGGCTGAGGTTTGTAAGAGCATTTTTTTGCTGATAAAAGTGAAAAAGGGTAGGCTCATAAAAGCACAAATTTTTTGATAGCTTGTGACAGTGAATTTTTGAGTTCGTAAAGTGAAACTATTGTCAATAACCTTTTCATAAGTGTTGTGTTGGGGAAAGTGTAAGTTTCAAAACTTGAAGGAACATCAATAGAGGACTTTGTGGAAGGGACATTTCACCGATAACTATCTTAGAGCCCAAAGTTTGTGTCATTTGTCAAATGTACACAATGTCAACTATTTTACACATTGTAGATGTTGAGACAACGATTTCATTCAACAATTGTTCAATTGTTTAGTGACAGTTAAATTGTTTGATGGTTGTTATGTAATGATTTTGAAAATGTCGATTTTCAATTTTCTTAGCAGTTGGTGGCAATTCAACTATTGAGACATGTGTAGGAGTGACATATATTTGGTTTTGAAGAACAAAAAATGTCGTTGAGAGTGTGTGTACCCTTCTTCTCATTGTCAAATACTTAGAGATTGAGAAAAAATAGGAGTTGGTGCCTCTTGAGGTTGGTGCCTCATTGCATTGAGTTGGTGCTCAGTTAGGTGTATAGTGTACCTGCAGGTTGGAGCCTTCAAAACACTATCTTGGGTGTTAATATACCTCTAAGTGGATGCTTACAAATGTTTTGTAAAAACTCTTTGTAAAATTAATCATTTTCATATTGTTTCTTCCCTTTTTCAGTTTTCCATGTACATCTGGTGTTATGTGGATTGTGTGTGATCTTAGTTTATGAATGATCTTATTTTTTATATTGGATGAATTATAAAAATTAATATATAGTGATTCACCCCCCTCTCAGTGTATTGGTATTCTTTCATCAATTGGTATTGAGCATAGGGTTCCTTGAAGAAAGTTTAATCACTTAAGGAAGATCCGGTCACAAGAACACTATCGTAGGACAAGAGGGTTCTTCTTTAAATAAAATACCATTATTTTATGGAACCAATTATGCTTTCTAGAGCATTAGAATGGAGACTTACCTAACCTCTCTTGAATTTGATATATGGAAGTCTATTATAGATGGGTACACAACACCAACAACTCCTCCCACTAATCAAGCTAGAAAGAAAGAGTGTGAAAATAATGCCAAAGTAAAGAATTTTATACTATGTGATTTAAAAAATACAAAATTTGTGGAAGTCATGCATTATAAATCTGCCAAAGACATATGGGAGAAGCTACACAACATTTATGAGGATGATGATAAAGTTAAGCAAGCAAAACTACAAACTCATAGAGGCAAATTTGAGGCTCTAAAGATGAAATATGATAAGAATATTGCAGCCTACATGCTTAGGGTAGATGATGTAGTGAATGCAATCAGAGGTCTTGGAGAAGACGTGAAGATAAATTGGTTGTAAAGAAAGTTTCGAGGTCTTTACCATAGGGATATGATTCAAAAGTCTCTACAAAAGAAGAAGCTACAAATCTGGATAAGTTCTCTATGGGTGAATTGTTTGGATCTCTAACATCATATGAAATGAGAAGTGAAAGTACAAGATCAAAAAGGAAAGAAGCAACATTGAAGACTTCCAAAGCAAAAAAGATTGAAGAAGATTCTGAATCAAGTACTAGTTCAAGTGAAGAAGAAGCAAATTTCATTAGGAAACTAAACAAAGGCTCTGGAAAATACAAAGGTAAACTACCTTTCAAATGTTTGAATTGTTGAAAATTGGTCATTTTGCATCTAAATGTCTTTTAAGTGATAATGAAAAAGGAAATAGTTCTAGGCAACAAGTTTCCAAGTATAAGAAAAGGAACTTTAGCAAAAAGAAGAATAGTCTTTATGTAGATAAAGACATTAGTTCTTTTGATGACTACTCATCAATGAGTGAAAGGGTTGAAACTATATTCATGACTATTGAAATCAAAGTGAATCAAAATTTTCCTACAGAAGAATTTTAAGACTCTAATGAGGAAGAAGAAGGTGAAGTTGATTTGGAAGGTGAACTGGTCTTTGCACTTGCTGATCTAAAATATGAAAGAAGATAGAATAAAAAATACAAGTTAAGGATTGAAGAAGATGAAAAAATTGTAGTAGACTTGAAGTTGTAGCTAGCAAAATCTAAGAGAATAGAGGAAGCTACTAGTTTGAGTTTAAAAACCAAACTAGAAGAATGTAAAAAACTAGAGGTTGAAGTTGTATCTCTAAGGAAAGAATTAGATAAGGTAAATACATAATTAAATAGAAGTCTCATGCTTGGAAAAAGTTCTAAAATTCTTGATGAGATGCTTGGTAGTTAAAGATCCATATTCAACAAGTTTGCTAGTCTAGGACATGCTGAAAAAGTTGATGTCTCTAAGAAGAACTCTAAGGAGAAAGAGGAGTCAAGTTCTATGTCCAAGGAAACTAAAGAAATTAAGAAGACAACAAATGTTGTTGTATCAATGAAGTCTGAATATCCTATGAAGAACAAGAGATTTGAAGACACAAGAAGGAAGGATGATGGATTCATCAAAGTTCACAATCTAAAGATGAGATTCAAGGATCAACTTACAAGACAAACCAGGTTCAATTATTTTTTTTTATGGTTACTATTTTTCATGTAATCGGTTAGGTCACAAAGCAATAAATTGTAGAATTAGACCTAGGATAATTGATGGGCATGATTTTGTAAGAAAGAATCCTCTTGCCCCTTTAGCTGATATGAAAATTATATGTTATAATTGTAGCAACCATGGGCATATAGCTAATTTTTGTAGAAGTGTGTTTATGCAATTCTCTAGATAGAAGAAAAAAAGATTTATTTCAAGACAAGACAAGCCAACACATACTACTGCAAGGAAATAGAAAGGATCTGCATCTCCTGCTTAGAAGAAATAACTTGCAAGGTGCTAGATAGAGAAGAATACTAAAAAGAAGAGTGAAAAGTATATGCTTGTTCAAGTGGATTTCCATGCTAAAGGACAAGATAATTTGTGGGTTATAGATAGTGGCTTCTCTAGTCATATGACTAGAGACAAAAGCAAGTTCACCAAGTTGGAGAAGTGGAATAGTGGTTTTGTAAAGTTTAGGGACAATACCACTACCAATCTATAGCAAGGAAAGGAAATTTGTGTGTGGATGGCAAGACTAATGTTTAGGATGTGTTGTATGTAGAGGGACTACAACATAACCTACTTAGTGTGAGCTAGATGTGTGATAAGGAGTACAACTTGTTATTTCATGTTAGTGGATGTGAGATAAGAAAAGATATCTCTGGTAGACTTGTTGTTGAGGCAAACAGAACAAACAATAATCTATATCATTTGAAAGAGATAAGAAGTGGAAGATGTCTCTTAGGAAAAACTGATGAGAGTTGGTTATGACACAAAAGGTTGGGCCACATCAACTTTGATCATCTAGTGAAGGTCAGCAAAAATAATGCAGTTAGACATATGCCTGGTATTAGCAAGCCAACAAGTACCTTCTGTAAAGAGTGCTAAGAAAGGAAACAAACAAGGTTCAAATTCAAGACAAAGGAACATTCAACTTCAAAACCCTTGGAGTTGATACATGCAGATCTATGTGGACCAACCAAAACCAAAAGCATAAATGGGAAAGGTATTTCATGTTGCTAATAGATGATTATTCAAGAATGACATGTGGTGCAGGAGCACCTACCTGTCAGCTGGCCTCCATGAGGCAGTTAGTTTGTTATAGGTCTGGTTAATGTTTCCAAGAAGGTCTTATAAGACCAATGCATGTAATAAGGTCATGTTGACCAGACTTTACTATTTTTAGGTAGTTTGTTATGACAGCTGTTATGCTGTATGTCCGGTTGGATCTCCCAGCCGCCTGGAGAGATTTCCCAGCCGCTTGGAGTCGGGGCGGTAGTACTCGCAAGAGATCCTATTTATGCATTAGGATCGGTTGGTTTTAGGCAGTATTGCATATCATCGATCAAACTTTGCAGGGAGTGAGACAGAGAGAGGAGAGATAGAGTATTGTAATTGCATCTTTTGAAATCAATAAAGAGATCCTGTTTGTGTTCATTCTCTGTTGAATTCCATTGTTTAATCGTGTGGCTGTTCTGGTGGTTTCATGGATTCGCTGATCCATTCCACCGGTTGATTTGTCGAATCGGTGGAATGGCTATGTACAGTAGTTTAGGATTTAGTTTGCATTTTCTGTTTGTTCATGTGTATGTTTGCAGGATCGCAATCAAGAGGTGTTGAGAACCCTAGCATGGGTATGTGCTAGGTCGTGCTGGTAGTTCGAGTCTGGAAAGTTGCCCAGGAAGCGGATCGGGTCACCTCAGGAGGTTCGGCGGATTGAAAATTTGCTAAGGTTGGAAAATTCATCACAACGGCATCATCAGGATATTTCTGTGTATATCCTACAGTTACTTCGGGCGTCATCCGAGTAGGTGGAGATGAGCATGACGCAATCGATTGCATAAAGTGAATGTGTGTTTCGAGGTGATCATCATCAGGTGTTACCGAGGAGGAGCATATCGGCATAAGTTAGAAGATCGGGTTGATAAAAACCATCGCGGGCCGATAATGTTAAGTTTGGCCGACAGCAGGATATTGGAGGAACTGCATGTGACGTCATCATCATCAGGATAATTGTCATCAGGATATCGAGGTGACGTAAGCATCGAAGGAAAGGTGTATGAGGTTGTCGTCGTCAGGATATATGGAGGGAACCGAATATTTTATATCCTGCTGATGAACATGATGTTGAACATCATGATGCTGCAGATAGAGGTTGGCGGTAAGATGAATAGTGAACATCAGGAGGATGTTTGCGCTTTCCAAATATGATGATGCTGCCGATAGCCGAATATGATGATGCTGCTGACAGGCGAAAGGTCGAAGGTTTGTCTGTAGGAGGATATCGGTCGGCAAGAGAAAATATGATGATGTTGACAGTGTTAAAAGAAAATATGATGATGATGATGGGTTGTAGACATACATGCTGTATGTCAAGGTTTTAGTGTGGATGCCTCTGCATCATAGTGGTATCAGAGCTCAGCAAAAGGTCTGGGCTATTGTGTGTTGATTCTGTCACCGAAAGGACAGAGGTAGAGGAGTGAGAGGTTGACAAAATGCCTCCGAAAGGTAATGGTACTGCAAGGGAATTACATGAGATGAAGGAAAAACATGCTAGAGAGATGAGGAAGATGAAGGAGTTTGTTGAAGCACTTCAAGCCAGGCTTGTAGCCCTGGAAAAGAACAAAAAGAGGGAAGTGGAAGACAATGAGTCTGAAGAAGATGAAGATACTATTGAAGAGTATGAAGAGGTAGCTGAAGATCTGGATGCTGAAGACCAGAGATTTGCAAAACTGTTAAAGGCAGTACAGAGTGATAAACCTAAGGTAAAGGTTGATGTTTCCAAGTATAATGGAAGTTTGAATGAAGATGAGTTACTGGATTGGATTACTGCACTTGATAATCACTTTGAATGTGAAGATGTTGCTGAGGATCAGAAGGTAAAGATTGCAAAGACCAAGTTAGGAGGTCATGCTTTGGTATGGTGGGATTATGTACAATCCGAGAGAAGGAAACAAGGAAAGTCAAAAATCACTTCATGGGATAAAATGGTAGCAAGGATCAAAGGTAAATTCTTGCCCAAGGATTATGAGATTCAGATGTTTAAGAAGCTGCAATTTTTAAGGCAGAAGGAAATGGATGTGAAGGCATATACTGAGGAGTTTTATAAGTTGAGTATGAGATCTGGTCATCATGAGAATGAGGTAGAAAAGGTGGCTAGGTACTTGGCTGGTTTGAGACTAAACATACAGGATGAGTTAGTTTTAGCTAACCCTAAGAGTGTGGAGGATTGTTACCAAATGGCAATCAGGATTGAAGAAAAGATGAATAGAAGACAAGATAAGTCCATGAGAGGAAGAGGCAGCAATATGAGGGGAAGAGGATTAGCCCCTACAACAAGGCAAACCAATGAGGGTCAAGAAGACACTGGTAAAGGACAGGGACAGTCTGATTTCAAAGGTGGATGGAAAGGTAATAGAGGCAGATTTGGAAGTGGTAGAGGTTCTACTACATTTTCAGGAAAGTGTTACACCTGTGGTGAGTTTGGTCATCCATTTTTCAAATGTCCAGAAAACAAAGGTTCATCATCCAGAAATGATAGAACGAATGACAAGAGAGTACAACTTGTGCAAGAAGAGAAAGTAGAGCAAAATGTGCAAAGTTCAAACACTTATCAAGGAGATAGGGTTCTTGACAATTATGGATATCCTGAGGAGGGAGAAGCATTGATGCTAAGGAGAATTAGTTTGCAGGCATCAAAGGATATGATGCAAAGAAGAGCTCTTTTCAAGACCACATGCAAGAGCAAAGGTAAGGTATGTAAGGTTGTCATTGATACGGGTTCAACAGACAACATGGTA
The DNA here is from genome assembly GCA_027924645.1 of Cunninghamia lanceolata. Taxonomy (NCBI): domain Eukaryota; kingdom Viridiplantae; phylum Streptophyta; class Pinopsida; order Cupressales; family Cupressaceae; genus Cunninghamia; species Cunninghamia lanceolata. The sequence continues at coordinate 709,424 of BSBN01000248.1, read as the reverse complement.
TCTCAGGAAATGGTGGATAAACTGAATTTGGAAAGGATTCCACACCATCACCCTTACAAGGCATCTTGGGTGAGTGATAGTCAATCACTTTTTGTCTATGAACAGGCATACGTTGATTTTCAGATTGGAGCATATCAGGATAGAGTTTTGTGTGACATTTTGCCCATGGAATGTTGTCACCTACTGTTGGGTAGGCCATGGCAATTTGATAGGAGGGTACTGTATGATGGGTATGCTAATACCTACACCATCAAGAAAGATGGGAAAACTATTATGTTGATGCCATTACAGGAAGCAGCTATAGTACAGAAGGCAGCCAAAATCATTTTAGTGGGAAAGAAGGAATTTGTGCAGAATCCTATAGCAGCAGGCATAAATGCAGTTGCGGACACTGCAGGGAAAGGAGTTGTTAAGGACAACAATTTGAAGACAGTTTCAGTTTTAACTGACAGAGGTCAGTAGCAGGTTCAGAAACAGGTTTGCAAACAGCAACCAGTTGAGAGGAATGACAAGGATGTTGTCATAGTTGGGACTATTGTTTATCCTATAAAGGTTGAAAGAAAGACAGAATTGAACATTGCAGAAGTTCAAGAGGTAGTTCAGACAAAGGTTCTGGTCAGACAACCTGACAAACACAAGGTGTGTGAGAGAAGGGCCTACATTGACAGGCATGAGGATTTACTTGCAAGAAGGCAAGTTACAGTTCAGAAGTCTTGGAGCAGCCGAGAGCCAGCAGAGGACAAAGTTGGAACAGGTCAGAACACTGACATGACAAAGTGTAAAGGTGGAGGACTTCCACATCCTAACTCATGGGACATGAGTTCCTTTCTGTTGGGGAGTATGGTGCAGGAGCACCTACCTGACAGCTGGCCTCCATGAGGCAATTAGTTTGTTATAGGTCTGGTTAATGTTTCCAAGAAGGTCTTATAAGACCAATGCATGTAATAAGGTCATGTTGACCAGACTTTACTATTTTTAGGTAGTTTGTTATGACAGCTGTTATGCTGTATGTCCGGTTGGATCTCCCAGCCGCCTGGAGAGATTTCCTAGCCGCTTGGAGTCGGGTCGGTAGTACTCGCAAGAGATCCTATTTATGCATTAGGATCGGTTGGTTTTAGGCAGTATTGCATATCATCGATCAGACTTTGCAGGGAGTGAGACAGAGAGAGGAGAGACAGAGTATTGTAATTGCATCTTTTGAAATCAATAAAGAGATCCTGTTTGTGTTCATTCTCTGTTGAATTCCATTGTTTAATCGTGTGGTTGTTCTGGTGGTTTCATGGATTCGCTGATCCATTCCACCGGTTGATTCATCGAATCGGTGGAATGGCTATGTACAGTAGTTTAGGATTTAGTTTGCATTTTCTGTTTGTTCATGTGTATGTTTGCAGGATTGCAATCAAGAGTTGTTGAGAACCCTAGCATGGGTATGTGCTAGGTCGTGCTGGTAGTTCGAGTTTGGAAAGTTGTCCAGGAAGCAGATCGGGTCACCTCAGGAGGTTCGGTGGATTGAAAATTCGCTAAGGTTGGAAAATTTGTCACAATGGCATCATCAGGATATTTCTGTGTATATCCTGCAGTTACTTCGGGCGTCATCCGAGTAGGTGGAGATGAGCATGACACAGTCGATTGCATAAAGTGAATGTGTGTTTCGGGGTGATCATCATCAGGTGTTGCCGAGGAGGAGCGTATCGGCATAAGTTAGAAGATCGGGTTGATAAAAACCATCGCGGGCCGATAATGTTAAGTTTGGCCGACAGCAGGATATTGGAGGAACTGCATGTGACGTCATCGTCATCAGGATAATCGTCATCAGGATATCGGGGTGACGTAAGCATCGAAGGAAAGGTGTATGAGGTTGTCGTCGTCAGGATATATGGAGGGAACCGGATATTTAATATCCTGCTGATGAACATGATGTTGAACATCATGATGCTGTAGATAGAGGTTGGTGGTAAGATGAACAGTGAACATCAGGAGGATGTTTGCGCTTGCCGAATATGATGATGCTGCCGATAGCCTAATATGATGATGCTGCTGACAGGCGAAAGGTCGAAGGTTTGTCTACAGGAGGATATCGGTCGGCAAGAGAAAATATGATGATGCTGATAGTGTTAAAAGAAAATATGATGATGATGATGGGTTGTAGACATACATGCTGTATGTCAAGGTTTTAGTGTGGATGCCTCTGCATCAACATGGGTAAATTTTCTTAAAGATAAATCTCAATCTTAAGAAAGATTCAAAACCTTTAGATCTATGGTTGAGAATGAGATTGGTAGAAGGATAAAGTGCTTAAGTTTTGTCAGAGGTGGATAACTTACTTCTAATGAGTTTAATGAGTATTTTGAAAAATGTGGTATTAGAAGACATCTCTTTGCAACTAGGACACCTCAACAAAATGGAGTTGTTGAGAGGAAAAATAGAATGGTACATGATATGGCCCAAACCATATTGAATGAGACTAAGTTACCTAATAGATTTTGGAAGGAGATAGTTCATACTACAGTTTACATTATTAATAGGGGACAGTTATGAGTGAATCATGATAAGACTCCATATGAACCGTGGAAGGGCAGACCTTCTTCAGTGAAGTATTTCAGGATATTTGGTAGTAGATGTTCAATAAAGTGAGATGAAGATAACTTAAGCAAGTTTGGTACAAAATAAGATGAATGTATTTTTCTTGGTTATTCAACTACAAGCAAGGCTTATAAATGTTATAATAAAAGATTGTAGAAGATAGTTGAAAGTGTGCATGTAAAAGTAGATGAACATCTCTCTCAGCTGTCACAAAAAGGTCATATGTATTCAAAGGATGTTGATGTTATTGACAAAGAAGATGAAGTCACCAAAGAAGAGATACACTAGGATAATACTACTAAAAAAGAACAATCAAAAGTTGAAATTGCCAAAGAAGAGTCACAAGAGAACAATGCTACTGAAGAAGAACAATCAAGACCAAATTCAAAAGCTCCACCCAAGTATGTGAAAATAAACCATTCTAAAAATTAGATTCTTGGAAGCAAAAATGATGGTGTCATGACAATGAGAATGCTAGCAAACCAAGAATAGGTAAACTATTCTTTATTGTCTAAACTAGAACCCAAATCTTATGAAGAAGCTAGTAAAGATGAGAGTTGGGTTAAGGCCATGAAAGAAGAATGTCATAGGCACAAAATGGGTGTTTAGAAACAAACTAAATGAAGATGGGAAGTTAACTAGAAACAAAGCTAGATTAGTTTGCAAAGGTTATGCTTAGGTTGAGGGCATATATTCTAAGGAGACATTTGCACATGTGGCTATACTTGAAGCCATTAGAATGTTTCTTGCATATTCAATATATAAAAACTTCAAGGTGTACTAGATGGATGTAAAGTCTACATTTCTCAATGTTTATGTGGATGAGGAAGTCTATATAGAGAAACCTAAAGGATTCAAGGTGACTAAAGACAAAGACTATGTATGTAGATTCAAAAGGCTTTGTATGGTCTAAAACAAGACCCTAGGGCTTGGTACTCTAGGCTGGACAAATATCTCCAATAACAAGGCTATAAAAAGGGTATAGATGATAGCAATCTATATTTCAAATGTGAAGGTAATCATATGCTGATTGTTATTATTTATGTTGATGACATAATATTTGGTGGTAATAGGGATAAGATGTGCAAAGACTTTTCTAACTCAATGCAAAAAGAATTCGGGATGTCAATGCTAGGTGAATTGAAATTTTTTCTTGGTTTACAAGTGCATCAATTAGAAACATGGATTTTCATTTCTCAAACCAAGCTTGTGAAGGAGATTTTAAGAAAGTTTAGGATGGAGGAATACAAGCCAATCAATACACCTATGGTCACTATGTGTAAACTCACCAAAGATGATGAATTTACAGCAATAGATTAGACCTTATATCTAGATCCATGATTAGAAGTCTTTTATACCTTACAACAAGAAGGCCTGATATCATGCATGTTGTCTGCATAGTTGCTAGATTTCAAGTTGATCCTAAGGAGACACATGCCAAAGCTGTGAAAAGGATATTTAGATACTTGAAGAGTACTTTAGACTATGGTCTATGGTATTCTATTGGTAATGACTTCACTTTGACTGCATAGATAGATGCAGATTGGGTTGGTTGTGTAGATGATAGAAAGAGCACTAGTGGTGGTGCATTCTTTCTAGGTGATAACTTGGCTGCATGGTTGAGTAAGAAACAAGAGTCAATTCTTGATGTTCAACAACTGAGGAAGAATACGTTGTTGTTGTATCATGCAGCACTTAGGTCCTATGGATGAAACAAACTCTACAAGATATCAAGGTTGAGTTTGAGGGGCCAATCAATATTTTTGTGACAATAAAGTGCTATAAACATTTCCCATAATCCTCTAATGCATTCAAGAACAAAGCATATATCTATCAAATATCATTTTCTACAGGAAAAGTTGTTTCCCAAGAAGTAAAGTTGGACTATATTGCTTCCGTAGAACAACTAGAAGATATCTTTACAAAGCTCCTTCCCAAGGAGATTTTTGAACGCCTCAAAAAGAAGTTAAGAGTTGTCCCATTATCTATCTCTTCTTGAATACAGAAAGTATTCATCCAAGGGGAGAAACACAAGGCATATCCTTTATCCTTCGTTCGAAAGTGGCTATCTCTCAGGGGGAGTAGGTAGATAGAAGGCAATTTAAATAATCAGAGTCTGGCATGGTGAGGAGAAGCTTCAGGCTTGTTTTTCTTTGGAGTAAGGAAAGAGATTGTAGTCCTTTTCCATTGATGTCAAAGGGGAGACAGATTAGAAATTGTGTAATAGTTCAAAGAGAGTAGAGTAAGGGAGAGCAAGTGCAAAAGAAGAAGTTTTATGTTTGTGAAGAATATTTGTGTTTGCATTGCCATCAATGACAAAGGGGGAGATTGCTGAAGTGTTGTTATTGATGTCAAAAGAAAGAGATTGTTGGTTTTGTCATTGATGTGATTTCTTTGAGATTAGGAGATTCTTGGATTGGAGTGGTTGTATTCTTTTGGATTGGAGGACTAAGGATGTCATCTTGTTAAAGATCCAATTGGGTATTCCTAGTTTCATTTTGGTGAAGATTGGGAAAAAAATGGCTAAGTTATAGCCATTCAATGATTTCTTATTGGCAATTTATTATCGACAATTTCTTCAGTTCATGAACTACTCAGTTCGTTGACCCAACAGTTACCCGATTAGACAAATTTCCAACAAGTCATAAGGATGATTCATATAGTTCAAATTTTGTTAAAGGAAAAGTTTGAATTATTCAAGTTAGCCGTTTGGAACTTTACCAATTGCAATTTAAGTGAGATTTGGAAGAAGTTCTTTTATTGTCAGTGAAATGGAGAGTTTGAGAACTCTGTCAGTAAAATATCCAGTTTGTGAACCTTTAGGTTCATTGGTAAGTAAATTCACCAACAAAGGTATAAAGAAGAAAGGGTGAAGTTAAAGATTTGTGTTATCGGCAAAGTTTTTGTTTCCCAAACTAGTTTGAGAGTTTTACATTTCATCGATTCGCTAACTAGGCAACAAAGGGCATAAAGGATTGTGTTATCGGAAAAGTTTTTATTTTAAAAACTAGTTTGTGAGTCTATCATTTCACCAATTCACTGACTAGGTGACAAAAGGCACAAAGAAAAGTAAGTTTGTGGTTTGGTGTTTTTGTCAATAAAAGGGAAGTCAACTCGTGGCTCAAGGAAAAGTTGTTTAAGTGTCAATCAAGTCTTGATTCATGAGAATGATAAATTGCCGATAGTAAAGGTAATGTGCTCAAGGTTCTTAAAGGGGAATTTTTTCTGATAAAGGGAACCAAGTTTGAGGTTTGTAAGAGCAAGTTTTTTTTGATAAAAGTGACAAAGGGCAGGTTCATAAAAGCACAAATTTGCCGATAGCTTATGACGGTGAATTTTTGAGTTCGTAAAGTGAAACTTGTGTCAATAACCTTTTCATAAGTGTTGTTTGTAGGAAAGTTTAAGTTTCAAAACATGAAGGAATGCTGATAGAGGACTCTATGGAAGGGACATTTCACTGATAATTATCTTAGAGTGCAAAGTCTATATCATTTGTTAAATGTACAAGGTGTCAACCATTTTACAGATTGTGGATGTTGAGCCAACAATTTAATTATACATTTGTTCAACTATTTAGTGATAGTTAAACTCTTTGGTGGGTAAAAGCAAGAAACTCAGTCCACATGTAGGGGAAGTTGCGCAAGGAAAAAAAAATTGCCTACAGGAACGAGTACCCATTTTCAAAGAAACGGTACCCTTTTAGGAATGGGCACCTGAACCTAAATAGGTACCCATTTAGTAACGGGTACTCGTTTAGTAAGGGGCACCTAAGCCTAAACAGGTACTTGTTTAGCTTCGGGTGCGCATTACTAAACGGGTACCCATTTTTAAAAAAGTATATATTTTTAAAAAATAGCCCTGCGGGCACATTTTCTTCCACTCTAGCTGACAGCAACAGTGACAGCGGAAGGCATAGAATGGGTATGCGTTGTTGAAGGCTAAACGAGCACAACACCAGAGTTTTTTTTGCTCTATCACCTCCTCCCGCCACCTTGTCACTATTGAGCTCCTCCAGGTTGGTTCTTTGCTAGTTTTTAGCTTGTTTTTTTTTGTGATTGTAGGATTAAAATGAAAATTAGGGTTTCACTTGTTATTAGAGTTTTATGATTTTTTTGTGATTGTATGTTACTGCAAACCGTAAAACCATGTTGTAATGCAAACCCTAAAAACCTAAACTATAAACCCTAAAAAACTAAATTATAAACCCTAAAACCATGTTGTATTGCAAACTCTAAAAACCTAAACTATAAACCCTAAAAAACCAAATTATAAACCCTAAAACCATGTTGTACTGCAAACCCTAAAAACCTAAAATATAAACCCTAAAAAACCAAATTATAAAGATTTAATTTTGTGTGAGTATGATTCGAATGCATTCGACTTTTCAATGACTTTTAATGGGAACTTAATAGCATTCAAAAGAAGCTTTATGAATTGAATTGTTGTGGTCAAACAAAATTTTATATTGAATTGACTTGAAATTCCAAACAAGTCACTCTTCCATCCTCCTAAAAAAGCAAACTACTAATAAAAATATCTTATAATTACTTTACTATATATATGTTCATCATCATTTACTAGTATTCCATTTATGACCTCTGCAACTGTTATTGCTTTTGAGGATCCCATAGTTTCATTTGAATCCCATGCCATGCCCATTGACAACACAGTTCTCCATCTCTTAGATTCTATCCACTTTAAGCATTCTTTTCCTTCTATTAATTCCATTGCAACCACTTTCATTATCCACATTTCTATTATCATTATTCTTACTAGCATTATTTGTATTTATTACCTTATGCTATGTAGAATTCCATGATTTGTCCATGCTTGTATTTCTCATCTCACTTTAGTAATATCAAATCCCACTTTTGATTCCTATAGGCTTGTAGGTGGATCTTTCATGTTTTCATTCATCAAGTGTTGAGTTCCAAAGAGTTAGCTTACCATGAGCCACATTGAAAAGAAATACATTCTTCAAAAGTTATTAACTCATCTGCATGCATACCCATCTATCATGTCATTACTAGCCTAGTCTAATCTTTAGTGATGAGCCCTTGCATATTACTCTAGTTGCATGGGGTTAGACCTAGGAGGTTGTTGGCCCATGCCCCAAAGTGTAAATTTTTATGTTTCTTATGTGCCTTATTGCTTTGGTAAACCCTACATTGACAAGTGATTGGAAATATTATACACTGGGGTTTCATGTTTGTTTGATTAGGCTTTTAGTCCAGGCATTTGTCTTAATGAGATTCAAGTTGTCTTGTGTATGTATTTCTCCCACAAAAGCATGTAAATTTGATGTATCTTTAGATTTTGTTTGCTACGAAAAATATAATCCCTCTCTTCTAGAAATATTACTCAAACTAAGAAAAGGGGAATAAAATATCTCAGGTAGAGAATATGAAACATCGACGAGGAGAGAACAACTTTGAGCCAAGTCATAGGGTATGGTATCCCCTCTTCTTTTTAAAGATATGCAGAACCTTGGAGGGTGATCCTTGAGGTCTCTCTAACAGGATAATTAGAAAGAAATGAAGAAATATGAATAAGTTCTTAGAAACCATGAATAAACCTACAAGACCTCACAATAAGATGTACACAAGCATGCATACCTCATCTTATGTGAAAAAGCCACCTTTGTCCTTCCTAAATATTTCCTTCACAAGATTATTATGGTTGTTCAAATTGTGAAGGTAAAGCAATCACTTAGGAAAATGGTGGTGTGATTGAATGGAAGAGATAGAGGGTTAAACCAAGCATTAGAACTCTTACATCTCATGAAATATCAATCTCATTATTTTAATAGTAGAGTAGTTTTATTCAAGCAGTAGGTGCATGACCTTTTAATAATTTGTTGGCTTCTTTTTGAAGTCCTTTGATTTTCAATGACAATGATAAACTGTGCATGGGAGACATGTGTTTGAGAAGATAGATTAAATAAGGGTATACAAGATATATTTAGGTTTGAGGCATCATCATTTGATCATATTATATGATAAACTTGTGCATGTTTAATTTGATTTAAGGTGATAAATGATCAAAGGGTTAGATTTAATGTGATAAATAATGTGATAAATGATCAAAGGAAATAATCAATGATAGTTAAACAAAATTGAGACAATGGAAATAGAAATTCACACTAGATTAGGAAATAGTAAACTATAAATACAAGGGTTTAGATGCACTTGTAGGAGATGGTTACCACTACTTGAATGGACTCAAAATAAACATTAACTAATAAATTTTTGGGTGTGTTTAGAATAGTTTACTAATAACTTCTCTATCTAGAAACCAATCAAGACAAAAAGTAGAAGATGGTGCAAAATAGTAAAATATGTCACAATTGAGCTTAACTAAGCTAGAAGTAGGATAATAGAGAAATGGGAGGAATACACTTGGCATGGGCTATCATGCACTTTTAAATTTGGACTATATAAGGTGTCAAAATGTTTCCATTATATTTTTAAGAAAAATGATGATAGGATGTAAGGTTGTTAGGTAGAGTGACACCTTGGGTGTCACATGGCCCTCTCCTAGTACCTTGGTGTATGACTAGGACCTAGAAGGCAACCTTGTCCACTATGTGAAAATGATCTAAAAATTTAGACATAGCTTCATCTTGTGATTTTTTGCATAACTTCCTCTTGGTAATTTGTGAGATTTTTTCTAATTATTCCATATTTTATCTATAAATACCAATTCTATAGAAGAAACCCTCTAAAAAATGGTTAAAGAGGAATGAAGTAGGAAGGAGAATATAATATTTTAGGGAAATGTTGAATTAATTTAAGGAGACATTGGTATGAAAAACTAAAGCTAGGTAAACCAAGGTTTGAAGGAGAAAGAGGGAATAGGAGATGGAAAAAGAAGACTCAATGAAAAAAAGTAAAGGGGAATAATATGGATATAGAGAGGACTAATATGGGAGAAGAAAAGAAATAATATGGAAGATACTTGATGAAAAATAAAGTAGAAATGAGAATCTGAAATGAAATTGAGGAAAGAAAATGGTTTAGAAAGAGGTAAGGAGAAGGAATGTGGGTTTGAAAAGGGAAGATAAAATGTATAATAGATGAAGAATGGAGTTAAAACCAACAAATATAGTAAACACTAACATTCCTACACTTATTCAGGAAAGATGGCTCCAAAATAGCAATCAAGTGGAAACTTCACAATTTTTCTATGTTCAAATGGGGAGAGGGAGGCCTATTTTATATATTTTCATACAAAAATAGAAGGAAATAATGTGATAAATGATCAAAGGGTTAGATTTAATGTGATAAATGATCAAAGGAAATAATCTATGATAGTTAAACAAACAAGACAATGGAAATAGAAATTCGTGCACCGGATTAGGAAATAGTAAACTATAAATACAAGGGTTTAGATGCACTTGTAGGAGATGGTTACCACTACAAATGGACTCAAATGGTTTAAATAAGGGTATACAAGATATATATTTAGGGTTGAGGCATCATCATTTGATCATATTATATGATAAACTTGTGCATGTTTAATTTTCAAGTATTACTTGCTCTCTAAATTCATGGATATTTTAAACTTTCATTTATAGATCTATTAGATTAAGTTCAAATTTATAGATATTTGTTTGTAAGTTTTCAATATGTATATATTTGTGAAATTATACATTTGTAAGTTTTTTATATGGATACATATTTGGAAATTTGCAAGAGACATCTAATGGATGACCAGAGTCTAGATGAATTTTTAATAGATGACATTCTTTATGAAAACCCCCCACCCCCTCCACTTGATGAGGCCCAATTGCGGCAAAACATTAATGAAAATATTAATGCAATTGAGGAGAACATTAATTTGATTAATAATCAACCTCATTTGATGCCTCCTCATGTGGTTCGGTTTGCATCTTTGATCCAAACCATTATTGATTATGTTACGTCTATCAATACAGACCTAAATAGATTTCACCCTTGGTGGGAGGAGATGAGGCAATTCTATGCAGATGGTCTTTCATATAAAGACATCCATGACCTCCACATAACAAAACAAACATTAGCCCCATTTTTTCGTCACCCAAAAACTAATCAATCTATAGCTGCAACAAAAAAAAGAATATCAATTAAGTGGTGTATGCATGAGGTGATTTTGAGACATTTTTGGGATCGGTGGTGGATGGTGTTTGATCACCCACCACATGCTAATTGTGAGGTACCACTATATTTTTTGAGAAAATTATGGGTGGAGTTTCAATTGGGTCAAAAACCCAATTATTTTGATATGAGAGAATTTCAGGGTGTTGGTCATGGCATGCCACAACACAGACTAGGGGCATGAGTTGACCGCAATCGACCCATTCCTCCTGCTCCTATGGTTGCTCCTATTTTGCCCATGATTCCTGCACCTATTCAGCACTAGGCAGTGTTGTCGACATTAGGAGCATTGAGTAGACTCTCGGGCAATCTCACTGAACAAGCTGCCCACATGGCTAATGAATTCAGTGGTGGAGAGCATCATGGAGGAGTCGATGCATCTCATCATAGAGCCTCAAGCATGTCAGGGACACATTTGTGTACAAATTACAATCAACCGTGTTATGGTCCTACTCCTACATCCACATCAAATGCAGCTATAGTAGAAGTGGAGTCATACTTGGATCTACTATATTCGGATGATAATCCTATACACGTACATTGAGCACATTTTATTAAATATTTCAAGTGCATAATTTGAACGTATCAAAATTTATATAAATAATTTAATGAATTAATATATAATTGTGAACTATTTGTTGTACAGATCTCAAGTCGCTCTAGGGCCACATCACGATTTGATACATTGAGTTTTGCATCAATAGCTGTAGAGATTGGCACACCTTATGAGATAAACCAATATATCTTAACCCTAAAACCATATGTATCTAATTCTAGTTTAAATTTTCTTCTTGAAACTTATCAATATTATATTTTAAATTAACAAGTGTATAAATAAATAAATAACTACATGTACATGTATGTGAAACACTACTATTGTAGTGAGGCTCAGGTCATGTGGTAGTTCCCATATTTGACCGACCACGTGGCTTAGGTGTTTCTTCCACTAACCCTCCATCGTCAGTTGTTATGCCTGAGTATTCCCTGGTGTGTGTTTTAAAAAATTGTACTAAGTTTCTTTTTTGAGTTTATATAAATTTATATATGCACCCATATATATGTAAGTGCAAGATGATAGGAGTGCGACTATTGGTCAGGTTGCTAGTCAGGGACAATTTCATGAGCCATCCACACATTTTGAGGTCCTAAGCTTTACTAAATTTTCTATGTGCAATTTCTAGGTCTTTATATGCTAAATAAATTCTAACTTATTTCAAACTTGCTTTATTTGAAATTCTAGCAATTAGCAGGTCAAACTTTTGGTCAAGAAGATGAAACAACTATACCACCTGTACAACAAAATGTGGGAGTAGATGAGCATGATTGCACGGTAATTTAAATGCACACTTTAAAGCCTACATTTAAATATTTAATTTCATATTTTTTATAAATTAAATTAAATTTGGATGGTAACCTAATTCTTGAGTGTTGAACCTAATGCTTTACGATCACTTGGGCAACAGAATGTGGGAGGAGATGACCAACAACATATGGTAATTTAATCATACATTAAAGTCTGGATTTAAATATTTAATATTAGTATTTTATAAATTAAATTAAATCTTCAATCAAATGAAATTCAAAATGAAATTCACATTTCAGAAGCACATGTGTCATTTTTAAAAATTTTAAATCTGATTGCAAGTTTCTTTCTCTTGTGTACAACATGAGGTAGATCCATCTATTTCATGAGGAAGAAAGAGGCCTCTTTTAGATTTGAACTTGAGTGATGATCATACCTGACATAGATTTTTATTTCATAGACTGAACTGTATGATGTGCACATTATTTTTTATATATGCCGTGCCAGGACTTTGACTATATATGTCGAACTTGCTATTACATGCACTTCTAGATATATTTCAGCATTTCATGAACTATGATTTGTATTTATTTATATGCTGATGATGAGTAGATGTTTTAGTACACATTTCATGGGTCCTACCTATATTTTATAGTATTTCATGGACTTATCTAGATAGATCTACATGTATATATTATTGAGTATATGCTTGAATGTATTTTAGTATGCTAGATAATATGTTAAATATGCTTCATTGTTCACTTCTAGATTATAAATTATTTAATTGAGACATGTTAGAAGATTTCTCTCTACTACATTTTTTAATTTAAGAAGTGATTATGCAGTATGGTTCAATAGTTCTTCTTGAAATAGTGAACAATCTATTAACTGCCTCACAAACCTAAATTAAGTTAATTTACATAGTGGAATAGATAGGTTTGATGTTACAATTATCTAATAGATAAGTTTGGTGTTACAATTATCTAATAGATAAATTCAGGGCACTTTATAACAAGGTAATTTACCTAGGATAAACCTACAAAATCATGATAAAATGATAAGGATGTTAGACTCACTTTGATAGTGTCCAAACAAAATATTACTTAAAAAAACATTCAAAACATGATTCAAATGAAGCATTCAATTCTTGTAGAGAAACTAACTCTTTAGAAGAAACTAGAAGGAAATTCAAATCTTATCCACACAATATAAGCTACAAAAAAAATTATCACAATCCATTTTCCAATTTTTCCTATTTTTGATAATCCATTTTCCACATTATGGTTCAATGGTTCTTCTTGAAATAGTGAACAATCTATTAAATTAAATGTTTTCATTTATATTTATATTCAAAATTAACAATTCTAATACATCACCTCACAAACCTAAATTAAGTTAATTTACATAGTGGAATAGATAGGTTTGGTGTTACAATTATCTAATAGAAAAATTTAGGGCACTTTATAACAAGGTAATTTACCTAGGATAAACCTACAAAATCATGAAAAAATGATAAGGATGTTAGACTCACTTTGATAGTGTCCAAACAAAATCTTCCTTAAAAAAACATTCAAAACATGATTCAAATGAAGCATTCAATTCTTGTAGAGAAAATAACTCTTTAGAAGAAACTACAAGGAAATTCAAATCTTATCCACACAATATAAGCTACAAAAAATTTTATCACAATTTGAAATTATTCAAGAAGTAGCATAATTTCTTGTGAGGGTTGTGGTGATCAAAAGTAGCACTTGCAATTAATACATCTTACAAAAATCCACTTTCAATTATGCTTTGATGGATTCTCATATGTACATGTGAATTTATCTAATGTGTAGATAATTTTTTCCAATTTTTGAATAGATAGTATATACCTTATCAAGGCCCCTTCATTTTTCCTATTTTTGACAATCCATTTTCCGCTCTTTCCAGAACTTCAAGTTTCATGTGTTTAGCTTTAGTAGCATTCTCCAAGTGATCTCTTCTTGTATTTATACATTCTCTTGAGATCTTCTCTTTTATACTTTATTGGTTCACAATGTTGGTGCATTAATCAGGCTTATAATGATTACTTAGAATGTCTCTAGTGCTAGGGAATTATTTCATTTTTGAGATTCCTTTTGCTATGTAGATTCTTGTCTTGGTTTGATTGTCCATTCTCTTAGTAGTTCTATTGAGTGGGTATTAGGGATTATCTTCAAGTTCTTAATAATATCTTTGATTGGTCCTGAAGGCAAGTGGCTATTAGGAATTGTTATGACAATCATATAGGTGTTTGGATGACTACTTATGCATTTTACAGTCCTCTCTTGTTTCATTAGGACAATCCTATAATTGGTTTGGTAGCCTCTTATGAATTTCATGAAAGCCACTTGTTGCCATAAATACATGTCTATCTAACTAGCATATGACCATTTAGAATGATATAAGATCATCAATCAATGTGAAAACCTCTTGACTAACATGATTAATTTATTGTTTCATGAGTGTCCTATTTGTTTCATGACTATCCTATTTATTTTATTATTGTCATATGGATTTTTGCAATGGACTTTAGATGATATAACCTCATTATGACTGATTTTTAGATTTGAATTGCTCTTATGAGAACATCTCAATGATTTATGACAGTCTAGATTGGATATGGCAATAATCTTCATGCATGACACTAATCTTCTATTTGCTATGACAATGAGTAACCTTTAAGGTAGTCATTTAGTTTGAAATAATGACTATTTACTACCTTACCTATGCATGATAACCCTCATTATTACCTTAGCAGTCGTAAATAACTCTACAACACCAATGACTACACCTAGGTAATATGATAACACAGTCCCATATTTATTAGTGATAGCATTAGACTATTCAATACAATGATTGAAGGATATAGAGGAGGACCATGGCATTCATAGATGTGATATTAAACCATGTTTCAAATATGCAAACTATCCTAGGACTATTTCCCTTTAACTATCATGACACTACTTTTCAACTTTTGTGCATTTAAATAATATAAAATAAATGCTAAATCAACACATCTCAAAACATAGCTAAAGTGGGTACAAAAATGATAGGAAAAATACAAACTATATATGTATTGAACCTCTACACTAATATCATTTGTGGCAATCATAAAATAATATTCAATCCATGAAAATTAAATACATAGATCATAAAAAGAGTCTCAAAACAAAAAATAGGTCCATTATTAAACATATGAGTATATCTATACAATTAGCTTATAGGTCCATGTTATTAGTTTGA
Source organism: Cunninghamia lanceolata (assembly GCA_027924645.1). Classification (NCBI taxonomy): domain Eukaryota; kingdom Viridiplantae; phylum Streptophyta; class Pinopsida; order Cupressales; family Cupressaceae; genus Cunninghamia; species Cunninghamia lanceolata. The sequence continues at coordinate 694,136 of BSBN01000248.1, read as the reverse complement.
CATGACTACAAAATTGATCTACCATTTACATTATGATGAAATCTTGTAGTGGGAATCATGGAAAAATCTACTTGTAGGATACACCTGGAAGAAATAATGAATGTAAATGAGAATGAAAGAATATGTACCAAAAACACAAAATATTAATGCAATATGTAACTAAATAACACAAAAGAGGATGTAAGACGATGGCTTAAGGGGAGCTAAGAGGATGTCTTAAGGGGATACATAAGAGGATGGCTTTAGGGGATGTATAAGAGGATTACTTAAAAGGGGAGCTAGAAGAGGATGTCTTAAGGGTATACAAAAGACGATAGCTTACTTGGAGAGATGTACACGAGTCAATTTACAAAGTATACGATAAAATTTGATGGATTAAGGGGATGTAAGAGGATGGCTTAAGGGGAGCTAAGAGGATGAATTAAGGGGATGTACAAGTGGGTGTCTTTAGAGGATGGATGAGAAATATATAAGTATATATATATGTAATTACCTAATTTGCATTCACTTTTAGTTGAAGACTACAAAAATGACCTCACATACTTGTATGGTGAAAACTTCTATTGACAATCATGCAAATTCGACTACTTGTCTAGGGTACACCTACAAAAAGTAATGTTTAAATGTACAAGTAAATTAACTATATATTTACATGAGTCAATACAAAATTTAAGACAAGGGGAATAATATAGAAGGTGAAATGAGAATGAAAGAATTTATATACCAAAAACACAACACATTGATGCATTATGTAGTTCTAGATAACATGTTAAATGTGAAATCCATAATGTAAGTATATACAATTACCTAATTTGCGTTCACTTTTAGTTGAAGACTACAAAAATGACCTCACATACTTGTATGGTGAAAACTTCTATTGACAATCATGCAAATTTGACTACTTGTCTAAGGTACACCTGCAAAAAGTAATATTCAAATGTACAAGTAAATTAACTATATATTTACATGAGTCGATACAAAATTTAAGACAAGGGGAATAATATAGAAGGTGAAATGAGAATGAAAGAATTTATATACCAAAAACACAACACATTGATGCATTATGTAGTTCTAGATAACATGTTGAATGTGAAAGCCATAATGTAAGTATATACAATTACCTAATTTGCGTTCACTTTTAGTTGAAGACTACAAAAATGACCTCACATACTTGTATGGTGAAAACTTCTATTGACAATCATGCAAATTTGACTACTTGTCTAGGGTACACCTGCAAAAAGTAATGTTCAAATGTACAAGTAAATTAACTATATATTTACATGAGTCGATACAAAATTTAAGACAAGGGGAATAATATAGAAGTTGAAATGAGAATGAAAGAATTTATATACCAAAAAGACAAAACATTGATGCATTATATGTAACTAGATAACATTATAGGATACATTTAGGAGGATGGATTTAGGGGATGTAAGAGTATGGTTTACATACCTAGAAATTTATTCTATTGTACCATCTGCATCCTCATTTTTTTGTAATGCATCTATAATTGATTCATGTTCTTCCATCGAAAGTGTCCATAACTGTTTATTAGAAGGTTTGCCTTGATATCTGACTAGTTTTATATTTGTTGCCACAATCAAATGTGAGTAGTGTATGATCTTCTTATGTGTTTCATAATTTTCAAATGCAGGTAAACTATTCCTTCTTATTAGATATTTTCGTAGCCAAGTGCCAACAACAACCACAGAACCTGTTAGATACTCCATGTTATCATCATCTACTCTAGGATGTAACAACTTTTGTTTTGTCTCAACACATCAAGCCAACCAATACTCGGTTTCCTCTTCATTGCCCTCAGGTGCAACAACAGTATACACATGTCCTACAAAAAATTTATGTAATTCAATAAAGTGTGACATGTATCTAAATCACATAAATTTGTGCATGCATACATATATAATTAATTATATATAGATGTACAAAAAAATGACAATAAAAAAATATTGAAAAGAAAAGTACCTTCTTGTACAAGGTCTAAAACACGATCATAGTCATCTGATTCAAACATTTGATTATCATCTTCAATTGTTGTTTCAAGTTGATCTTGTGTTTCTGTAGGTGTCAAGGATCTTTGTTTCTATTCTTCAACCCATTCTGTATTTTCACATGCTCCCCAATCACCTATAATACAAAATTGACAAAAACATGCAAGCTCACCAATCCATATAGTCCATGTGCTTGCATTTGAACTCTTAAATGAATGCGATTTTGTTGATCTAGTTATTGTCTCACAATCAAGTCGAGTAGGAATATTCTCTTCTTCAACTAACCCAAAGAATCGTCGAATTATAGAGTTCTGACTTGATCTCGTAGATAATTTTTTACTACACCAATCCACAATTGCACGTGCATCTCTAAATTTGGCTGCATCCTCAAATTTGAGTTTCTCTCTAGCAAGAGCTCTTTTCACACATGCTCCAGCTCCATCATGTTCTCTTTTACCATGTTCAGCTTCAAAAAAGCTCCACATATGTTGGATATTGATTTCTTTGTGAGCCCTACATAGCCAATAAAACATTCTTGCATTTTTGAATTGCCCTGTACAATTATCTGACCATATGAAATGTTGTGCCATCTAGATTCCTCTTTCTTTTAAACTTTCATAAAATTTTGTGAAACAATATTGTACAAACTCTGAAGAGTGTAACTAGTTATCACTCAAATAGAAATGATACTCCCTCAAAATTTTTCTATTATCTTCTATACTATCATCTGCATGTCTGTATACAATATGAACAAATATGGCCACTTGCACTGAATTATAATACTGAGATTGAATTTCCTCTTGTGGAGTAAGAGTATAATTTTCTGCAAAGTCAACCATTGATAGGATAGTTCCAACTGGAAATGTGTTTTTACATGAATGAAATTGTCCATCATGCCACCGAGCATATTGGGAGTGTTTGACATACTTGGATACAATATTATCCTTAAAATCTTTGATGAATGCATGCACACAAATTTTTTCAGTGACTAACTCACAACGCTTTCCAATTTTTCCATCCTTTAAAGAATATTCAACATTCCTGAATCTTTTCACATCCACTAATTGTTGTCCAAATTCATGTGAACTATTTTCATGCATACATTCTCCTAACAATGAAGAGTTGCCACATCTATTGCATTGTTCAGAAATACATGCTCTTGAATAAAATAAGTATTCAGTAGATGTTTCACAAAACAAACCTGCTACAAACTCCTTAATTGTTTGAGGTGGCATATTAATACCACATTTTTGCATAATTTCGTCAATATGCCAAGTAGAACGTATATATCGAAAAACATCATAATAATAATGAAACTGCACATAGGTTTTACAACAACAAGACATTCGTTGTTTATTAATTTTCACATACCAAGGTTTACATTTCTCAAAAGATCTTTGGCTTATGGTAATATTAAATGGTTCTAACACTAAATCATCTAAGAATTTTTTATATAATTCAGTTTGATTCATGTCTAATAGATGTTTTGGATGAGGATCACGAATTTTAGACCCCACTCGTAATTTTAAAACATCTCTAACATTAGATGATACCCTTGTATTATCATGCCAATATTTTTCAATTAAAGATTTGATTTCACTATTTAATTTCATATCGTACCTTGGAAGTCTACCACTAAAACTCCAACATTGGTTAATTGGATCTTTTTCAATAGATTCTCTTCTCTTTGCTGCTCTTCTCAAAGTTTTAGGATTTATCTTTAGAATTTCACTTGTCTTACTTATCATTCTTTTATTAGAAGATTATTTATTAACTAAAGCAGTTGTTATAGCTCTTCATCCTGCATTGCTATCTTTAGATCGACTCTTTTTACCAATAGAATTAATAGCATTAGCAACACTAGATAAAACTTGTTTGATTGATTCATCTTTTTTTTGAGGTTTTACAAAGATGCCTAACTTTTTCATTACTTTTCACAACTTCCACATCTTCATCAATTGCATCATAAGTTGACATTGAAATCTAAGACTTTTTCTATAAAAAAGAGAATTATATAATCTATTTGCATGAGTTCTCATTTGCCTCCAAGAAATCTTACCAGGAAGATTATCTAAGACATTTCTTTCAATCTCAAATAAAACATTTTCATTTTCACTCCTAAAAGGAATATCATTCTCATTCATATCATCAATAGGTGGGTTTGAAGACATACCTAGATTTATTTCTATAGTCGTGTTTTCCATATCATTGAAAGTTGGCTCCGAAGACACACCTGGATTTGTTTCTATAGTCGTGTTTTCTATATCATTGAAAGTTGGCTCCAAAGACACACCTGGATTTGTTTATATAGTCGTGTTTTCCATATCATTGAAAGTTAGCTTTGAAAACATACCTGGATTTGTTTGTATAGTCACATTTTCTATATCTTCGAAAGTTGGGTTTGAAGACATACATGCATTTATTTCTATAGACACATTTTCTTCCAAATTCACCATTTCCACATTTGCATCATCTACATTCATCCCATCATTTATAGTCTCTTGAATATCTTTCTCTTCAATACTCATGGAACTAGATGCTTCAATATTCTTGATCCCTTGAATCCTTGCTCTTCTATCTCTTTTCCTTTTTGCTTCCTTCTCTCTATTTGCTTCAATTTCTTGAGGTGTCATTACCCTCCTTTATTTTTTTCTTTGATGCTGTTTTGATCCCATGATTACCAAACCCTCTTGATAAAATAACAATTGATACTTAATCCAATTTCATAATTGATGTACTTATTTGAAATTTTGAAGTAGAATTAGATGTAGATCCTTTGTTCCATAGATTTTGAAGTAAAAGGTAGATGTAAAAATAAAAACCTTCTTTCTTTATTCCTCTTGAAAATAGCTCATGGACTTGATTTCACTTCAGAATTGTTCATATGATTGACTCCTTTCAAAATCTGAATAGAATATGACCTGTCAAGAGATTCCACAAAACACTTGTAAGTAAAAAAATGTAGAAATTGTCACTGTCGCGCCGTACTGATCAGACTTGCAAGTTGCAGGGATACAGTAATAGTATGTTTTTCCCTAATATGGGAAATAACAGGTATAATAGAAATGAGTACCCGTTCTTAAAAACATAACAGGTACCCATTATATAACAGGTACCCATTATGTAACGCATACCCGTTATTTAAAATTAGAAATCTCTGACCGCCTTTTCCCTTCCCTTTACTTGGGTTTTAGGCTTGGGATACGCATGGTTGGCCGACCTTGAGCCTTGGACCTACAAGTTTTTTTCTAAGTACAGAACAAGAAGAAACACTGAGTTTACCTCTATCGCTGAGGACCTTTTTTTTTGAATTTTTTTACAAAATGAAAACCCATTACAGATGACATTGTCTAGTTTTCAAATATGTAATTTTTTTTGTTATTGGACATGTTCTTCTATTTATTATTTAATTTATGAGCAAACTAGTCCAAAAACTTGAAATGACAGGTGTTTGTATTTTTTTAATAACTTCTAATTTATAATTTAAAATATATATATGTCATCAATCTACACATCATTCTTTACACAATGAAAAAAAAAATTAATTTTATGATTTTTTTTGCTCAAATTATGTTGGCCGTACACATGCATGGTATGGTTTAAAAAAGTGACTTTTAAATAATGGTTTTTAGAAATGCCTATTAAAAACCAATTTGTATCATCTGGGTATTGAAAAAAATTACATATTTGGAAACTAGACTCCGAGTACTACATTTTATATTTAGTGACATTTTTAAAGATTTCATCTCTAAGTGCTTCAAATTTTAAGGTCAAATATGACAAATTCTGAAAATCAGGGAAAACACTTCCACTTTTTGGCCAAAAAGTGGACCCAACTTCTTGCACTGACCCTGGTGGCTGTTATGTAATGATTCTAAAATTATCAAATTTTAGTTTTCTTAGTAGTTGGTGGTGGTTCAACTATTGAGACATGTGTAGGAGTGACATATACTTAGTTTTGAAGAACAAAAAATGTTGTTGAGAATGTGTGTTCCCTCCTCACTGTCAAATACTCAGAGATTGAGAAAAAATAGGGGTTGGTGCCTCATTGCATTGAGTTAGTGCTCAATTAGTTGTATAGTGTACTTGTAGGTTGGACCCTTCAAAACACTATCTTGGGTGTTAATGTACTTGTATGTGGATGCTTACAAAACATTTGTAAAAAATCTTTGTGAAAATCGATCATCTTTGGCGTGGTTTCTCCCTTTTTGGGTTTTCCATGTACATTTGGTGTTATGTGGATTCTATGTGATCTTAGTTTATGAATGATCTTAGTTTTTATATTGCCTAAATTGTAAAAATTAATATACACCGATTCACCCCCCTCTCAGTGTATTGGTGTTCTTTCATCAATTCATTTATTTTTAGTTGTTCATCTGGTTTGAAGTCAATACCTGCTAAGGTATACCCCTTGGAGTATCCCTCTAGAGTCTAATTTAAGCTTGAAGTGTAGAGGAGCCTACCCACTCCTGTCAGTTGGCCAGAATCACCCTTAACTTGATAAATCTCTTTCTATCACCCTTATGACATCCCTGGCCTAGGTGATTTAGAAATGTTTTAGGGTTTTGTGTTGCAATTATTTTGGGAACCAACAGTATTGTTACCCGTGACACATTTTTCTCCCTTCATTTAACATGTTAGAGCAAATTTGACTTCTTTATTGCATTGAAATTTGAGACTTCAAATGTGTTAAAGTCTCTTGTTGTAAATTATAAATATAAGATTACTCATTGTCTCTATTTGTGAAGTATATCATTGTTGTTTGTTGTCTTCAAGCATAGCTCATAAGCTGTTAAATCAATCTGCTTAAGAGTTTGACTAAAAAATGGAGCTGCACTTAACCAAGATCCCTAAAGGTGTTCATCAATAGTGCAAGTCCAATTATTACACAAGGAAAGGTGAACCAATATTTAGATTGCATATTGACTAGACACATGCCCATTGACCAAGATATAAACAAGAAATACCTTAGACTATCCCCAAACAATCTCAAGCTACAAGGAAAGCATGACTAGCATCAACCACCTCTTCAACCCAGGACTTCACATCATTTATTCTCAATATCAATATTCCCTTCTCTATATGAGTCTCCCTCTCTATTATTCTCTCTTCTCTAGCTGTCTCTCTTTCTCTCTCTCTATTACTGTGCAATGGGTACATCAAAGAGGTCTTCAAGGTGAATTGTTAGATCCTTAAATAAATGACATGTGCTTAATGTAGCTCCCTATGAACACTGTAATCTTTGGATTGTTGGCATGAAACAATCGAGAAAAAGTTGATCACTCTAAGTTTAGCCACCAAGCACTACTAGTTAGATGCACATTCACAAATGTAGGCCATTTGATCATAGTTTAATTAGCGCAAGCTTCACATTATAAAGCTTCATGACTTCTTACCTAAAAATTTATGGGGAGATTCCTTAGTGTATGATGTTAAATCTTGCAAGCATCTAAGTCTATCTATGTGGAGATATGTGGACCATTTAGTAGTTGATTCATCAATAAGGATGTCAATGTAGGTCAATAGACAAGTATGGTGGCTATACCTTTGATATATCATTTACCTATGGAAAAATTTTTAATGGAATACTAAATTATTTGTAATCAACATGGATGTCCTTTTCTTGATTTTTTGGAGCCACATATGCACTATCCTTTAGTGCCCTTATCCTTCTAAAGATAAAAGACTTTTGAGAGACTAAAACATAAAACAAAGGGATAATTAATGTGGAGCTACACTTTCTCATTTGTCAAAGCAAAGTTTAAACATTACCAGTTCGAAGGATGGGGCTAAGAATGACACTATTCTCTAATAATCTCACTTTTCAAAATTTTAACATGGTCACCCAAATCTCACATGTCCCTACCATCCCTACTCAAAGCTCAACATGTCCTTAACAATCTTCTTACCCCTGGATCTTCCTTGCTTTAGCACTTTACATCCAATTCCTTTCCCATGCCTTCACTTCAATAATCCAACAAAGGAATTCAAAGATAGTTCTCCCAGGCTATCTAGGATAATCCTCCTTTGAATCATATTTTAACCAACCAAGAAGCTTGATGAAGTAGATAGAGACCTTGATACAAACAGATAGAGAGATAGAAAGATGAAGAGAACAAGAGATAGAGATATGAAGAGATAAAGAGGGAGATAGAAAGAAATAGAGATGGTAAGAAAGAGATAGAGAAAGAAGAGAGAAAGAGAAAAGGGGAGATAGAGAGACATATATGTATAAACAATTGAAAAAGGTGAGATTGTTCATGGGAAGTTACATTGAATACAACATGTCATTTGATTAAGGATCTGACAATTGACCTTTAAGACCTCTTTGGCTAACCCATTGCATATATTAAATTTCAAGAGCAAATATGTTGGCTCTTCTTTCCATTTTGTAGATAGGGCCTCTTAAATGTGGTACCCATATGTAACCCTATTGTTCTTGTACACGTAATATATGATGCATGAATTTATAAAATAATAAAACAAAGAAAAATAAAATGTGACATATGCAATAAAGATACACCTTCTCTTCAAAAGAACCAATTGGATCTACTTTGATGGCTACTGCTTGCTTGGGATTTACTTTTATATCAATTATTTGTAATATACGCAAATCATGTATATCCTAAAAAAATACTTCTTCCAATACAATTTTTTGAGACATCTCATTTCTACCATCACAAAATCATAATAGTATCAAGCTCAAATGTACATTATGCTCTTGTAGGGATGATACCTAGCATATTTGTTTTTGATAATATAAGGCGGCAAAACAAGGGGCCGAACCCTTACAAAAAGTAGAAAGGCCACAAAGGCAGCAAGCACAAAAAGTGCCTTAAACCAGAACCATCAAAATAGATAATCCATCATAACCAGCAAACCCAACCACTTCCCTAAGATAGTAAATATAGAGTAGCATAAAAGAAGAGTAGCAACAAGATAAAAACAAAGACTAAGGAGGCAAATTTTCTCCTTGCTTAACCAAAGACTTAATAATGTCATCCAAATTCCTAGCAAGATCATCATTGTCAGCATTGACAGGCACCCCCAGGTTTTTCAGCACAGAAATATTTAAGAAAATAGAACTCCTGAGCATAGTGGAGAGATTCTACTCCAGCTTCTCGATGCGAGCCCTCAGACCCGCCAGATCAGCACCCAAACCAGCATCAGTGTCCATATCATCCTCAGCCTCTTCCATGAACATCTCACCCGCTTTATCAGCATTGTCGGCAGAGTCAGCAACTTTCTCCATGGTAGCCCCCGTATCATGAGTCTCCTGCTTGCCTTCAGCCTCCCTAGATATGTCCTGAACCTCAATCTCCTTATCCTCTTCCCCCCGAGTGGATTCTTCTGAACCACTCTCAGAGTAATCAATTAGTTTTCCTTTAAGAGTAGGTTTGCCAGTGATATGCCCGGACCACCTAACACCAAAGGGGAGACCATCCTTAAAAACCTTAGCAGAAGAATGAGACTTGCTACTCTGGTCCACCAGGGTCCTACCAGGATTTTTAGGGGTCCCAACAGCCCTACCAGTGCTAGTATCCCCAGTAATAGTCTTTCTCTTTTTGCCCTTCATAATGACTATAGGACCCAGAGTATCAACATGAATGTCCTCAGGTGTGGAAAAGGCAACTTCTTTAGTCTTGGTAGGAACAGGGGATGGCCTAGGTTCATCAACACCAAGAATATCCTTAGGGTTAGAGGAGGGTTCCCCACTATTGGTTTGAATGGACTTGACAGGCTCAAGGGCAAGATGGTGATTATAGAGGCAAAGGATAAGGCCCTAGTGAAGAGGGATGTGTTTTTTTGCAGGGTTTTTTGCTAGTTTAGCCCTAACCCTAAGGATAGAATGTTCAAGGGAGGAAAGCAGATAAAATAGAAAGCTAATTTGAGCATTGCGACGTAAATGATTCAAAAGGGGGAGGTGGTAGTTATAAAACCTGGTGAAGCGCCCCTCCAGGGTGAAGTACTTCATGAGGAGAAAACAAACACTGTCCCACGGCTCGGGCAGCTTGGCTCTATCAAAACCCCCTAATATGAGACTAATTCTTCGCCATCTCCAAGAAAGAGCTTTTGACTGGAAAGGTCCGCAATTTTAGTTTTCCTCTGCAGTTTCAAACCTTGGGTAGACATACCAGTGGCATATTTGTTATACATTACAGTAGCTCTTATATCCATAACTTCTACACACATAATTCTTGTAGAGTAGCAATAATATCCAATTTTAATTTTGTTTGTTTGTGGTATTAACTGTTGAAATTTTCTGAAGTGAATTAAATTTGATAAGATATCAGATAATATTCCATTCAGGATATTACTGAGAGAGATAAAGAAAAATGGACAGATGGAGAGGGAGACAAAGAGATAGATATATATATCTATACAGAGAGAGAGGGGGGAGATAGAGTGAGAGATATAAAGATAAATAGAGAGATCAAGAGAGAGTGAGTAAGAGAGAGGAAAGATGGAGGAAGAAAGAAGCGAAGATAGAGATGGAGAGAGATAGATAGATAGAGAGATAGAGTGGCAGAGCAAGAGGGATACAAAGGGAAAGAGATAGAGAGGTACAAAAAGAGAGATAAAGAAAGATGGTAAGAAATAAGAAAGAAGAAAGATCAAAGGAGAGAATGAGAGAGAGGAGAGATAGAGGAAGAAAGAAGGGGAGATAGAGACTGAACAGATAGAGAGGAAGACAAAGATATAGAAACCATGGGTAGCATGACTAATCAAACTAATAACCCTAGGATTTTAATTGGCAACATTCAAGCCTAAAATTAGTCCCATGTTGATTGTGCAAATAAATTTTCTCTGTATAATCAAAATAATGTTCATACAAGTCTACAATTGGCAACATCCATACTTGCAATTAGTCCCATGTTGATTGTGCAAAAAAATTTTCTACATAGAATCAAAATAATAATAATCTCCATAATTTAAATACTTGTTTTAGTAGCCTCTTCAATTTGGACGAGAACTTTGATATGAAAAATAATGAATTTATAATCTATTAATTATGAATTAGTACAAAATGAAGGCTTCATTATTCTGTCAAGTTGCACGTGAATGCATGTTGCATACCTTACATAATTCACAATCCATGAAAATTCATATAAAATAGTGGAATGATTCCCCTCTAGCCCATCCCTTGTGTTCCTATTGTTGCTTGTCAGATTATTATAGGGGCTTCCACCTATTATTAGAAAAAAACATACAATTCAATTAATCATTTCATCAAGTCTTTCTTTTATCTAATTATGTGCATATTTCACCTCAATCAATTTACCCTTTTTTGTGTTTTTCCACCCAACTTTTGAGGATAAGGTTATTTTCTTTATATTTTTTTTTAGATACAACATAATTGAGTGGTATACTCAAACTATCCAAAACAACTTTTGCACCCCCCAGTTCTAGAGAACAAAGAAAGAATATTGATCCCCCTTAGATAGATAGACTTCAAACAAAAAGATGGCATCCTATAATGAACAAATCAAACTGATACATTTTCCTCTTCTTCCATTATTATGTCTATGGAAGCTATTTTTCACACTACTAGATGAAAAGAATTGAAATTTTTGGTTACAAAGTCTCCTTCATGTAGCTTTAAAGAATACAAATTTATTTTTAGAAATAACTTATTCACAAGACACTTAGTTTGATATAATGCAATAATTTTATCTCATAAACTCTTAGCAGTGTTTTGAACTAAAACATTCATCAAGAATAAATTAGAAAGACACAACCTAGTAGTAGATCTATCTCTTTTATGCAACTTCTCCCATTCATCTTGATCCATTTCTAATGGTAGAAAATTGAGTGCAACAATTATTATGATTCACTAATCTATATTTTCACTAAAATATCTTCAACCTTCAATTTCCACAACTCGAAGCTTTACCTATTAAACTTCTCAATCTCAATTGTCAAGGTGTTGCCAATGGATTCCAATTTTCAAATGTTATTTTAAATCCACATGAATTATCCCACAACAAAAATAAAAAGAAACATAAGAAATGTATCCCTTCCTTCATGGGATCAATCCAAACAAAGATTTGATACCAAATATTGGCTTTACAATACTTATTCCTCAATTAGGATCAATGGAAAGTAATAAACACATGTAAGCTTAATTAAACATAGAAGAATAAGTGAAGGATATAGAGAAGATAAGAGGACATATATCTACTTGGGGAAACCCTTCTGAGTAGGAGACCCACCACCAAAAGTAAACCTTAATATATTAGTGAAACACACCATTTTCTTAAGGACCTAATAATTCACCTTTAAGGTCTTTTTAGTGTACCCATTGTACACTAAAGTGTAGCTATCTCTAAAAATAGAAACATCCCATCTCCAAGATTCATTCATTCATGCATGGAACAACCAATATAATTAGAAACAGTGCCACTTATTGAAGTGGCTCAAAAATAGAATTTTGCAGCAACTAACTCGAAAGTCCAACAAATAGAAAGAATGCTTAACACCAAGTCTATCACACAATGGAACATGTTTTGCCACTATGTTTATGTTGTTAAACTTAGTGTTGTCTCCTTCATGCATCTTTAAAGAATACAAATTTCTTTTAAAAAATAACTTATGTACAAGACACTTACTTTGATATAATGCAATAATTTTATCTCATAAACTCTTAGAAAAGTTTTGAACTAAAACATTCATGAATATTGAATTAGAAAGAAATAACCTAATAGTAAATCTTAAAATAATCATTCATATGAATGTTATGCATGTAGCGATGTTTTCTACTTCAAACTGAAAAGTACTTGCAATCCATAAATTTTAGTTACCCTTTGACATACTATACACACATTCAAAGTAAAAGTATGGTGGGACTTGCCCAAACTCTTTAAACTTCCACAACTGACACACCTATTATAGAGGCATCCACCTATTATCACATCAAAATTTCAATTTGAATTAATCATTTCACCAAGTCTTTCTTTTGTCAAATTCTACACGTCTTCCACCTCAATCAATTTCCCCCTTTTATGTGCTTTTTCTACCAAATGTTTGAGGATAAGCTTGTTTTCTTTACAATTGTTTGCAAATACAACATAATTGAGAGGTATAATGAATGGTTACAAAGTCTCCTTCAAGTATTTTGAAAGAATACAAATTTATTTTCAAAAATGATTTTTATACAAGACACTTAGTTTGATATAATGCAATAATTTTATCTCATAAACTCTTGGCAATGTTTTGAACTAAAACATTCATCAATATTGAATTTGAAATACACAACCTAATAGTAGATCTATCTCTTCTATCCAACTTTTCATTCCTCTTGATCCATTGCTGATGATAGAAAATTGAGTGCAACAATTATTATGGTCCAATGATCGATCTCCACTTAAAAGATCTTTAACCTTCAATTTCCACAACTCAAAGTTTTACCTACTGAACTTCTCAATCTCAATTTTCAAGGTGTTGGCCATGACTTCTGAGCTTCAAATGTTATTTTAAATCCACATGAATTATCCTAGAAGTCTAGTAAATGGAAATAACACTTAACACCTATTGTTCGAGTCTCCCTTCATTTCACCACCATCCCAATAGTATATAATCAATGTTTTCAAGCATTTTGTTGGAGTGAACTATTGCTATACCAGTCATTCATAAACATTCATAATGATATTGGTTCACTAGAGCAAGATATTACATCTCATTGGGAAAGAATTTCAAACAGCTACCATCTATGGAATTTGCATCATACATCTCTAGATCTATTGATAGACACCGATGATGAAAATATCTAGAACCATTGTCAACACACACACACACACACACACACACAGATTCACTCTATGTTCTTTATCTCTCTATTTTTGTAAAAGTGTCATTTCATACCAAGCTACACTTTTACATTGTAAAAGTACTATAGCCTAATCTTTAATGTAGGGTTTTCCATTGCAATGCTTGACCATATTACCAAGTCTCTCACACAACGTAACACTTTTTGCCACTATTTTATATAGTTAAGCTTAGTTTTGTTATCCCATGATGGCCAATGATTTTGTGTTTTTAGAAATGTCTCAACAACACATCACTACGTTGTGTTGATGTTATTGTAGCGTCAGGAGATTTACTCAGATCACTCAATGAAAAGTCATATATGAAGAGACATCAAAATATATGAAGAGACACCAAAATATATGAAGAGACACCAAAGCATATGAAGAGTCGCCAACACATATGAAGAGTCACCGACACATATGAAGAGTCACCTTGATTTGTATATATATATACTTCAATTCAATCACTTCATATATATATCTCTCCAGTAGCAGATCTTCATTTCCATTAGCAGTAGACTGATTTTCAAGGAGAATCATATTCATTTGTATCTTAGCATCTAGAAGAGGTGCTATTATTCACTGTGTCAAATTCGGCTTTATGTTGGGCCTGAGTTGTAAGCAGATTTCTGCTCCTATTCCTTCAATATATAAGAGATATATTTGCTGGGTTTTTCTCCCTCGAGTTGGAGGGTTTTCCCAGGGTACCTGCTATGTTCATTGCTCTATGTGTTGTTGTATTTCTGCTTATTTCATTTCTGATCCTAAAACTAACATGGTATCAGAGCGGGTCTAAGAAAAGATCTAATCAGATTTGTTTGAGTTAGCCAAGGCATGGTCACGAATTTGAAATTGTTGAAGGATGAAGCTCGTGGAGGTTGGAAAGCTTGGCGATTTCATTCAACAGGTTTCCGGACAACTTGTTGTGAGATCGGTAAAGGAAAAGGAGCTTTGAAAGCTTTGCTACTAATTTGGTAATGAGGCGGAAGAACTAATTGTCGTTCAGATAGAGTTCTGTGATGCTGGAAAGCCCTCCGATGGAGTCTGGGATAGGGCCAGAGATTTTGTTTCTAGCGATTGAAACCCTCTACAGATTGATCAAATTGCTGAAAGAAGACAGTAGGAGGCCCGTCAGCTGGTTTTCCTGGAGGCATGGAAATCTTAGGTTAGAAAGCTTGCCTATGGACTACGGTATTATGCTGCTAAGGAGGTCTCTTTTCATGTACATGATGGACAGATTCGAGAGCTCCCCGACGGAATACAAAATCGAACCAGTCAGAGCATTTTCTGAGACATTGAAAAGCTATAGCAACTTGAGCTTTCCGATGGCCCGAGGAATCAAACTGGCCAGAAAGTTGTTATGAAGATCAAGGCTTCGAAGCATGACGAGACGGGAAATTATCAAGACAGGAATCGAACTTGTCAACCTGTTGTTGTAGAGATGCAGTACGTGGAGCTTTTGTAGGCCGACTATGCTCTCGAGGATGGAACCGCTTAAATTGTTTTCTTGCAGCTGAAGCTCTCAAAGCTTACGAAGATTTCGCATGGACTGTGGAATAGAACCTCCCAGCTTGTTGGTATTCAGAAATAGCTTCCGCAGCCTCACAAGTTTCTCTATCGACCGTGGAACGAATCCCAGAACTTGTTGAGCAGAAGCTTGCGAAGCTCAGAAGAGGAATTAATAACTGCCTTGTTGGAGGCTTGGTGATCATCTATGTTAGTGATCTGAAATGGGCAGTTGATGACAGTAACAACAATGATTCTAATAGGAATAGGATTAACACTAGTGGGTACTGTCAAGTTGAGCATATAAGGATGGAACTGGGACGGATTCTCAGTTGTAGTCCAGAAAGTTGAGAAGTGTGGCTCTTCTGTTGGGATTGCTCAAAGAGGCGTAGCAGTCTGTTCCTACTTAGGTTGCTGCTGCCATGGCTATTGGTAACCTGAGTGTGGACCAAGAATGAGTGAGCCAGATTGTGGAGGAGGATACAAGTCCTGTTATGTTGGGAATTCTCTCCTAGGGGTCTACGAGGGTTCAAGCTAAGGTCCCCTCGGCGCTCTCAAGAATGGTGTCATGTGACCCTGATTGTAAGGAGGCCTTTGGGCAGAGCAATGCTATACGTCCTCTTGTCTCGCTCCTCGCTTCCCAAATCCCTGCTTGAAGAGTTCAATGCTATTGGAAATGCGCCTCCCTTGAAGTAATTCAATCTTCAAGGAATCAAGAATAGGGAAGCCATCGAGTCTCTATTATACTAGGAATTATGGTGGATTATCCAGGGTAAATTCTTCACTAAAACCAGCGAAGAAACAATTATACGATTTGCATAGCAAATCCATTATCGCTAGCAATAGCCTCCAATTAGAACAAGCGACCAGTAGATGTAGTTTGTGCGACAGCCTTACAGCCTTACCAATTGAAGAGAACTAATTGTTGCGCAGACCAGATTGGGAGTCACATCTACCTCAATTAGGGACTAATCCTGCAACCAATTTATTTAACAGTGGATAGACGCACCTGAGAATAACATTATCGTCACCCAACTGAAGATACTGTCAAGTCTGTCAGTAAAACTTGCATTTCAGGTGCCTTATATCACAACTACATCTTAGATTGGAGTGCAAACTGGGAGTCACTTTGCTACGGGTCAAATTGTAGGCCGTATCAGTCAGAAATTCAACTCAAATTACTATCTGTGCTGGTGTTTCATTGTCTCTACAAAACCCTAACAATACTCGAGGGTCAAGCAAAGGACAGAAGCCATTATATCGGATACCCTCACCAAACTTCTGTATAACATAATGATGTTGCTCGGGAACTCACGGGATATATAAAGGGGCAAATGGAGGCCAAGGCTATTGAGTTTTTTGTTTCTACAGCGGATCACAATAAAGAGATAAGTATTTTATGTAGCTAATTCATGCACTAACATTGGGAATAGTGAATCATGTATGCTTCTAGCATCGGTTTGGTTATTTCTCTTTGGGGTAGTTTGATTCTATATCTCTTTAAAATGCTTCCAGGATGGACCAAGGAGCAAAAGGATGATGAGAGGAAGAGCTTGAGGCATCCTGTGAGGAAGACATGCCAGCTGGAGAAATGAACAATCATGGAGTCATAGCTTGCAACCATGGAACTGAGTTGGTGGCACATAACTTCACTGGAGACATCTCTCGAGGGCACAAGGTTGGGTCAGCCTTGGATGAGGAATTTGCATCAGCAAAGAAGATTGAGAAAGATGAAGACACTAAACAACGGAGAACCCTTACAGATTGTCATGGTGATCAACCACTTCGAAGAGGAGGAAATGACATTCAGAGGGAGTTAAATTCCAAGAATTCAAGGCACGAGTTGAGAGCATGTCCGGGAAAAGGACTAAGGTTCTGAGATAAATCAATGGAGGGGAGTTCACTTCCTTGCAATCTCTGAGGTAGGGATCAAGAGGGAGTTCTGTGACTCACTGAGAAGAAGTGAAGGTGTCAGCTAAATGGGTTGCAGTACTTGGAAGACCTCTTCAGCTGTTGAGAACAGAATTGAACAAGACTATCAATCTGAATTTGATTTTGGTAGCTCCGCAAACCTATTCAAAATAAAGTGATCTAGGATGAGATCAAGGAGGATAGTCCTGAACTCTCGCAAGTCAGTAGTGCCAGAGGTGTGCGTTGAAAACTGTTTCTCTAAGATAAGCATTGCAGGCAATCTTGGACGAGAAGGTCAGAAGGTTGATGCAAGTACTTGGAGCTTCAAAGGGAGTCACATCATCATGAAGATCTATTGTAATGTATATTTCTCTGTGACAGAGAAGTATGAGGTGAAAGCCTTTGTAGTGTATATTTCTCTGTGATGGAGAAATATGAGATGCGAGCCCTTGTCCATCTCTAAGATGGAGATGTGATTCTTTCCACCCTCTGGGAGTAGCCATGGTGGACGTCATGTTGAGTGACTCCATGACGATGTATTTTTCCACTAATGGGAGTAGCCATTGTGGACATCACATTGAGAGACTCCGTGATGATTCTCTTGTACTTGTGTTTATCCACCCTCTGGGAGTAGCCATGGTGGACGTCATGTTGAGAGACTCCATGACGACATCACGTTGAGTGACTCCGTGATGGGCATTTGTACACATGTTTCTTTCCACCCTCTGGGAGTAGCCATGGTGGACGTCATGTTGAGAGACTCCATGACGACATCACGTTGAGTGACTCCGTGATGGGCATTTGTACACATGTTTCTTTCCACCCTCTGGGAGTAGCCATGGTGGACGTCATGTTGAGAGACTCCATGACGACATCACGTTGAGTGACTCCGTGATGGGCACTTGTGCACTAGTTTTCTTCCACTCATGGGAGTAGCCATGGTGGACATCATGTTGAGTGACTCCATGATAATATCACGTTGAGAGACTCCGTGATAAATTCTTCCCACTAATAGGTGTAGCCATTATGGGTGTCATGTTGAGAGACTCCATGACATAACTGGAAAGATATCTCCTTAGCTAAGAGGGAGTGTTGATGTTATTGTAGCGTCAGGAGATTTACTCAGATCACTCAATGAAAAGTCATATATAAAGAGACATCAAAATATATGAAGAGACACCAAAATATATGAAGAGACACCAAAGCATATGAAGAGTCGCCAACACATATGAAGAGTCACCGACACATATGAAGAGTCACCTTGATTTGTATATATATATACTTCAATTCAATCACTTCATATATATATCTCTCCAGTAGCAGATCTTCATTTCCATTAGCAGTAGACTGATTTTCAAGGAGAATCATATTCATTTGTATCTTAGCATCTAGAAGAGGTGCTATTATTCACTGTATCAAATTCGGCTTTATGTTGGGCCTGAGTTGTAAGCAGATTTCTGCTCCTATTCCTTCAATATATAAGAGATATATTTGCTGGGTTTTTCTCCCTCGAGTTGGAGGGTTTTCCCAGGGTACCTGCTATGTTCATTGCTCTATGTGTTGTTGTATTTCTGCTTATTTCATTTCTGATCCTAAAACTAACACTTTCAATTCTACTGATGGACATTCTTTCAATTCTACTGATGGATGGACAACAACTATTCACCATCAACAAAACTGTATGCTCGCTTCTCAAGAAACTAATTAATTTTTTCCACATGCTATCTTGGCGTACGGCGTACCCATTGCACACTAAGGTGCGATTGCTAGTATAGTAAAATATTAGAATGTGATGTTTAAGTTTGAGTTTTGTTTGAACTTTTAGGTATGATTATTCAGCTAGTCGAGATTGAGATACCTTTCCTTCTCCACATGTATATTTATAGATTGACGGGCGTGCTTCTACTCATTTCAAGTGAAAAATGGCGTCACTTCTGACCAATATTCGCCTCGGATTAACTTTCATGCGGCAACTTGCATTATATTACTCTGTCCGGATTCCCATAGTACGGAGAGAAAATAAAAAATAGCGTCACTTCTGCCAATATTCGCCTCTGATTATCTTTCATACTGCAACTTGCACCCTATCATTGTCAACGATGACAGAGTCTTGGGAGGTAGATCCAATAAATACTCATAATTGCGGTGACGAATTGTAGTGCTGAAACAACGAGAGCAACCCATGTAAGGTGTAGGAAATTTCTAAAAATAGGTATTATGTAAGTACTATCAAATTTGCAACCCGTGATATGTGTGTCTGAAGTCTGTTTCAGAAGAGACAGGATGTACAGGAATACCCGGGTGGCACAAGTCTTGATAATATTAAAGGGATAAGAGTGACTTGGTGTTCAGTATTTCCCATGTGTGCTTACGAAACTGAAGCACCTTGGGCGGCACGTTCTGGATTAGATAAGATATCCCTCATTGACAGACGCACCGACTTAGTCATCCTCTTTGCAAACTATATGTAAACAAGCCACTAACGTACCGATGGATTTAGATATTTTTTCTTATATTATTTGGAGTAGTTCTTCACATGGAATTTAAAATGTGTCATAGCGTTCATTTCATTAACTTGGTTTCGGTTTGGGTTGTGCTCTTTATATGATTACAGCACTGTCTTGGCTTACGATGTTAGATTAATACGAAATTAACTTGATTTTTAACAAGTGATAGCTAGTGGTTAGTATTTATTTTTGAAATATTCTAATAATAGAAATTGTTTTGTAACATAAAAGTAAATATTCTAATAATAGAAATTGTTTTGTAACATTGAAAAAGTAGAATTATTTTCTGTTTATTTTTACAGGGAATCATATTATATGTGATAGATAAGAATTTATTGTTTATTTTGAAGGGAATCATATTTCATGTGATAGACAAGAATTTATTGTTTATTTTGAAGGGAATCATATTTCATGTGATAGACAAGAATTTATTGTTAGCTAATCATATTAGCTATAACATATAAGAACTCATTGTCAAGTGGAACCAGAGGGTCTCATGGGACTTCTTAGATTGTTTTGTTTGGTAGTCACTGCTCAAAATTTTAAGAGTCATTTATGGAGCTAGTGGTCCCATATATATTTTATTTTTCTACTTATTTTAAGCATTATCTTAAATTGTAATTTTTTACTATATAATTTTAAAAAAACTATTAATAAAGAACTATTTATTAATAATGGTTTTTTTTTGTTAATTGTTATATATTATACAATTTATTTTTTAATAGAATGATGGATTCGAAAACTATTATCTTACTTAGTCACAACTTCGAAATCCACTTATTTAGAAGCCCCCTCAACACTAGAAGCCAACAATGGAAGACCAAGAGTCACACCTTAGAAATCCACTTATTAGATGTCCCTTTGAGATTTGAACTTGGGTCTCCACCATGAGAACTCATTACTTTAACCAATTAAGCTCAACCCCTTGGACAATAAAGAAAATTTAGGAGAAGATTTGGAGGAAAATAAAACAAAAGGGAAGGAAATATATTCACTATTTTTGTCTTCGCATTATTTGATTTTATGATCTCTCTTTAATGTTGAACAGTTTTTCTTGTGAGATCTTCAATTCTCACTATTTTTGTCTTCTCATTATTTGAGTAACTTTAAATTATATGCTCCATGTATTTGGACATAAGACGCGTATGATGAAAATTGTTGCATTGACTACATTAAATGACAACTTTTCCAATCATATGTTTTTTAAACACTGGTGTAAAATTTTATTATTTATTAATTTTTTGTGTTTCTTAATTTATAAAAGCTAAGTTACGAAATTGGTAGGTACATTTAATTTTTAATTTTTATCTTTTTCTATTTGATTTGATTTGATTTTTTACTATGTTTTAAATATTAATTTTTTAATTAATTAATTCATTCATTCATTTGTTTTTCCAATCAAAAGGGATGCTCTTGCCTAACCAAATGCAAACCCTAAGATGGTTTCTTAGGAGAAGAATGATGCCAGTCTGAAGGCTATGGAAGGTTCTACAAGTATCAATGGTCTTGTACACCTTAGCGATTAACAAACAATAAATGGGGATGAGAAAGATTTGTTGTTGGCTAGGCACAAGGCCCTTTGTGGCCCTTGTTACACCTAGTAAATAGGGCCATGTGGGAGAGTGTCTTTCTTAGTTTATGTAAATAGATCTTGTAGGTAGGGGCTTGTATGCCAAATGAGTTGAGGAAAAGGTTAAATAGATAGTAAAGATGCAATGACAACTAAAGTGAGTAATATGTGGTTGGTAAATTTTATTCCATGTATAGGTGAACACCCAATACTTTCTCTTGGTCATGAAGTCTTGTATGAGGAAGATAAGTTTACAAAAAGAGGTCTAATATGGAGATTCAAAACTTTATCACTAAGTTTAGTTGAGCTCCATGCTTGGATTTTAAAAAGTTGGTCACCTAAATGATTAAAAGTTTAATAGAAGTATATTCAAGTGCCCAACGTTTTTTGTTTTTTTGTGTGAAATAATTGAGCATAAATCATATATTTTTGAGAAGGGGTCTTGGTTCTAGGATAAGAATGTTTTACATATTAAGTCATTTATCTCTTGCATTTAATTTGATGGCTAAAACATTCTCAATTATTCTAGTTTAGATTAGGCTCCCTTATCTTCCTATACAGTTTTGGTTGGATGGTTGTTTTCAAGAATAAAAAATATGCTTGAGAGATTTTAATTTTAGAATTGCAAATAGATGGTTTGATCCACTCTACATCTACTTGCATTTAAATGTTACTAGATATATCAAGAGGATTACTTGATAAGATTTGGCTAAAAATTGAAGATAGGACTTGGAAATAGGTCATTGATTATGAAAATATACTTTTTTGCTATAAACATTGCTTATAGGTAGGGCCTCCAATAACAAAGTACGAAATGGGTAAGTCTTAATCTTTGAAGTCAACAAGATAGTGGCAATGAGCTTGTTTATCCCATTTTATCTATAAAGTGCAACTCTAGTTTTGTTGAAGAAGTTGGAGGGATTTGAATCAAAAGAACTTCAAGGCAATAATATGGCAAAGCATGCAATGCAACTGAATAAAGTAGGTTCTCCTCCTTGTTCTCCTCTAAAATATTAAGAGGTGGCTTGCTCTCTTTCAACCCAAAAAAGATCCCAAGAGAATTCACAAAAGAAAGGGAAACAAAAAGCATAGGTTAATTTTGCTAACTCAATGGGATTGTGGGATATATATAATTCAAATAAGGATCAACAAAGAGAAATTTAAGGTTTTCTTTTTCAACTATTCACCCTTGTTCAAAGAAAAAAAATCATTTTCATTTTAATTGGGGGTGCTCCCCAAAAAAAATCAAGTGGTGTTCCATTTTTTCTAGTTCTAATAGCTCTCTCCTATGGAAAAAGGTGAATTTCTCTTTAAAATCCAAATTATCAACTTGGAGAGGCGAATGCATTTCCATTATTGGTAGATTGTTATTAATCAAAATAATGCTAGTTGTTGTCCCTATCTTCATGATGTTAGTTTTAAGATCCCCTTCTTTGGTTATTAATTCCATGTGTAAAATCATGAAGTCTTTTCTCTAGAATGGAAATGCCAACAAGAAAAATTCTCCCTTATTTCTTGGGCTTAGTTTGCAAGATGAAAAAGTATATGGAGGTGTTGGATTGAGAAATCTCCTTGGTCAAAATTTGGCTTTGGGGACTGAAGTTGTTTGGGGTTTACACAACCATCCAAAATTGAAATGGCGCAAAATCCTCCAAAGTAAATACCTAGAATCTAAGGATATGTGCATAATTCTCACAATTTCCAATCCTCCTAAGGTATCTCACATTTGGAATTTTATTAATTATGAGGTTAAAATGGTAATAGGAACTTATTTTAGATTGACTCTTTTGTTGGATCTCCTAACCTAGATTTGTGGGAAGATCTATTAGAGGCCAAAGTGGCTTTATCTCAAGTCTGTGAGATCAAGGTTAAAGACCACTTAGTTAATCACATGATGAATGGGATCACAAGGATGGATTGGAAAGATTTTTTGAGCTTCCCATTCCTATGCCTCAAAAATAAATTTTGAAAGCTAAACTTGGATGTAGCTTGGAAAGATGAACTAGTCCTAAGTGTGACACTTATATGATTGCATGGATGGCTATGTAGTGTAAATTGAAAAGATGAGTGCCTTCAAATACCTTGTAGCGTTATGTTGGGATCAAGCACATCGTTTGGTAGTTGGGGCTTTTGCATGGCTAGTCCTTAATGAGAAAATATTTAGTGGTGATAGATAAACTAGATTTGACTTAATTTGTAACTTCTAATACACTTTCAGTGGAGTTGATACAGAGATGTCAATCATCTTTTATTGTGGTATCCTTTTGCTATGTTGTGCTAGGAATCATGGCTTTGTATCAAACCCAATGAGGATTAGATGCTTTTCTTTAGTCTTTGTTGCAAATTTTTGAAGGATGAACAACCCTTTATTCTAAATCCATCTTTAAATAAATCTAGATTATTTCTTTCTTCATGATGATTTGTCAAGAAAGAAACTTCAGAATTTTTTGTAATAAACCTTCAAAATTTATGGATATCATCTCTAATTTGGAGAAGGCCATTTTAAAAATGGCGATGTCTAGCATCTCAAACAAATTGGGTAAAAGATCAACTTTTACATCTTGGGATAATAAAATTCTTAAGAACATTAAAATTTCCCTCCCATTCATGGGACTATAAAGAAAACCTACATTACTATTGGTTTATCTTTCATTAAGTGGATTCCTCCTAGAAAGGATGTGTACAAAGTCAATTTTGATAGACCTTTTCATGGAAATATAGGTACTGCAATGTTGACGGTGGTTTTATCATGTAGCAATGCAGATGAAATACAAGAGTATCTCACCTCTCTTGAAAGGAATCTTATCCTAGAAATGACTTCCCCAAGGTTTATATAGCTAGGTCTTAGCTTGCAGGAATAGCTTCAGTGGAATGTTTCAGCTGTATCAACAAAGGGGGCTTACATGTAATGATAGGGTTTGATAAAACTGTGACAGAAAAAGATCCAAAACCATATGGAATTTTCAGCAGATTTGGAATATAATTGCTACTCAGAAACCTAAATCTAACAGTAAAATTATAAAGAAAATGTAAAAGGAAAGAGAGAGAAAAGGGATACAGAGATTCTATAGATAATTGTAGGAATGATCAACAAATAGATAGATAGATTCCCAATAACAAACAAATCTCTGCTTAACCAGGCAACCCACAATGCCACAGAGATTGTGTAATCTTCTAAGGAAACACAATGATTTTCAAACTATGGAAGATTCATCAAACACCCAATTCCTGGTGCAACATAATGAACTTACACAACCAAACTTAGCTCATATAGATATGCCCAGACTAACCACTCACAATGACATACAATCAGAAAGTCATTAATGGTATGGATATGAAATCCATCAAATATCTAAAGAATTAACCATAACTACAACTGAATAACTAATTGAAAAGGTGAAGAAGAACCACGATAACCATATCCAATCAACAAAATGAACTCAAATGGTAGAGGCAAATGAAGTTTTGTCTATATTGATTTAGAAAAATGGTAGAGTTTCAACAATCCTTTCTTTAGTGCTTCCCTTATATCTTTTACAATGAGAGAGGTTGCCTTTATACAAAGAGGCAAGCATACCGAGTTTTTCAATGGATGGTGGAGATTAACTCAACACCAATGGTCTAGATTACATGGCGTTGAGTGAGATACAATAGTTTGTTAGATTTTCATATTTATTTTTGTCTTGACAGAGAAAGGCAAAATATAGCTTGCAAATACATTGAATCTGGGAAAAATGGATACCCATTTGGCAGTTTAGGAGGAAGAGTTGTTTTCCAAGACAAAAAAATCAAAATAAGGTCATATGACATGTGAAAACTTGAGCTAATGTGGACTAACGAGATTGCTCATGCTAACTGGATCATCCTGTTGCTTATCACTTCTTAGTTGTCTAATAGAACAAATCACTTTTCTAATGAGTTTACTAGTTAAGAGAAGTATGTGGCATGTTTTTGATGAAGGCATATCTAGCTAGGTGCTTGTTGGATCAACATTGCATGATTGGATGACTAGGACAGTTGTGAACAAGTCTTGTTCATTGAATAGGATCTGTAGGAACAACAATGAAGTAGACTTGATCTCATGTGTCTTCTAGCTCTTGGGGCTTATCTCCATCATACTAACATTATCTTGCATGTACAACATCAATTTGGTTAATAAAATGATAATTATGCATATCCGAGTCAGCACTACATCTTTGTGTGTACATCCTTCCAAGACAGCTCCAATAGGCTCCTATGTCCTCTCAAACCTGCAATTGACAATACCAAGCATCAATTTCATCATAAACAAATCATTTTCCATCAATTCAAAAAAAATAGTTCGTTTGTAGCCATGGATGAGTGAGGAACAACTCAATGTCAATGTTACTTCCTTATGAACAATCTCATAAATCCAGTGATTTTCACATGATTTTTTGAGTTTTTCACTGGCCAATATAATGATATGGGATGTTTTTGTGGCCATTTGGATCCATTTGGATACTTTTATTTCTCAGTTTTAGCCCCTTTTTGGCCAAAAATGAGATTTTTTGGGGGTCACTGGATATTCAGGTGCAGTGGTATTCATTGATGCAAAACGTGCCTAAAATCCACAAAAACCTAATAAAAATGTTCATCATGATGTAGTAGATTGAATATGCAATTCAAATTCACCAATAAAATCCAAGTATCACCTTCAAAAAATGAGTTTTTTAGCCCAAAATGTCAAAAAGCGGGGTTTTTAGGCATCACTAGATATCTAGGGGAGGCCATTTTTAGCACTAACCTTCTTCCTAATACCTCTAGTGAGAATTTCGTCTATCACTAGATTGGTAGGAAAATCATGGGTGACTGGATATATCATGTGAAATGCAATATTAGCGCATATCTGGTGTAGTCATATTTCAGCACAAAACACTTTAGAGCTCTGTTGGTAGGGATTTTGTATGACACCAGATGGCAGGGTTTTTTTGTTGTCACCCAATATATGCAATGGAAGGCAAATTTAGAGCCAACTTCTATGAATGCATTTAGCAAACTTTTTAGCTTCAATAAGATAGTGGAGATTTTCAGGTCAAGCGGACATGTCCGATTGAGGCACCTTTTAGCATCGATCCAGTCAGGTGCTGTTTTAGCGCTAAGCCCTTTATAAACAATGTAACCTTTCAGTAGTGGGGATTTTGGGTGCCGATGTATCTGCATGGTTTTTTTGTGCTATAGGATATATCTGGTGAAGGCAAATTTTAGTGCATATCCTGTGATCGTGATTTTTAGTGCAATGTCTGGTAGAGGTGATTTTTCCCGCAAACTGTAGTAGGGGTTGAAATTCTTGCCATATTTGGAAAAGCCTAGCTAACAGTATATTTAAAAACATATTTAATTATAAGTCAGATATTTAAATATTTTTAAATATACTATCAGGATGTTTGAGATAGGTCTCATATCCATAGGATTTAACATGCAGATTCTAGATTTTTGAGGATCCACTAGATTTCAGAGTTACCCATTTTTTTAGGGTTTCAGAACCTTAGACTTAGCAAATTTCAGGGTTTCAGAACATTAGACTTAGCCAATTTTAGGGTATCAGGGCTATGGATTATGATGAAAGTATGTGGACCCCTTAGTGAAATGTTGTGAATTTTGACATGATTTTGCAACTCTAAAGCATGGAAACTAGGAATTTCAACATCACACACCCTGCAGTAGCAGTTTTAGGACTATATCTAGTGACACATGATTTTAGAGCAAAATGTAGTAACACCTAGTTTCAGCACAAAAGACAACAAATGGCTATTATTTAAGCACAAACCCAATCTAGACTCCTCCAAGTCAATTATGAAAGGTACCAAATGACTCCAAACATGCCAAATACTGAAATTTAGAACAAATCTCAAATTCTATACACAATTTCACCTTCTCATCATTATAAAGAGGAAATGTTGAGACTCCAAGCCACAATAAAAAAGGGGGTCTCCGTTTGATAAAATGGGACATGTGTGCAAGGGACAAAAAATGGCAACTCTACTGGGCAAATGCTCCAGAGTATTTCTAAGATAAATGATAGTTTTGAACCTAAAATATCTGTGTTTTCCACTTATTAAACTAGAGAACATGATACAGGATCAAAGAAGCAGAGATCACTAACTCGACACAACTATCCATATCATGGAAGTCTAAGTGTGTGCAATTGCATTCATTCCCATCCTTTGGCAACGAAGATCATCAAGGGTTCCTTACATTAAGCTACATAAAGATTCAAACCTTTTGAACTATCTTGGACATTGCCCTGCTACTAGTAGGCATCTATAGCCCTAACAAGCAAATTGTCTCTATGATTCCCTCAAGCATTGCTCTATTGTTTGTTAGGCATCCATAACCCCTAATAGAGTTACTTGAGTCCTCCAACTGATTAAACATTTTAGTAAGGAAATTAGGAAGTATTAATTTAGTAGAGTATTTATTCGATAATGCATTGAGCTTAGCTCTTGATATGAGTACTAGAAAGGACCGCATACCCTTGCAGCACATGATAAGTATCACATGGGCTACGAATTGGTTCAACTTCATTGGGCTGGGAATCATAGTGGTGGCAAAGGTGAGCCTATAGATTTTTCACTTAACCCAAGATCACCAAGTTTCCTTCAGAAGCTTCAGGATTATTTAAAGATGTGAGAGATATTGGACTAGAAAATACTTCAAGTGAACCAAACTAATGACTCCTTTTCCATGAACAAGCATCATACCATCTGAGAGTAACATCAGAACCCATAGGAAGACCTGAGTGGAAAACCAAAGTTTGTCAAAGAAATCCCCATATTATTTAACCCAAAGAGGACTGTTTGTAGGACTGCACAATAGAGAATCCTAGCAAAACAAGTGTAGAAAGCAAAAGCAAAGCAAACAAAGAAAGTAATCTAAACAAAGAAAACTAACAACCTAAAGCAAAGCAGAAGTGAAGAAAGCAACAACTAACAACTAACAACTAAAGAAAATAGGAAAAATAGAAAGCATAAACTAAACTAAAACAACAAACTACTAACCAAAACACACCTAAAAATAAGCAAACCTATGTACATAAGTTGTGGACAACAAGTATTTACACTTCCTCATGATTTATTTCTCAGGACATGTAGGAGTAACAAGGTTTAGGTTAATGTCCTAAGTCTGGAAAATTCATCTTTGTACTATGAAAAGTAAAGTATGGGCATGCTAGGTTCATGTTCAAGGTACCTGTTACACAAGATCAGTAGTTGGGGCAATTCATTAAGGCCATGATTAATCCAAATGCAAGTTGTCTTACCTAAATCATCGTAATCAAATTGATAAATGTTAAAACTCTATGGAGAGAGGGAAGATACAACTTGATATGCAGTAACATCAATCAGAGATGTAAGTTCATCACCTTGTTGCATTGTGTCACCTACTTGCACACCTTCAGGAGATTTTATCTCATGTTGGACCATGTCTTGTGCATCAGATACGTCTAGATCACTAAATGCTATAGCAACCTCCCAAGCAAATAGGAAGTCTAGGTAACCTTCTTCAGAATGTGGATCATCTAGATGAATTCTGCTTGAATTAGTTAAATCAAAGTCTGGCATGTGCAGTGAATTTCCATGCAGCAGCATATCCTTGCTCATTCTTGATACCAATTTGATTATGTGATCAAGTGATTGACATGAAAAAGCTTCCAAGCCATCACTCTACATGACTGTTTGATTTTTATTCGAAGATTGTAGACTTATGTTCTCATATGTCATTACTGTGTCAGCATCAACCATGTGGAGATCTTCTTTTATGCAAGTATGAATGGGATCAACATGGGGAACACATGATATATTCAAATCTACTCCATCAAAATCAGTCATATGTTCTAGAAAAGCTTCCTCTACATCAATCAGCAACCCTCCTATTTAGACTACACATCCATTGTATGCACCAACAACGAGGCTTCTTTCTTCATCTATGACTAAGTTCTTAATGTCAATGTTAGGGTGAGTGCAGGATCATGATGGGCCAAATGCTACCCCTAAGTGGCAATGTAAATGTGAAAACGAGACTTAAGTAACTTTATGTCAAAAATTGAATGAGTTATTTACACAATCTAGAAATAAGATAGTGATAAAAGTTGTGATAAATTGAATGTATTTTATGGGCTAGTACTTTTTTAAAAAAAATTAAGAATAGTTTGCTAAAAATTGGATATTTCAATGAGGCACTACTAAAATTTTTAGAAAAATGTAAAAAGTAGGTGTCATTCCGGCCATCCTAAGTATGAAAAAAATATAATATTTTTCCTCCATGATTTGGATTTAAGTAAAGGACACATGAGTGGATGTGACACATTTTTTTGAATTTTTAAATTAACTAAATAATTATTTATGAATTTTTTACTGTGACTTTTTTAAAATATTCAAAATTAATTTTCTAGCCAACCTAATTTAATTAAAAATATATGAAACTTGAAAAATTTAAATTTTAATGTATACCCAATAGACCCTTGAATGTGATGCATCTTCTGGATTTGAAAAAGGATTAATATGTTGGAAGTTATGGATGTTTTTCAATATGTATATCTATCAAGAAATCAGACATAGCGTATGTAGAAAATTAATAATAATTACCTGCTAAAATTATTATGAGACATATATTATATTTTTAGAATCTTAATAGATTCCTCTATAAACCCTTTTCATTTGATTATAATTAGTTACAAAAAAGTTTGTCAGCTTCAAGAATGAAATTATGGAAAATTTCAAGATAACACTAAATGGGTGGTTTTGCAAGTTTCTCTGGCAAGTTTTGGGACCCCCACTTGCCTAAATATGAGGTAATCCCAAGGCATTTTGGGAGGGAATCCTTTCCATCCAAATCTAAATATTGGTCTAAATGTTAGCACGTTTTCACACAACAAGCTTTTTCTCCATTGCCATTGTTTGGCCCATCATGATCTCGCACTTAGCCATTACCTTGAAATGATGTATCACCTTGATTTTGTTCATCTAACTTTGCTGAATATTCTGTTGGAGCAACTATATTAGCTTGATATGACTGATCGTGATGATATAATAGGTTGATACATTCAAAAGTTTGATCATTTTTCTCTAGATAATCTAATTGTAGCTCTTCCTACATTGCTATCCATGATTTTTCTTCATCTGGAGGACTGATTTCTTCTTGTTCTTGTTGCTATTCCCACTTGGTTTCCAACTTAGAATCACTAGTAGTCTAAAGTGAATGGTTGTTTTCCACTTCTGCATCAACAAACTCAGGTTTAGAACTTGATCTTTGTGAAGTATCTGATTGTTGATCTGCATCCTCAACATGACTATTCATTAGATTTGATTCCTTTTCTATCTTATCCACCTGCTTAGTAGCATAAATGTGGTCTTGTATATTTCTCTGTTTGTTATCTTGTGACTGAGAGAACTAGGCTTTAACCATGCTGGGACAACATATCCTATGATTGACTGGTCAAAATCCAATGGCTGAAAACCAAGGTTTAACCAGGTAGGGTTCTCACATTCATTAGTTGGGTGACCTATAGACCACATGCATTTTCTACCATCATCATTCTCATTTTGACATGCACTTTGATGAATAACTTGAGGAACTTCAGTTTTTCCAATGTGCAGACTATCCTTTTGACTTTGATCAATTATGAACGACAGATCTGCAACTCTTGCAACCTTCACTCTTTATGTATTCTTAACTGAGACCTAATCACATGCATATGCATCCATCCATGCTGCAGCTCCTCAATGCGTTGTCTTGCTCTGAATATGTCTTTCATACTTATATCCCACTTCAGGCTTGTAAACTTCAAAAATAGGAAGCAATCCCTTTAAATGTAGATCCAATCTTTAGAGAAAAGTTAAACAGTCAATCTTTTCATGCAACTCTCCAATATGTACAGTGCAGGCTTGAGGTGAACTAAAATCAAGCAATATTAATGGAGGATACTTCACTCTGGTCTACCTATCTAACACTTCTTTAAAAAGTGGGATATCCACTTTGAAGTTCTCTTCATGATATGACTGCTGCGATAGTCCTTTGAAGAATGAAGGGATCTCATGACTAAAACCCTTATGCATATCCATTACAGTTGAATTTCTTGAACATTTAATTCATTTTAGCATGTGCAATAGACCAACAAAAATGAAATCTCACCTCTCTTGAAAGGAATATTATCTTGGAAAAGACTTCCCCAAGGTTTATACAGCTAGGTCTTAGCTTGCAGGAATAACTTCAGTGGAATGTTTCAGCTGTATCAACAAAGGGGACTTACATGTAATGATAGGGTTTGATAAAACTATGATATCAAAAGGTGCAAAACCCTATGGAATTCTTAGTAGATTTGGAATATAATTGCTACTCAGAAACCTAAATCTAACAATGGTTTATAAAGAAAATGCAAAAGGAAAGAGAGAGAGAAAAGGGATAAAGATATTCTATAGACAATTACATGAATGATTAACAAATAGATAGGTAGATTCCTAGTAAAAAACAAATCTCTGCTTAACTAGGCAACCCACAATGCCATAGAGATTGTGCAATCTTCTAAGGAAACACAATGATTTTCTAATTGTGGAAGATTCATCCAACACTCAATTCCTGGTGCAACCCATTGAACATACACAATCGAACTTATCTCATATAGATATGCCCAGACTAATCGTGCACAATGACATACAATTAGAAAGCCATTAATGTTATGGATAGGAAATCCATCAAATATCTAAACAATTAACCATAACTACAATTGAATAACTAATTGGAAAGGTGAAGAAGAACCACAATAACCATATTCAATACACAAAATGAACTCAAATGGTAGAGGCAAATGAAGTTCTATTTGTATTGATTTAGAAAAATGGCAGAGTTTCAATAATCCTTTCTTTAGTGCTTCCCTTATATATTTTATAATGAGAGAAGCTTCCTTTATATAGAGAGGCAAGAATACCGAGTTTTTCAATGGATGGTGGAGATTAACTCAACACCAATGGTCTAGATTATATGGTATTGAACGAGATACAACAATTTGTTACATTTTCGGAGTTATTTTTGTCTTGATAGAAAAAAGACAAAATATAGCTTGCAAATACATTGAATCTAGACAAAATGGATACCCATTTGGCTAGATAGGAGGAAGAGTTGATTTCTAAGACAAAAAGAAGTCAAAAGAAGGTCATATGACATGTGAAAACTTGAGCTGATGTGGAGTGACAGGATTGCTCATGCTAACTATTTAGATCATCCTGTTGTTGATCACTTCTGAGTTGTTTAATAGGACAAATCACTTTTCCAATGAGTTGACTGGTTAAGAGGAGTATATGGCACTTTTTTTATGAAGGCATATCTAGCTAGGTGCTTGCTGGATCAGCATTGCATGACTGGATGACTGGGACAACTGTGAACAAGTCTTGTGCATTAAATTGGATCTACAGGAACATAAGTGAAGAAGACTTGATCTCTTGTGTCTTCTACCTCCTGAGGCTTATCTCCATTATTTTGGACATCATACAGACTTTCTCTTGCATGTGCAGCATTAATTTGGTTGATAAAATGATAATTCTGCATATCTAAATTAGCGTTGCATCTCTATGTGTACATCCTTCCAAGATAACTCCAACAAGCTCCTATGTCCTCTTAGAGTTGCAATTGACAATGCCAAGCATCAATTTCATCATAAACATATCATTTTCCATCAATTTGAATCAAAATATGTCTGTTTGTAGCCATGGATCAGTCAAGAACAGCTCAATGTCAATGTTACTTCCTTATGAACAATCTCATAAATCTAGTGATTTTCACATGATTTTTTGTGATTTTCACATGATTTTTTGAGTTCTTCACCATTTTCAAGTGCCCATTTGGCCAATATAATGATATGGGATGTTTTTGTGGCCATTTGTATCCATTTGGATACTTTTATTTCGCATTTTTAGCCCCCTTTTTTTTTGTAAAAAGTGAGATTTTTGGGGGTCAATGGATATTTAGGTGCAGTGGCATTAATTGATGCAAAATGTGCCCAAATTCCACAAAAACCTAATAAAAATGTTCATCATGATGTTGTAGATTGAATATGCAATTCAAATTCACCAATAAAATCCAAGTTTCACCTTCAAAAAATAAGTTTTTAGCCCAAAATGTCAAAGAGTGGGGCTTTTAGGTGTCATTGGATATCCAGTGGAGGTCATTTTTAGCACTAACCTTCTTCCTAACACCTCCAATGGGAATTTTGTCTATCACTGAATCGGCGGGAAAATCATGGGTCACTAGATATATCACGTGACATGCAATATTAGTGCATATCTGGTGTAGTCATATTTTAGCACAAAACACTTTAGAGCTCTATCAGTAGGGATTTTGTATGACACCAGGTGGTGGGGTTTTTAGTCATCACCTGATATATGTAGTGGAAGGAAAATTTAGAGCCAACTTCTATGAATGCATTTATCAGAGTTTTTAACTTTAACAAGATAATGGAGATTTTTAGGTCAAGCGGACATGTCCGGTTGAGGCACCTTTTAGCATCAATCTAGTTATGTGTCTTTTTAACACTAAGCCCTTTATAAACACTACAACCTTTTGGTAGCGGGGATTTTGGGTGCCGATGGATCTGCAGAAGTTTTTGGTGCTATAGGATATATCCGGTGAAGGCAAATTTTAGCGCACATCCTGTGATTGTGACTTTAGGCAGAATATCTGGTAGAGGTGATTTTTCCTGCAAATTGAAGTAGCAGTCGAAATGTCTGCTAGATTTGGAAAAGCCTGGTTGACAGTGGATTTAAAAATATATTTAAGTATAAGTAAGATATTTTATCTTACTTATACTTTAGATATTTTTAAATATATTGTCAGGATGTTTTCAGATAGGTCCCAGAACCATAGGATTTAACATGTAGATTCTAGATTTTTGTGGATCCACCAAATTTTAGACTTAGCCATTTTTTTAGGGTTTCAAAACATCAGACTTAGCCAATTTCAGGGTTTCAGAACATCAGACTTAGCCAATTTTAGGGTATCAGGGCTATACATCACGATGAAGGTATATGGACCCCTTAGTGAAATGTTGTAAATTTTGACATGATTTTGTAATTCTAAAGCATGAAAACTAGGAATTTCAACAGGACACACCCTGGAGTAGTAGTTTTCAGACTATATCTAGTGACACATGATTTTAGAGAAAAATGCAGCAACACCCAGTTTCAACACAATTTAGGCAACAAATAACTATTTTTTAAGCACAAACCCAATCAAGACTCCTCCAAATCAATCATGAAAGGCACCAAATGACTCAAAACATGCCAAATACTAAAAATTGGAACAAATCTCACATTCTAAGAACAATTTCACCTTCTCATCATCATAAACAAGAAAGATTGAGACTCCAAGCCAAAGCAAAAAAAGGGGGTGTCTATTTGATAAAATGGGGCATGTGTGCAAGGCACAACATGTAGGTGCAAGATGTGCGATTAGGGTTTGGGATGGCAATATAGTTATGGTTTCTTCAAAAAAATGTAGTTTGTAGCTAACAATGAGGCACAAGCACAGGCCTATGTGCTTGGTCTAAATATTTATAGGTAGTTGAATATTTCCAAGATCTTTATTAAGGAGGACCTGATTATCTTGATTAACATGATTTGTATAAGGCAAGAAAAAAATTAGAAAATTTATGACATCTTTCTCCAATCCTAGAATAGATTAGATTTATTTTCTAAATTTAACTGTAAACATTGCTATTGAGAAGTAAATACACTCTGTGTTATGGGAAAATTAACTCTAACTAAACCATATTTATTCAAAAAAACTTCCCATCACAAATTAGGATACTAGCCAACAAAGACATGTATCTTGTTGCTATCCAATTTGGAAGAGCAATAATGTTCAAGCTATATCCCTTTGTTGCAATTGGAAATGAAATGACTAAATACTATTGATTAAAACTAACAAAGATAGGAGAAAAAATGAAAAATACAAAGATTGATAAAATTATTTAGAGAAATAAATGTAAAAACAAAAATAGTAGATAAAAAGGAACTTGGCATCAAGTGGATAGCCTCACTGTCTAGGATGATAGCGTGATGCATGGATGTCTGTGTGTTGCACTGTAGTTATATGGTGTAGAAAATTAGAATCTTGGACCTATACAGCTTCGCATGAATTTCAAGATTTTCCTCTTGACAAAAAATGTAATAATTATTACATAAAAATCTACAAATGATAGAAATAGATGAAAATGATATTGTGAGAATAAAATAAGAGAAACAACGAAAAAGGGGAAAGAAAAATACAAGCATTTGTGCACTCAAAATCTTTCCTCGTGTAGCCTGTAATCGCACAAACAAAGAAGGGTAGGGTTGTATAGGAGTTTACCTTAAAGTCAAACCCTATTTTGGTGTTTTCACCTCAACAAAAGACAAAGAGATTGATATATTGATAAAAAATGTGTGCTCTTAATTCTAAGTGCATCTATAATTGTAATGGGCAGTGACAAAATAATAATGCAATATTGATAGAATAAAAACCTACTCAATGACTTAGAGTCGATTCACAAAGTGATTTATGAATATGAACAAGTAAGGAAATGATATTTAATTGACAAAGATAAAAGTTAATCTAAATGGATTGACAAAGGTAAGGAAAGGTTTTATGAGGATCTCACTGGAAGACTATAGCATCGAAGAACAAAATGAAGCTTTGTTTGGAAGGATAGCAATCTCGAACGAGAGCCTTTCAAAGAGTGCAAAGAAACCAAAGTGTATCATATTAACTGAATACTCTCAATAATATACAATAAGCAATGAGCATAGAATATCATTAGCACAATCAAATAAGAGTGAGCAATAATTTTTTGCAGAGTTTTGCTAGCATGTGAAATAGATCATTTCAAATGGAAAATAGATAAGGCTTTATAAAAGAGGCAAGAGACAAAAATCTAGTAAAGGAGCCATTTGGGTGAGGATAGACATCAAGAAAAGCTCGAAATGCCACACAAGTTAAAAAAACACCTTCTAAAATGATTGAAAAATAGAAAGACACTTTCAGGATGTCAGCGCGCTGCACAGACATCCGTGCTTTGCTCTTTTGTCCCTAGAATTTCAATTCTTAGAAAGTCTAGATGACTTGGGGCATTACTAAGGTTATAACATTTTTACAGTTTTTGGTTAGGATAAGCATAAAAGGTCAAAGAAGCATTTAGAAATCATCTTTGTGGGTTGAGAATAAGGCTAAGGTTGGAAAGTGATCTTGAAAAGACACTAGGGGAGTGGAAACTAAAGTGAGTGTCAAACAAAGCATGAAATTGTGAGTGAACACAATTTATGGTGCTAAATTTAGCCCCCACTTTAGCGAGCATATGACACTATGTGCATATGCATGATAAAGAAATAAGGAACATAGAAAACTTTGTGCCCAAGGATACTATATCTAGGATGCAAAATGTCACTAAGTGAGGGATTTGAAGCCCCTAGCTTAGTATTCTACAAAATCACAATGTTAGACCAAAAATCTACACATGAAACAAAATTTCAGAGGCAAACGTATATAAAAAAGTTTATGGAAAGGAAGATTATACCAAATATGATTTATCAAAACCCTTGCA
Source organism: Cunninghamia lanceolata (assembly GCA_027924645.1). Lineage (NCBI taxonomy): Eukaryota > Viridiplantae > Streptophyta > Pinopsida > Cupressales > Cupressaceae > Cunninghamia > Cunninghamia lanceolata. The sequence goes on along the minus strand of BSBN01000248.1, from coordinate 657,240 downwards.
GTTACTAAATAATATAGTCTAATACAAATTAATCTAATGAATAAGTAAACATATACAAACATACAAAAATATGAAATGAAGGGTATCATTCTAGATATAGAACACTTTGAAAACTAGGAACCATACTAAAAACTTCTATAAGTCACTAGGGCTAGTGAATTCTACTGTTTGCTAGCTGGCTTATGAGAAGTGCTGATATGAAACATTACAAACTAGCATTGCTTTGCTAGGTGAGCTACATGTCAAACACTATCAAAGATTACATAGATAGCATGGCTAGGTAATTTTGATAAAGGTAGTTAGTCTAAGCAAGTGCATCTACTTAGGACCATGAATGCTACAGGAAGCATACCATTGACGTGGTGTGTGATCAAGTGTGAAAGATAGCAAATATATGCCCCACCTTAAAATAAATGCTTACAACATAGAGGAGGGATTAATTTTAAGGTAAAAAGAGGGAAGAAGGCATGAGAGCTTATAGGAAGCATATGCCTAGAGGATATGTTCTAGAGAGCTACATCGTGAAAGCGTTTCCCCCAAGAAGGACAACCAAGGTGATGCTACAGGAATGATACACAATGGCTTGTGTAAGCATGTCATGATATCGAGCAACGTAACAAGGTGTCACATAAAGGCAAGCAATATGATAATAACACACAAAGGGATATACTTGATTTGAAGTTAATATAAAATACAAGAGGGGAATAATCAAGGAAATATAAGTTTTGAATTGTCATTATCTCCCTAGGCACATAGAACTATGAATACAAAAGAAGGTCACATGAAGACAAAATATTTTTTTTGGAGGTCAACATGCAAGGATGCTAAATCATCTGACACTTTGCATCATCCCCAAAATGTGGAAAATTCAAGTTTGACATATAGAAGAATGTAGAAACATATAGAGGAATGCCACAACATTTTTGTTCCCCCTGTATTGATGTGCCTACAAGGGAATAAAAGGTCCTCTAAGGAGAGATTAACAAACATGCACATCATGCAACAAGTATGGGGATTACAAACATATAGGCAGACTATGAACAATAAAAAGGGAAATGAAGGTACTACACTTAAGGATCAGGATCTAGTAGGTCGTTCACCTCATAATCTTGTTCATCATATAGGGATGGAGGACAAGATGCTAGAGGGATCACGTTGAGATTAGTATTCGGTAATAGAGCCTGGTTCACCACATAGAGGATCATCAGCCAAGGGAGGATCTTGGTGCAACTCACCAAAGGCAAGCACCATCTATTATGTCAGCAAATGTCCCCTTGGGGGCTTTTCCCTCTTAAGGTTTAGCTCCCAGGTCCTTAGAATGTGTATAGAACATCTTGCATGATAATTTTGACTCCCGATGAGAAAACCCTGAAGTCTTATGGCAAATAGGACCTAGGGGGTGCTATTTTAATGATCACTAAATAAAAATAAGGGGGTGGACTTGGACACTATGACCCTAGCCTTGCTCTATTTTGCCTCTGCCCTAAATTCAAATGTCAGTTTTATGACCGTTATTTAGGTCCTATGCCAACATCTCAAGTTTGAATTATAAAATTCTTAGTGGGAATCTTTGTAGTTGCATATATAAGCATGATTAGGTTTCATTTGCAAAGTAGATGGAAATTATATGGACTTTATGTATACTTGTGATTATAAAGCATTCAAAATATTCATTGTGTTACAGAGCAGAGCATTGTTATTGTGTTATATTTGTAGATTTGGCTCCATCTCCTCATGGTAATGAGGAGCATCTTCCTTCCTTGAGATCTACACTTCAAGGTGATATCTATTATGTTTTCAATTATTTATCATTTGGATTTTGCCTCTATCCTACTGGGATATGCACTCTTATCTGACAACGGTGTTCGGAAGATTTGAATGTCTCTCTGGGGCTTGATTGAGGCAAGCCTCTAAACACCACAACCCCCTCCCACACTCCTTTATGATTGTAGGTTATAGGTACCAAGTTTCACAGAGTGGAGTTGTAGAAAGGAAGTTGTAGACATCAAGGATTTAGGATTTGACAAATAGAAGACTCCGATGAACATTTCAGGACTAGGGTGTTAGTCCCTATGTCCTTTTTTCTCAAGGTAGAAATGGAAGATATAGTGTAGATTAGTATCAAAAGAAGATCCAAATTCTGTGATGAAAGTTGTACCTTGGACTAGGGCATTAGTCCCTATTTCCCTGACTTTTCTGCTTTCAGAACTTCAAAAAATAATGAGTTAAATATCTCTGTCCTTCACTTTTGTTTGAAAGGATTTACCGTAATTCAATAATTTGCTTACTGTTTTGCATATTTGGGGTTTTAAGTGAAATTGAGCATTAAATTGAAATATTGTGTGATACATCTAAACTTTCACATCATTCCAAGTGGTATCCTAACCTGATAGGTGAACACTCCTACTAGTGGAGATTCAACTTGGTTGATATGTCCTTGAATGTTTAGTGTGAAGGGATGATTTGCCTTTGAAATCTAAACCAAAACATCTCCCCCCTTTTTACCCCTACACATTTTGGTGAACCTATGTTTTTGGATTTTTTGACACCTTTCTGAGTGTTTCTTGATAGATTCGAATTCATTCATCTTTTTGCATTTGAAAAATTATGAAAAAATTAAAAATTTTGGAACAATTGAAAAAATTGGCATCTTAGGCTTGCATTTTGGCATAATTTAATTAATTGGCATTTAATTTCATTAAATTTCAGTCATTTCCATTTTAAATTACAAAAAATTATGTTTTAGTATTCACATGCAATGCATTTCATGCTTAAATTGACAAAAATTGCTTGAAAATGTGTATTTTTCATAAAAACCTAGTTTTGCATTAGCTAGGGTTTGTAGTAAAAATCTTGTCTCAAATTTTACTACCATTTTCATACACTCATTAGGACTGATTTATAATTGTAGCGTTGCATCATAGTGGTTTTCTTGCAAAATTTCATGTCTAGGGTTTGAAAACCTTGCATTTTCACTAGATTTGGCCTTATCGTCTCTCTAGATTTACACTACAAGTGTGTTCTAAGGGATTTTTCTGAATTAATTATCTATTATCAAGGTTATTATCTTCTTCCCCTCCTCAAATTCCTTACACCACCCTTTTTATTAGGCCTTTACATTGAAAACTTGTGAAAATTTGTATATTTTAGCTATAGTTTCACCAGGGTTTGACTTAGATTGGCACTATAGACCTATTGTGATGGATTTTATGGAATTAGGTGACTGATATTACTCTTATAATATATTTTCCATCACAAATTTCCTCACAACACCCTTTCTATTAATCATTTGCATTGAGGATTGTTGAAAAATTGCATATTTTAGCACATTTTCACTAGGTTTCGACTTGTCATCACTCTAGGTTTGCATCAAAAGTGCGTTGTGAAAGATATTATTGCATCATTAAATTGTTATTAGGCATATTATTTTCTATCCCTCTTTAAATTTTTCATAGCACCTCTTGTCTTAGTGATTTGCATTGAAAAACAGTGAAAAATCAAGCATTTTGGACATTAAACATATCTTTCTCCTAGGGTTTGTTCTATTAGTTTGTGCATCGAGTGTTGTGTGTTATTGTATGAGTCTTATAACTCACTACCCTAATAGAAATATCCATTTAAGAAGTAGGAGACTCATGGGATCTAGTGCTTTTGAAGAAAATGATATCCCTACCTCTAAAAATCCATTGAACACTTTCTTTACAAAAGGAGAGACACAAATTTTGAAAGATACTACACCTCATACAACCACTATGGAAGATCAGATGTTTCATGATGTTGAGGACACTATTGAGGTGGTCGCACATGTACCTAGTGAACAAATAAATAAACTTGATACAGACTTAGCTAATTTTTAAGCATTTGTTGAAACTGAAAGTATAGCAGAAGAAGCTATACCTGTGATTCACCATAAGAGAATTAATAAAAGGACAAGATGGTATTAATTTTGTTTGAGGATTAACACATATAGTACACAATAATTTTATGATGGCAACTAAATGTGCGAATGGTATTAAGAACATATCGTCACCGCCTCATATGCAAGTATCGACACCTATACCGACTACGGGAATATCTACATTTACATCAACGATTTTAACCACTAATGTAAATGCTTCTAGTAATGCTACCATTGGTATTGGAGTATCTAATAGCACTAATTCACAAAATTATAAAGCTGTGGGATTTAATTATCAGAACTTGGTTCCTAAGGTGACCTCTTCTATGAATAATTACTCTCAACCACCTCTCCATCCCACTTATTCCCAACCACCTCTTACATACAACTATTCTCAACCACCTTCCACTTATCACTATGTCTAACCACCACTCACCTATTCACAGCCTTTGCTTATCACTACTCAGGCTCAATCACCTCCTCACTTTAGTTCTAATTCCTCAGAACAAACCGTATCTCCCAATGATGCCATATTAAACGAACTTTTGCAAGGCATGACTTCTCTACAGCAAAAGGTGACAAACTTGACAAATTATTCACAACCTAATATACTAACCTATCATGCTTGTAATCCTCTATCTTATGCAATCTTGATAACCCCTATGCCTGAGAGGTTTGAGACTCCTCGCTTTGAAAAATATGGTGGAAAAGGTGATCCTAATACTCATGTGGCGGCATTCACAGTTATGTGTAGTGATTTTTACTTTGAAGAGGACTTGTTAGCAAAATTTTTCCCACAATCTCTCAAAGATACCGCTTTAGAATGGTTTTGCTCTTTACCTCTGAATTCAATACACTCTTTTTCAAAGCTAGTTGATCAATTTTTACAACATTTCCAAGCAAATATTAGACCTCAAGTCTCCTTGATTGATTTAGTTCATTGCAAGCAAGGTCTGAAAGAGAAGTTAACTGAGTTTATTAGTCGGTGTCAATCTCTCTATGCACAAATTCAATATCAAATGAAGGATGAGGATGTTTAGGAGGTGTTTATTACAAATTTACAACCTAACATCCGTGATAAGATTCTCTTGATGAAATATAAATCCTTTCAACATTTATGTATTGTCCTTCGTGATTATCAACTTTTGTCTAGTTAGTATGAAAATTAGAATTCATCGGCTCAAGTTGGTCAATCCGCAGGTGGGCCTTCACAAAACGACTTTAAGAGGAATAATAAGACTTTCATCAAGGTTAATGGACAAAATTCAAACAATTCTTCACAAGTGTATGCTATCACTAATTCAAAGAAAGCACCGTATCAACAAAGAAAGTTCACTCTGATATCTTAATCCTATCATTTTATCATGAATCAGGATTTGATTAATAACCTCATGAAGCTTCCCCTGATTAAACCTTTGGATCCTAGTAAAATGCAAGGACCTTATTTCAATGCCAATGCCTTTTGTCATTTTCATTGGTAACAAGGTCATGATATAGAATTATGTATGTATCTTAAACATGAAGTACAAGACCTTATTGACTGAAATGCGATATAGGTTTCAAGTGTGAATGATAATGGAAATAAGTTGGTTACTTGGCCAAGTCAAAATTTATAGATTTTCACTAATCCCTTTCCTAAGTATACTCATAATAACATGATAGAACAAAATACACTTAAAATAGAAGATGACTATTTGAACTACGATGAAATTATTGCTACAATAGAAGTGGATAAGGAACATACTGAAGTATCACCTTGTCCATGAAGGAATGGTATTTGTGCTCAGGTTCCTCCTCCATAATCCCTTCAAGGATCGGGAGCTAACCAAAATGCATCAGAAAAACAAATAGAACAACTAAAGAAAGAGACTCTAACAAAAGAAAAGATTGAAATAATACAAGATAGTCCTTGTCACTATGATAGACAAACTCAAAAAAGAAAAAGAGCTAAGGATATGAAAAGACTAAGAAGATTATCATCAGTTGGAAATAATAGTGGTTCTCCTCCTCATAAGCAACAAAAGATTTCACATACACAAGGATTTGAGATATAAGCACCATATGGAATTCCTAACAAAAAATAATACTTTCATAAGAACCACTCAAGCTTCGCACAAAACTTGATAGAGCATCTCTCCAGGAGGCTCACAAGTTCCAAATTTTAATATGATTGTACTGGCAGGTAAGTATTTCTAACCCTTTACCTCTGTGTTGTGTTCCCCCATGATGTGTTATGTGTTGTTTAGGCCTCTTGGGATGACTCTTGATACTATTGTAAGGTCAAGGATACTGGGAGACTACCTCTCTTGTGACCTTTCTTCTATTTGTATCATCGTTCTTCTATATTGCCTCTCCTCTATTTTTATTGTTATGTGTTGTGTCTTATGGACATAGCGTTGTGGTTGGTAACCTGGGGGCACCCTCCTACGTGATTGTCCCTAAAGAACTTGTTTCTCCTCTCTTGATTTATTGTTTACCTTCCTCTAGTGGTTCTATCTAGTGGGCATATGATGAAAAACATATTATACTGATACAAACCTAGTGTCCCTTCAATGAGAAATCAAAAAATGGACCTAGTCCATACATGACGATAGGGTTGTTATATATTATCCAACACTTGGCTAGTAAAATCACTTCATGTGATCTTAATGTTCTCTTATCACACTTACAAAACATAATAATATTGTTACTCTCTGCACTTTTTCTATCTTGAATCTTGCTTTCCTGGGCTCTTTTATGTGCGTATTTGTTTATCATGATTATATGGATACTAACACCTTTTCTTGGAGGAAATTATGTGTTTGTTGGAACATTTAGCGATCGTAAAGTACATGTCACTTCCGAGGGGCATGGGTTTTGCGAGAGCTTGTGTTCCCTTGTGTGTTTTCTTCCTACCTTAATGTGCTTTATATCGGTACATGATGGGTAAGTGCAAAAAGTTGAGGGGCCAAAAATTGGCCAAATTTTTTTCAAAAAAATTCAATACATAACGCGAGCACGTTATGACTAACTATAAATTAAAAAAAAGAGCATTTGTGCTCATTTCATTTCTTTGTTTTCCTCTACACCCATGGCATGCAAACCCTAAGAAGCACACTCGCATTTTGGAAAAGTTAATTCAACACCAAAATCTTACCGATTCGTCACCAAAATGCCGCCACGATGTCGAGCAGGCCAAAGGAGTGAGTTTTATTTGTTTTTTTATTTAAATTTGTTTCTAAATAGGTAGGTTTGAGTTGATTTTTGATGTAAATTTTGTTAATTGTCAGGAAATGTTAATGCACCTCCTCCTCCTCCTCCTCAAAACCCACAAAATCCTGAAGAGGAAATACCTGCTGAACAACAAACTCCTCCATCCATTCCTTGACATGCCCCTAGAACACAATAAAATCTAATGGGGCAAATTGAAAACAATAAAAAAGAAATTGAAGACATAATTGCAAGGTTGAAAGATCCTTCCACTTCAACCTTTCATAGGTCCATGCTTGCTTAATCTCTTAAATCTATGTTATCAAATGTAGATTCAATTAGCAAGCAAATATCTAGTTGGATGGATAAGAAGAGAGAGTTTAGAGACTATTATGCAGACAAGCTGTCCTATGAAGATGTGAAAAAATTACAAATTACAAAATTAGACTTGTGTTCCATTTTCACAAACCCACAAACAAATCAACCTCCACCCATTGCATGCAAGAGGTTCCCTATCCATTAGTGCAACAACCAAGCGATAAGGGACAATTTTGGGTAGAGGTGGTGGATGGTTTTTGACCATTCTCCATGCAATAATAATGAGGTCCCGCAATACTTTTTGAGGAAACTCTATTGCGAGTTTGTCCTCAATAAAGTGCCAAACTATTTTGATATGCGAGACTTCCAGGGTAGAGGTGGGGGGTCAGTACAAGATAGACCAGGGGCATGTGTTGACCCACAGTAGGCAGTGAGATGAGTAATTAGCAGACCAGCCCATGAGTATGTTTCTATGCCTTCTATTGTGAAGGAGAGTGTTGAGGTCGATACACTTCAATCCATTAGTGCCTTGACCCAGAGCATCATAGAGCATGCTAGTCCTGTAGCACAACGTGGGTTGGGAGATAGTCCAAAGAGTAGGGTCCCACCCCATGGTTGTCAGACTTGTGGGTCAGCCTATGGTTATGAGCCCATGGATAGTCAGGACGTAGATGCACAGGCTACATCTGTAGCTAAGCAGATGGTGATGACAGATACCCTCCTGAGTGAGACTTTCGGCCTTGATACTCAGGTAAATATTAGCAAATTTATTGAATTTAATTTATTAAATTTCATTTTTGAAATGCAAGATTAACTAATTTAGTTTGATGATTTGAATGAAATTTCAGGGTCATAGCGTTGATGTAGTTTTCAGTGGTTCTCCACCTACATATTACACTACATCATCTACTATTGGGATATGTAACTAGTAAACAATTATAAATATTACATGTGAATAGCATCGTTATATGAATGGTATTCTAATATCTGATTTTGGATGTTGAATAGGTTAATATTGGAGATTTCATGGCAACACCTGCTAGCGGTGGTGGACTTCAAAGCTTCATGGAGGTAATAAAATAAATAGTTTAATAAATGAATTGTACTTACTAGATTTTTGTATATGACTTGTGTGCTTTATTGTGTGTACTTCCATGTTTAGATGAACATGTGTGTATGTTAGGAGCCATGATTTGCATCACTATTATAGTTTTCATAATTGAATAATGTTGTTTTATTTCCAGATGATGTAGGTTGCAGAGACACCTCTTGATGTTCATAGGGCAATGGAGCATGGTGTGACCTCTGCGATTCACAGTTCCATGGCATTGACAGGGGTATGAGGCAGATTGGTAAATTTCAATTTACATTCGTTGTTATAGTTGTTTATTTTTTTAAAATCAAAAGATAATTGATTTGAAGTTTAATTTCTATCTGGATAGTTTCGATAGGACATGACATCACGATGGCATATTCCTGCTACTAAGGAAAGTGAGGAGATAGATTATATGGTAGCAGTAAGTGATTATTTTGTTAAATGTTTCATTTTTTATAACATGTAATTTCTATATATTAATGTCTATACTTTTTATTGTAATAGCTAAAGATGCAGGAAGAACTAAATATGAGGAGCAACCCTCGGGTTCATAGTAGACCACCCACATATGCCTCTCCATCCCCTAGAAGATCAAAGGTTGCCTATGACCTATTCTCTTCACCAGCCAGAGGGTAATGAGTTTTTATTATGTTTCTTTGTTGTATGCCTATATGGCATTTGTGGACATATATTTTGTATTGCATATAGTTGACATTGTATGCCTATATGGAATTCATGTAAGCCTATATGGCTATTTTGTATATATGTTATACTTATATCGACAGATATTGATGTATGCCTATATGGATATTTGGTTAATACAAATCTTTTTTATTGATGGCATCCATATTTGCATTATAAATCCATGTTTGAATGGATATTTGTAGATGGCTACTTCAAATATTTAAAGTCCAATTGTATTACATAGGATGTTTGTTGATCCAATAAGCTAGCTATTGTTATTCAAGTATCACCTAAACCTCATTTTGGAACTAAAAGATAAAAGTTGTAATTAAAAAAAATGAATCATCATGTTGAACAAAAAATATTCATATTGTTTATGAGTTACTCAATTGAAAATATTCAAATGAGTATGCTGATCCATATTCTTTATGAGTTGGTCAATTGAAAATATTTCTTAGTTTCTTGTTATTATACCATATTGGGATGCAAAGAGTATGTTTGTTGTTTTGAATAAGATAGTCAAAATCATATGCTTATGAGCACCTGATGACCATTGTGGTTATTAAATGTAATTCCTCTTGCATATAAGGCGAGGTTATGAGATTACATTGAGTCTTACCTAATTTTAGTATGCAACATAACATTGGGGCTATAGGCTTCCATAAGTCATACCTCAAGGATTTTTAGTTTTAGGCACAAATTTGCTTTAAGACCTTAGGCACATTTTTCTACTTGCACAACCTCAAAACTCTGCCTAGAACTCAAAGCGCCTTTCATCATCCAAACAACCTCAAAATTATGCCTTGATATTGAAAGGATGTTTCAAAGTATAAAGGAAGGTGCCTTAAGGGAGGCAATTCATCTTGATTATCAAAGTTGATCAAACACATCAAACTGAGCATCATACCTCTAGGCACATTTTTGTCTCTCTCTAAACTATCCATTTTGGCCCCTTGATGTAAAGTGAAGTCCAAACTTAATGAAGATTGCACCTAGAAAGATATCACCTTGGATATGTGCCTAGAGTCATCCTAGATCATCCATTTGTGCCTAAGGGTCAATATAACATAATATAACTTAGGAAGACTTTGAAAATCATTAAAAGAAGCCTAGGCGCCTTTTCTTGTCTCCACCATCCATTTTGGGAGCCTAGAGGAAAATGAACTTCAAATCACTTCCCACTGTAGCACCTAGTGTTAGAACCTTCAAAATGACTAAATCTTACCAAAGGAAGTCTATGCGCCTATTTTCACTTGGATCATCATGAATGAGCACCTAAGTGGAAGGAGAATAAGCATCTTGTATGGAGGCGCACTTTTGTGTCTAAATAACCTCATTTTGGCGCCTTGAAGGAAGATGTTCTAAATCCTAAGATCTAGCGCCTAAGTGTAAAATGGTCTCCTATAGGTTTGAACAAGTGATTGAAGCCATCAAATTTCCAAGAAATGAGCTAAGTATACTAAGGCACCTTTTCTTGTCTAAACTATCCATTTGGCACCTAGGAGGAAGGAGATTCAACATCATGAATCAAGGCACCCTTTGCCATCAAAACAACCTCACATTGGGACCTTGGAGGAAATCAACTTAAAACTACAAGTCTTGGAGTTTTTTCATGTTTTGATGATGACTTTTGAGAACAATTATAATGATTGAAGGATGAGGTGGGTAAAAATTCTTCATCTAGCTTAGGTGCCCATTCAATATTTAGTTTTTTCACATACCTTAATCTATGCCTTGACTTGGAGGAGTTAGTTTATGCTTTAAAATGATTTCTATGTGTTTATATGATTCAATATTTGTCAATAATTTAATATGCCAGTATAATGTAGCTCAGACTGTTTCGGCATGTTTGGGTGCAAAATAGGACTATGCCTAGCCTAAATATACCCATCTAGATGCATTGGAACTATTAGTTTGGCCACACGAGGAGAAGAACAAAAGTTACACCCCTTTGCAACTATACATTGCCTCCTTCTGACAATTTTTGGGGTAGCAGAAAACCTTTCACCACGGGCAAATGCCTCAGAGATATAAAAAAATGAGAGAGGTTATTGTAGAGGCATTCTACATGATCGCGTTGCCTCAGACAAAATATTTCTAAGTGATAGTTTTTGAGTAACATCTCATCAAAGATTGCTACCTTTTTACACTTTGGACTCTTCAGGGATATTATCAGTACAATGTAGCTCAGACTGTTTCGACATGTTTGGCTAAAAAAAAGGACCATGCCTAATGTAACTGTACCCATTTAAATGCATTGGAATAGTCATTTTGGTCACATCAGGAGCAGGATGAAAGTTACACCCCTTTGCAACATTACACTACCTCCTGACAATTTTTGGGGCAGTAGAAAACCTTTCACCACGGGCAAATGCCTCAGAGATATAAAAAATTGAGAGGTTATTGTAGAGGCACTCTACATTATTGTGTTACCTTAGATAGAATGTTTCAAAGTGACACAATTTTTGAGTAACATCTCGTCAAAGATTGCTACCTTTTTGCACTTTGGACTCTTCAGGGATATCATCGGTACAATGTAGCTCAGACTGTTTCGACATGTTTAGGTGAAAAAAAAGACCATGCCTAGGATAAATGTACCCATCCAGATGCATTGGAATAGTCAATTTGGTCGCATCAAGAGCAGGATGAAAGTTACACCCCTTTGCAACTTTACACTACCTCCTTCTGATGATTTTTGGGGCAACAGAAAACCTTTCAGCATGCGCAAATGCCTCAAAGATATAAAAAACTGAGAGAGGTTATTGTAGAGGCACTCTATGTGATCGTGTTGTCTTAGACAGAATGTTTCTAAGTGACATGATTTTTGAGTGACATCTCGTCAAAGATTGTTGCCTTTTTACACTTTGCACTCTTCAAAGATATCGTTGGTATAATGTAACTTGGACTGTTTCGACATGTTTGGGTAAAAATAGGACCATGCCTAACATAAATGTACCCATCCAAATGCATTGGAATAGTCAGTTTGCTCACATCAGGAGCAAGATGAAAGTTACACCCCTTTGCAACTTTACATTGCCTCTTTCTGATGATTTTTGGGGCAGCAGAAAACCTTTCACCATGGCGAAATGCCTCAAAGATATAAAAAACTAAGAGAGGTTATTGTAGAGGTACTCTACGTGACCATGTTTCCTTAGACATAATGTTTCTAAGTGACATAACTTTTGAGTAACATCTCGTCAAAGATTGCTGCCTTTTTGCACTTTGGACTCTTGAGGGATATCGTCAGTACACTGTAGCTCAGACTGTTTCGACATGTTTGGGTGAAAAATAGAACCATACCTAGCCTAAACATACCCATCATGATGCGTTGGAACTATTAGTTTGGTTGCATCAGCAATAGGACACCAAAAATGTAAAAGTTTCTTTGTGCAACTTGACAACATTGACATTTTTTTGCAACAGGACTCAAAGACTCAAACTGAGCCCAAATGACTCAAAGTGACTTAAAAACAAATAAAATGGTCTTAGAAGACCTTATTACATATAATTTAATCAATCAAAACAAAATTTCATTTTTTGACCTCTCTTGGAGGCATGACAACGTAGGCGCCCCTACACCATTAGTGCAACTGAAGTCGATAAAGTTTTCCTATTAAGAAAAAGTGCTTCCCTTAGCTTCAAGAAATATAAATATTCTATACTGACAAGCTAAACCATGTGAAGATGGAAGCTCATGTGGCCTCACCTAAGACCTAAGACACATGTAGTCTAGTAGACGTAGGACACCTAAGACACCTATTTTCTAGTCTCTATCTACCTAGTTGACATATTGTATATACCTAAGACACAATTTGGTGCAGGAGCACCAAGAAGACTAAGGTCTTGAGTTCTCTTGTTTTTTTTGTTCATTTTTTTTTGTGGATTCAATAAGGTCTTGGAGGCCATTCTCATGTTGTAATAAGGGCTATAATGCCATGTTTGTAATAAGCCATCATACAATCATACATTGTATAGGAGGCAGTCATAAAGTCTTAAGGGGCAGTCATGTAAAACCTCATGTTGTAAGGCTTGCAAAGGCATGTCAAGTCTTTTCAAAGGTTTAATACAATTGTCAAGTGTTTTGAAGGTTTCACTAAGCCTAAACAAGTCACTGTAGTCCTAATTAGGACAATTGCAATAATGGCAAGTAGTAGTTGTTTTGAAACTGACAGGGTAGTTCGATGGTTGAAGAACAGTTATACACCCTCCATTAAACCAAAATTCCTCTCAATCCATTGTATATACTTGATAAGAATTTGGACTTGGAGGAGAAATCTTGGAGAAGTCTCGGAGAAGTCTTTTGGAGGAGAAACAGTAATAAAAACTTAGAAATTCTGCATTTTCTGTATAATTTTGCTGTAGCAGTCCGTACCCTTTTTCTGTAAGGACAGGTTGTAAAGGACTATGGTGGTGGCATGAAACTAGAGTGAGTTAAAATTCATTTGCATCTATTTTGGCATCTTGAAACAATTCTAGAGTAGAGTAAGACTCATTTTCCTGAAAACAGTTTAAGAAACCCTTATCTAGGGTTTTGGTAAGAATCATGCATTTTTTGGCCATTTCACTGATTTGATTCACTTTTGATTAGTGGAATGGGTTGTAGTAGGTATGTTTTAGTATGCTATGATGAGTTTTTGATAGGAAATCTAAGGAGAAGAGGTTTTTTTAGGAAACCTAACAAAATCATGTGTTAGGTGATGTTTAGAGACATAGAGAAGGAACCATAGAGACATTTTTGGGAACAACAGATTGTAGGAGGACAAAACCCAAAAATTTCATAATTTTGGCATGAATACTAAGTGCTCAAGTCATTGGTGGAGTTATGTGTGTGAAATTAAGGGGGGTCTCTTTGTATTTTAGGCCTAATTGGGAATCTAGGTTATTGAGAGGAGTTATAGGTTAGGGTATATCAACCAAAACAACCTATACCCAGTTTTGGATATATGATAGGGAGTCCAAATAGGTATCTACTGATTGTCTAAGTTATTTTTTTGAAGATCTGTAGAAAAAGTTATTAGGACTGTTCTCCTTTTTTAGGGCTATAAGCCATTTCTTGGGTTTGTGAAGGAAGTGTTAATCCTGAGTTTGGTCTGCCTTTGGCAATGATTGGAATGGGTCCCATCGCATCTGAAATCACCTTTTCCATGAATAATTTAGAGTCTCTAACTATTGTTCCCACTTTTGTATAATGATCATGAAATTTGGGCTTTAGAGCATAAGGAAACCTTCTCTAGTTTGCCATCCTCCAACTATCCCATTGCCTCTACATCACAATTAGAGACATCTATTATCTAGTTACAAACCAAGACACCTAGAGACACCTATATTTTATACATTACCTCAATTTTATACATTATCCTCAAGATCAACTTCATCCATCACTTAGGTCTAATCCCATGAAGCATAACATGATGTAAAAATGTGTATATGTGTAAAAGTGTAGTAGGAAATAAAAAAAGACAAACCTTATAAATTAATGTGCATACTCACAACACAATGTAACATGAATTTACAAAATCAATGTGAATACTTACAAATTAATGCAATGAACCATCCGGGTCTGCTCTACTCTTTATTGTGTCAAGTATTGCTTCATGGTCGAACTCACACACCTTCCACAATATTTTGTTCAAAGGTCTACCCCGATACTGTATCAAATGAACATTGGATTCCACAACAAGGTTCAAGTAATGAAGAATCTTTCGATGCTTGTCAAAGTCCTGAAACAACCAAAAATTAACACTCTTATGTGAGTACCTTCTAAGCCGTGTTCCAGTAATAACCATTGAGCCTGTAGGGTATTCGATGTTTTCTCCATCTGTAACTAGGGCCTCCAATTTCTTTTTGGCCTCAACACAATGACATAAGTAATAATCTATTCCCTCTTCGTTATCTTCATCTACAATAACTGCATATACATGCCCTACATTGATATGTGTAGCAAATTAGATGAAATTAGTGAACATTACAAAAACACTACAAAGTAAGATGACATTAGGAATTTTAAAAACAATGCAAATAGATATATTACCTGGTTGAACTAGATCTGATATGTGGTCAAAGTCAACTGATGATTCCATCTGTGTTAGTTCCAGTGCCATCAGGGGTTGATACATGTCAAGTGGGCTAAGATAACTTAACTACCATTTGTCAACCCACTCCTTTGACTCACACTCATCCCAGGCTTGAACTGTACAAGAAGAACAAAAGTATAACATCTTTCGCGTATGGATACTACATGAAACTGCAATTAAGCTTCTGAAAGAGTGCATCTCACTTGATCCTGTTAGTGTAGAACAGTCCTCATATGGTGCAATGTTAGTATCATCTATCAACTAAAAAAATCTACGAATTGAAGACTTACCTTCATTACCTGGACCCATGGAAGCATTACACCACTCGACAATCGATTTTGCATCTGTCAACTTTACATTATCTTTATACTTTAACTCTTCTCGTGCTATGGCTCTTTTGATACATGCTCCTACACCATCATGCTCCCCCTTTCCATGCTCGGCCTCACAAAAGTTCCACATATGCTGAATACCTATAAAATTATGCCTCCTACTCAGCCAATACAAATTCTGTGAGTTCTTGAATTGTGATGCACAATTATTTGACCATATGATATGCTAACTAAATGATATGCCCCTTCTAGCCAAATCATTGTAGAACACCTGAAAGCAACCTTGCACGAACTCTGTAGAATGCGTGTGATCATCACTAATATAGTATTTATACTCCCTTATGATCTTTCTATCATCCTCTATACTATAATTCGCATGAATGAATGCGATGTGCACAAATATAGAAACCTGTGTGGAGTTGTAATATTGTGATTGCACCTCACGTTGTGGCTGTAGATTGTAGTTCTCTACAAAGTCGATGACTAAAACAATGCTACCAACTGAAAATGTGTCCTTGCATAACTTGAATTGCAAGTCCAACCATTGAGCTCTATGGGCATGTCTTGCATACTCATACACTATGCTGTCATGAAATATAGGCATAAACTGATACACTAGAATCTTTTCAATAACTAATTCACACCTCTATGCTTCTTTACCATCTTTTGTATTATATGCCACTGTTTTATACTTGCCAAACTCTACTAGTTCGTTTCCAATTGCATCTGTTCTTTCCATATGTTAACATATTGGAAAATGTTGCAAGCCACCGCAATGATGACATGTGCCATCCAAGCATAATTTCTTGTAGAATATTTGACCTTCCTCTCTTTCACATAAAATTCTTGATATGAAGTCTCTTGAAGATGTTGGTGGGGCACATATGGTACAACCCTGCAAAACATTGTCAGTATGCATATCTAAACATATAGACCTATAAACATCAAAATGGTTAGAAAATTCAATATGTAATCTACAACAAGTAGTGCGTGTATGATTTATCTTGACATAGAAAGGTTTTAGCATTTCAAAATATCTTTGACAAATTTTAATTTGAGGATACTTATCTAGAAATTTACCATAAAACTGTGTTTGAGTCTCATCCAAAAACTTCTTTGGATGTGGCTCACAGTTTTGACTACCAATTGTCCTTCTTATCACATCCCTTTGATTTGGAGATACCCTTGTGTAATTCTTCCAAAAGTCTTCAATTAGTGATCTCAATGCTTCAACAATTGGTTTATCTTTTCGTGGTAGTCTCCCTAAGAACGCCCATAATTCATTGGCATTAGTGTCCTCAATTCTTTGGCATCTTCCAACAGCTCTTGATAAAGTTTTCCTATTAATTCTCAATTCTTGACTCATCTTTCTAATGAGATGAGCTTTCCTCGTTTGACTACTTACTATAGTCAATGTTATCACACGCCGTGTTGTATTACTATCTTTTGTGCGTGAGGTGTTACCCACACTCTCATACACACTCATTAGATTCTTGACAATAGATTTTTCACTTGAAGCCTCTGATGTTCTCAACCCAACAATCTTCATGATGGACCTATACTTTATACTTTACATCATTTCAAGGAATAGTTGACATTTTGCAGTCTCATTTAACTTTTCAAAGAACAATCTCCAAATCTTATGAGCATATCTTCTACAAGTGCATTTTGGAATCTTACCTTCCATTGGCTGCAAAATATTCTCATTGATATCAATTAAATACTTTGGCTTTCTATGCAAAATTCTAGGTGGTGTTAAGTTAGATAAATTTATCTCAACATTAGGAATTTCATCAATATTTAAATGAGATGGGATATATGACATACCTTCGATCGAAGATGGAATAAATGACATACCTTGAGGTTGAGGTGGGAATGATGGCATACCTCCTTCATCACGTGTGAGTGATGATGTACTCTCAACTTGAGATGTGGTAGATGGTGTCCCTACTTGTTGACTTGCGGTAGAGGACATGTTTCCAACTATGGTATTCAAATCTCTGGTAGCATGAAGTTTTTGCATTAGTTCTCTTTGTGCCGCCAATACCATATCTCTTTGTGATGGTTGTGGTTCCTCTTCAATTGGCATGTCTTCATTTATCGTGTCTAATTTCCTCTTCTCACGAAGTTCCCTCATAGCCACTGCTTTCTTTGCATTCTTAGCTTTTATCTCTTCATATGTTGGTTTAATTCTTGATCGTTTCCTCAGCATGACAGAGAATTTGTCTATAGCATGATAAAGAGACCAATATTAGTTCCTAAGAAATGAATCCATACAAATAACTAAAATATATGTCATTCAATCCTTCATAGTAAATGTACATACAATCATCATGTAAAAGAGTAAATGTCACTCAACCAAAATAGGTACAAAGCATACAAAGAAAATTATTGTAGCTATGAAAAGAGTACATGGGACTTCATGTTTGAAAAGGTTGAGGCAGACCCAATTTGACATGTTTGTTGTTACTAGGGCTACTAGGATTTGGAATTTAGGTGTTTTGTTGGTACTAGGGATACTAGGATTTGGGTGGCTTGTGAAGGAATAGACAACAATTGTTGTGTCATGTGCATATACAAATCATCATGAATAGGTGCATAAGGAATGTCCTAGCCCAAGATATGTGCATACAAATCATCATGTCATGTGCATACTTGCATGATCTTGGAACCTATTCATTTGTATTTTAACTTGTTAATATGACAAGATAATAGTGGGATTGTATTTTTATTATGTTGTAAGGATTTATTCTTGTGTAGTTTGACATCATGGTATGTTAAGGTCTGTTTATTACACATAATTATTAAAGAGCCCAAGTGTAGAAAATATACATGGCATCATGTGAGATTGTAGGCTGCTTTCTTGATTGGGGATGTGAAGAGTTTTAAACATGTATGATAAAGCATGATAAAGTAATTCAAATAGAATTAAGGAAAATGTAAAGAACATGCATGTAAATACTTGACATACCTAAAAAATGAAGATTCAAATGGAGAGAGTACGCAATTATGTCATGTTTTTTTCTTCTTGCATCAAACTCCTCAATAATTTAAGTTTTTCACTACTTGCTTCCTTTTCAATGTTAAATTGAATAACACTCAAATATAATTACTAACAACAATACTATTAACCAATCTATAATGTTAAATTCCTAAAATTGAATCACAATTAACATTGCAACACTACAAAAATTGAAACTTAAATAGATATATATCAAACTCGGTGTGAAAACTATGTTATTTCCTCCTTCTCAAGTTGGCAAAGCAGAAAAGGTGGTGGAAAGATCATGCAAAGGTGGTATAATGTGTAAAATGTGCATGTGAACTTCCCAACAACATGAAAGCACTTCTTTTTTGTTGGAGCATGCGCATAATCAACATGAAAATAGAGCATGTGGGCCTGGATCATGGGGGTCAACACTTTTATACCATTTCTATAGTAGGACAAAATGTGAGCGCATTATAACGTGCTCGTGTTTTGTCCTGCTATAGATTGATCCATAAATATTTGTGCCTATCTCACCTTTAAAATATCTCATCTCTAGTTCCATCAGCTCATGTTCTATATCACACTTATCTCTCCCCCTCACCTCTCTACCTCTCCCCTCTCTATGTCTCTTAGTCGCTCCTTGTCTACCTCAACCCTAAACCTTATCCCTCAACTCTCAACTCTAATCCCTCATCCCTAAACCTTAAACACTATCCCTATTCCTAAACCCTCAACGGGCTTGATACTATACCTTAAACCCTAAACCCTTATCCTTAAACCCTCCAACCCTATCCCTAATCCTTATACCCTCGACACTCTATTTTAACCCTAATCCCTCGACCCTCAACCCTTGAACCTCAATGTACTCAACCCTCAATGTCAAACCCTAATCCCTCAACCCTTAACTCTAATCCCTCGACCCTCAACCCTATCCCTAAAACCTAAACCCTAAAGCCTCAATCCTCAACCCTCAATGTCAAATCCTAATCCCTCAACCCTTAACTCTAACCCTCAACCCTTAACTCTAATCCCTCAACCCTAAACCGTATCCCTAAACCCTAAACACTATCACTATTTGTAAACCCTCAATAGGCTTGATACTATACCTTAAACCCTAATCCCTTAGCCCTAAACCCTCCAACCCTATCCCTAATGCTTATACCCTCAACACTCTACTTTAACCCTAATCCCTTGACCCTCAACCCTATCCTGAAACCCTTAACCCTCAAACCCTAATCCCTCAACCCTTAACTCTGATCCCTCGACCCTCAACCCTATCCCTAAACCCTAAACCCTAAAGCCTCAACCCTCAACCCTTAACGTCAAATCGTAATCCCTCAACCCTTAACTCTAATCCGTCAACCCTAAACCCTATCCCTAAACCCTAAACATTATCCCTATTCCTAAACCCTCAACGAGCTCAATACTATACCTTAAACCCTAATCCCTTATCCCTAAACCCTCCAACCCTATCCCTAATCCTTATACCCTTGACACTCTACTTTAACCCTAATCCCTCTACCCTCAACCCTATCCCTAAACCCTCGACCCTTAAACCTCAACCCTCAACCCTCAACGTCAAACCCTAATCCCTCAACCCTTAACTCTAATCCCTCGATCCTCAACCCTATCCCTAAACCCTAAAGCCTAAAGCCTCAACCCTCAACGTCAAATCCTAATACCTCAACCCTTCACTCTAATCCCTCAACCCTAAATCATATCCCTAAACCCTTAAAACTATACCTTAAACCATAATCCCTTAGCCCTCAACCCTAATCTATCATCCCTCAACTCTAATCCCTCATCCCTAAACCCTAAATGTTATCCCTATTCCTAAACCCTCAACGGGCTCGATACTATACCTTAAACCCTAATCCCTTATCCCTAAACCCTCCAACCTTATCCCTAATCCTTATACCCTCGACACTCTACTTTAACCCTAATCCCTCGACCCTCAACCCTATCCCAAAACCCTCAACCCTCAAACCTCAATGTACTCAACCCTCAACGTCAAACCCTAATCCCTCAACCCTTAACTTTGATCCCTCAACCCTTAACCCTTAAAACTTGAACCCTAAAACCTATCCCTACATGCTCGACACTCAACACTATATCTTAAACCCTAATCCCTTAACCCTCATCCCTAAAGCCTCAACCCTAAATCATTAAACCCTATCCCTAATCCCTCTACCTCGACACTCTTCTTTAACCCTAATCCCTTGACCATCAACCCTATCCCTAAACCCTCAACCCTCATCCCTCAACCCTCAACTCTCAACATTAAACCCTAATTCATCAACCCTAAACTGTAATCCCTCAAACCTAAACCCTATCCCTAAACCATCAACCCTCAACACTATACCTTAAACCCTAATCCCCATCCCTCAACCCCTAACCCTTAAAACTTAAACCCTATCCCTACACCCTCAACACTTGACACTATATCTTAAGCCTTAAACCCTCATCCCTAAAGCCTTAACCCTCAATAATTAAACCTTCAACCCTAAACCCTATCCCTAATCACTCTACCCTTGACACTCTAACCCTAATCTCGACATTAAATGCTAATCTATCAACCCTAAACCCTAATCTGTCAACCCTAAACTCTATCCCTAAACCCTCAACCATCAACACTATACCTTAAACCCTAATCCATCAACCCTAAAACCTAATCCCTCAACCCTCAACCCTAAACAGTATCAATAAACCCTCAACCCTCAACCCTAATCCCTCATCCATAAACCCTAAATGCTATCCCTATTCCTAAACCCTCAACCCTCAACACTATACCTTAAACCCTAATCCCTTATCCCTAAACCTTAAACCCTATCCCTCAACCCTTAACTCTTAAAAATTAAACCCTAAAACCTATCCATAAACCCTCGATGCTCAACACTATATTTTAAACCCCAATCCCTTAACCCTCAGCCCTAAAGCCTCAACCCTCAATCGTTAAACCTTCAACCCTAAACCCTATCCCTAATCCCTCTACCCTCAACACTCTACTTTAACCCTAATCCCTTGACCATCAACCCTATCACTAAACCCTCAACCCTCAACCCTCAACTCTCAACATTAAACCCTAATCTATCAACCCTTAAGCCTAATCCCTCAACCCTAAACCATAATCCCTCAACCCTAAACCCTATCCCTAAACCCTCAACCCTCAACACTACTTAAACCATAATCCCTCAACCCTAAACCCTAATCCCTCAACCTTAAACCCTAAACCCTATCCCTAAACCCAACAAAACTGCTTTGCCTTATGTTAAGTTGTTAAACCCATCATTTTTGACACTCTTCTCTTAAAGATACCTGAGTTGCAATAATATGTTAGAAAAATGGCTATGAACTTTTTTAATGTTAGTAATGTTATATGGCATGTTTTTCTGGCCCATCTGGGGTTCGTTATGCCAATAGGTGTACACACTATGAGAAAAGTTTTGCGTATGGTACATCCACAGTGAATAATTAACAGTTGAAATCAGAAGGATGATCATTATCAGAAAATCTTTGCATTGGGGTACATCTATGTTTCTTGTTGTCCACCCCGCACTTAGGGGAGGTATATTGTTATGAAACAGGCAAATAATCTCGCATTGTTTACTGGATCTATCCACAAGAACTACTAAACTTTTTTCTCTTGGTAATTGTAGAGGACATTCACCTATTTTTGGCAACTCCTGCATTCCCAAACCATTACAAAAACTAAGTTATTTTAACCCAATAAATAGCTGATTGCATTGATTTAATACTCTACTATATTAAAGCTTAGCATTCACACAAATGCAGATGTTCATATTATAGAAGACTGCATTATATTAGACTATTAGAGATCCCTCAGAAAAATGTAATAACAAAACTGCTTTGCCTTATGTTAGCTTACAATTAAACCCATTCTTTTTGAAACTCTTCTCTTAATAAAGTAAGAGTAATAAGAATAGAAGGCATAGAATTTGATCTTACTAGTATGCATGGTTGGTTTACATTCCGTGACTTCATTTTCATTGAATAAAAAGGTAAATATCTGATTTGAAAGGTGGGACAGAGTTCACTGTCATGTGCTTTTCTGGATGATAGTGTCCATAATGTCCAGGGTTCTTCAAAGAAAGGCTTGTAACATAATTAAATTTTTTTTATACCAATCCTCTAGGTAAAGATACAATTCAAATGCCTACTTTGAAAGTTAAAATAAATTAAATTAGACTTACAATTTTGATTTTCTTCTATTGCTTCAACAACATCATTGTTTTCTTCATCAGAAACCAATTCAAGATCAACAACTTGCTGCCCATTGGTTGACTTGAATTGCATCCTCTGTTAGAAGAAGGGTATTTTTTATCTGTATCAATGTTGGTAGTCATAAGCTGAAGAGCATTGATATTTTTCACACACCCTATTATTTGAAATATCTTAACCTTAAAATATGACTTGGATATGTACTTGAACACAACGAAATCTCCAATCTTCAGCCCATGATGATTCACAAAATTTTCCCAACCCTGTCTAAATTCTAGTTTATTTATGGTACCCCTTAATTGTACATCCCACTCCTACCCACCTAGGCCTTGAAGGAGGCACGCCCATTAAACCAACTCATTGGTATTCATAAGCTGAAGAGCATTGATATTTTTCACACACCCTATTCTTTGAAATATATTAACCTTAAATTATGACTTGGATATGTACTTGAACACAACAAAATCTCTAATCTCTAGCCCATGATGATTCACAAAATTTTCCCAACCCTTCCTAAATTCCATTTTATTTATGGTACCCCTTACTTGTACATCCCTAAACCCTAACACCTAATCCCTAGTCCCTAAACCATAAACCCTAATCCCTAATTATAATTTATTGTACCCAAATCCCTAAACCCTAAACCCTAATCCCTTATCTGTAAACCATAAACCCTATCCCTAAATCCTCAACCCTCAACACTTAAACCTTAAATCTTAAACCCTATCCCTAAACCCTCAACCCTCAAAACTATACCTTAAACCCTAATCCCTCAACCCTAAACTTTCAACCCTAAACCCTATCCCTAATCCCTCTACCCTCAACACTCTACCTTAACCCTAATCCCTCAACCCTCAACCCTAAATGCTATCCCTAAAGCCTCAAACCTAAACCCTAATCCCTCAAGGTCCTAAACTCTAATCCCTTATCCCTAAACTCTAAATCCTATCCCTAAACTCTCAACCGTCAACCTTAAACCTTAATCACTCAATCCTTATCCACCCCTCTCCTCCCCTATCTAGCTCACCCCCATCTCTACGCTCCTCTACCCTCGACACTATACATACATACATATAGGCATACATACATACATACATACATACATACATGATTAATAACCTTGAACATAAACAAATTCAAGGGGGACATAATGTGAGCGCATTATAATGCCCTCGCATTATTGTAAACATGACAAACAATGCACAAACTTCTTCGGAAAGGGAAAAATGCAAAGTTGAACATAACGCGAGCGCGTTATAACGTGCTCGTGTTATGTTTTTCTTTGGGAATTCCAAGCCTTGGGCTTGGGATTTGCTTTGGATTTCCAACCCAAAGGCTTGGAGTGCCTTCCCAATGTCCATAGACATGTTTTTCCATATTCTACAGGATTTCACATAATTTTGTTCGTGCTAACCCTCAAATTTGCACATGTTTCAAGGTCAAACAAATCGAACACCTAGGTAATGTTAGGCTTTCTCTTAGCTATTTGATGATGTGATTTTTTTCAAATTTTGACCATGTTAAGCCTTTCATCTTTAATTTCTTTTGTTTGTGTGTCTATTTTTGGGCAAAAACCACTGTTTGGTCTTTTTTCATTGTAAATTAACTATTCATTGAAATTTCAAAAAAATTACATATTTAGAAACTAGACTCCATTCTACACATATTAAAAAAAGAAAAAAATGATTTTCAATTAGTTTTCAAAATTTATAGGGGTAGCACAGCCAAAATTCTATTTTTTAGGATGTGTCCACTTTAAAAATTAGTAAAAAATCAAATATTCATCAAAAAATTATCAGAAAAATTGAGCATAAACTACATGCTGTTAGGTAATTTCTCACTAAAGTGATTTTTAAAATACCAAAAAAAGGTTGACCTTTTGAGGGAGCCACAAAACATGCTATGTTATGTTTTTTTGATAGAAATAACACCAATTTATGTGGCTCCCTCTTTTGAACCCCTTAATCTATACCATTTTTTTTTAAAATAGTATTTTAGAAAGTAGACTCAGAGTACTATGAACATTGTTTTGGTTGCATCTCCAAATTTTGAGTGTAACTATGCTCAATTTCTCATCCAAGGCCAGCATTTCCTGATTTCAGAAAAAAAGTGGCCACTTAAGACCCCTTTTTGGCCCCCCATCTTTTTGCACTTACCCTGATATCAAACCACCTTAAGGTGGGGGCATATATAAGGTAAGCTGTCTGATTTAGATGTTAGCCAAGAGTGTTGGTAGAACTTGAATCTATTGCAATCATTTAAATCCCTTTGTGGAGGTAGGATATCATGTATATCCTTTTATCTTAAGCCCTCTATGAAGGCGGGGATTGTGTATTTCTTGAGGAGATTGCACATCCTATTATTTTCTAAAAGTCCTCTATGAAGGTGAGGAGCAGAGTTGTGACTATCTTAACCCTTAAGTGCATCTTTGACAATTGTTGTGGCAAAGCCCAATCATTGGTGTTTCCCTGTAATGTGCCTGAGATGGCTGTGAACCTAGCAATAGGTTTCTTCCATTGCCTGTCTATTGTCTTTTCTCCATATCTTCCATGTGTGTGTGTGCATGGCATGTTTGTTCCCAAGCATAGTTTAAAGATTGGTGGTGATGAGTCCCTCCTATGCTTTGGGATTTGTATGGCATGCTTGATTTGTATGGCGTGTTTGTTCTCAAGTGCAATCTAAAGACTAGTGGTGATGAGTCCCTCCTGCATTATGGGTTGTGTGTTTAATTTCCTTGTACCTACGTTTTGCATTTCATATATGAGAAAATGAAAAAGAAAATAATCACTACATTCACTATATTCACTATGTTTTGTGTGTCTTTAATTTTGTCTTCTCTGTGTTTTACGTGACTATAATTGTCTTCTTTGTGTTTTGCATGCCTATTTTTGTCTTCATTGTGATTGGTGTGTCTTCACCATACTTGGTGTGTTTGTTGTGTTTGTTGACCTTACTTTAATGCATGTATTAGCCTTGCATTTATACATACATTAAAGTGGGGGCTAAATGTTATGTTGGAAAATGTCCCCTTGGGGGCTTTTCCCTCTTAAGGTTTAGCTCCCGGGTCCTTAGAATGTATTTAGAGCATCTTGCATGATAATTTTGACTCCCAATGAGAAAACACTGAAGTCCTATGGCAAATAGGACCTAGCGGTGCTATTTTAATGATCACTAAACAAAAATAAGGGGGTGGATGTGGGTGCTAGCACCCTAGTCCTGCCCTATTTTGGGTCTGCCCTAAATTTAATGTCTCTTTTATGACCGTTATTTAGGTCCTATGCCGACATCTAAAGTTTGAATTATGAAATTCTTAGCAAGAATCTTTGTAGTTGCATATATAAGCATGATTAGGTTTCATTTGCAAAGTAGATGGAAATTAGATGGACTTTATGCATACTTGTGATTATAGAGCAATCAAAATATTTATTGTGTTGCAGAGCAGAGCATTGTTATTATGTTTGTATCTGTAAATTTGGCTCCATCTCCTCATGGCAATGAAGAGCATCTTCCTTCCATGAGATCTACACTTCAATGTGATATCTATTGTGTTTTCAATCATTTATCATTTGGATTTTTGCCTCTATCCTACCGGGATATGCACTCTTATCTGACAATGGTGTTCAAAAGACTTGAATGTCTCTCCGGGGCTTGATCAAGGCAAGCCTCTAAACACCACAACCCCTTCCCACACTCCTTTGTGATTACAGGTTATAGGTACAGAGTTTCACAGAGTGGAGTTGTAGAAAGGAAGTTATATACATCAAGGATTCATGATTTGACAAATAGAGGACTCTGGTGAACATTTCAGTACTAGGGCAATAGTCCCTGTGTCCTCCATTTTTCCTAAGGTAGAAATGGAAGATATAGTGTAGATCAGTGTTAGAAGAAGATACAGATTCCATGATGAAAGTTGTACCTTGGACTAGAGCATTAGTCCCTATGTTCTCGACTATTCTGCTTTCAGAAATTCAAAAAATAGTGAGTTAAATATCTCTATCCTTCAGCTTGGTCTGAAAGGATTTGTCGTAATTTGATAATTTGCTTATTGTTTTTCGTATTTGGGGTTTTAAGTGAAATTAAGCATTAAATTGAAATATTGTGTGATACGTCTAGACTTTTGCATCATTCCAAGTGGCAGCCTAGCCTAATAGGTGAATGCTCCTACTAGAGGAGATTCAGCTCCATTGATATGCCCTTGAATGTTTAGTGTGAAGGGAGGATTTGCCTTTGAAATCTAAACCAAAAAATTTCCCCCCTTTTCACCCCTAAACACCATCAATCTTGTGAAGATCAAGGACAAATATTGTATCTCTTTCAAGGACTCAAATACATCTTCTTTGAGGGAAGAGTGATGTGAGTCACTATTAGAATAGATAACAATAGGGGGTTGCTCAATGCTTACAACGAGAATGTGAGCACTAGTGACCAATAGTGGAGAAGAGGTCTCCACAACTAGAATGGATGATGTAGAAGGAATCAGTGTCAGTGAAGGAGGCATGTGCTTTGGCTTGTAGAAGGGTGGGGTAGGATAATGTTCACATTTAAATGCATTAGCAGTGGGTATGGAATGTCAATGTCAATGGTGATAGGATATAGGACATCAAGGAACACCTAATGTTGAGTATGCTGTAATGGAACTAAATCTGATAGAGTGGTACTAGATATGATGCTGATGTTAGGCAAGTGCAAGGGTGTATCTAAGGATGGCATGTCTGGGATGGATGGAAGAATGGGGCTCTCCAAAGAGGGATTGAGGACTACTTGAATCGGGTTAGTGTTGCTTTCATGGTGTTGAATCGATGGAGATATGAGAGTGGGTGACAAGAAAGAATCAGACAAAGGAGAGGGAGCAGAAAGATGAGAACGTGGATCCATGTCTGGGGTCAGATACATAGGAGGATCATGCATGGGAAGGGGTTCATCTCTTACCACATGCTCACAAACTACAACAGATTGATGATGTTTACAATCGCTCACAAGTTGGTTATGTCTAGTGTAGGTCAAAGTGTCTATAGGAGGAACTGGGGAGTCTCCCAACACGAGCTCTTTTTATTCCATCACTCTAGGAGAGGGAGGAGGAACAGAAGGAGCCACCAAAGGCTAGGGTACTACCAGGGGAGGGTTTCTCAATGTGGGTTTCCTTCCTTGAATCATTAGATGAGATGGAGGAATAAAGGCCACCATTTAAGATTAAGAGACAAAAGGGGAAGGTCCCACACCATGCGATACTTTCCTTGAGTCTCTGAAGAGATAGGAGGAATAGGAGCAACCATTGCAGGCCATGGAGGTTTTGATTGTGTGAGTCATGTGCCTTTAAGTCTTGGGTAAGATTGAAGAGAACTTGTGTCTCAAATTACTGCTTGAACCTCTTCGTCGAACCTTTATTACTGTTTGAACCTCTTTGTTGAACCGTTCTGGAGTTCATTCGGCAGGATCAACTGTTCCTTGGTTCGTTGGTTCGAGGACATGTGATGTTGGCATCGCTGTGACGAAGTGCTATCGGCAGGACCATGTTGAAGACCATTGGCATCGGTGAGACAAGGGCCGTCGGAATAAGCATCGAAGGTTTGTTCGATGCTGATTGTCACCCCGATGGAAGCATTCAACCGTCGGCAAGACAAGGCCTATCGGCCAAACTTTGTGGAGTTACTCCGACAAGAGTAGTCACTCTGACGAAGGTTACGGGATGGTCGTCGGCAAGACAAGGCCTATCGGCCAAACTTTGTGGAGTTACTCCAACAGGAGTAGTCACTCCGACGAAGGTTATGGGTTGGTCGTTGGCGAGACAAGGCCTATCGGCCAAACTCTGTAGAGTTACTCCGATAGGAGTAGTCACTCTGATGGCGTATGTCTATCGGCAAGAGAATACTCGTCGGCATAGCCTAAAGGTGTTGGGCCGATGTACTGCGGTCATTCCGATGGAGGTATCGGTGAGACAGAGCACTGTCGGAGCGGGAGATAATTCTTGTGCCGATAGTGAAAGTTATTCCGATGGTACCATTGGTGATCGGGGAGACTATGCTCATCGGTGGAGGGTGAAGTCTGTGGGCCGATGGTAGTTGTTATGCCGATGGACTTGGAGGCTTGGAGGCTTGGTATTGTCGGCAACAAAATTGCCGACAATAGCCTTTGGTTCGTTGGCATTTATAAACTGTAAAGTCCTTTGCGACTTGGTACATGTGGGACTAAACACCTCACTGAAATGTGAACCGTTGCGATAGTTAGATGGCAGCGACGTATGAGGAATTTGTTCTATCAGTTAGAGTAGAAGTGTGTAACGACTTTTGTTCTTGCAGACTAGAAATAGAATGATAAGTCTACAGGTGTCGTTGGTATTTATGATGATGAGACTTGAAGAAAGGTTCGTTCTGTAAATATACAGTGAGCGAACTGTTGGTAGGGAGTCGAGAATCAAAACCAGAGCAAGAAGCTGAGTTCTTTATTGTAACTGTATATCTTACTGTAATAAAGATTGTTTTCTTGTGGTGGTGGGTTTTTTACCCGTAAGGGTTTTCCCACGTAATTCTGTGTGTTTGTGTTCTAAATATTGTCTATTTTGGTTTCTCTCATGTACTTATCTATGTTATTTAGTTTTAAAAGTGACTTGTCTGCATCGTCCCCTTGGAATTAACATTAGGGAAGCTATCTTCCGCACCTGTGCTTTCCTTACAAGTGGTATCAGAGACTGGCCCATTGTGTTATCCTTGTCGGTAGTTTGGGTTTTTTGTGTTAATTCTATTGTGTGGGAGTTCTGTAGAGAGTTATTTTTAAATTAAATAGAGATGGCAAGTACATCAGACAAAATAGACATTGAGAAATTTAATGGCACAAACTTTGAGTTGTGGAAACTTAAAGTTGAAGACATGTTAGTCTATAGAGATCTTTGGGTTGCTGTGTCTGGAGTTCAACCTACAGGCATGAAGCAAGAAGATTGGGAACTAATAGGTAGAAAAGCCAAAGGACTGATAAGACTGAGTTTATCTGACTTTGTTCTATTGAACATCCATGAGGAGAAATCTGCAAGTGATTTGTGGAAAAAGTTGAATAATATTTATCAAGGTAAGTCCTTGGTAAATAAACTTTTCCTCAGAAAGAAATTGTATTCTCTGAAGATGGATGAAGGTGCATCTGTAGTAGAACATCTGAGTGCATTCAATACGATTGTTGCTCAGTTGACATCTATAGGTGTAAAAATAGAAGAGGAAGATCACTGTATGCTTTTGTTATGTTCCTTACCTGACTCGTGGGACCATCTGGTGATGGCTATTGGAAGTACAACAACTACGTTTTCTCAGGAAACTGTTGTTGCCTCTTTGTTGTCTGAAGAGATGCAGAGGAAATCTTCTGGAATGGCCAAAGAGGCTCTGTCAGTTCGTGGTAGATCAAAGGAAAGAGGCAAGAAGAAGGACAAGAAGTCTAAGTCCAAATCAGAGGGGAAATCAAAATCTCCTGGCAAGAAGTCCAAGGTGAAGTGCTGGAATTGTGGGCAGAAAGGTCATGTCAAGAAAGACTGCAAAGAGGAGAAAAAGAAGAAGAAGAACTTCTCTGACTCTGAGTCTTCACACAGTGATGTTGATGCTTTCATTGCTGCTCTGGCAACACCTGCTTCTGAAGATGTTTGGCTGATTGATTCAGGAGCATCTTTTCATATGACATCTCATAGAGAGTGGTTCACTAAATATGAACCCTATGCTGGTGGCAAGGTGTTCCTGGCTAGTGATTCAACACTGGAAATTGTTGGCCGAGGTCGAGTCAGAATCCAGTTCCCAGATGGCAGAATAAAGAGAATGAATGGAGTTCTTCATATACCAGGTCTGGCTCGAAATTTACTTTATGTTAGTAAGCTTAATGATGTTGGAGTACAAGTTACTTTTGTGAATGGTGGCTGTAAGATGACTAGAGGTTCTATTGTTCTGGCAAAAGGTGAACGCATTGGAACTCTATATAGGTTAGATGCTAAACCAGTGTGCTGTAATAATGTCTCTGCAAAATCTGAAAAAGCTACTATTGTAACACATGATGTAAATTCTATGGAAGTTAAACTTCCTGCAGAGAAAACAATGCTCTGGCATCATAGACTTGGTCACATAGGTGAGAAAGGTTTAAAAACCTTGAAAAACAAAAATCTGGTAGATGGGCTGATTGATTGTAATCTGGAGTTTGATTTCTGCGAACATTGTATATATGGAAAGAAAAACTGTGTTTCATTTTACTCTAGTTCTCATAAATCTTCTGGTGTTCTGGACTATGTGCATTCTGATGTTTTTGGTCCA
The DNA here is from genome assembly GCA_027924645.1 of Cunninghamia lanceolata. Lineage (NCBI taxonomy): Eukaryota > Viridiplantae > Streptophyta > Pinopsida > Cupressales > Cupressaceae > Cunninghamia > Cunninghamia lanceolata. The sequence continues at coordinate 626,148 of BSBN01000248.1, read as the reverse complement.
GTTGATGTTCCTTCTTTATCTAAATCAAGATACTATGTATCGTTCATTGATGATTATTCAAGAAGGGCATTTGTATATTTTTTGAAAAACAAATCAGAAGTGTTCAGTCAATTTAAAGAATTTAAAACTCTTGTGGAAAATCAGACTGGTAGAAAACTAAAATGCTTGAGAACAGATAATAGTGGTGAATATTGCAATGCAGATTTTGATAAGTATTGTGTAGACCATGGAATTAAAAGGCATAAAACTACACCTTATACTCCACAACAGAATGGAGTTGCTGAAAGGTTAAATCGATCATTGATGGAGAAAGCAAGAAGTATGTTGAGTTATGCTGGTCTTGAACAGAAGATCTGGGCTGAGGCAGTTGCTACAGCTTGTTACTTGCTGAATTGTTCTCCTACATCAGCATTGGTTGATAAGACACCTATGGAAGCATGGTCTGGTAAGAAGCCCTCTCTAAGACATATTCGAGTCTTTGGCTGTGAGGCATATGCTCATATTCCTAAAGTTAAAAGATCTAAGTTGGATAACAAGGCAGTTAAATGTATCTTTGTTGGCTATGGAGTCAGTATTAAAGGCTACAAGCTTTGGAATCCTGAAACTGAAAAGGTAATCTACAACAGGAATGTAATTTTTAGAGAGCTGAAACCATTGGTTGTTGATCCTCAGCCAGAAAAGACAGAAGAAAAGAAAGAAAAGAGTGTTGTGAATGTTCCTCTGACCCCTGTAAAAGAGGAACAACAAGCACCAAGTGTAGATGGTTTAGATGAGAGTTCAAGTAGCTCTGAAGATTCTGATCCAGAGCAAGAACCTGAATCTGCACCTCAACCTTTGAGGAGATCTACACATGAAAGAAGACAACCAAATAGGTATGGATTTTCAGTACTTGATTCAACTTGTGCCTATGCTTTACTTACTAATACTGATGAACCTAGGACTGTGAAAGAAGCTATTAGTGTACCTGATTCAGATTCTTGGTTGGAAGCCATGCATAGTGAAATGACATCATTGGAGAAGAATGGAACCTGGGATCTGGTGCCTTTGCCTGAAGGAAGAAAACCTGTAGGCTGTAAGTGGGTATTTAAGAAGAAATATGGTCCAGATGGTAGTATTGAGAAGTACAAGGCAAGACTGGTTGCTAAGAGGTATTCCCAAAAGGAAGGTATTGATTATGGAGAAATCTTTTCTCCTGTAGCTAAGCTGACATCCATTAGATTTCTGTTGTCACTTGCAGCAGCATATGATTTTGAAATTGAGCAGATGGATGTGACAACAGCGTTTCTTCATGGAGACCTTGAAGAAGAAATTTATATGTCCCAGCCAGAGCATTTTGTGGAAAAAGGTAAAGAACATCTAGTATGTAAACTTAAAAAGTCTCTTTATGGTTTGAAACAGTCTCCCAGAATGTGGTATCAAAAGTTTGATACGTATGTTTTATCCTTGGGGTATGTGAGATCTAAATCTGATCATTGTGTCTATTATAAAACTGAAGGTGACCAGATTCTTATAATTGCACTATATGTGGATGACATGTTGTTCATTGGCAATGGTAAGGGGATGATCTCAGAATTAAAATCTCAGTTGTCCTTGAAATTTGAAATGGAAAATCTGGGGGCAGCAAAGTACATTCTGGGAATGGAGATCAAAAGGGACAGATCTAAGAGAAAAATTTGGCTCAGCCAGAGGAAGTATATTACCAATGTTCTTGATAAGTTTCATATGTCTGATTCTAAACAGTTAGTTGTTCCAGTTTTGCAGGGAACGAAATTATCTGTTGAAGATTGTCCAGAATCTTCAAATGAAATTGATGACATGAAGAGAGTACCTTATGCAAGTGCTGTTGGCAGTTTAATGTATGCAATGGTCTATACCAGACCAGACATTGCCCAAGCAGTGGGAGTTTTGAGCTAGTTTATGGTGAATCCAGGCAGATCACATTGGGATGCTGTGAAAAGAGTTATGAGGTATTTGAAGGGAACTTCTAACTATGCTATTTGTTATCATGGAAACTCAGAAGGGTCTAAGAGATCTATCAGTATTCAGGGATATGTTGATTCTAATTGGGTAGGGGACATTGACAGTCGGAGATCCACCAGTGGATACGTGTTCACGTTACATGGTGGTGCTATCAGTTGGATGAGCAAGCGACAGGCTGTAGTCGCTTTGTCCACAACAGAGGCAGAGTACATGGCAGCCACTCGTGCATGCCAAGAAGCTGTTTGGTTGAAAAGGTTGTGTTTTGATGTTGGTTTTAATGCAGGGCAAATACAAATTCACTGTGACAGTCAAAGTGCCATATGTTTGGCAAAGAATCCTACATTTCATGCTAGGACAAAACATATTGATGTCCAATATCACTTTGTTCGTGATATGGTGGAAGACAGGAAGGTGAAGATGGAAAAAGTTGACACTTTGGAAAATGTTGTTGATGCCTTAACTAAACCAGTGAACACAGCCAAGTTCAAATGGTGCTCAGATGAAATGGGTCTTCGGGCCCATAGTTCTCAATAATCGAATGAGGACTAAGAGGTAGCAGTAATGTCTTCGACAAGTGGGAGATTGAAGAGAACTTGTGTCTCAAATTACTGCTTGAACCTCTTCGTCGAACCTTTATTACTATTTGAACCTCTTTGTTGAACCATTCTGGAGTTCATTCAGCAGGATCAACTATTCCTTGGTTCGTTGGTTCGAGGACATGCGATGTTGGCATCGTTGTGACGAAGTGCTATCGGCAGGACCGTGTTGAAGACCATTGGCATCGGTGAGACAAGGGCCGTCGGAATAAGCATCGAAGGTTTGTCTGATGCTGAGTGTCACCCCGATGGAAGCATTCAACCGTCGGCAATACAAGGCCTATCGGCCAAACTTTGTGGAGTTAATCCGACAGGAGTAGTCACTCCGACGAAGGTTACGGGTTGGTCGTTGTTAAGACAAGGCCTATTGGCCAAACTTTGTGGAGTTACTCTAACAGGAGTAGTCACTCCGACGAAGGTTATGGGTTGGTCGTCAGCGAGACAAGGCCTATCGGCCAAACTTTGTAGAGTTACTCCGACAGGAGTAGTCACTCCGATGGCGTATGTCTATCGGCAAGAGAATACCCATCGGCATAGACTAAAGGTGTTGGGCCGATGTACTGCGGTCATTCCGATGGAGGTATCGGTGAGACAGAGCACTGTCGGAGCGAGAGCTAATTCTTGTGCCGATAGTGAAAGTTATTCTGATGGTACCATTGGTGATCGGGGAGACTATGCTCATCGGTGGAGGGTGAAGTCTGTGGGCCGATGGTAGTTGTTATGCTGATGGACTTGGAGGCTTGGAGGCTTGGTATTGTCGGCAACAAAATTGCCGACAATAGCCTTTGGTTCGTTGGCATTTATAAATTGCAAAGTCCTTTGCGACTTGGTACATGTGGGACTAAACACCTCACTGAAATGTGAACCGTTGCGACGGTTAGATGGCAGCGATGTATGAGGAATTTGTTCTATCAGTTAGAGCAGAAGTGTGTAATGACTTTTGTTCTTGCAGACTGGAAATAGAATGATAAGTCTATAGGTGTCGTTGGTATTTATGATGATGAGACTTGAAGAAAGGTTCGTTCTGTAAATATATAGTGAGCGAACTGTTGGTAGGGAGTCGAGAATCAAAACCAGAGCAAGAAGCTGAGTTCTTTATTGTAACTGTATATCTTACTATAATAAAGATTGTTTTCTTGTGGTGGTGGGCTTTTTACCCGTAAGGGTTTTCCCACGTAATTCTGTGTCTGTGTTCTAAATATTGTCTATTTTGGTTTCTCTCATGTACTTATCTGTGTTATTTAGTTTTAAAAGTGACTTGTCTGCATCGTCCCCTTGGAATTAACATTAGGGAAGCTGTCTTCCGCACCTGTGCTTTCCTTACAAAGATCCTAGAGGTGGGACTTCTACATAAATTCCAGATGCTCAGGGATGGGGAAGGTCAATCAATTTAGGTTGTCTTCCCTTCTCTATCTATGGGGTAGGAGGAGGGACATAGGAAATCGTCAGAGATCGAGGGACCTTAGGGGAATAGTCATTTGGTTTGAAGAGGAAGCACTAATGGATAACTGAGCTATGCAGTTTGCTTTGAATCTCTTATATAAGAGAAATAAGAAATGATTGTGTAGTCACAATAGATCTATTAGTATCGACCAAAAGTAATCCAAGGAGAATTTTCCTCTTAATGCAAGAGGTTTAAATCCACGGTGATAAATAGTTTCCACTTGACCATCGTGAGGGAATTTAGGCACTTATGGATTACATAGGGGATTGAACTCTCATGGAAGAGAACCATGGGTGGGGCAAATTCACATGAAATTATTTTGAGGTGGGAATTATGGAGAAGAGAATATCCTAGACTTTTGGTCCCACCTAGATAGGAAGGGTAAACGAACCCAAGGTGTAGCGAGAGGACCCATTGTATACACCTAAAATTGACATGACTCTACTTAAATTAATATTTTAAATATTTATTTCATCATCACATTCCTCTATCAATAATAAATAAATTTATTTATTTATTTGATTCATCTCCTCTCATATTATTAAATAAATTACATTTATTTAATTAATTAAATTCATCTACATCAACTACAATCTTCTAAATAATTAAATAATTTTAATTATTTAATTAAAATCTTTTATTCTTCCAAATCTAAATAAAATGCAATTTTTGTTTAAATAAAATCTAAAATCCCCACAAAATAAAATATATTTTTATATTTTATTTATTCTTCAAATTTATCCACAAATAATTAAATAAATTCATTTATTTAATTATGCTTTCTTATCTTCTCAAAAATCTTTCTTATCTTCTAAAAATAAAATTCCTCTTGTCATACAAAAGCAAAAGTAGTTTTAAAGCATCTTTAAAGCAAACTTGCTCTTAAATTAGAAAAATAAATTCTAATTTAAGAAAATGAAAACTCATCCTCATTAACAGAGTAGTTAACTCAACAAAGCTGCTTTTCGAATGACACATGTCTTCCTCCCATTTGTTGCACGTTCCTCAACAATCCTCATCCGTTGATCTTCTCTTTTCTTCTCAACCATTGATCTTCTCTCATCCAACTTTATAAATACAACCTTCTTCTTCATTCATCATCCATCGTTTGAGCAAACTTATGCTGCAGAAACACAAGCGCGCCTTTGGCACCCCCATTTTCATAAGCACTTCACTATCATCCACTCTTATTTGTGTTTGAAGTTCATCTTCAAATACAAGCAAGTATCATAGCCATTCTGTCCTTGTCATCTTCAACAAGCAAGGGAGCATATGCTTTTGAGGGCTTCATATTTATCAAGGTCAAGAACAGATAGGTGAATAATGGAAGATGCAAGGTAATAGGTGTAAGTATCATCTTTGTTATTGTTTTAAATCCTTTTATCTTTAGATTTCATTAGTGTATTAGGTTATATTACTGTTATTTGATTAATCTATATTTCCCCATCACATTTTGGCACCCATCGTGGGGCCCTTGCCCCTTTTTCTAATCACAAATCTGAGTTTTCTTGTAGACAAGTTCCGTATAGGTGTCGTACAGGTTGTTGACAGGTTCATTCGATGCATACACCCTTTTATTCGGTGCATTTTACTCCTATTACAATCAGCGCTTCTGTCCTCTGCTTCCGTGCTTATGGTCATTTGGCACATCCACACCCCGAGATGGCGCTCCTGTCCTCTGCTTCAGTGGATATGGTCATCCAATGCATACACACTACCTTACTGTGCTTTCATACTGTTTTATGGCATATTTATCATATTAATGCATTTGTCCATTCTTGTAGCACTTTTGACTCTTGTCTTAGCACATCTGTGTAATGCCGCATGCAATATCTATTTCTGCGCATTCAAATTGCATTGTGGCGCTTCTATTTTAGATTGTAGCTTTAGGCCTTGCATCTAATTTTCTGTTTGAGTTAACATCTATTTTGCAGGATTAGTGGCTGGATTAGATCATTTAGCTACTTTGTTTAGTTCATTTAGACTAATTAGGGGAAAAGTAAACAAATGCATGCATGCAACTTTCACATAGTCTCTAACTAGGAAGAGAGTAATTAAACCATTGCTATATCTGCATATTGCTATCTTCTTTAGTTAGATTATTTCTATCTCAACAAATGGGAATGAATATTGCTATGTCTTAAACACTTCAAAGTTAACAACCACATGAGTGCACAAGTAGAATAGCCCATTTAGTTTTTCTACTTTTAACTAGGTTGGATTAATCAATGTATTATGTGATTGTGAATGACAATAGGCTTATGCTCTCCCCTTAACTGGGTGACCAGAATGCCAGACTTGTCATTCCATTTGTTTAACGTTTAGGGGGGCCTGCCCTTGGATGCATGCCTGTCCAAGTGGGAATGACCCTGAGTGGTAACAGGCTAAAAGCCAAGCCCTACCAAGCCACTTAAAATAAATTGTGCTTGAGGTGAAAACCTCCTGCAACGAGTGCTGTTGTGTTACACCGACGACCAACCTCCCCCAAAACCCTCTAAGGTGTAACCCTTAGGGGCTGGGAGACTCCATAACAGAGAGTAGTGCCACCGCACATGTAACCACTCGAACGGTTGCCTTGACTACGAACCAATTGTGTAGCAGGCTAAAATCCCCTATTTGTTGAGGCAAAGGGTGGAGCTCTTGAAGTAGCCTTGATTCATGTGACTCTTAGTAGAGGTAGCAGGGATAATCCTAAGGTTCGGTGGGGGTACGAGCCTAAGGAAACCTAGATCTGGTATGTGTGAGAAGTGAGTGCCATGGAGGGGAGTTGGTGCTACCAGATCTTGGAGCTGCACGCTTTGAGTATGCATAGCTAGAGGATTTAATGAATATTGTCCTATCCAGCCTAGGGTGTACTTGTTTTTGAGTCACAATAGTCCAAAAATACAAAAAAATAATAAAAGATAAAATCATGAAAACTTCTGTGTTTGCTGTGTTTTTGCCATAATTGAACATCAGAATTCTCAAAAACACCAAGTTTTCAAACCAAAAATAGAATTTTCTCAAAAAATGTTGCAAAAATTGTGAAAAACCAACCAAAAACTAGAATTGCGCATTTGCCCCGACTAGCGGCACATTTGCTAAGACTTTTAGCGCATTTGATATCTGTTGCTGTGCATTTAAATAAAAACTAGAGTAGCGCATTTGATATGACTTGTGGCACTTTTGAACTCTGTTGTGACGCATTTGAACTATTGCACATTCAAACCAAAAAGCAAATTTTCTACCTTCCAAGAGAAAAACTGTCAAAAACTATTTTCAAACCTGTCTCAGTTTTTCAAAATCTGACTAAGATTGTGCAAATTCAACCATTTCTTTCTTCTTCCACATCATAACTACTTTTTATCCAAAATCTCGCCAATTTTCTTCCAAAAATCCAACAAGGTTAGAACCAAGCTCTTCAAGGATCACATCACATCTCAAGGATCACTTATCCTTCTCTATCGAAACTCCACTAGTGGATTGTGCTAAACTAAGTCAACATCAAGCAAACAGATTTCTAATCATTCTCGCTTCGACTATAGTTTTGTTCATCCAACTTTGTTTGACACCACCTAGATCTAAGAGGAAACTTGCTAAAATCTTGTCACCTTCTAGCACTTTGCTCAAAATTTCACTTGATCCCATCTCTAGTCACCTCTTGCATGGTCTTAACATGGTTACAAAAACAAAAGCAGATTGAAATGGCCAAAAAAATGATCCCAAATGCTCACGAAAGTGACAAAGAAATTTCTATGGAAGAGATCCTTCAAATGCAACATGACCCTAAATTTCAATGCCTATTGGAAAAGGTACTTGCTCAAGACCCTACCAAATTCTTTTTATACCTAGCAAATCTAGGAGTCCAGTTCCCTAAGGATTATGATGTAGAGGCTCTCAAAGAAACTGAAGATGAAAGAAACCCTGAGGGAAGTAGACATGAGGAAGAAACACCTTTAGACAAAAGCAAAACAAACTTTGATCCTATGGATGCCCTAAGTCTAGTGAACCAATGAATCCTAGCATTACAACAAGAATTCATGGACATGAAAATAGGGGCATCGACTAAACATTACACCCTAGAGGATATTTCACCATATCCTTTTGATAGGTCCCTAATCATGATTCCTTTCCCCTCAAAATTTGAGGTACCAAAATTTGATAAATATCAAGGAAACGGTGATCCAAGAGACCATATCAAGGAATTCAACGCTGCTTGCCTAGAGGTTGCACACAACGACACTTACCTTATGTGACTATTTCCATGAAGCTTGGGAGGACAAGCCATGAAGTGGTTTTCTAGACTACCACCTGGTATTAAAACATTCAATGAACTAGTCGACAAATTTGTCACCCACTTCTCTTACAGTATTGAGCACGATACCTCAATATTGGATCTTTCTAACACCAAATAGAAAGATGGAGAGTCTTTTGCCACCTTCTTACAAAGATGGAGATAGCTAGCAAGCAAGTGTCCACACCAAATGCCTGGAAAATAAATGCTGGAGATGTTCATTCACAACTTACAAACCAACTTGAGCTATCAGATTCAAATCCAATGTCCTACTTCTTTTAGCAAGGTCATTGAGATGGGTCTCATCATTGAAAAAGCTCTAATTGCCAAGGGTCAAATCAAGCTATATAAAGACACTCCTAGTACCAACACCAACAATGACAAACCTAAATTCTAGATGAAAAATAAAAACATTGTGAATGATGGGGTGGTAGATGCCAAGAATGCGGCACCCAAGCAACCAATCTTCAATTTATTGGCTCCTCAAAACAACCCCCTACAAAACAAACCAAGGAACACTAAATCTCAGTTTACCAACTTTCAACCTAGGAGAAAGTTTACACCCTTGGGAGAATAATTGGAAACTGCCCTACAGAATCTAGTCACAAACAAGATCATAACGCTTCCAACTACGCGGGAATATGAACCAAAGGTCAAACCTCATTGGTGGAATGACAATAACTTCTGTGAATTTCATTGAAATAGGGGGCATAAAACCAATGATTGTATAGCACTCAAACACACGATCCAAGACTTGATCGATCAAAACAAGATATCCATCGATGGACATACCTCTAACAGTGATCATTAGACATTCAAGGATCCTCTTCCCAACTATGAGCAGGGAGGACCTTCCAACAAAAACAATGGTGGCTCTAACAATGCAAATAACACAAATGTAAGCTTTGACTATGTTGTTAACCATATCTCAGAAGGTGGTTCACACATCAATGTGATCACTATCAATAAGGATCCAGATTGCAATGTTACCACCCACAGTAATAGAGTCACCCTTAAAGGAGCCTCCGCCACTCCGGCCAATTAGTACAATATCTTGGATCAGATACATAAGACATCTACATATATCTCCATCCTTGAACTTATGCGTCTATCCTCGTCTCATAGGGCCATTCTTGACAAAGCTTTAGTAGAAGCCTCCATTCCTACAAACCTTGCTGAAGAATAGTTCCAAACCATGGTCGGTCACATAACCTCACCTCATTCCCTATCATTCACTGAAAAGGATGATATGTCAATCACTCAACCCCATAACGCCTCTCTACACATCGAAGCCTTCATACACAAACACAAGATAAAGAGGGTCCTAATCGATGGAGGAGCTAGGTTGAATATTTGCACCTTGAAGCTAATCCTTACATTGGGGTTTTCAGAGAAGGCTATAGATCCAAAAAGGAAAATCACTATCAAAGCCTATGATGAGGAAGAAAGAACTTCTAAAGGAATTGTTACTTTACCGATCAGAGTAAGACCTATGGTCAAAGATGTGGCTTGTCAAGTCCTTGATATGGAGCTTGCATACAACATTCTTCTTGGGAGACCATGGATTCATGCACTGAAAGCAGTACCTTCAACATATCATCAATGTATCAAGTTCCCCTATGAAGGTAAAGAGATCACTATACAAGGCGACCCCAATCTGTTTTAGTATTACAACTCCATTCAGCCTAAACCTGAAGTGGTGATCCCAAATAATCGTGCTTCTACTTCATCTTCCTCTCATGTTGACCCAACTACGCTTGCTTCCTCTTCAACAGCTCCTCAACCTAAACTCAACCTCAAAGATAAGGGTTTGGGTGAATATACAATCTCCCAATCCCTCTACTTGGCACAACTCCCCCTATCTCCAAGATCATATGGGAGACTTACTCTGAACAAACCCAAAGCAGGCAAGGCTACCAAAGGTCCATTTGTAAAAAGGGGGAGCCTTGAAGATGAAAATGACAAAAAAGATTATACAAGGATGAAGGTAGTTCATCGACACAACATGACCATCCCACTACACAAACTACACAATATGGTCAAGGTTTTCAAATGCTACAGAGAAGGGGATATGAAGGACACGGTCCACTCGGTTCAAGAAAGGATGGCATCACTGAGCCCATATAACCTCATACTTTAATAGCCTGAGACACTACATGGCTAGGATACACTGGAGCACCAAGAACCAATAGAGAAAATAAGAATAAAGGAAAACAACCAGAAATGTCTACTAGTAATCTGGTTGAGCAAATTCAACAACTGCAACTAAATAGTGAGATCGATTCCAATGAGTATGAATGGGTAGCCTCTCTAAGCTATCTTGTGATGAGAAAGATATCGATGTTGTCCACGAGTATGACCCAACCTATGCTAACGAGAGACGAGAGCCAAGGGCTAGACCACTAGAGTCTGTCCCGCATAATAACGATAGTGAAAATCATGAGGAAAGAATGATGCCTCCCTTAATGGATCCACTAACAGAGAGTACCATCACAGATTTCTTCCGTGCTTTTAATAACTCTATCCTAACCCTCAATGCTATTGAACTGGACCAAACCAATGATCCCTTACCTTTGGTGCACCCTGAACTCATAGATTGGGACCTAGAAGGCACTACTCTTGAGCTCGATACCTTTGAGAACAATGATGCCATCATAGACTATCTTGAGCTTAGAGATCATATACCCGCAGGAGACCACAGAACGGAGTATGCTATAGAACTCAATGAAAAGGCTTATTTTGGAGAGAGTGCCAAGCCTTTCAGTCTCAAAAATATCAAAATGAAAGAAAGATCTAATGGTGAAAACCACTCTGTGGCAGTGTTAGATCATGAAAATAGTAAAAATAAAGACGTATCCAATGGTGAAAACCTCTCTGAGGCACCGAAGGATGAAAGGCTTGAGCCTCTACCCAATCTTACACATCAGGAGAGATCCTCAATCTTGATAGAACCAACAGAAGTAATCAACGTCAGCATAGGTGATGATCCTAGAATGGTCCATGTAGAGTATAAGACTCTACATTTTGTATTAGTCACAGTGCATCCGCGGGTTACAGTTTTGTGTCTGTGAATGTTTCTAAATATGGATGCGAGGGTTTCATTTTGCCAGAGCCACGGAACTCACCAAGTGTCAAGCCCCAGTTCAAGCCACACTTTTGTTTCTAAGTTACAACTTTAAAGTGGAGTGTGCCACGTAGCGGTTAATGTTTCTAATAAGTTTTAAGTTTCAACCCTCCAGAAGGCACCACGTGTCGTCAGTGGAGGCACTCCCCAAATGTTTTAAAGTGAGCATGGAAGAGGCCGTGTGTCTTTTGTGATAGCTACGGAGCTTGACAATTGTCAGCTTCCGCGTTATGGTTTCTATATGTTTTGATGCTAAGAAAAGGATGGAGGTGGGCCCCAGTGTAAAGCTTTAGTGCTACGAAATGTGCCACGTGGTGGATGTGGCACCAAAGTAAAAGATTTCTGACCTTTTCTCTGATGATAATAAATGTTTCTAAATGATGTGGAATCTGACATGTGTCAACCTCATTGTGAGTCTCAAAAGGTTCCTAATGTTTCAAGAAGTGCTGTGGAAGCCACCACGTACCAGTTAGTTGTTGCTGCGAAAGCTGCCACCTGTCCCTATTTTCCTCCTTTTGAAGCTAATGAGTGGGAAGTTGTGGGCCCCATTTTTAACTGTCTTAAAATTTCAAAGCCGCAGATTGCGATAGTTGTCACCTGTGGAGGCCACCTGAGTATAAAAGACACAATTAAGTAAAGTGTAGCGGATAAAGACACGTATATGTTTCTAGTTGCTGCGGAAGCTGCTAAGTGTCGTTTTCTTGTTTCTTCTCGAGAGATGAAAGAGTTTCAAGTTATGCGCATGGACACTACCATCTATCACAGAGTTTATTGTTTCTAAGAATGTGGAGGCCACCAAGTGTCTGTTCCTTATAAGAAGAAGTATGCCACATATGTTTTGTCATAGCCAATAGGCTTGCACGAAGGAGTAACTATTGCAGATTCGAAAGATCTTTAACTGTCAGAGACTTCCAGTTACCTCCAGTTCAGTTGGACCATTGGGATTCGATTGTTGTAGACAATCTAGAGTCGATCTTGTGCTATAAATATGTAACATTTGTAATAAATCGGAGTTCAAATTTTGATAGAGAAATTCATATAGTTTCTAGAGATAATTTTTTGTAAGAGATTTAAGAGAGAAGTTTGAGACTTTTGCTGTGACCAGTGAATATGATTTGCCTTTATTTTGTTATTCTTGATTCAGAAAGTGAATGTAACTATGCATATATTTGTGCCTCTTATGTTGCTGGAACATTAATGAGAAAGATTGAGTTCTGTGCCTTGGTTTATATTTTCTGTGTCGTTGCAAATTATCTAGTTGTGAGCCTTTGATTTTATTCATATCATCTGTTTATTTTAATCATGCAGTATCTGCTCTTTAATGTGACTGAATCTTGAGGATAGTTTCACTGTGCTTAGTTTAGAGAAACACTTTATTTAGGCATATCACCATAGATAGATTTGCTTTAATTATATCTATAATTTTGTTAGTTTCTATCCTTTTCCCCAAACCCATTTAAGATAGAGAAGAGCTAGCTTCTTTAAAATTTGGAGGTTGTTTCAAGTAGCAAGTCCCACATTCCTGAAACTTCCCATGTTGGTGTTGGAACCTGCGTAATTTTACACATCAACAGTTTTCGGCATGCCCGGTGGGACCATTTCTTAAAGTTTTTGTCAAGATTGTATGAGCCAAGAAGCCACAGGAAGTCAGAGCTATGCACCTATAAGAAGAGCTCAATCTGTTGCTAGACCAAGCATTCTTTTGCCACCACTAATAGCTAATCCAAGGAGAAGAGTGAATCAGTTTGTAGCAGCACCAAGAGTAAATATTGGAGCACCTATAGCCCCAAGAAATTATGCAAATTGGAACACTGAAAGTCCTCTGATTCTTCCAATACCACCAGCCACTTGGGATGCAATTCTTGCTAATGCTCTAAAGGCTCTACCCAAATTCAGTGGGAAAGATTTCAAGACACCTGAAGAGCACCTACAAGATGTATCTGATGTCTGTGCAGTACATGTTATCACTCAACAGAATGTGGCTATAAGACTGTTAGCATCTTCTTTCAAGGGAAAGGCTCTAGACTTGTATAGATCTCTAACCCCAAACACAATATCCACATGGGATCAGCTTGGTGATGCCTTTTTGAAAGATTTAAAGAAAAGGGTGATAAATCTTCTTTGCTGCAACAATTGATCACTATCAAAAGGGCACGTCAAGAGGTAATGATTGATTTCAACTCAAGATTTCAAAAGACTTGGGAAAGGATCCCTGCTATAGCAAGACCATTACCAGGTATGGCTATTGTGTTTTACCTTAAAGCTTTAAACTCAGATATATCAGTGATGATCCAATCCCTTGGAGGTCAGACACTACTAGAAGCTTATGAGTTGGCAGTTAAGGCTAAAAATAACTTAAAAGATGTTGGAAAGTTGCCCCCAAGGCCTCCTATGCCCATGTTCCCAGAGATTACCTTACCTTTGCCTCAAGAAGTTCCTAATCCTACAACCCCACCTGTGTCTATGTATGCATTCCCTCAACAACCTGCCAAGATAGCCACCCCTGTTCAATCATCTAAAATGGATGATGTCAAGAACATTTTAAGGACCTTCTCGAATGAGATAATTAATCTTAAGAGGCAACAAAATCCTTATCCAAAGCCCCCTTATCAAGGTTACCAGGGAAATAAACCTCCCTTTCAGCTAAATCAATATCAAGGCCCTCAAAGGCATGCTAATCCTCAGCCATCAAACCAATTAGTCACAGTCCCTACACCTCTACAGGCTATTCCTCCTAATCCCAATAGGGAAATTGTTCCAGGGAAAAATAATTTTGAAGATGGCACAAATGCTTGGTGTTTTCCTTGCAATAATACCCATATGCCTAGAGACTGCCCCAGAGGAAATTTACAGTAGAAGATAGCAGAACAGAGAGGATTAGAAGGATAATTTGTAACTTCTAACACCCCACAATATCAGTCTCTTGGTGTACAAAATGCAGTCGTGGTGGCCTAGATGCAAGGAATGTCCTTACAACAAGAAGATGAAATAGCCCATGAGCATGCTTTATTTTCATGGATTGAAGATGAAGAGTCAATGTTTTTAAATGAAGCATTTACTTCCAAGAAGCCATTGGTACAATTAGATTACTATACCAGAGCAAAGAGGAGAATGATGGAACAACCTGAAGTCACTAATAATGAGATCATGAGAGCTCCTCCATTTCAGAGTCATCAAAACACAGTTTCTAGACAAGAAATGCCCCAGCCTGTGCAGAATCAAGTAGCTTCAGGAGAAGTTCTAGAAAAGTCAAGGTAACCTTATTATCCAAAGACCCGAGCATTAGGACCTATGAATGTGGTGGATCAGTTAAAAAGAACTCCAGTGCATGTATCAATCTGGGACATGTTAGCTCTTCCTGAGCAGAAGACACTGTTGCAAGAGGCTCTGCACGACTAAGAAGTTCCTAAACAGACTAGTGCTAAAGGAGGATCTGCTGATAAAGAAAAGCTATAGCTCAAAGATACTATACCTTTGTAGACAATAGCGCTGTTGAATAATGCACCTGAGGTAGGTAAACCTAAACCAGATCCCTTTTACTTAACTCTAATAGTTGGGAAGGAGTTACTACATAATACAATGATAGACTCTGAGGCTAGTACTACAGTAATGCCAAAGCAAATAGCAGATGCTTTGAAGATAAAATATGAGCCACTTACAAGAGGGTTATGCAGTTGGATGGGAAATCTGTGCAAACAATAGGGAAAATTAAACAACTCCCATTGCAATTATATACTTGCCCCAATGTAATTGTAAATCAGGATGTGGTAGTCATAGATATTCCCCCTGTATTTGGTCTATGTTTATCCAGAGATTTCGTAGCCAAGATACGGGGTTACATGTCACTAGATTGGTCACACCTCATTCTAAGAACCAAATATGGGACAAAGATGAAAATACTATCCGAGCCATTATCAAAAGACTATATCACAAATGAACCAACCCCAAAATTAGAGGCAGCCCATGCTATGCTAAATAAAGAGGAGAGAATCTTTGTTGAAGAGTTAGGTGACTGGACTGAGCATGACCAATAGGAAGAAGAGAATAATCAGTTGTTGACTATGATAAAAAGTGATCCCTATGGAAATTATGACTCTATAGGTCTAGGCACTTATGTCATATTTGAAGAAGACCAAGAGATTCCTAATGTTTTAAGGAAAAAACCTAATCAGACTCAAGAATTTGAAATGGACTTAGAAATCTAGACTCTAAATTTTGATGGGGCTAGAAGTAATAATGGAGTTGGAGCAGGAGTTTTCCTTACTACCCCAAATGGTGAGAAAGTTTTAAGAGCCGTTCGCTTTTAGTTTGCCTGTACCAATAATGATGCTGAGTACGAATCCTTGGTGCATGGACTCATGTTGGCAAAGAAAAAAGGAGTAAAGAATCTGATAGTAAGAGGTGATTCAGAACTAGTGGTGAAACAAATAAGAGAAAAGGCAGTAGCCAAAAATGTAAGAATGAGATCCTATAGGCATAGAATTTGGGACCTAATAGATGGTTTTGAAGATTTCAATATTGAAGTAGTTCCTAGAGCCCAGAATTCTAAGGTAGATAGAATGGCACAGATTGGTTCACAGTTTGATCCAGCAACCGATCTACTAGTCAACAATGACTCAGTCAAAGTTATAGTGAGGCCAACTATCCTAGACAATGACCAAAATTGGCAAGTTTTTGAAAATGATTTCCACATACTCTCATTTTTGCAACAGTCAGGAGAATTTGTTGATCAGTTGCAACCTAAAATTAAAGAAGCATATGGTGACCAAATTATTCAATTGAAGTTAAATAAGCTCCCTAAATGACTGATTACCTTAGAAAACTTGTTTGACCTAGAAGATGTAAGCCTGGAGAAGAAGAGGTTTCAAGCAAATAAAGAAGATTATTCTGAAATCCAAGTTAGTGAAGGACGAAAATTGAATATTAGCAATTCTACAACCCAGCAAGAAAGGGAAAGGTTAATTGATTTGTGTGAAAGATATGATAGAGTGATTGCCTGGACCTATGAAGACCTCCATGGCTACAATAGAGATATCATTCAGTACACCATAGAGTTGACTGAAGGATCTAAACTAGTCAGACAAAAGCAAAGGCTAGCAAATCCTAGAATTGAACCTCTAATGGTGGATGAGTTGCAAAAGCTCTTAGAATCAAAAATTATTTTTCCAATTAAGCATTCAACCTGGGTATCAAACCTAGTGCCAGTAAGAAAAAAGAATGGTGACATAAGACTCTGTGTAAATTTTAGGGATCTGAATAGAGCATCTTTGAAAGATCATTATCCCCTGCCCTCTATGGAACAAATTTTACAAACTATGGCTAGATCAGAGAGATTTTCCTTGCTGGATGGCTTCTCTAGATACAATCAGATTTGGTTGGCTGATGAAGATCAGCATAAGACTGCATTTACTACAAAATGGGGAACATTTACATATGCTAAAATGCCTTTTGGTCTTTCAAATGCTAGACCTACTTTTTAGAGAGCCATGGATGTAGCATTTAGGGAACTTATAAACAAAATCATCTTGATTTATCTAGATGACCTCACTATTTTCTCTAAAAATGTTGTAGATCATTTCAACCATTTAGAGGTTGTTTTTAAGAAATGCCAAGAGTTTGGAATATCCCTGAATCCCAAGAAGTGTATCTTTGCACTACCTCAGGGTAAATTGTTAGGGCATATAGTGTCAAAGGAAGGAGTCTCGATTGATCTAGAAAGAGTAACTGCCATAAGGAATCTATCTCTATCAGTCAACAAGAAAGTAGTTCATTCTTTCTTGGGGAAGATCAACTTTGTTAGCCGGTTCATAACTGACTTTACAGGTCTAATTAGACCTATGACACTGTTGCTAAAGAAAGACCTAGTTTTCATATGGACTATAGAGGGGAGACAGGCTTTTGAAGAGATCAAAAGAGCCATTTCGACAGCCCCAATACTCAGAAACCCAGACTTCTCTAAGTCATTCATAATGTATGTGTATGGAGGAGAATTCAGTGTTTTTGATGTTTTAACTCAAAGACATGAACAGCAAGAAGGAGAACATCCAATAGCCTTTTTCTCTTGGACTCTCAGGGAATATGAGGCTAGATACAATTTTGTGGAGAAATAGGCATATGCCATGGTAAAAGCCCTTAAGAAATTCAGACATATGGTCACAGGAAATAAGATTATGATATTAGTGGCTCATCCTAGTGTGAGAGAATATATTATGGAAGGTGAGATCACTGAGAAAAGAGCCAATTGGATAACAAAGATCCTTGAATATGATGTGGAGGTCAGACCCACTAAGTTAGTAAGGGGCAAAGGATTGTACCATTACATGGCTCAGGACATG
Organism: Cunninghamia lanceolata; assembly: GCA_027924645.1. Classification (NCBI taxonomy): domain Eukaryota; kingdom Viridiplantae; phylum Streptophyta; class Pinopsida; order Cupressales; family Cupressaceae; genus Cunninghamia; species Cunninghamia lanceolata. The sequence goes on along the minus strand of BSBN01000248.1, from coordinate 608,396 downwards.
GAGAGAATGATGACACAAGAGACAGAAAGTGAAAATGTATTAAAAATACAAGAGGTTGATCAAGATTCTTGGGTCACAAACATAATACAATTCATGAAGCATGGGATTTTCCCAAATGAGCTCTCCCATGACAAGAGAAGGTATTACAGATAGCAAGGGGCCCACTTTGTACTAATTGACCATGCTCTATTCAGAAGAAATGTTGATGGCATACTTCTGAGATGTATAGAGAAAGATGAAGCTCAAAGAATACTACATGAGTTACACCATGGAGCCTCACGTGGACACTTTTCAGCAAGGAGCATAGCAATCAAAGTGACTCAAGTAGGATACTTCTGGCCCACTCTATTCACAGATTGCTATCAGCTGGTTAAAGAATGTTAGGCCTGTTAGTTTTATACAGGAAAAAGAAGAAATGTGGCAATGCCTCTAAGCCCCATAATTGTGGATGAACCCTTTGCCCAATGGGGTCTCAATTTTATTGGTATGATAAATCTAGTGTCAAGTATGGGACACAAATGGATCCTTACAGCCATAGATTACTTTACTAGATGGAGTGAAGTAGTACCACTCAAGGAAGCAATAGAAAAGTTAATATTAGACTTTCTGGAGGGTATTACTGCTCAGTTTGGTCCTCCTCATACCATAATATCAGATAATACTAAGGCCTTTTTGGGAACAAAAATATCTAAGTTTGCATTAAGGAATGGAATTTATTTGAAGACTTCTTCAAATTATTACCCTCAGGGTAATGGTCTGGCAGAGTCTACTAACAAGAACCTAATCAGACTCATTAAGAAGATAGGGACAAATTATCACAGAGAGTGGCACAAACTACTTAATACAACACTGTGGGCTGACAGGATCACACCTAAGCAAGTGACAAAAATGTCTCCATACGAATTAGTTTATGGTAAACCAGCAGTAATGCCACTGAGCTTAGAGATCCCTGCTTTGCAATTATTGAAACAAATAGAGATTGAAGAGAATTGCCCCATGCAAGTCAGACTTGTTGAACTGCTGGAAGTACAAGAGAAAAGGTAAAAAGCACATGAGTCACTGATGAAACACCAGAAAATAGTCAAGGATTGTTTTGATAAGAAGACTTCAAATCCCCCTTTTGAAGTTGGCTCAATAGTGTTGAAATGGGATGAAAAAGCTGCAAAGCCAGGTCGACACACTAAATTTGAATCACTGTGGACTGGTCCTTACAAGATTCATTCCTGTAATCAACAAAACTCTTTTAAATTGGAGACCGTGGATGGTGAGCCTGAAGAGATTCCTGTTAACAGAATCTATTTGAAACATTTCAATTAAGCAGTGGCTCTTAATGTATCATAGTTAATTAGTTTCCCTTTCTTGCTTTCCTATTTTCCCGCTTTCTTTTCCCGCTTTCCCTTTTAATAAGTGTTCTATGAACACGTGTCATCAGCACAATCCCCTTCTCTTTTTTAAAATATCGCATTCATTAAGGTTGTCTACAATCCCCAATATCCCTGAAAGTACACACTTTTGCAGCCACTCTCATAATGTTTCTGACACTCCTTTCCACACGGATTTGGAAAAATACACTAACGGTTTCTTGGCATTAATGCCATTTATAAGATAGAGTGTGTCATTAAAGCCTCATTAAATTAGAGTTAAACCTTAACTGTGGCTCTCATTTGCTTCCATCTCTTTGTTGCGAATCATTGTTGCCTCCAATCCAATCCCTAGCAAGCGCTTCTTAGCTGAGTGTCTCTTCTGTTACGTAGTTTCTATTTTTGCTGTGTCAAAGCTTCTCACATTCTCCCCGCAGACACAGATATGGCCAAAGCACAGTCTTCTCAGGAGGGACTTAGAATTTATGAATCAATCGACAGGCTTCTAAGCAGTAAGTCATACGCCTCAGCACCCGCACAGCCCAAGAGAACCTATCCAAGAACAAGGGTTCCCGAAGTAGGGTATTCTGTCAACCCAGAGAAGGTAAAAGATTTTGCAGATGGCATCTTTGACCCAGCCCTTCAAAAGCCTACCAGGACTCTCTGAGAAGGGGCACACCAGAGATGCATTCAAAAGGCAAAGAGTGGTCAATCTGAAACTTTTGGAATGAGGATTTGGACCTCACAGTTGGCATAGTTTATGGTTCCAAATGTGCACCTATGTCCTGACCTAATTGATATATGTGCAGAGCTATTTCATGTGCCCTCAAGCACCATACAACAGAGTCCCTTTATGGTGCAAATTACACCCAAAGCCATAAGAGACATGCTGGCCCTATATCATGATCGAACGGCCACATTTCTGACTATTGTTAAAATGCAAAAGACATGGTCAAATGTCAATAACCAGATTAGGTTCCTCAACTTAGAAATGTAGTTGGTAAAAGAGAACACCCAGATGCCCATACTACCTACAGGAAGGGCACAATTTAGTCAAGCTAGTCAAGAGGCATTGTCAATGATGGCTTTTATTTTTGCGATGAAGGAAGACAACGCAGTCTATGACTAGCAAATTGCCATCCTTTTTAGATTGAAGACTGTTGACAAGTCATAGGAATACCGGCTGGACTTTTCAAAACAAATTGCCTACTCCATGGTCAATCAGCTTGTCAATTTCAAGTCCAAGGGAGTTTTCTAGTATTCTACTTATCTGTTTCATTTGATGTTATATCAGAATCACAGTATTTTTGCACAAAATATACAATTGAACATGTATCACCCAAATTTTGGGCAAAATAGAACTATTTATGTGTTTGCATGGACACATGTGCTATCTGAGGCATTAGACCCTTATGAATTCTGGGAACTCTTTGTTGCCCCTACCTTTTGCCATTTGAGCCTTGAGCTTGTAGAACATAGGTTGACATAGAGCATAAGGGGTTTCATGACCAATTTCCCAATCCCATGTGATTATTTCTTTGGGGCCCAAAATACTATCATTAGGGTCCATGGATTCAATGGAGAACCTATGCTGCTACCCAAAGTTTTGACCCCTAGAGTAGCGTTTCTAGAAGTAACCCGGCAGATGTCCGTGGTTGACAATGAGTTCGGCACCAAGAGGAAGAAGAATAAAATGTATGATATCCCATGGGTTAGAAAGAACATGGCCCTAGAAGTTAGAGATGCTAAACACCTATTTCTATGAAAGTTAGTTGTCTTGGGATTCTTCATCATTGAAGACAAATGGAGGTATGACCCAAACAGTTTTATAGCCTCTTGTGTTAGAAGCAACAAGGTTGGGGCTAAAATAGTACACGAGGTTTGGCCCTTTTAGGAGGATAGAAGAAACCCTAAGGAAGATACCCCAGACCTGTATGTGGAACTAGCAGACTTTCCCTTTGAGGGGTCCAGGCCATGGGAGACCTTTTATGTTAAATAGAAGGCCTTTGACCCTAAGATCAGAATGGGCATCGGTCTGAGAAGGGCATTAAAAAACAAAGAATGGAAGCCAGAGAAGATTGAGGCCTATTGGAAGTATAGGCAGGAAATCTCAGAGATCACCCATTCATTCGGAAATGTTGATACTGATGAAAAATGGGAGTCTATCTGGGATGAGTGGCATCCCTCTCCAGTTTCTAGCCCTGATACAAGTAGCATCCACAAGAAGGGTGAAGAGTCTGAAGAGGAGGCTGAGTCAACCCATACAATGCAAGCGACATGATAGGCCTCATCTACTACCCCTGTATCTTCCTGGCCCCAATCCCTCAGTACTCTAGAGAAACAAAAGGGTGTGGTGTCATCACCAACCAGAGGGACTCCATCATTTTCAACTACTGGGGATTCTATTTTTGTACCCTTGCCACCTCCAGTGGTGGTGAATGTGGCAGAGAAAGAATCAGAAGAGGACACAGGAGAACAACCAAGGAAGCATAGGAGACTACACCTGTAGGAAGAGTTAGAAGAAGAAACAAAACCATTATTACAACAACTACTAGCCACATCTGCTGCCCCTCAGGTAAGTGTTTCTTCTCCTTTTTCCTCTCTATCTATTTCTTCTACCTTAGGGGTGGCAATCCCAACTAGCCAAACATTAGTATCCCCTGCCACTTCTGTTGTGCCTATATCACTACTTGCCCCAACTACCAATCCTCAGGCCATGTCTTCACAGGCCATCTCATTGCCACTCTTTTCCCCCTCTGTCCCAAAAAGAGCCCCTCCCCAAATTTCCCCTAGCCAACAATCATTGGCTATACCTTATGGTTTACCTCAGGGTCATCCCTTTGCTGGGGGATTCATTGCTTCTCCTCCCACTTTCCAAGCTCAAGCAGATACTGCTAAAAAGGCTAGAGAAGCGAGGATGGACATGAAAAGAAAGAAAGAAAATAAAAGCCTAGTTGTGCCACACATGAGGTCACTTCCTGACCCTATTCAACAACAGTTGACTGTCACACATTTATCCCCAAATGTGGTGAAGCCCAATGAGCAGATGCAGCCTTAGGACTTTGTAATGAATGCAGTAGCCATGGACATGTCTCCTTTTAGACCACAAGATAGGGTCGAGCTACTCAATGAAACCACTTCTGTTGTTGCAACTGACTACCTGAAAGTGTCTAGGAAATTGTAGAAGGTTGAAAATGACTTAGCACAGGAGAAGACAAATAGTGGCAACCTTGCTGAAGAGTTACAATCAAAGAAAGATGAAATAGAGAATATGAATAAATAGTTGCAAAATATTGTTTTCTATCAGATCCATCAAGCAACACAGGCACAAAATGATTCTCTAAAGGTTGAGCTAGCTCAGGAAAAAGCTGCAGTAAATGTTCTAAGGCAAGAGAAGGCCACATTTGGAGAAGAAATATCAGGAAAAGCTGCAACAAGCCACACAATCTCAGCAAAAGTTGTTGAGTGAGCAGAATGCTACTGCTACAATATAGGCACAACTCCTAGCTGAGAAACAAACAACAAAACAATTGACACTTGAGTTAGCTAAAAGGCCTAAGAATACTAGAGTTCTGAATCTAGTCAAGGAGCTATATGTTTCAGTTTGGAAATGAATCTCAGAGGAGATTATCTAGCTAAGGCCATCATTAACATTCTTGTTAAATGCATAGCAGTTCTGTGAGAAAGTGGAAAGTTCAGTTCAAGCCACTCTATCTACTATTTCTTTTAGAGTTTCTAACTCTCAACTGTTGCTAAAGAAACTATATGACACAACCGATGAAATTTTGTTAGCAGCAGGGATCAGTGACAGAATGATAGCTGCAAAGAAGGTAAATAAAGTTCTAAGTTGCAACTCAGCTACCACAAATTGCCAGGAGCTCCTTGATATTATCAAGGAAGGGGTCAAGCACGTGAAGAGACACATAGAGGATTTGGTGCTGTTGGGTCTTCCCTCACCATTTCCAGATAATAATATTGTACTGATGATTGATGATATCAAGACCCTGCTTTTAACAAGGCAAAATGATCAAACTATTTTTTAGGGTTTAAGTGATTCTTCGTCAGTACAGGAGGTGGAAGCTGTCTTGATACCAATGGCCCAGTTGGAGTTTCAATTAAAGGTCGCGGTTCAAATTTTACAGACATTCTCTCACAAGGATATAATAAATCTTGATTTTACCTTTCAAGATTTACAGACCAAATAGCGACTCTCTGATTCGGAATGGTGTATTTACTAGACAGCTTTGCAGAATTTGTGACCCTGCGTTGTATTTTAAATACTACATTTTTGCCAGTTTTGGGTTCTTTTTGAGCAGGCTCAAAAGTCCTAGGGGTCACCAAGAATTGTAGAGTATAAGACTCTACATTTTTTATCAGTCACAATGCATCCGCAGGTTACAGTTTTATGTTTGTGAATGTTTCTAAATATGGCAACGAGGGTTTCATTTTGCCAGAGCCATGGAACCCGCCAAGGTCGAGCCCCAGTTCAAGCCGCATTTTTGTTTCTAAGCTACAACTTTAAAGCATAGTGTGCCACATAGCAGTTAATGTTTCTAATAAGTTTTAAGTTTCAACCTTGTGGAAGGCACCACGTGTTGTTAGCGGAGGCACTCTCCAAATGTTTCAAAGTGAGTGTGGAAGAAGCTGTGTGTCTTTTGTGATAGCTGCAGAGCTTGACAAGTGTCAGCTTCCGCGTTATGGTTTCTATATGTTTTGATGCTAAGAAAAGGATGGAGGTGGGCCCCAGTGTAAAGCTTCAGTGCTGTGGAATGTGCCACGTGGTGGATGTGGCACCAAAGTAAAAGCTTTCTGACCTTTTCTCTGATGATAATAAATGTTTCTAAATGATATGGAATCTGACATGTGTCAACCTTCGCGTGAGTCTCAAAAGGTTCCTAATGTTTCAAGAAGTGTTGCGGAAGCCGCCACGTGCTAGTTAGTTGTTGCTGCGAAAGTTGCCACCTGTCCCTATTTTTCTCCTTTTGAAGCTAATGAGCGGGAAGCTGTGGGCCCCATTTTTAACTGTCATAAAATTTCAAAGCCGCGGATTGTGATAGTTGTCACCTATGGAGGCCACGTGAGTATAAAAGACACAGTTAAGTAAAGTGTAGCACATAAAGACACGTATATGTTTCCAGTTACTATGGAAGCCGCCAAGTGTCTCTTTCCTATTTCTTCCTGAGAGATGAAAGAGTTTCAAGTTATGCATGCGGATACTACCATCTATCACAAAGTTTATTGTTTCTAAGAATGTGGAGGCCACCAAGTGTCTGTTCCTTATAAGAAGTATGCCACATATGTTTTGTCACAACAAATAGGCTTGCACAAAGGAGTAACTGTCATAGATTTGAAAGATCTTTAACTGTCAGAAACTTCCAGTTACCTCTAGTTCGGTTGGACTGTTGGGATTCGATTGTTGTAGACAATCTAGAGTTGATCTTGTGCTATAAATAGGTAACATTTGTAATAAATCAGAGTTTGAATTTTGATAGAGAAATTCATACAGTTTCTAGAGATAATTTTCTGTTAGAGATTTAAGAGAGAAGTTTGAGACTTTTGCTGTGACCAATGAATATCATTTGCCTTTATTTTGTTATTCTTGATTTAGAAAGTGAATGTAACTGTGCATATATTTGTGCCTCTTATGTTGCTGGAAAATTAATGAGAAAGACTGAGTTCTGTGCCTTGGTTGATATTTTCTGTGTCGTTGTAAATCGTCTAGTTGTGAGCCTTTGATTTTATTCATTTCATCTGTTTATGTTAATCATGCAGTATTTGCTCTTTAATGTGACTGAATCTTGAGGATAGTTTCACTATACTTAGTTGAGAGAAACACTTTATTCAGGTGTATCGCCATAGATAGATTTGCTTTAATTGTATCTGTAATTCTGTTAGTTTCTATCCTTTTCCCCAAACCCATTTAAGATAGAGAAGAGCCAGCTTCTTTAAAATCTGGAGGTTGTTTCAGGTAGCAAGTCCCACATTCCTGAAACTTGCCATGTTCGTGTTAGAACCTGTACAATTTTACACATCAACAGTCCACATGGCAAAGGCTTTAACAGAACAAGAAAAACCAGCATTTACCGACTTCTTCAAAAGGAGACAAATCAACTTTGCTTGTATATATGCAGACATGCCAGGGTTAGATTCAAATCTTATATTGCATCATTTATCTTTATCCCTAGGAGCTAAACTAGTAAAGCAAAAACTCAGAATGATGCACCCATATGTGGCCCTCATGGTAAAAGAAGAGCTGAAGAAACTATTGGATGTCAGATTCATCAGACCTATAAACTATCTTGAGTGGGTTTTTAACATAGTACCAGTTGCCAAACTAGATGATAGAGTCTGAATATGTAATGACTTCAGAGACCTGAACAAAGCTTATCCGAAAGATGATTTTCTCCTGCCAAACATTGACATGATTGTAGATCTTACGGTAGGACACACCATGCTGTCACTAATGGATGGTTTTTCTGGATACAACCAGATGAAGATTGCACTTGAAGACCCACACAAGACTACATTTACATGTCCTTGGGGCACCTGTTGTTGGTGTGTAATGCCATTTGGTTTGAAAAATGCCAGTGCAACAGATCAGAGAGCCATGACCACAATCTTCCACGACATGATGCACACTATAATGGAAGACTATGTTGATGACATTTTGGGAAAATCACTCACAAGAGGACATCTGGCTGTACTAGACAAAATCTTCAATAGACTGGAAAAGTTTAATGTGCACCTCAATCCAAAGAAGTGCATATTTGGCGTAACCTCAGGAAAACTACTTGGCTATATAGTATCTGCTAATGGCATTAAAGTCGATCTAGCTAAAATGAAGGCCATTATGGAAATACTGCCTCCTAAGAATCTCATGCAGCTAAGGTCTCTACAGGGAAAACTACAATCTATCAGAAGATTCATTTTTCAATTGGCAGACAAGTGCCACCCATTTTCTCACCTTCTACACAAGAATGTCCCTTTCAAATGGAATGAGTCATGTGAGCAGGCATTTCAGTAGTTAAAAGAATATCTCATGAAGCCACCGGTATTGATGCCACCGATTCTGGGTAAACCGCTGTTACTATATATCTTGGCCACACCTACAGCTCTAGAAGCTCTCCTTGCAGAGAAAAACTATGTTGGGAAAGAACAAGCCATATACTATATCAGCCGAACACTTGTTGGATACGAACTGCAATACATGCCAATCGAAAGAGCATGTCTAGCTATTATCTTCACCTCACAAAAATGGAGACATTACATGTTATCATATTCTGTCCAACTGGTAGCAAAAATTGATCAACTCAAATATTTACTCAACAAGGTAGCCCTTACAGGTAGACTATCAAAATGGGTCATGCTTCTCAGCGAGTTTGATATTGAATATGTAGATAGAAAAGCAATAAAGAGCCAAGTACTTGCAGATCAACTGGAAGATGCACCTCTAATAGATGACAACCCCTTAAGCTTTGAATTTCCAGATGAATCTATCTTCCACATAAACACAACAATCTAGAAAATGTACTTTGATGGATCATACACTCAGCATGGATCAGGAGTAGGTATCTTGTTGATCACACCTAATGGTGATACCATTCCCAAATCATACAGATTACTATTTCCTTGCACTAACAATGTGGCAGAGTACGAAGCCCTAGTCATTGGTATCAAGATAGCAGTTGAATGAAATATCAAAGAACTTCAGGTGTATGGTGACTCACAGCTGGTCATAAATCAAGTAAATGATGACTACCAAACAAAAGATGAGAAACTGATCCCTTACAAGAGAATGGTAGATGACTTCAAAGAATACTTCATCAAGATCTCTTTTTAACATATACCAAGGATTGAGAACAAAGCTGCAGACGCCATGGCCATGATTGCATCTCTCCTTAATATTCTAGATAATCAATCATGTTATGAGTTCTTGGTAGAGCCAGTATCCTGTCCTGCATATGACACCCCTGAATCCCATATCATTTGCCACATTGTTGGTGCCGATTCCCCCCTCTACGGAAAAATATGTTCCTATCTTAAAGAGAATACCCTCCCACCCGATCTCTCCAGTAACCAGAAACGAACCTTCATCCGTCAGGCATCCCGGTATGCCATTATCACCAATACCCTATATCACAGAGGTCTCAATGGTACTCTCCTTAGATGTCTCGATAGTGAGGAATATCAAACCACCCTGAGTGAAGTACACGATGGTAAATGCGGGACCCACTCTAGTGGCCCTACCCTAGCCAAGAAACTCATGCGCATGGGATACTACTGGCCAACTATGGAACAAGACTCCTATCATTTTGTAAAGAAGTGCAAAAAGTGCCAAATCCATGGAAACCTGATACATGCACCTACACAGGAGCTACAACCATTAATGACTCCTTGGCCTTTTTGTCCGTGGGGACTCAACTTAGTGAGCAAGATTCACCCTTCTTCCTCAAGCAGCCATAAATTCATAATCACTACCACTGAGTATTTCATGAACTAGATTGAAGCCATGCCTTTAGCCAATATCACAAGCAAGCAAATTGCCTCTTTTATCCTGAATTATATCATTTGTCGTTATGGTGTCCCTTCGTCCATTATCACAAATAATGAATGACCTTTCAAAAATCAGGATGTCAGGGAACTATGCAAGAAATTCCATATCCAGCACCACTTTTCAACCCCCTACTACCCCCAAGGCAATGACCAGGCTAAGGCATCAAATAAAACTATTCTGAAAATCCTAAAGAAGACTTCAATGATGCCAGCCGAGATTGGCATGTCCAACTGGACCTCGCACTGTAGGCCTACTGCACAAGCATCCGCACACCCACAGGTGTAACACCATACTCCCTAGTCTATGGATCTGAAGCTATCTTGCCTATTGAAGTTGAGATCCCATCCTTGCGAGTTTTGTTAAAAGGCCTCATATCTAATGAAGAGTACAGAGTGTCTAGACTTCAAGAATTAGAGCTGCTCGAAGAGAGAAGGCAACATGCCTTTAACCACCTGAAAGCATATCAACAACGAATGTCTAGAAGCTATAACCACAAGGTAAAGCCCTGAGTATTCCAAGTTGGTGACCTAGTCCTCAGAGAAAATCCCAGAAATCAACAAGATAGAGAAAAGAAAGGAAAATTCAAACCTAACTGGCTGGGTCCCTATGTCATCATTACAGCCTATGGATATCAATTGGCTACATCTGAAGGTGAACTGTTCGATGATCTTATCAACATCATGCACCTCTATAAGTTCTATACCTAAAAACCCCAATGTAAGGGAGTCTTGAAAAAATCCAAAAAATTTGAAAAAGTGATAAAAAATAGAACAAAAAAATCAAAAAAATAGGAAAATAACAAAAAAATCATCCTCCGGTAAAAACCTGGCAAACAGGCATCATGTGTACTTTTAGCTTCCATGCAAATAAAAGCAAGTGGTAAAAACCTGGTAAACAAGTGCTATTTGTGATAAACCACTCCCTCCATCTGTTGTGACTTCATGTCTCTTGTGTCCATATCGTTCATCTTGAACCCATCCTTTGAACCGTTGTCGAACTACATCGCCTCTGACTTATCACGTAGGCAAGGCCATTCTTAATGCACCCCTGAGGCTCCCCTTCACTCCACTCCATTGTCCCGTCTGTCCCATATCTGGTCCTTCTATCAATCTGAGTCCATTCTATTTCTGCATCCTTTGCCATCACCTAGGTCTTAGGTCCATCAAGGTTCACCCTGAACTACGTTGCCTCTGCGTCGTCACGTAGGCAAGGCCATTTATCAATGAGCCCCCGAGGCACTAGGTCAGTCCCTTAGGGTCCATCTCTCCATGTCAGTTTGTCGTCTCACCCATAATAAGTTGATCCTTGTCTAAACTAGGGGCAACTCCTTGACCTAGTTACGGATTTGGATTCTTGAATGCCACTCTTTCTAAGAGGATACCAATAAAGGATTGTGATACCTTTCACTAGACAAGCAAGTGCAGCAACAAGCTTCCCAAAAACAAAAATTCTTGACTCAAAACATCAACCTATCCATAGCAGAGCACCATATCAAAACACTCAAACTAATCCTATATCAATTATGGCAAAAGACACATCTAATACAAGAATCTTTTGTGAACAGGTTAACTTACAAGGTCTTCAATTTTTGTCATTATGTCTTCCTATGCTACTCAAGGATGCCAAAAGCTGGAGATACTATGATGGGGGCATAATATTTTTTGTTGTCTGCTGCTTGTGGATTAAACTTTAGTAGTGCAACAACTTCTGTCTAATGACATGATTAGCAAAAAGATCATTGAGGACTCTGAGGTCTAAACATGAAAAGGGGCAATCCTTGTCTGTTGAAAAGCATGAAGTACTCAGGTCATCTAGATTCAAGTTTTACTAGATGCTTGTATCAACTTGCTATATCAAAATCCATGTAAGCGATACTCAAGCCATCTTGGTTTAATTATACCTAGATGCTTGTATTTTCTTACAACATTTCAAAAAGTGAAAAATACCAAAAAGTGCCCAATGATGAAAGCAAAAGACTTGCAAATATCAAGATGACAATCCGCATCCATCTCATATCTAGCAATCCATATCAACCATGCAATCCTGTAGTATATCAAATGAAAGTCAATATTTCTTCATCTCTTCTTCCACCTCTCTACATCATCACCTGTGTCGATTGAGTACATTTGGACATATCAAAAACATAGCATAGATAGTGTATCATATCACATAAGAAAGTCATTCACATGATTAAATCATTTGCATACATAATAAAGTGCATTAGGTCTTCCACAGACATTTGCATCCACATATCATATTAGAAATCCGAAAAACATAGACAAATACATATAGAGCTGCATAATAGTAACCACAACATGTTGCATTTGCATATCACATCATCATACAATCCATCTAGTTTGCATCACATATACAAACACATCATAAAATAGATTACATCCATAGCATATCCACATAAGGAAAAAACATGATCATATAGAACATCAATAACTGCATCATCATATAGAGTGTAAAAACATGTCCAAATGTACAATATGTCAAAAACAATCTGTCCATCTCTCAGAGTCATATCATAAAAATGTATACAAGGTACAAAAAGATAGTGATACATGTCCCAGGGAAAAAAATAATACATATACAGGCTATCTCAGCCATAAAAAATGTGTATATCAACTCAAAAATGGTGCACGTGTCCAAGTCTAACTAACCTTGCTATCATGGAGCACTGCTCCCTGCACTGCCCTCTCCTCCATCTCCCCCTGACTGCTGGGGACCTCTCACTGATCCCACAGATTGAGACCCACCTACCCTCTGGGATCCCACAGACTGAGTCCTAAAACTGGGTGCCCACTGATCTGCTACCACTACCCCGTGGTATATCCCTCTGTAGTACTATGCTTGAGCCTATGCTCTTCCAAGCTCACCCTAAACCTGAGCTAACTGTGTTTGGGCCTGTTACACCTATAATACCAAAAAACTAGAAGTACCATATGTACCCATAACTGTCACTTCTGCATCCCTCTCTGCCCTCATCAACCTCGTACTGGCCAAAGCTGTGTCTCTCTCTGGATATCTCTGATATCTGTCCTGTGTCTGTATCCCTCTGAGACTCTGCTGCTCTCAAATGAGCCCTCATTTGCCTAATCTAACCCTGTAACTTCATAATGGCCTGCTGCTGTAAATCAGGCTGTGGAGCCTGCTATGCTGGCACCTGCTACTGTACCACTTGCTGTGGTGGCGACCTCTACCTCTGTTATGCTGCCACCAGCTATACTGGCCCCTGTGCCTGCACCTGTCCCACCACCTGTGGTGGTACAACTGCCTGTTGACTCAAAGGCCCCTCCCCAGACCTCCTCCTCCTCCTTTGTCTCGGTCTACCACCTCTTCCTCCATCTCCCCCATCATCCCCCTGGTCTCCTCTCCTCCTCCTCCATCCTCCCCTCCTCCTGCCAGCTGCACCCTCATCATCTGAATCCTCCTCATTGATACGAGGAGCCAACTCTCCCAGTCCTAAGTATCTAGGAAAGGGATGAGCAGCGAACCACTCCTCATAGTCTGGCGTCATGCCAGCATCCACTATGTCTCTACTCATCAAGCAGGCCACATGAGGAATCTATTGAAAATCTACCAAAGCCTCCTCATATGATGCCACGGGCCCCCACCTATATCTCTCTGCATGGGTCCTCGCAAATCGGGCCTGTCCCTGTGGTCTGCCCTGTACTCTGCCAAACTATCTTTGAAACCTACTAACAATCTGCCTCTCTAGTATGTACATGGTCCTCCCAATCAGCCATCCAGTCTAGAAGCAATAGGGAAGCTTGTCTGCCTCATCATCCCATACCTCACAGTCTAAGTATGGATGCCAGACAACTAGATCTACATTATCAAACGCATGTCTCCAGTACTCCATCTTCCCCAGCCTATGCTGGGAAATCACACCTGCATAGCCATAACTATAGGGCTCACCCCTCTACTTATGAAATAGACATATTGGCCATGTGATAGCTATATGCTTGCACAACCAAAACTGCAAGAGCGACACACCTGCTGATAAACTAGCTCCTCTATTGTACACCACCTAGTGCATATCTCTGTATAAGTGTGCAAGTATGCACACACCCCACGCATACCAGGTCCCGTCTGTGATCATGCTCTCTAAGATCCTCCCTTAGCCAATCGGGAAGCCGTGTGACCTCCTATCAGGGCATACCACGCCACCGATCAGTCCATCCACTATACCTAGGAAGTAGTCATACTAGTCATGTATGTCCTGCCATGAAATCATCTTCTCCACCAACTCTGGGTCATCAAATATGCATCTACACTCAGCCAGTCCAGCATCCCGCTGTGACTCGTACTCGACCAACTCTCCCTGAATAGGGATGTGTAGAAATTGGTACACGTCCTCAAGAGTAACCACCATCTCCCCCATCGGAGCATGGAATGTACCATCCTCGCTGTGAAATCACTCCACTGCTGCCATCAACATAGCCCGGTTCATGCGAACCTTAGGCATGAAACAAACATAATGCAAGCCCATCATACCTAGAGCCTCATGGTCTATCTTAGTCAACATATATCACTGCAACAATGGCAACGGGAATTGCTCTCGTGACGTAAGGACATTCTGAATATCCTCCTGTAACTAAGCAACACATAATGTCAAGGAAATCCATATCCAAGTAAGCCTACTCATAACAATCAAACTATCCCATCAATGCCTTAACATATCAAATTAATCAAAATCAAGCATATCATCTCTTGACTAGATTCTCAGTAATCTCAGAGATCGCTTATCAATTGACACATCGATCAAGGTGCCAATTGGGTTAATTTTGTTGTCATTTTTCCTAGTCCAAATGCGCCAATCCAGGTGGCAAATGCGCTGATCCATATCACATGCATTGCTTCATCATGAATGTGCCAATCCAGAGCTTGTATGTGCCATTCTGGTACATGTGCCACTTCTTATGTCACATGCAACGTTTCCCATTAAATTCACCAATTCTGAGCTTGTATGCGCCAAACTATCAGATGCACCGAAGTATATCTCAAATGCGCCACACAATGACATATGCACCACTTCGGAGTGTATATGCGCTGAACGACGGTTTGGTGCATCTGTCTAAGTATTTTTTCCTAGCCATTCATGAGCCTAATAAATGACTTTTTGCGAGTTTTGACGAACTACATACCGGGGGTCCTGCCTCCACTGGCCTATCGAACCGTCGGACTCGCTCAAACTAGTGCTCCTCACGTAGAGTATCCATCTCTCTAGCTGCCATGCTCTCCTAAGCTCTCAAGAGACCAATCAACTAAGGACAAGTGTACAAATGAATAGAACTTGTGGACCCAGCTCCTATTTATAGCAAGTGACCCATATCTGACTATATGACGACTACGACTACTTCCCATGTCTGTTTCTCTGAACCATCTCCCATTTTTCTCCATCCTAACCTGCTTTTCACCTTCTTTTTCATGAGATTGTCCGTCTCATGCCTTCTGCCTTCTTCTCGTCCAATCTCCCGAGGGGACATCCTATTGTTAAACTTGTACCAGGGGCAAACTGGGGCATGTATCACTGTCAAAAGAGGGGCAAAATGTATACACCTAAAATTGACATGACTCTACTTAAATAAATATTTTAAATATTTATTTCATTGTCACATTCCTCTATCAATAAATAAATAAATTTATTTATTTATTTGATTCATCTCCTCTCATATTATTAAATAAATTACATTTATTTAATTAATTAAATTCATCTACATCAACTACATTCTTCTAAATAATTAAATAATTTTAATTATTTAATTAAAATATTTTATTCTTCCAAATTTAAATAAAATGCAATTTTTATTTAAATAAAATCTAAAATCCCCACAAAATAAAATATATTTTTATATTTTATTTATTCTTCAAATTTATCCACAAATAATTAAATAAATTCATTTATTTAATTATGCTTTCTTATCTTCTCAAAAATCTTTCTTATCTTCTAAAAATAAAATTCCTCTTGTCATACAAAAGCAAAAATAGTTTTAAAGCATCTTTAAAGCAAACTTGCTCTTAAATTACAAAAAAAATTCTAATTTAAGAAAATGAAAACTCATCCTCATCAACAGAGTAGTTAACTCAACAAAGCTACTTTTCGAATGACACATGTCTTCCTCCCATTTGTTGCACGTTCCTCAACAATCCTCATGTGTTGATCTTCTCTTTTCTTCTCAACCATTGATCTTCTCTCATCAAACTCTATAAATACAACCTTCTTCTTCTTCATTCATCATCCATCATTTGAGCAAACTTATGCTGCAGAAACACAAACACACCTTTGGCACCCCCATTTTCATAAGCACTTCACTATCATCCAATCTTATTTGTGTTTGAAGTTCATCTTCAAATACAAGCAAGTATCATAGCCATTCTGTCCTTGTCATCTTCAACAAGAAAGGGAGCATACGCTTCTGAGGGCTTCATATTTATCAAGGTCAAGAATAGATAGGTGAATAATGGAAGACACAAGGTAATAGGTGTAAGTATAATCTTTGTTATTATTTTAAATCCTTTTATCTTCAGATTTCATTAGTGTATTGAGTTATATTATTGTTATTTGATTAATCCATATTTCCCCATCACACCCATCTTGCACTTGTATTTGGACTTTCGATTACTCTTACTTGTCCTAATAGAGTTCATGTACATATAGAAATTATTTTGTGAATACATTCACCAAGGACACAAGGTAAATTAGTATGCCCTTGGTGGGATTTTCATTAACTAAGGTAGTGATGTATAGAGGTCCATTGTAGACATGCATGGATTTATCAATGGGTGTGAAAGATATGACTGGTTTGGGAACAAAACACACTCTTCTAGGGAGAGGGTGATCATCCACAATGGCAATCATCCTAGATAAGGAGGTGGTAGGCTCGTCAATAGACATAGTAGTGTTAAGGGAAAATTGGATTCAAATGAATAATCAATAATATCAAATATCAAGATACCCAAAACTTCAATGAAATGGTGAACAAAAGAGATTCAAATAAATAATGAACAACAACAAAGCAAACCTCCTTAATTCAAAGCTTCTATTGATCGCCTATTACAATCGATCTTGCATGTATGAAATAGGGCTCTCAAAGAGTGCACTTCCTTGCTATACTTCAAGAATGTCAATTGAGAATGGCTATGATAATACTACCATGAAGAGGAGCTTCACAACAATGATAGTGGTGTGTAGTAATGAGTGTGATCACAAGCAATGAAGGAATTAGTGCCAAAGGCATGCTGTAATTCCTATAGAGTAATGATACTTAAAGCTTGGATGATTGAAATGGAAGAATGAAGTTGTACTTATAGACTTGTGAAAGAGAAGATCAATGGCATAGGAAGAATGAGAAGATCAACGATTGAGAATGGTTGAGGAACATGCGCAAATAAGAAGAAGACATGTGTCTTGCTATATTTTGCATGCGAGGAATTAATAAAATAGAAGAATGAGTTAACTAAAGAAATATATCAATTAAAAGAATAGATCAATTAGTTAAGAGCATAGAACTGGAGAATGGAAATTGCATGAGGATGAGAAGATATTTTAACTTAATTAAATATTTAGAATATTCAATTGCATGTGCACAAGGAATGAATTATATTTAGAGATAACTCAATTTAGAAGAAATAGATAACTTAAATAAATATTTGATTTATTTAAATTTAGAGAAGATATTATTAGAAGAAACAATTAAATAATTGGTATTATTTAATTTAGAAGATAAGAAAGTAAATTAAATAAATAAATTTATTTAATTGTGTGTGCATGATTTGGAAGAATAAATAAAATATTTGATTGTATTTTATTTTTGTAGATTGAGAGGATTTAAATAAATTTGATTGATTTATTTAAATTTGGAATAATGAATTTGACTTAATTAAATAATTCAGAATTATTTAACAGCTTGGAAGAATTAAATTAAATTAAGGATTTTATTTAATTTTGAATTTAGAAGAGGTAATTAAATATTTTGATATTTAATTAATTTAGAGAAATGTGAATCGAATAAATAAATTTGGTTATTTATTTATTGATAGAAGAATTAGAAGGGAATAAATATTAATAATATTTATTTAGACCAAGTCATGTCATTTTTAGGCGTATATATTTTGCCCCTCTTTGATGCAATGCAGTTTACGGCGTTGCTTCAAAGAATAGATAGTCTGATAATGATACATACCCCAGTTTGCCCCTGGTATAGGTTATGATGATAGGATACCCCCTCGGGAGATTGGACGAGAAGAAGGCAGAAGGATGAGAGATGGACAATCTCATGAAGATGAAGGGAAAACTTGGTTAGGTGTGAAAAAATTTGTTGAAGAAAGAGCTGAATGATATGTGATGCAAGATAGAATGATAACACACACAAGCAAGTATGCAAGTATGCACAAATGATACAAAAACAAACAAGGTATTGCCCCTATCGAATGATAAACCAACGATATATTGATGATGATATACGACAGTGTTGTCATGGAAAGGAATGATATATCCCTAGACCAACACAGCAGGCGTGTTGTTATGGCGGGGAACGATGGATCCCTAGAGAAACATGAACGATAGTGTCTGGTTTCAGGAAATGAAGCATTTCATGTAAGACGTGTGTGTTAGTCTGATTTCAACAATGTGTTGGGTGAATATTTTGTCGTTAACTCGCTAACGGCAAAATGGGTATATCAGCCACAGCTATGATGAGACAAAGTCTCTCGTCTTAGCAAGGGGAGGTTCCCTCTAATTACTTAAATTTTGCAAATCAAACAACTTATAAAATTTATGTACACTAAAAACTATGTTGGTGGTGGTTCCATCTCATCTCATTCTCTTTTTTCATAATAGATGTTTATATTTCAAACTCTTGATATAAAACTTATAAATTATCACAAAATCACAGAAACGCAAAGTTTTTTGTTACCTCACTGATTACTTGTAAACAGAACTATTTGAAGTAGAATGCAGCCCAAAGTCTTCACTCCTCTTCAAGATGATAAAAGTAAATCAAATATAACAACTTGCAGCACAAAGTCTCCAAACTATTGTATTCTCACAAACATGAACATATAACCCACAACTGATTTGATAACACAAAGTTTATCAGAATCAAATTAAGAGCGCTCTCCAATCACTTGAAACAAACTCCACACTTCAATTATTATCAAATAAGATTATGATAGCAAGACGTAGGAACAAAACTATCACAACACAAATAATCCCAAGACAAAGATTGGAATTGAACTTGCTTTCTTGTATTGATAAATATTTGAATATTGATTTTCACAAAAAGCACAAAGTCTTGATTTGCTTCTCAATTCACTAGAGTTTTCTTGCAATAGACAAAAGATAATATTTACAAAAGAGGCCCTCTTTATTTATAGGGAAAGACCTTGAGAAAATCTAGGAAATCTATAGCTAATTTGACTTATTCAACAAGAGAGTCCTATTTGACTTATGACTTCTCTTGTTTCACATGTAATTACATTTTGGAAAATTACATGTGTAGATGTCCAAAACAAAATTCCATTTACATAATATTTAAGAAAAATAAGCTAAGGCACTAGCTTCCTCCATCCTTTTTCATTAGGAAGTTCTGATACATGGTTTGAACAACTAACATCTCGCATGCATCTGGTTTTGCTGTGTTTTCAGAGATGGTGCGAGCTCGGAGGATTGAATCTTTCACTGCCTTTACTGCCTTTTCATGCTTTTCTAAATTATCCTTCAGGTTCTCCAGAGTCAAATGTTAATCATACAGGTTGTCCATTGAGAGCACAGAGGGAGCTTCCTCTTCAAATTTCTTCTGTACCATTTCTTCAAAAGAACTTATCATTTCCTGTGCCGTGAGGAAGCTATGATCTTCCCTTGTCAAGGTGTAAGGAAGTTCTTCCAGCCGATGTAGGAGTGTGACATCACTGTCTTCGCTGGCTTCTCGAGCTTGGCACAGATCTTCAAGTAGACTCTTTATTATGAAAATACGATGAGCTAGAGTCTCCTTGGTCTTGAGATATGATTCCCTGTTGGTGATGACCCCAATGGTGATTAGATTCTTTATCTTGATCTTCTTCATATCTATCCACTCTTCTAGGCTCTCTTCTTGATCTTGTAACTCTTGTGAAAGTAGATCTACTAGATTGTCTAGCTCCGCTTTAGCTTTGTCAATTTTCTCCTTTCTTTCCACAGCGGTTTTCAACAGAACTCATCCTTGTGCCAACAACCGCTCCACCACATCCCCCACAATCTTGCCTCTAGCTTGGGCTTTTTCAACCTTCTGTATTAGGGGATCTTCCACTATCTCTGATGACTTTACTATTTTTTGAAGGACAGTAGCCAGTTGTTCTGCTTTTGCTTTGTATTGCTCTTTCTCCCTCTTGGCTTCATCATACTTTTCAAGTAGGGTGGTGGCAGTGGTCTGGAAATATGCTTTGACACCTTCATGAGTCACTTTACCAAGTTCAACCCTTGAGATGACATAACTGCTCATGTCAAAAGTATCAACTGTGGCATCTTCAGGAGGTTTGGCAATTTTGGCATATCTGATTCCCTTTTCAGTGACCAGCCTAGAAACAGTCTTAGACTTCTTCTTTTGGTTCTTAGCTTTCACGGGCAATAGCTTTTCAATGTCAATCTCATCAGGTGAGATAGCTTGTTTCTTCCTCTTTGGAGTATAGGCAGATAGCCATGGAGGAAGTATAGATGCATCAACAGCTGGAGGAGGATCCACTACTTGCTTGGTTGGCTCCATGTTTATACCCGTGATGGTTACAATTGGACTTGTGTTGGTAAACACGACACCAGTATCAACAACCTTTTGTGAAGCATCAAGAAGGTTCTCCAAAACAGTCTATTCCCCGATATCAAAAGAAGGGGAAGATAAGCTTGGAATGGAACCAGAAGAATCAAAAACAGTTCCAAGACTAGCCCTCATGGATTGAGGAGTATTGTCAGAAGAAACAACAAAAATGGGAGAAAGAGAAACATTTGAAATTACTGGCAAACCATCAGAAAACGGAACATGTGGAGGAGGTGTAAGAACTTGTGTATTAGAAGGAAGGTCTTTCACAGGAGTCTGCGGGGAACCATCAAGTCGCTCTACCTCTGTATCTTCATCTTCACCTTGTTCAGCTTCATCAGATACCTTAGTTTTAGACCTTTGAACATTTTGTTCTTCAGTCTCAACATCCTCAATTTCCATATGATCATCATTGATGTCTTCAACATCTGACTTAGTGGCATCAGAAGCCTCTGTGGTTTCTTTCTTCTTTCCTCCCTTGGATACAAATTTGATCTTTGGTTTGTGTACCTTGGAGGAGGAAGGAGTGTCACTCTTATTCTTAGTTCGGTTTTCCACCTTTTTACCTGTTTGCTCTTGTGTTCCTTCTTCGGACCCTGTCAGGAACTCTTTCAACTTGATCCCTTTACTTTCCAACCACAAGTTGGTGTTTGCCAATATAGGTTGGAATCTTTTTCTGATGGATGTCTCCTCCTTGATTGACCATTTCACCTCTGGGAGAGGTGAAGCTTCAACATTCTTTGCCTCATATTCATGATCTAGGACATCTCCATCATCCTCCATTCCATCTGGAATATCAGCTAGTCCTAGTTCTTCAATTTGGCTCAGATGAAGCCTACAGAAATCCAATTTTCTGATCTCATTTTGGGTCCTAAGATCTGCCCATATGTCTTCGACCATTGGCTCATGAAAATTTGACTTCCTCTTGATTTTATCTTGAACCCTTCTGAAGTCAAAATGATTTCTCTTCTTGTAGGTCTTCATGGTGACTAACTGCAACTCGGAGTCAATTATTTTAGCTTTGTTGGCAGACTGAACTGAATACCTCCCAATTTCAATGGGAAACTTTATTCCTGACTTCTTAAGCTCCATCTGTTTGTTATGAACCACAATCAGTTGTCTGTAAAGCTCCATAAGAAGAATGTGATCACTGGGATACCGTGGCAGCATGTAAGGGTAACCAGGATAGTATCCTACTCGAAGATAAGTGAAGGTGGGGAATTGTAGGAACAAACAACCAAAAGAATTTACAACCTACCATGCTTCATCAGAAACTCTTCTCTGAACCAGTTCACCATTCCACAAGCACATGAAAACTGAGAAGAAAGCATCATTGACTCTTCTGAAATGATGAATCGACCCCTTCAGAGTAATTTGGGGGTAGTATTCATATACTGGGACCAATCTCCTGTCCCCTACTTGGGTCAAACCTGGAAAGTTCCTCATACTTGCAGCAGCGTAGACAAGGTAAGAGGTCATGTAAAATTTGAAGGTAGTATTGACCCTTATCAGTTGCTCGTGCAAAGCATTACTGATCTGTTCACTCCAGAATATCTTTTGATTACCCCGTAGAATCACCTTGATGTAAGTGTACATCCAGTCCTGGAATTTGGAAGGAGAAGGGAGTCCTCTGATGCGACTCAAAAGTGTAATCAAGTCACACACTTCCTCCACAAAATCACTCCTGTGAAGGTCTTTTGGCCACCTAGTCAAAGTTGCCCTGGGAATTTTCAACCATTTGCTGTTTATGTGTCTTCTAGCAGATTCCAAGTCATTGTCGTAGTCTTGTTGACCCTGAGCAAAATCAATCTGCCTGACATTTTCAATTGGTGGACACATGAAGATTTTATCCATGAATTCTGCATCCAATCTCATGATAACATTTCCCTGTGAGTCCTTCATAGCTCTAGTGTCCCTATTGTAGTGGTTGGCAACTTGTAGAACAAATTTAGGATTATGTGCACTGACAAGAAATGATGCAACCAAATAAATATTGCTGTCAATGATTTTTTGCATATGCCGGGAGGGATTTGCTTGTTTAGTTCTATCTATGAATTCAGCCATATCTACGTGTCCAATTTTAGTGTCTTTGATTTCATCAACATTTGACTGAATTGCTGTTATTGGAAAGACACCCTGGTACTTGTACTTCATGGCTCTGGACTTTGAAGGAGATGATTCTGACATGAGCTCTGGAGAATACTGTGAATTTGAACACCACCACGAACGCTGACTGAGAACTACAAAAGGCCATGATCTCGCAGTTAGGGGAAAATTGGATAAACTGGGTGAACTGCGTTTTGACGATCATGGATGGGAAAGCATGCGTTAAAAGGGCTTGAGCGCGTAAATCGAGGCGAGGGTGAAAGCGGGCTTTTGGCTTTGAAAAGTGAATTTTCCAGTGTTAGGGAAAAATCAAGGAAATGTGCTTGGGCGGGTTAATTGGCCGCTCTCACAAGTTAGAAAGACCTCTAGGTGTAAAAGCGGTGAATTTAGCCGTTTCTACATGTTCTTTGGAAGATTTGATTTGTCATGTTCGAGCGGTCAAAATCACCGCTTTTACATATGATGTGTAAAAACTTCAAGTGTTCAGGTTGAGAATTTGGACGCTCTTGCAAGTTGGAAGGACCTCTAGGTGTAAAAGCAATTTTGGGTTTCGGTGTAAGGGTGGATGAAAACACCGCTCATGCATTCAGGAGATCCATTGGTCAGTATGTTCGAGCGGTAAAAAATGCCGCTCATGCAGGTAAGTAACTTCAAGGGTTTTTGATGCAGGGGTGGCAGAAACAACCGCTCTTATAGGTGGAAAGTTTACCAAATTGCATGGGCGGTGGAAATTTCTATCGAAGCACATGATTCTAGGTTTAGTTTGAAGTGTTTCCTCACAGGTATAGGCACGTTGGTAGTTTTGGGAGGATCTAGCGGCGAATTTGGACGCTTCTACATACAATGGGAGGGTTGGTAGTGAAGGTTTCTGGTATGAAAGACACATCATTTATAAAACGATAAACCCTAATGGCATTCTAAAACCATCCGAACACGACTCACAAACAACAGAAAAAACCTAAAAAACTTGATAAACTAACAACACAAACAATCAACGAGCAAAAACAGGGAAGAGAAACACAATAAACTTACCCGTAAAACTTGAAACCCTAGGTTCAATCTTCAACACGAGATCCGTCACAACTTGGGAGCATACAATCAAGCGATCGAATGTTGAACGTTGGTGAATCAACTAAAAGGCTTTAGCATAAGAAATGACAACAATGGGAGTGATAACACATTTAAAAGGTTGAGATTGGAGTTTTAAATGCCTGGCACGAGTGGCCATTAATAGCACTAGACATCAAAATCCTGAAGATCTCGCTCGAGCGGCGATTTCGGCCACTACGACACTACAATCGACAAATGTGTAACGTCGGCGAAAAATGCCGTTTGAACATATGTGACGGAAAACACATGCGATGACGGTGAATTTAGCTGCCCTTGCGCATTAAACTAAAAAACGATGCAATAGCGGCAAAAAAGGCCGCTTCTACATCAAACAAAAACAAGTCTAAATATAATATGTAGGAGCGGCATTTTTCACCACTCTTGCATATTAAGAGTCGAAAAAATTACTAACTCTTAAAAATAACCAAAATGACATTTTTACTAGTTTACGACTTTAAATGATCCTTGCGAAAATTGAGAGATCAATTCAAGGGAATGTCGCAAACAAGTTTTAAAATGTCAAATGACCTCACACGAGAACAAGAAAATCTTTTCTCGATTTGCGATCTTAGAGTGTAGATTCACAAAACGGACAAGTTTCGTGGGGGTTGTCTACAAAAACAAGCGTAGCTGATTTTGAGAACAATAGCTGGCTCTAACTGGGGGAACTTCCTTCAATCAAACTTTGAAACGATTGAGGGGAGTAGAATCCAGTCTCTAAGTGCCTTCATCCATGCCATTGGGCCATAGAGTCAAGCTAAAAAGAAAAAGACACAAAAGACTAAATGAAAACACAAATAAAAACACAAGACTATACAAATGTACAATTTAACTTATCTAAAACTTCAAGGATTGAAGTGCTTTAGATGTTGTCCACTATGAGGCAACAAGAATGGTGTCCCATTTTGATACTCCAGCAAGAAACTGTTTTCACCACAGAACTGATGAATGGTGAATGGACCTCTCCACAAGGAATCAAATTTTTCGTGCATCCCTTTTGGTTCTCTCCTCTTGTCCCACAACAAGACTTGATCTCCAACCTGAAACGCACGAGCCTTTATCTTTTTGTCGAAGAGTTTCTTTACTTGATTTTGGTGCTCAGCAATATGGTCCACCACCATAGTGCGTTGTTCCTCAAGTTTAGTCAAATACATGATCCTTTGATCAATAGAACTATAAAAAGTTCTATCTTCCAATGCCTTTACCGACTTCAATGCTGGCAATTCCAAGGAAATTGGTATCTCTGCATTCAGACCATATAGAAGCTGAAATGGTGACATGCCTATCACCCTTTTGGGTGTAATTCTATCTACCCATAAAGCATCAAACAATGCCTTATGCCAAGTTCTCTGATTCTCATCTACCAATTTCCTGATGATAGTGACCAGATTCTTATTGCTTGATTCTGGTTGACCATTCCCTTGCAGATAATAGTCTGAAGAATGGAAAAGAGTGATCCCATGTTCGTAGAAAAACTCAGTAATCTCATGAGAGGAAAAACAAGTAGCATTGTCTGCTACAATCTTGTTTCGAACTCCAAACCTGGAAATAATGTTCTCTTTAAGAAAACTGCATACCTCCTCTGAAGTAGCATGCTTGACTGGAATAGCTTCCACCCATTTGGTAAAATAGTCTGTTGCAGTGAGAACATAGTTATGTCCGGCACTTGATGATGGATTCACTGCATCAATGAAGTCAATACCCCATTGCTGAAAAGGCTCCTTAATCACCACTGGTTTTAGAGGTAAGGCTGCCAATTTTGGTTTCCCAACAAACTGCTGGCATAACTCACACCTGCGTACCCAATTGTACGCATCTTGGAACAGTGTGGGCCAATAGTATCGAGCTCACAGAATCTTGTGAGCCATTACAGGTGCTGAAAAATGTCCATACCACTCGTCAGTTGTAGTAACAAAAAGAACAGTTGGTGTGTCCACAACTTCTTCTTCTTCGTCCCCTGTCTCTTTTGGAACGTTATCTGTGATCAATTGACACAAACCTTTACCACGCACAAGCTTGGTAGGCTTGATATCCAGATCAAATTCTTGGATCTTAGGGATCCAATTACCCCTCTTTGTTTCAAACTCCTGTTGAGTTAGGATAGATTTGACTGTTGTATCAGGCACCATGACAACAGTGTGTGAGTTTAGAATATAGAACCTGAAATGCTTAACCGCTTTGACTATGACATAGGCATGCTTTTGCATATTTGAATATTTTAATTCATGAGCTTTGAGAGGACAACTCATAAATGATATGGGGGATTCGACGCCTTCTTCATTCTGCTGAACCAGAATAGTTGAAAGTGTGTGCTCTGAAGCGTAGCTATAGACTACAAAATCCTTAGTGTAGTCGGGACAAACAAGAACTGGAGCATGAGCAATAGCTCTCTTGATATCCTCGAATGCTTCCTTTCCTTCTGCAGTCCAACGGAAAGTATTCTTACCCTTCATCATATTAACAATGTGACGGGTTTTTTCTGCAAACTCAGGAATGAACCTTCGCAGAAAATTCACCTTTCCAAAGAAAGAGTGAACAATAGTCTTACTTGCTGGTAGAGTGAGACTTTGAATAGATTTAACTCTCTCCGAGTCAATCCTAGTACCTTCCTGGGATACAATGTTTATGAGAAGCTTGCCTTCTGTCACCCCAAAAACTGACTTCTTGGGATTGAGGGAAATACCATTTTGCTGACAGCGCTCCAGCACTTGTCGCAAATGATGCACATGATCATGATGGTTTTTGGAAAAAATAGTCAAGTCATTGAGATACACCACGATGAACTTACCCATTTCATCTTTGAAGGCAAGATCCATCGCTCTCTGAAATGTTGCGCCAACATTGATTAGACCGAAAGGCATTCTACGATATGCAAATGTGCCCTGTGGTGTGGTGAAAGCAATTTTGAACTGATCAGCTTCATTTACCTCCACTTGGTTATACCCTGAAAAACCATCTAACATAGATAGCATTTTTGAACCTGTCACTGTTTGCAATACTTGGTCCATGATGGGCAAAGGGTAGTTATCTTTCAAGGAAGACTGGTTGAGATTTCTGAAATCAACACAGATACGGATTTCTCCATTCTTCTTCCTTACAGGTACTATGTTTGAAACCCATGTGGAATGATGAATTGGAAAAATTATCCTTGCATTCAGCATCTTCTGAATTTCAGAAAGAATCATACCTGATATCTTTGGATTGTATTGCCTCTGCTTCTGTTTGTAAGGCAACGATCTAGCCTTGAGGGGAATTTCGTGTTGAACCTCCTTAGGCCTGAAAGACTTCAGGTCATCATAGGAGTAAGCCAAAACATCAATGTAATGGCGGAGGAGGGTAATGAATTTAAATTTTTCATCAGCAGTGCAACATTTTCCAATGTTGACCATCTTAGGATCCGCTTCCGAACCTAAATTGACCTGTTCAAATTCCATGGAGGAACCTGAATCCTGTTGTTATTGCCGCTGCTTGATATACCTATCATGTTTATCAAAGAGTTTCTCAAGGGAAACCAAACCTTTTGGGATTTCATTTCCTTTCAATTGTAGAAATTCTTCACCGGTTTGTAAATCTACCTTAGAAACATATTCACGAGGTGGTGATTCACTTCCTTCAAAGTAAAGCTCATCAAAACTATCCATCTTTTCTAGGAAAGCAATGATTTGATTATCGCCATTGAACACCTGCCAATGGTCAGCGTTATCAGGTACACTTGGTCGGAAGACCAGCTCAATAGTGTACTTGTTTCCTATGAAATCCTTGTGAGGCACCATGAGAGTGGCGGAAACAACCAATGAATCTGCATGATCATTGAACTCTCTAGGTACTGCTGAAATATTGAAAGCATTAAAATCTTCAATGCAATCCCATACGCGATTGTGATAGTGTCTCAGTCTTTCATTTTTTGTTTTGTACAAATTTCTTACTTGACAAACCACCAATTCGGCGTCCCCTTGAGCATGAAGGATCTTAACACCTCTGACACGCGCCGCTTCCAATCCGAGTAACAAGGACTCATATTCAGCGGTGTTATTGGTATTGTCAAATTGTAGCTTGTATGAAAAAGGTAAAATATCACCTTGTGGTGATATCAAGACCACTCCGGCTCCAAAACCGGTAGAAGAATAGCTGCCATCAAATTCTAAAATCCAGACTCCATCAGAATTTGATTTCTTGGACTTTCTCTGGTCAGAAGATTCCTCTCCATCGGTGAGGGAAGAATCTAGAATTGCTATACCCTTACCTGGACTTTCATCTGAAAACTCTTCTGAGTCTCCATCTGACATATCAGATCTATCACCCGATGTAGCCTCATCTAATGAATCAGAACAATCTTCAGTAGATAGAAAATAGTTACCCATTCTCGAGGACTCAAACAAAATTTGAGCTTTGGGGTTTGATGTTTGAGTAACAATGTATTTCGCCTCCTTCTCAGAAAGTAGCTTCTGCATGACACCTTTAACAGGTATCCTAGCTTCAGACAAATCCATGTTCAACTCTCCACCCACATCCTTGCAGAAATTACATCTAAGGAGAATGCCGTATGAAGCTGGAACATCAACTACCAAGACTGTCATCTTGATTCTCTTATCCGGAAAAGCTGCAAATGCAAATTGGGCGTCTTTGATTTGACCCAAAAGTGGAACTTGCTTATTTTCCATAGAGAAACACCTCCCAAAAGTTTTGGTTAAGGTGAGGCCAAGGGCATCTGCTACCTTAGCAGGCATGACATTGTCTGAGGCTCTAGAATCTATTACGCAATTGCTCAACTTATGACCATTTACTAATAGGGAAACATAGAAAGGTTTAATTTTCCTAGAGGCTTCAAGGGGAGTAGTAACAAGATTGTTTTGGGTAGGTTTACTTTTGGAAGAGTCATGAGTAGCTTTGAGAAACTCTTGTCCTGTAGGAACGGCCTTATTTTTGACATATTTGGCTAATCTATCAAATTGTTCAGGATTAGCCTGTAAATATTCAACTTCAGACATTTGTATCTTAGTTCTCCTAGCATGGTCTATTATATCAAATTGCTGAAAAGAATTAGATACGGAGGAAGAAAAACCATCATTTTGATTTTTGGTAGAAATAGCACTAGTCTGGGGAGTAGAGGTGGAAGGTACAAATTCATTAGAGGCACTTACTTGTTTATTGACCACTGGGTCTTTTGATTGGAAAGGTAGCGGAGTCCCCCGTTTAGCGATTGAAATTGCTGGTTGAGATTCTTCTCTCGCCTTCCCTTTATCAGCTTGAAGAGTTGACTGATTTTGAGACCTAGTGAAAACAACATATGCTCCTTCACTCACTTCTCCTTTTTTAGCTTCGTCCTGGTAGTTCAGAAAGCTAATGGTAGAGTCGCCAGCTAACTCTTCTTCTCCTTCTGTGAAGAGATTAGCACCATTTTCATATTCCAACTCAGGTTGGAAAGAAAGTTCATTTTTAGTTTCATAGTAGCCAACAGTAGAGTTGACCGGCGCTGCCTCAATAGCAAGTTTCCCCTGTGTAGGCAGAAGATGGTTTTGTTGTCCTTGATTCCTAGCAGCATTGCCTTGATATGAATTATTTGGAAATGTCCTCCTTGGTATATCTCAGTAAGAAGGAGGCGCAGATATACCTTGGGACATTTGTCTCTTGAGAGCTAGCAATTCATTTGCTAGCTTTTGCACCATGGGATCTGTGGTACTTGTGGAAACATTCTCAATAGAAGAGGAACTTTTATTTCTATTAGTGTCCCTTCTTATCTTACCCGCAAGGATAAGATCATTTTCTACTTCAGTTGTTAGAATCTGAGCCGCAGCTAAATCAATAGGAGCAGCTCGCCTCAATAGGAAACTCACCTTCGGAAGCTGTGTATTGATAAAGAAACATTTGAGGTTCTCCACTGTGGGCTCAGCGGTGGCGGGAATCCTGTTTCTCAATTTGTTGAACTTAGCGATGAAATCTCGCATTGGTTCATGAGGTTCCTTTTTCATCTATGTCAGTGTTGTGATGTTCACAACACGCCCCATTATGCTCCTTAGCAAAATGGGGATCCCTGCTGATGTTTTGCTTTTTGCTTCTGCTTGTGTTTTTTTTTTGCTTTCTGGCGGTCTGGTAAAAATGAAGGTCAGGTGCATCATCATCATGATATATGATAAAGTAGGTCATCATCATGAGGTTAGTTTTTCAAAAGTTCATATTTTGTTGCTGTGACCTCATATTTAAAAAGAGCTTGAAATTCCATGCAGGTTTGCCTTTTACTTCACTTGAAAATTCGTCCATATGTGAAAGTTATGCACGGTCAAAGTCTTGGTCAAACCTGATATTCGCAGGAGGATCATCATATTTTTTTATCCTAAGTCATGTTGTCAGGATCATCATGATCTTGGTCTATCACCCGATAAAAATCATGCAGTCGCAATATCCGGACGTCAATCTTAGGTGGTAGTACCCTTTACCCGTCAATGGCCTTATGCGCATTATGCAGCATCATGATTTCTTTTAGGAGGGTCATATTTTATAAACTTGGTTTTGCTGTATGAAGAGCATCATCATCATCATATTTGAACCCCCCCCGATAATATCCTGAGGCTCAAATATCATGATGACATCGACTTTAAGTCAAGGTAAGTTCCCCCGTCGAGCGGCCTTTGTATAGCGAGCATCATCATGATATTTCAACATTACCTGATCTTATAATATCATGCTGATCACCCTTAGAAAATCCACCTTCGGCATATTTGCGTGCGCGTGCTATAAACCTATCGCAAGGTCATCATCATGATATTTGCTGAAGTTTGAAATATGATGATGACGACTTCATATCATCCTGATCTTTCATGAGTCATTTGCTGAAATTCGCTAAGTGCTGGAAACATCATCATGATAATTCAATAAAGAGGATCATCATGTTCATATCCTCCTGATCTCCGGTTAGTGAATATCATGATGATCACCCTATCTATTCAGAAGAGGGCGATATTTCATTCCTTAAACAGCATGATCATTTATTTTACAATATCACCCTAGCGCAAATATCGTGATGACCTCAACTTGTCCTTATGCTCCGAAAACGAAATATGATGATGACGTCATCTGGATAATTCGATAAGGAGGGTCATCATCATCATATTTTTTATCCTGTCCTATTGTCAAGATCATCATGATCTTGTTTGTTCACCCGATATTTCATAAAGTCCTCCTGCCGATGAAATACAACCTTTTGTAAATATCCTGATGATCATCATCATCATTTTTTCCTTCAAGCAGGATATTTTTCAAGCACGATCCGTTTCCCGAATATGATGATGACGTCTTATTCCAAGTCCGACAAAAGCAAATATGATGATGATCATCATCATCCTGATCTTTCGAGAGGGTTACCTTGGCCGCGAAAGGGTCATTTTCACTTCATCATCCTGATCATGCTCCTTAGGTGACCCGATATCATAATTATCCCCTGATCTTAACTGAACATGATGATGACGTCATCCTTAGCATTTCAATGAAGCCCGAATATCATGATGATGTCACCATCATCTTCCTTTCCTCGGCAGCATGATTATATCCATATCCTCCTATTCTTCTTCAACATGATGATGTTCTTTTTTCCCAATATGCAGAAGCGAAATATCATGATGATGAAGTATATCGACCAGCATGTTTTTTGACGCACTGACAGGGATAGTCATGCCGATGGGCGGGAAATGAAGTGGTGGAGTTTTGAAGTGTTTTTTTTGGCGCCTCTGGCATTTTTTCGGTCAGCGATGGTTGACCCGTGAACTTTGAGCAGTCTGAACGCATTTTTTGACGCGTTTTGAGAGGATTTCTGATCCGATTTCCACCATCTTGCGCAGTCACCTGGATTTAAGCGGTTACTTTAATTTCATGCTATTTTTGTGATAAATGTGAAACTTATTGCTTGTCTTGTCTTACAGGCTTGCAGTTGAGGAAGCAGCTGGAAAGTCAACACAGTGACCTCATGGAAGCAGAAGATCTGATCTCAGGAGCAAGAAGATAAGGATGAAATGCTGAAAGTCAAAGCCATTCAAGTGAGGAGGAAGGTTGCAGCTGAGAGTATTATCACAAAAGACAAACAGAAGTTATTGCCCAGCTGCCGGAACTTCTCAGAAGGGGCAGTATTTCGCCTAGATTTGACAACTGCTCAGAGATATTTTTGAGAACTGGTTCACCTGCATTTATTGCTGTAACCAGGGGTTTGAACCAGGGGTTTAGTTAGGTTTTTTGCTGTAGTGAGGACAATCAGAATGTCTTTATATTGTGCCTCTCTACGCTGTAATACTTTACAATAGGGGCTACAACAAGGATTTTTTAGGGCCTACAACAGAGATTCTAGGAAAACACAGCAAGATAGAACAGCATAGTTTAGTGTAGAAGAAGGAGGTCGCCTGTTTGTCTGCAGTAAGGTGCGCGTAGAATGTCTAGCTGCCTTACTGTATCTGTAAAGCTTGTAAGTTCTCTGTAGTATGATCAATGAAACTAAGAGTCATTCTTACATTGTAAATCATGTATGACTATTCGTTTCTAATACAATAGAATCTGGAGTTCTACATCTATCTTCTGAGTGTTCTCCTGCTCTTCTTTGTGTTTTGAAATATCTTCTTTGAGAGCTTGCAATTTTAAATGTATGTTTGTGAAAATGCTCAGAACTTACATTTAGGGTTTTTATTGTGGATTTGATCAAATTACTGTGGTATTTACATAGTGCATAACAAAAACACTTAGATCCTTCGGTAGATTAAATGAGGTATAGTTTAGATCTTTCTAACTTTTCCCAACCCATCTGAAATATTTAGCTGAAAACGTAGAAATCTAAAGGAAATTGTCTCAAACTTGAAGAAGCATGCATAACAGAGCTATAAGTAGACAGTTTTCATAAATAGATAAAGAAGAAAGCTGCAAAAATCCAAGAAAACCCTCTGAAACTTGCAGCCCGGTAACACTTGTATGCAAATAGACAGAATACTTGTTGAAATCTATGACCTCTTTGCATATTCTTAGTCCATTAAAACATCAAACAAACCTAAACTACGTAAGGCCCCTTGAACATTACAGCTTCACATTGACCAACTAAACTTGACCAACCGAACCATTGTAGACTTGGGATTAGTTGAATCACCAAATGATTCCTTCTTGTCTTTCAAGTATAGTTTCAGTTCATTATATGTGAATTTTAACTTATTGTTATGATTGCATCAAAACAGTCATCAACAGTTTTCTGGCACTTTTCAGAGGGCTAGAAGGCTGTATATCGCAGTCATCAACAGTTTTTTGGCGCTAGAAGGAGGGCCTAACTTGGTTTAGGGTTAAAATTCTGAGTTTTAAATGTTATATTCTGAGATATGTTAGATCTCATAAAATTTCAAAAGGCCTAAAAGGGTGAAAAGAAGGTCCCATTTTTTTTTAATGGACACATATGGGGACAGTTTTCAAGTTAACAGTCCTTTATTTCAGGGAGCTTTGAATGAACAGTTTTATTCTCAAAGTTTATCTAATTTTTGTTTGTCCAGTTGTTGCAGGATACACCGGACTATTGAACACAATGAGCTTAAATGTTTAACATTCCTCACTAGGATAGATTCATATTTGAAAGGACTAATTATTTTTTCAGATGTGTTCAGGGCTGAAAGCTGGCAGGAAAAAGAAATTTTGCAGCAACAAGCTAATACAACACTAGAAACTAATAGGTGGTTAGAAAATACAATAGAAAAATCAATTCTGGAAGGGAATGATAACAGAGCATCTTTTCTTAGGTCATATTATGGAGGGATTGATAGTAGGTCTCTACTTCCTAATACAGGAAAAGGGGAGTGCAAGTATAAGTCTTTTAAATCTTGTAGAGAGGAAACCATTTGTCAGGATAAGGTTTTTATTGCTGATCCTAATGCTTTTGGTAAAAACAGTAAAACATCTTTCCTTGAGTCATTTTATGGAAAGGAGAAATGTGGGCAAATGAAAAAATTAGAGTGCACTGAAATTGATGAGATCCCTACTATAAAAACTAGTGAAGTCATAGAGGAGAAAGTAAATCCCAATCCCATGACTGATTTCTCTGAATTGAATGACCAAGTTCAGGATTGTTGCAGGTTAATAGAAGCAGACTCCACACTGGACGATAAATGTGAGTCAGTTGATGACCAATTCTTAAAAATTGAAAATACAGAAGATCATGGAGCTGCTGTGCATAATCAGACATCGCCCCAGCACCATGTTGAAAGTAAAACAGGGGAGTATTCCTATCAATCAAAAGATGTCGTCCCACCTTTACTCTCAAGTGATTTAGAAATGATTAATTTCTGTATGTCAGATTATGATGATGAAGATACTAACTTAAGTGCTGATGTGCAGGAAACTAATGAGAACATTGAGAGGTTTGCTAAATTTGAGGATAAACTGAACATCCAGAATGAAGGAACAAAGCTGGATGAAGATGAAGAAATGATACATCTAGAGTCATTCATCTTTCAACTTGAAGAAGGACTAGACATAGAGCTGGGCAGTGAAAATGCAGAGTTAAATGAAGAGCCAGCTATTAATAAACAAGTGTGTTCCACAGAGCTAAAGGCACATCAGGTTGTCTCTTTCCTTTCCTTAGTAAACAATGATAAATGCTATTTTGATTATGGAAATTCAAGAGATAGGACATGCTTATGGATTAATCATAACCCTGATGAGCTGCCTCAGTTACTAGTCATTAAGAGCTATTCTGATAAACACAATGAATCTAGAATATCAGAATTTTTTTTAGAATTCAAAGATAAATCTGCTAAGATGAGGACCATAACTAGTACCCTGTTACTCCTGCACAACCTAAAGAAATATGCAAGTAGGGGTGTTTTTGGGTCTTTTCCCTGGGTTTCTAGTTGCCCTGTAGAGGCTTGTATATAGTCTGGTAGGGTAGTTGTTTTTGTTTTTGTGTTCTTCTTTTGCTGTTTTCTTTTAGGTTAGTTGTTTGTATAGCTTGTCCTCTGTTTGTTTTTGCTTTTTGTTTCTTTCTGTTTGTACAGTTTTTCTTTTGTTGTTTGTACAGCCTGTTTGTTTGGTTTGTTTGTTGTCTCCTCAGCAGGGATCTTTATTTTACTGTAGAGTATTAAGGAGCAAAACTAGCAACCATTCAAAACAGTATAAAATTTAGGATATTCAGGTTAACCATTTGCAATTTACACATAACCTGTCACTGTCATGAATGTAGAGAGTTGTTCATCTTCTGAAGTTTTGTATTCAATAAATGTGATTGAGAATTCGAAGCAGGTTTCTCACGATGACACACCTAAAATCCTTGGGTTTGTTGAACATACCAGTGTAGATATTAGGTGAAAAATTAGAGGTCACCCTTGCTACCATTACAATTCTCAGCTTAATTTCAGCAAGTGTCCACTCCTTGCATCATCATGAAGTTACAAATTGCTATATCTTATGAAATCTTTCAAAATTAGAAAACAAAAAAAAAAAAAATAAATAAATAAAGCGGATTATACTGAAAATCCAGATTAAGCCATCTAAGTAACTCTACCGGGGCTATGGACGCTCGCTGGCAGTGGGGCTCTACTTAGGAGAATTGTAACGATAACCTTGTCGGGGCTATAGACGCTCGCTGGCAGCAAGGCTCTATCCGGTCGGCTATGAGGGAATATCCTCACCTACGTAGGCTAATGTCAGTCACTGGTTTGTTCAACTGATCTTCAAGATGAGGATAATTAATCACATGCACACAACTAAACTGAAAATGGAAATTCATGCATCTTTATTGAATACCTTGAGTCTCGAACTGAATAGTAATTTGCAGGAAAAGATGGTTGGAAGTTATGAGTTCATTTCATCTAGTTTCCTTGAACACTCTGAATTTAATTGTTTTGTTTTGGTTGCTAGTTGTTGTGATGTTCACAACACGCCCCATTATGCTCCTTAGCAAAATGGGGACCCCTGTTGATGTTTTGCTTTTTGCTTCTGCTTGTGTTTTTTTTTTGCTTTCTGGCGGTCTGGTAAAAATGAAGGTCAGGTGCATCATCATCATGATATATGATAAGGTAGGTCATCATCATGAGGTTAGTTTGTCAAAAGTTCATATTTTGTTGCTGTGACCTCATATTTAAAAAGAGCTTGAAATTCCATGCAGGTTTGCCTTTTACTTCACTTGAAAATTCGTCCACATGTGAAAGTTATGCACGGTCAAAGTCTTGGTCAAACCTGATATTCGCAGGAGGATCATCATATTTTTTTATCCTAAGTCATGTTGTCAGGATCATCATGATCTTGGTCTATCACCCGATAAAAATCATGCAGTCGCAATATCCGGACGTCAATCTTAGGTGGTAGTACCCTTTAACCGTCAATGGCCTTATGCGCATTATGCAGCATCATGATTTCTTTTAGGAGGGTCATATTTTATAAACTTGGTTTTGCTGTATGAAGAGCATCATCATCATCATATTTGAACCCCCCCTGATAATATCCTGAGGCTCAAATATCATGATGACATCGACTTTAAGTCAAGGTAAGTTCCCCCGTCGAGCGGCCTTTGTATAGCGAGCATCATCATGATATTTCAACATTACCTGATCTTATAATATCATGCTGATCACCCTTAGAAAATCCACCTTCGGCATATTTGCGTGTGCGTGCTATAAACCTATCGCAAGGTCATCATCATGATATTTGCTGAAGTTCGAAATATGATGATGACGACTTCATATCATCCTGATCTTTCACGAGTCATTTGCTGAAATTCACTAAGTGCTGGAAACATCATCATGATAATTCGATAAAGAGGATCATCATGTTCATATCCTCCTGATCTCCGGTTAGCGAATATCATGATGATCACCCTATCTATTCAGAAGAGGGCGATATTTCATTCCTTAAACAGCATGATCATTTATTTTACAATATCACCCTAGCGCAAATATCATGATGACCTCAACTTGTCCTTATGCTCCGAAAACGAAATATGATGATGACGTCATCTGGATAATTCGATAAGGAGGGTCATCATCATCATATTTTTTATCCTGGGTAAGTGCAAGAAGATGGGGGGCCAAAAAGGGGTCTTAAGTGGCCACTTTTTTTCTGAAATCAGGAAATACTGGCCTTGGATGAGAAATTGAGCATAGTTACACTCAAAATTTAGAGATGCAACCAAAACAATGTTCGTAGTGCTCCGAGTCTACTTTCTAAACTACTATTTTGTTTTGAAAATGGCATAGATTAAGGGGTTCAAAAGAGGGAGCCACAGAAATTGGTGTTGTTTCTGTCAAAAAAACATAACATAGCATGTTTTGTGGCTCCCTCAAAAGGTCAACTTTTTTTTGGTATTTTTAAAATCGCTTCGGTGAGAAATTAGCTAATAGCATGTAGTTTATGCCCGATTTTTCTGATAATTTTTTGATGAATATTTGATTTTTTACTAATTTTTAAAGTGGACACATCCTAAAAAACAGAATTTTGGCCGTGCTACCCCTATAAATTTTGAAAACTAATTGAAAATCATTTTTTTATTTTTTTAATATTTGTAGAATGGAGTCTAGTTTCTAAATATGTAATTTTTTTGAAATTTGAATGAATAGTTATTTTACAATGAAAAAAAGACCAAACAGTGGTTTTTGCATAAAAACGGACACACAAACAAAAGAAATTAAAGATGAAAGGCTTAACATTGTTAAAATGTGAAAAAAATCACATCGTCAAATAGCTAAGAGAAAGCCTAACATTACCCATGTGTTCGATTTGTTCAACCTTGAAACACGTGCAAATCTGAGGGTTAGCACGAACGAAATTATGTGAAATTTTGAAGAATACAGAAAAACACGTCTGTGACTGTTCATAAGGCACTCCAAGCCTTTGGGTTGGAAATCCAAAGCAAATCCCAAGCCCAAGGCTTGGGATTCCCAAAGCAAGAAATAACGCGAGCGCGTTATAACGCGCTCGCGTTATTTATTGCCTTACATTTTTCCGCAAGCCTGTCTTTTCCCATGTTCAACATAACGCGAGCGCGTTATAACGCGCTCGCGTTATGTCCCACTCAAATTTTTTTACACTCAAGGCTATTCATCATAGGGTTAAGGCATAAAGGATAGAGTTGAAAGGTTTACGGATAAGGGATTAGCGTTTAAGGTATAGTATCGAGCCCGTTGAGGGTCTAGGAATAAGGATAGCGTTTAAGGTTTAGGGATGAGGGATGACAGATTACGGTTGAGGGTCGAGGGATCAAAGTTAAGGGTTGAGGGATTAGGGTTTGACATTAAGGGTTGAGGGTTGAGGTTCAAGGGTCAAGGGTTTAGGGATAGGGTTTAGGGTCGAGGGATTAGGGTTAAAGTAGAGTGTGGAGGGTGTAAGGATTAGGGATAGGGTTGGAGGGTTTAGGGATAAGGGATTAGGG
This sequence comes from Cunninghamia lanceolata, assembly GCA_027924645.1. Classification (NCBI taxonomy): domain Eukaryota; kingdom Viridiplantae; phylum Streptophyta; class Pinopsida; order Cupressales; family Cupressaceae; genus Cunninghamia; species Cunninghamia lanceolata. Next base: position 570,098 of record BSBN01000248.1, on the reverse strand, counting down.
TTTAAGGTATAGTATCAAGTCTGTTGAGAGTTTAGGAATAGGGATAGCATTTAGGGATTAGGGATGAGGGATTATAGTTGAGGGATGATGGGTTAGGGTTGAGGGTTGAGGGATTAGGGTTTAGGGATAAGGTTTAGGGTCGAGGGTTTAGGATTAGGGTTTAGGGTTGACGGATTAGCATTTAATGTCGAGGTTAGGGTTAGAGTGTTGAGGGTAGAGGGATTAGGGATAGGGTTTAGGGTTTAAGGTTTAAGGATTGAGGGTTGAGGCTTTAGGGATGAGGGTTTAAGGCTTAAGATATAGTGTCAAGTGTTGAGGGTGTAGGGATAGGGTTTAAGTTTTAAGGGTTAAGGGTTGAGGGATATGGATTAGGGTTTAAGGTATAGTGTTGAGGGTCGAGGGATCAGAGTTAAGGGTTGAGGGATTAGGGTTTGACGTTGAGGGTTGAGGGTTGAGGTTCGAGGGTCAAGGGTTTAGGGATAGGGTTGAGGGTCGAGGAATTAGGGTTAAAGTAGAGTGTGGATGGTATAAGGATTAGGGATAGGGTTGGAGGGTTTATGGATAAGGGATTAGGGTTTAAGGTATAGTATTGATTCTGTTGAGGGTGTAGGAATAGGGATAGCATTTAGGGTTTAGGGATGAAGGATTAGAGTTGGGGGATGACAGATTAGGGTTGAGGGTTGAGGGATTAGGGTTTAGGGATAAGGTTTAGGGTTGAGGGATGAGGGATTAGGGTTTAAGGTATAGTGTTGAGGGTTTAGGGATAGGGTTTAGGGTTGAGGGATTAGGATTTGACGTTGAGGGTTGAGGGTTGAGGTTCGAGGGTCAAGGGTTTAGGGATAGGGTTGAGGGTCAAGGAATTAGGGTTAAAGTAGAGTGTGGAGGGATGACGGATGATAGATTAGGGTTGAGGGTTGAGGGATTAGGGTTTGACGTCGAGGGCTGAGGGTTTAGGGTTAGGGTTGAGAGATGAGGGATCAGAGTTAAGGGTTGAGGGATTAGGGTTTAACGTCGAGGGCTGAGGTTCGAGGGTCAAGGGTTTAGGGATAGGGTTGAGGTTGAAGGGATTAGGGTTTAGGGACAAGGTTTAGGGTTAGGGTTGAGGGATTAGGGTTTAAGGTATAGTGTTGAGGGTTTAGGGATAGGGTTTAGGGTTGAGGGATTAGAGTGAAGGGTTGAGGGATTAGAATTTGGCGTTGAGGGTTTAGGGTTTAGGATCAGGGTTGAAGGTCGAGGGATTAGAGTTAAGGGTTGAGGGATTAGGGTTTGATGTTGAGGATTGAGGGTTGAGGTTTGAGGGTCAACGGTTTAGGGATAGGGTTGAGGGTCGAGGAATTAGGGTTAAAGTAGAGTGTGGAGGGATGACGGATGATAGATTAGGGTTGAGGGTTGAGGGATTAGGGTTTGATGTTGAGGGTTGAGGGTTTAGGGTTAGGGTTGAGAGATGAGGGATCAGAGTTAAGGGTTGAGGGATTAGGGTTTGACGTCGAGGGCTGAGGTTCGAGGGTCAAGGGTTTAGGGATAGGGTTGAGGTTGAAGGGATTAGGGTTTAGGGACAAGGTTTAGGGTTAGGGTTGAGGGATTAGGGTTTAAGGTATAGTGTTGAGGGTTTAGGGATAGGGTTTAGGGTTGAGGGATTAGAGTGAAGGGTTGAGGGATTAGAATTTGGCGTTGAGGGTTTAGGGTTTAAGGTATAGTGTTGAGGGTTTAGGGATAGGGTTTAGGGTTGAGGGATTAGGGTTTGACGTTGAGGGTTGAGGGTTGAGGTTCGAGGGTCAAGGGTTTAGGGATAGGGTTGAGGGTCGAGGAATTAGGGTTAAAGTAGAGTGTGGAGGGATGACGGATGATAGATTAGGGTTGAGGGTTGAGGGATTAGGGTTTGATGTTGAGGGTTGAGGGTTTAGGGTTAGGGTTGAGAGATGAGGGATCAGAGTTAAGGGTTGAGGGATTAGGGTTTGACGTCAAGGGCTGAGGTTCGAGGGTCAAGGGTTTAGGGATAGGGTTGAGGTTGAAGGGATTAGGGTTTAGGGACAAGGTTTAGGGTTAGGGTTGAGGGATTAGGGTTTAAGGTATAGTGTTGAGGGTTTAGGGATAGGGTTTAGGGTTGAGGGATTAGAGTGAAGGGTTGAGGGATTAGAATTTGGCGTTGAGGGTTTAGGGTTTAAGGTATAGTGTTGAGGGTTTAGGGATAGGGTTTAGGGTTGAGGGATTAGGGTTTGACGTTGAGGGTTGAGGGTTGAGGTTCGAGGGTCAAGGGTTTAGGGATAGGGTTGAGGGTCGAGGAATTAGGGTTAAAGTAGAGTGTGGAGGGATGACGGATGATAGATTAGGGTTGAGGGTTGAGGGATTAGGGTTTGATGTTGAGGGTTGAGGGTTTAGGGTTAGGGTTGAGAGATGAGGGATCAGAGTTAAGGGTTGAGGGATTAGGGTTTGACGTCAAGGGCTGAGGTTCGAGGGTCAAGGGTTTAGGGATAGGGTTGAGGTTGAAGGGATTAGGGTTTAGGGACAAGGTTTAGGGTTAGGGTTGAGGGATTAGGGTTTAAGGTATAGTGTTGAGGGTTTAGGGATAGGGTTTAGGGTTGAGGGATTAGAGTGAAGGGTTGAGGGATTAGAATTTGGCGTTGAGGGTTTAGGGTTTAAGGTATAGTGTTGAGGGTTTAGGGATAGGGTTTAGGGTTGAGGGATTAGGGTTTGACGTTGAGGGTTGAGGGTTGAGGTTCGAGGGTCAAGGGTTTAGGGATAGGGTTGAGGGTCGAGGAATTAGGGTTAAAGTAGAGTGTGGAGGGATGACGGATGATAGATTAGGGTTGAGGGTTGAGGGATTAGGGTTTGACGTCGAGGGTTGAGGGTTTAGGGTTAGGGTTGAGAGATGAGGGATCAGAGTTAAGGGTTGAGGGATTAGGGTTTGACATCGAGGGCTGAGGTTCGAGGGTCAAGGGTTTAGGGATAGGGTTGAGGTTGAAGGGATTAGGGTATAGGGACAAGGTTTAGGGTTAGGGTTGAGGGATTAGGGTTTAAGGTATAGTGTTGAGGGTTTAGGGATAGGGTTTAGGGTTGAGGGATTAGAGTGAAGGGTTGAGGGATTAGAATTTGGCGTTGAGGGTTTAGGGTTTAAGGTATAGTGTTGAGGGTTTAGGGATAGGGTTTAGGGTTGAGGGATTAGGGTTTGACGTTGAGGGTTGAGGGTTGAGGTTCGAGGGTCAAGGGTTTAGGGATAGGGTTGAGGGTCGAGGAATTAGGGTTAAAGTAGAGTGTGGAGGGATGACGGATGATAGATTAGGGTTGAGGGTTGAGGGATTAGGGTTTGACGTCGAGGGTTGAGGGTTTAGGGTTAGGGTTGAGAGATGAGGGATCAGAGTTAAGGGTTGAGGGATTAGGGTTTGACGTCGAGGGCTGAGGTTCGAGGGTCAAGGGTTTAGGGATAGGGTTGAGGTTGAAGGGATTAGGGTATAGGGACAAGGTTTAGGGTTAGGGTTGAGGGATTAGGGTTTAAGGTATAGTGTTGAGGGTTTAGGGATAGAGTTTAGGGTTGAGGGATTAGAGTGAAGGGTTGAGGGATTAGAATTTGGCGTTGAGGGTTTAGGGTTTAAGGTATAGTGTTGAGGGTTTAGGGATAGGGTTTAGGGTTGAGGGATTAGGGTTTGACGTTGAGGGTTGAGGGTTGAGGTTCGAGGGTCAAGGGTTTAGGGATAGGGTTGAGGGTCGAGGAATTAGGGTTAAAGTAGAGTGTGGAGGGATGACGGATGATAGATTAGGGTTGAGGGTTGAGGGATTAGGGTTTGACGTCGAGGGTTGAGGGTTTAGGGTTAGGGTTGAGAGATGAGGGATCAGAGTTAAGGGTTGAGGGATTAGGGTTTGACGTCGAGGGCTGAGGTTCGAGGGTCAAGGGTTTAGGGATAGGGTTGAGGTTGAAGGGATTAGGGTATAGGGACAAGGTTTAGGGTTAGGGTTGAGGGATTAGGGTTTAAGGTATAGTGTTGAGGGTTTAGGGATAGGGTTTAGGGTTGAGGGATTAGAGTGAAGGGTTGAGGGATTAGAATTTGGCGTTGAGGGTTTAGGGTTTAAGGTATAGTGTTGAGGGTTTAGGGATAGGGTTTAGGGTTGAGGGATTAGGGTTTGACGTTGAGGGTTGAGGGTTGAGGTTCGAGGGTCAAGGGTTTAGGGATAGGGTTGAGGGTCGAGGAATTAGGGTTAAAGTAGAGTGTGGAGGGATGACGGATGATAGATTAGGGTTGAGGGTTGAGGGATTAGGGTTTGATGTTGAGGGTTGAGGGTTTAGGGTTAGGGTTGAGAGATGAGGGATCAGAGTTAAGGGTTGAGGGATTAGGGTTTGACGTCAAGGGCTGAGGTTCGAGGGTCAAGGGTTTAGGGATAGGGTTGAGGTTGAAGGGATTAGGGTTTAGGGACAAGGTTTAGGGTTAGGGTTGAGGGATTAGGGTTTAAGGTATAGTGTTGAGGGTTTAGGGATAGGGTTTAGGGTTGAGGGATTAGAGTGAAGGGTTGAGGGATTAGAATTTGGCGTTGAGGGTTTAGGGTTTAAGGTATAGTGTTGAGGGTTTAGGGATAGGGTTTAGGGTTGAGGGATTAGGGTTTGACGTTGAGGGTTGAGGGTTGAGGTTCGAGGGTCAAGGGTTTAGGGATAGGGTTGAGGGTCGAGGAATTAGGGTTAAAGTAGAGTGTGGAGGGATGACGGATGATAGATTAGGGTTGAGGGTTGAGGGATTAGGGTTTGATGTTGAGGGTTGAGGGTTTAGGGTTAGGGTTGAGAGATGAGGGATCAGAGTTAAGGGTTGAGGGATTAGGGTTTGACGTCAAGGGCTGAGGTTCGAGGGTCAAGGGTTTAGGGATAGGGTTGAGGTTGAAGGGATTAGGGTTTAGGGACAAGGTTTAGGGTTAGGGTTGAGGGATTAGGGTTTAAGGTATAGTGTTGAGGGTTTAGGGATAGGGTTTAGGGTTGAGGGATTAGAGTGAAGGGTTGAGGGATTAGAATTTGGCGTTGAGGGTTTAGGGTTTAAGGTATAGTGTTGAGGGTTTAGGGATAGGGTTTAGGGTTGAGGGATTAGGGTTTGACGTTGAGGGTTGAGGGTTGAGGTTCGAGGGTCAAGGGTTTAGGGATAGGGTTGAGGGTCGAGGAATTAGGGTTAAAGTAGAGTGTGGAGGGATGACGGATGATAGATTAGGGTTGAGGGTTGAGGGATTAGGGTTTGACGTCGAGGGTTGAGGGTTTAGGGTTAGGGTTGAGAGATGAGGGATCAGAGTTAAGGGTTGAGGGATTAGGGTTTGACGTCGAGGGCTGAGGTTCGAGGGTCAAGGGTTTAGGGATAGGGTTGAGGTTGAAGGGATTAGGGTATAGGGACAAGGTTTAGGGTTAGGGTTGAGGGATTAGGGTTTAAGGTATAGTGTTGAGGGTTTAGGGATAGGGTTTAGGGTTGAGGGATTAGAGTGAAGGGTTGAGGGATTAGAATTTGGCGTTGAGGGTTTAGGGTTTAAGGTATAGTGTTGAGGGTTTAGGGATAGGGTTTAGGGTTGAGGGATTAGGGTTTGACGTTGAGGGTTGAGGGTTGAGGTTCGAGGGTCAAGGGTTTAGGGATAGGGTTGAGGGTCGAGGAATTAGGGTTAAAGTAGAGTGTGGAGGGATGACGGATGATAGATTAGGGTTGAGGGTTGAGGGATTAGGGTTTGACGTCGAGGGTTGAGGGTTTAGGGTTAGGGTTGAGAGATGAGGGATCAGAGTTAAGGGTTGAGGGATTAGGGTTTGACGTCGAGGGCTGAGGTTCGAGGGTCAAGGGTTTAGGGATAGGGTTGAGGTTGAAGGGATTAGGGTATAGGGACAAGGTTTAGGGTTAGGGTTGAGGGATTAGGGTTTAAGGTATAGTGTTGAGGGTTTAGGGATAGGGTTTAGGGTTGAGGGATTAGAGTGAAGGGTTGAGGGATTAGAATTTGGCGTTGAGGGTTTAGGGTTTAAGGTATAGTGTTGAGGGTTTAGGGATAGGGTTTAGGGTTGAGGGATTAGGGTTTGACGTTGAGGGTTGAGGGTTGAGGTTCGAGGGTCAAGGGTTTAGGGATAGGGTTGAGGGTCGAGGAATTAGGGTTAAAGTAGAGTGTGGAGGGATGACGGATGATAGATTAGGGTTGAGGGTTGAGGGATTAGGGTTTGACGTCGAGGGTTGAGGGTTTAGGGTTAGGGTTGAGAGATGAGGGATCAGAGTTAAGGGTTGAGGGATTAGGGTTTGACGTCGAGGGCTGAGGTTCGAGGGTCAAGGGTTTAGGGATAGGGTTGAGGTTGAAGGGATTAGGGTATAGGGACAAGGTTTAGGGTTAGGGTTGAGGGATTAGGGTTTAAGGTATAGTGTTGAGGGTTTAGGGATAGGGTTTAGGGTTGAGGGATTAGAGTGAAGGGTTGAGGGATTAGAATTTGGCGTTGAGGGTTTAGGGTTTAAGGTATAGTGTTGAGGGTTTAGGGATAGGGTTTAGGGTTGAGGGATTAGGGTTTGACGTTGAGGGTTGAGGGTTGAGGTTCGAGGGTCAAGGGTTTAGGGATAGGGTTGAGGGTCGAGGAATTAGGGTTAAAGTAGAGTGTGGAGGGATGACGGATGATAGATTAGGGTTGATGGTTGAGGGATTAGGGTTTGATGTTGAGGGTTGAGGGTTTAGGGTTAGGGTTGAGAGATGAGGGATCAGAGTTAAGGGTTGAGGGATTAGGGTTTGACGTCGAGGGCTGAGGTTCGAGGGTCAAGGGTTTAGGGATAGGGTTGAGGTTGAAGGGATTAGGGTTTAGGGACAAGGTTTAGGGTTAGGGTTGAGGGATTAGGGTTTAAGGTATAGTGTTGAGGGTTTAGGGATAGGGTTTAGGGTTGAGGGATTAGAGTGAAGGGTTGAGGGATTAGAATTTGGCGTTGAGGGTTTAGGGTTTAGGATCAGGGTTGAAGGTCGAGGGATTAGAGTTAAGGGTTGAGGGATTAGGGTTTGATGTTAAGGGTTAAGGTTCGAGGGTTTGATGTTGAGGGTTGAGGGTTGAGGTACATTTCGGTGTGACATTTAAATTGTCTTGCCGATATACACTGTAAAGGTTATTTTGTGGACTTTCAAGGATTTTTTCACCTGTGTTAATGTTCAACTTGTTTCGCTCTGCATCAAGGGATTACGGTTTGACGTTGAGGGCCGAGGTTCGAGGGTCAAGGGTTTAGGGATAGGGTTGAGGTTGAAGGGATTAGGGTTTAGGGACAAGGTTGAGGTTGAGGGATTAGGATTTGACATTGAGGGTTGAGGGTTTAGGGATAGGGTTGAGGGATTAGGATTTGACATTGAGGGTTGAGGGTCAAGGGATCAGAGTTGAGGGTTTAGGGTTTAGAGATCTATAGGAGGACAAAACGCGAGCGCGTTATAGCGCGAGCGCGTTATAACGCGAGCGCGTTATAACGCGAGCGCGTTATAACGCGCTCGCGTTTTGTAATTCTACTAAAACGGTAAAAAAGTGGTTACCCCCGTGATCCAGGCCCACATGCTCTGTTTTCTTACTGATTCTGCGCGTGCTCCGACAAAAAAGAAGTGCTTTCATGCTATTGGGAAGTTCACATGCACATTTGACACATTGTACCACCTTTGCATGATCTTTCCACCACCTTTTCTGCTTTGCCAACTTGAGAAGGAGGAAATAACATAGTTTTCAAACCAAATTTGATATATATCTATACAAGTTTCAATTTTTGTAGTATTGCAATGTTAATTTTGATTCAATTTTAAGAATTTAACATTGAAAAGGAAGCAAGTGGTGAAAAACTCAAATTGTTGAGGAGTTTGATGCAAGAAGATAAAAACACTACATAATTGGGTACTCTCTCCATTCAAATCTTCGTTTTTTAGGTATGTCAAGTCTTTACATGCATGTTCTTTACATTTTCCTTATTTCGGATTGAATTACTTTATCATGCATTATCATACATGTTTAAAATAGACACATTTCCAATCAAGAAAGCAACCTACAATCTCACATGATGCCATGTATATTTTCTACACTTGGGCTCTTTAATAATTATGTGTAATAAACAAACCTTAGTTCATACCATGATGTCAAACTATACAAGAATAAATCCTTACAACATAAAAAAAATACAATCCCACTATTATCATGTATTCATTTCTTAAGAACTAATATTGGTCTCTTTATCATGCTACAGACAAATTCTCCATCATGCCGAGGAAACGATCAAGAATTAAACCAACACAGGAAGAGATAGAAGCTAAGAATGCAAAGAAAGCAATGGCTATGAGGGAACTTCGTGAGAAGAGGAAATTGGACACGATAAATGAAGACATACCAATTGAAGAGGAACCACAACCATCACAAAGAGATATGGTATTGGCGGCACAAAGAGAACGAATGCAAAAACTTCGTGGTACGAGAGATTTAAATACCATAGTTGGAGACACATCCTTTATCGCAAGACAACATGTAGGGACACCATCTACCACATCTCAAGTTGAGAGTACATCATCACTCACATGTGATGAAGGAGGTACGCCATCGTTCCCACCTCAACCTCAAGGTATGTCATCTATTCCATCTTCGATCGAAGGTATGCCATCTAACCCATCTCATTTAAATATTGATGAAATTCCTAATGTTGAGATGAATTTACCTAACTTGACACCACCTAGAATTTTGCATAGAAAGCCAAAGTATTTGATTGATATTGATGAGAATATTTTGCAGCCAATGGAAGGTAAGATTCCAAAACGCACTTGTAGAAGATATGCTAATAAGATTTGGAGATTGTTCTTTGAAAAGTTAAATGAGACTGCAAGATGTCAACTATTCGTTGAAATGATGCGAAGTATAAAGTATAGGTCTATCATGAAGATTCTTGGGTTGAGAACATCAGAGGCTTCAAGTGAAAAATCTATTGTCAAGAATCTAATGAGTGCGTATGAGAGTGTGGGTAACACCTCACGCACAAAAGATAGTAATGCAACACGGCGTGTGATTACATCGACTATAGTAAGTAGTCAAACGAGGAAAGCTCGTCTTATTAGAAAGACAAGTCAAAAATTGAGAATTAATAGGAAAACTTTATCAAGAGCCGTTGGAAGACGCCAAAGAATTGAGGACACTAATGCCAATGAATTATGGGCGTTCTCGGGGAGACTACCACGAAAAGATAAACCAATTGTTGAAGCATTGAGGTCACTAATTGAAGACTTTTGGAAGAATTACACAAGGGTATCTCCGAATCAAAGGGATGTGGTAAGAAGGAGAATTGGTAGTCAGAACCGCGAGCCACATCCAAAGCATTTTTTGGATGAGACTCAAACACAGTTTTATGGTAAATTTCTAGAGAAGTATCCTCAAATTAAAATTTGTCAAAGATATTTTGAAATGCTAAAACCTTTCTATGTTAAGATAAATCACACACGCACTACTTGTTGTTGTAGATTACATATTGAATTTTCTAACCATTTTGATGCTTATAGGTCTATATGTTTAGATATGCATACTAACAATGATTTGCAGGGTTGTGCCATATGTGCCCCACCAACATCTTCAAGAGATTTCATATCAAGAATTTTATGTGAAAGAGAGGAAGGTCAAATATTCTACAAGAAATTATGCTTGGATGGCACATGTCATCGTTGCGGTGGCTTGCAACATTTGCCAATATGTGAACATATGGAAATAACACATGCGGTTGGAAATGAACTAGTAGAATTTGGCAAGTATAAAACAGTGGCATACAATACAAAAGATGGTAAAGAAGCAAAGAGGTGTGAATTAGTTATTGAAAAGATTCCAGTGTATCAGTTTATGCCTATATTTCGTGACAGCATAGTGTATGAGTATGCAAGACATGCCCATAGAGCTCGATGGTTGGACTTGCAATTCAAGTTATGCAAGGACACATTTCCAGTTGGTAGCATTGTTTCAGTCGTCGACTTTGCAGAGAACTACAGTCTACAGCCACAGCGTGAGGTGCAATCACAATATTACAACTCCACACAGGTTTCTATATTTGTGCACATCGCATTCATTCATGCGAATGATAGTACAGAGGATGACAGAAAGATCATAAGGGAGTATCATTTCTATATTAGTGATGATCGCACGCATTCTACGGAGTTCGTGCAAGGTTGCTTTCAGGTGTTCTATAATGATTTGGCTAGAAGGGGCATATCGTTCAGTCAGCATATCATATGGTCGGATAATTGTGCATCACAATTCAAGAACTCGCGGAATTTCTATTGGCTGAGTAGGAGGCATAATTTTACAGGTATTCAACATATGTGGAACTTTTGTGAGGCCGGGCATGGAAAGGGGGAGCATGATGTTGCAGGAGCATGTATCAAAAGAGCCATAGCACGAGAAGAGTTAAAGTATAAAGACAATGCAAAGTTGACAGATGCAAAATCGATTGTCGAGTGGTGTAATGCTTCCATGGGTCCAGGTAATGAAGGTAAGTCTTTAGTTCGTAGATTTTTTTGGTTGATAGATGATACTAACATTGCACCATATGAGGATTGTTGTACACTGACAGGATCAAATGAGATGCACTCTTTCAGAAGTTCAATTGCAGGTTCATGGAGTATCCATACACGAAAGATGTCATGCTTTTGTTCTTCCTGTACAATTCAAGTCTGGGATGAGTGCGAGTCAAAGGAGTGGGTTGACGAATGGCAGTTAAGTTATCTTAGCCCACTTGACACGTATCGACCCCCGACGGCACTGGAACTAACACAGATGGAATCGTCAGTTGACTTTGACCACATATCAGATTTAGTTCAACCAGGTAATATAGGGCACATATATGCATCTAATTTCATCTAGTTCAACCAGGTAATGTCATCTTACTTTGTAGTGTTTTTGTAATGTTGACTAATTTCATCTAATTTGCTACACATATCAATGTAGGACACGTATATGCAGTTATTGCAGATGAAGATAATGAAGAGGGAACAGATTATTACTTATGCCGTTGTGTTGAGGCCAAAAAGAAATTGGAGGCCCCTGTTACAGATGGAGAAAACATCGAATACCCTACAGGATCAGTGGTTATTACTGGAACATGGCTTAGAAGGTACCCACATAAGAGTGTTAATATTTGGCTATTTCAGGACTTTGACATGCATCGAAAGATTCTTCATTACTCGAACCTTGTCGTGGCATCCAATGTTCATTTGATAAAGTATCGGGGTAGACCTTTGAACAAAATATTGTGGAAGGTGCGTGAGTCTGACCATGAAGCAATACTTGACACAATAAAGAGTAGAGCAGATCCAGATGGTTCATTGGATTAATTTGTAAGTATTCACGTTGATTTTGGAAAGTTATGTTACATTGAGTTGTAAGTATGCACATTAATTTGTAAGGTTTGTCTTTTTTTATTTCCTCCTGCATTTTTACACATATGTACACATTTTTCCATCATCATGTTATGCATTTTTGGTGTCCTGCTCCTGATGCGACCAAACTCATAACTCACCCTACTAGACACCATTTGATGATCTCTCCAACACTCTGGATCCAGGGCGCCCAATCATGATGATGACCTATATACCATTCTCCCAAGGCGCTCATAATGAATGAATGATAAGGAGCGCCTTGACCTCTATAATCAAGGTGATTTTAAGTCACTTTGAGTCATTTGGGGTCAGTTTGAGTCTTTGAGTCATGTTGCAAAAAAGTGTCAATGTTGTCAAGTTGCACAAAGCAACCTTTGCATTTTTGGTGTCTTGCTCGTGATGCGACCAAACTGACTGTTCCAACGCGTCCGAATGGGTACATTTATGCCAGGCATGGTCCTATTTCTCACCCAAACATGTCGAAACAGTCGGAGCTACATTGTACCGACGATATCCCTGAAGAGTCCAAAGTGCAAAAAGGCAGCAATCTTTGACGAGATGTTACTCAAAAATCATGTCACTTAGAAACATTCCGTCTGAGGCAACGGGATCACGTAGAGTGCCTCTACAATAACCTCTCTCGGTTTTTTATAGCTCTGAGGCATTTGCCCGTGGTGAAAGGTTTTCTGTTGCCCTAAAAATCATCAGAAGGAGGCAGTGTAAAGTTGCAAAGGGGTGTAACTTTCGTCCTGCTCCTGATGCGACCAAATTGACTGTTCCAACGCGTCCGAATGGGTACATTTATGCTAGGCATGGTCCTATTTCTCACCCAAACATGTCGAAACAGTCGGAGCTACATTGTACCGACGATATCCCTGAAGAGTCCAAAGTGCAAAAAGGCAGCAATCTTTGACGAGATGTTACTCAAAAACCGTGTCACTTAGAAACATTCCGTCTGAGGCAACGGGATCACGTAGAGTGCCTCTACAATAACCTCTCTCGGTTTTTTATAGCTCTGAGGCATTTGCCCGTGGTGAAAGGTTTTCTGTTGCCCTAAAAATCATCAGAAGGAGGCAGTGTAAAGTTGCAAAGGGGTGTAACTTTCGTCCTGCTCCTGATGCGACCAAACTGACTGTTCCAACGCGTCCGAATGGGTACATTTATGCTAGGCATGGTCCTATTTCTCACCCAAACATGTCGAAACAGTCGGAGCTACATTGTACCGACGATATCCCTGAAGAGTCTAAAGTGCAAAAAGGCAGCAATCTTTGACGAGATATTACTCGAAAATCGTGTCACTTAGAAACATTCCGTCTGAGGCAACGGGATCACGTAGAGTGCCTCTACAATAACCTCTCTCGGTTTTTTATAGCTCTGAGGCATTTGCCCGTGGTGAAAGGTTTTCTGTTGCCCTAAAAATCGTCAGAAGGAGGCAGTGTAAAGTTGCAAAGGGGTGTAACTTTCGTCCTGCTCCTGATGCGACCAAACTGACTGTTCCAACGCGTCCGAATGGGTACATTTATGCTAGGCATGGTCCTATTTCTCACCCAAACATGTCGAAACAGTCGGAGCTACATTGTACCGACGATATCCCTGAAGAGTCCAAAGTGCAAAAAGGCAGCAATCTTTGACGAGATGTTACTCGAAAACTGTGTCACTTAGAAACATTTCGTCTGAGGCAACGGGATCACGTAGAGTGCCTCTACAATAACCTCTCTCGGTTTTTTATAGCTCTGAGGCATTTGCCCGTGGTGAAAGGTTTTCTGCTGCCCCAAAAATCGTCAGAAGGAGGCAGTGTAAAGTTGCAAAGGGGTGTAACTTTCGTCCTGCTCCTGATGCGACCAAACTGACTATTCCAACGCGTCCGAATGGGTACATTTATGCTAGGCATGGTCCTATTTCTCACCCAAACATGTCGAAACAGTCGGAGCTACATTGTACCGACGATATCCCTGAAGAGTCCAAAGTGCAAAAAGGCAGCAATCTTTGACGAGATGTTACTCGAAAATCGTGTCACTTAGAAACATTCCGTCTGAGGCAACGGGATCACGTAGAGTGCCTCTACAATAACCTCTCTCGGTTTTTTATAGCTCTGAGGCATTTGCCCGTGGTGAAAGGTTTTCTGTTGCCCTAAAAATCGTCAGAAGGAGGCAGTGTAAAGTTGCAAAGGGGTGTAACTTTCATCCTGCTCCTGATGCGACCAAACTGACTGTTCCAACGCATCCGAATGGGTACATTTATGCTAGGCATGGTCCTATTTCTCACCCAAACATGTCGAAACAGTCGGAGCTACATTGTACCGACGATATCCCTGAAGAGTCCAAAGTGCAAAAAGGCAGCAATCTTTGACGAGATGTTACTCGAAAACCGTGTCACTTAGAAACATTCCGTCTGAGGCAACGGGATCACGTAGAGTGCCTCTACAATAACCTCTCTCGGTTTTTTATAGCTCTGAGGCATTTGCCCGTGGTGAAAGGTTTTCTGCTGCCCCAAAAATCGTCAGAAGGAGGCAGTGTAAAGTTGCAAAGGGGTGTAACTTTCGTCCTGCTCCTGATGCGACCAAACTGACTGTTCCAACGCGTCCGAATGGGTACATTTATGCTAGGCATGGTCCTATTTCTCACCCAAACATGTCGAAACAGTCGGAGCTACATTGTACCGACGATATCCCTGAAGAGTCCAAAGTGCAAAAAGGCAGCAATCTTTGACGAGATGTTACTCGAAAATCGTGTCACTTAGAAACATTCCGTCTGAGGCAACGGGATCACGTAGAGTGCCTCTACAATAACCTCTCTCGGTTTTTTATAGCTCTGAGGCATTTGCCCATGGTGAAAGGTTTTCTGTTGCCCTAAAAATCGTCAGAAGGAGGCAGTGTAAAGTTGCAAAGGGGTGTAACTTTCGTCCTGCTCCTGATGCGACCAAACTGACTGTTCCAACGCGTCCGAATGGGTACATTTATGCTAGGCATGGTCCTATTTCTCACCCAAACATGTCGAAACAGTCGGAGCTACATTGTACCGACGATATCCCTGAAGAGTCCAAAGTGCAAAAAGGCAGCAATCTTTGACGAGATGTTACTCAAAAACCGTGTCACTTAGAAACATTCCGTCTGAGGCAACGGGATCACGTAGAGTGCCTCTACAATAACCTCTCTCGGTTTTTTATAGCTCTGAGGCATTTGCCCGTGGTGAAAGGTTTTCTGCTGCCCCAAAAATCGTCAGAAGGAGGCAGTGTATTAAGTCAGGATGAAAGCCTATTCACTCTAGGCGCCTGTTTTTGACCAAATCACACATGCGCCTTGAACAACTCTGTCTTCAAGGCGCTTTTCTCTAATCTCTGTAACTCTCCAAATCCACTAAGGCGCAAATTTTACCTCTTGGGCTCAAGATATAGGTTCTTCATCCAAGGCGCCAGAATGGTCCAAAGGCGCATTTCACCTCTAACCTCACCTCTGACCTTACTTGGAGGCGCTAAACCTCATCTCATTGCTCTCCTCCATTACAAGCGCTCACTTACCTCAATCTTGGGCGCATACCAACATCCCAACATCCAAATCACCTAGGCGCTCAAAACCTTCAAGACTCAAGGTGCATTTTATGATCAAACAAGGTATCTCCTGAACAAGGCGCTCATAGTCTCATCAGGGCGTTAATCATCATCATGAGCACTCATATTGTTCTAGGCGCACAATTATCTCTGGAATGCTCAAGGCGCACATACCCTTCTCTAGGCTAGTTTACACTTATTCAAGGCGCTCATTCCAAACTTACATGAACTACTCATTACAAGACGCACAAACTAGATGATCCTAGGGCATAAGGGCGCTCATAGGAGTTGTTATGTGTCATTTTGGCCAAGGTTTTCTGGAGCAGTGAAGACATTAGGAAGGGGATGATCGTTTGGATAGTTTTGAATGCTTTATTTCTCCTTGTTTAAACTAGGCGCTCACTGAGGATTGGAGTAGCCTTTGCACCCTCACATCACGTTAATCGGCGTTTCAAAGGCAATCATAGTATAGGAAGATTTGCGCCTTGAAGAAGAGAGTTATCTGGTGAGTGCTTAGGAGTTCTGGCGCCTAGGGGAAAGGTCTAGGTAGAGCGCCTTCAGACTTTCACAGTGAAGTGCCTTAAGGAGTTGGATGATGTTTTTAGCGCCTTAAGGATGATGATGGAGCGCTTTGGAGTCAGGTTAGTCTGGAGCACCTTAAGAAGGTAAAGCACTTCAAATGTAAACACAAGTGTTTTGAGCGCCCTAATGAAAAGTTGTCTTGGCACCATAAGTTGTTCAAACGAAGATATGCGCCTTGGATAGTTGCAAAGACCTAATTTAGCGCCCAAGGTTGGAAGACTCTTTGTGAGCACCCAGTGTTTGAAAGCTCTTTGTGTTTGGTGCATTAAAATGAATTTGGCACCTAAATAGTATTGAAACACTCAACTGAGCGCCTAAAGCCCATGAGAGAAGTGATATGCGCCTTGATAGGAATATCATGGAAGATGAGTTTACTGAATGGCGCCTTGAATGACTTGGTTGATTAAGTGTTTTAGCACCTAGATATGGGATGAATCATTGAGCGCCTTTGGTTGAGATGATGTCAGCACCTTTGAGATTATAACACCTTGGAGTCAAGTTCGAAGGAGCACCTTGAGAAGGTAAAACACTTCAAATGTTTTCAAGGAATTGGAGAAGTCACTTAGTGCCTAGAAGGAATTCCAGAGCAAGAGGGTTGGAGCGCCTTGAGCTTCAAGTCAGATATGCGCCTAGACCTCTACCCTTTAGCAAGTTGAAGCCCTCTGAGCCTTGACAACGTGAGAATGCCTTATAGTGAATATGCGCCTTGGGCAAGGTTGAATACAAAGTTGAGGAGTATATCATAATGAGTAAGTGCACTGTAGGGTTAGATGATAAAGACTAGTGCCTTGAGTGTCTTGGTCAAAATTTTGACGTGAGAAGTCTTGCAAGATCAAACCCTGGAGTGCGCCTTAGAGAGAACCTATTGATCCTTTGCTTTGACAAGATTTGGGCGCCAGAATGATCCTTAATAAATGGAATGTATCTACACCAATTTTGCGCCTTTAGGGAAGTGATGGTGGCCAGAATGATCCTTAATCTCATATTTGTGCGCCTGGGTCTAGAAGCAAGATTTGAGCGCCTTAGGATAGGGTTTTTTGCACCTTGTCTTGGAGAGTGAATTTGCGCCTTGGATGATGTTGAAGCGCCTTGGGATGAAATGCGCCCAAACTTATAGAGGGCCTTCAGTGAGGGAGTTGAAGAGAGTGCTTAGAGGAAGGATAGCCTTAAGATCAAACTAAGTACTTAGAAACCTAAGATTAGCGCCTTATTTGAAGTTATACACCTATTCTGGCGCCAGAGAGTGAGTTTGAGTGTGAAGAAGTGAATGTCTGCGCCTTGAAGGGGATACAAAGGGAAGATGATGTACCTTGATGGGTTGATGATGGAAATTTGCGTTTTGGAGCTAAATGTGCGCCTTGAAGGAGATAGTGCATAGAGGTACAATGAATCTTCCGGAGAACATGGATAGACAACTAAGTCTCCAACTTGAGTCTTCTAAGTGAATTGGATAATGAAGAGAGTCTAGTCATTTTGGGCGCTAGTATCAGGATGAATCATCCAAAATGGGTGCCTAGAACTAGAAGGCGCCAATGCATGAGTTCAAGGATCCTCCATTGGAGCGCCTAGCCCAGATGGCTATAGATTGAAAGTTTTAAAGCTAAGTGATGTCTCTTACGTGAATTCCTAGCCCAGGTGCATGTGTTGGGAAAAACTCTTTGGCTCTGGCGCCTAGAATTGGGAGCTTTGTAAGATGCACCAATTGATGAAACATTTCCATTTTGCGCCTAGAATAGAACTCTCTCACATAGTTGAAATTGACTTGATAGAAGGAGATAAGTCTTAAGGACTAGTTTGGCGCCTCACTTGCCTATCTCACCTTTGAAATGTGCTTTGGTTGATGATCATCATTGATGGAACCTAGTGAAATGTAAAGCTATTTGCATCTCCAGAGGATCAAAATTGGATTAGGAGATCATCCTTGCAGTTGAGATTGACAGAGAAGTGTTAAAGGAATCACTTCAAATGGGCGCCTAAGCTAGTTGAGGCGCATATCAATTCCACTGTAACTCCAGACTGACGCTTAGGATCCAGTCATCTCCTAAGGCGCAGTTCCATTCACCCATGACCTCGCTTGGCGTCTAAAACTTGGAAACTCCTTTGGAAAGCTCCTGTTGCGCCTAGAAGATGAGTTTGGGATATCAACTTGCAAAAGGCTTAGAAACTCTTCAAAGATGTTAGGCACAATCCCATGGCACTGGAGCTCAGTTTTGGCGCCTTCAAGGAATAACACATGAAGGAACTTGGGAGGTCAGGTGCTTGTAAAAGGGAACACCTTGGAACATCTTCCAGGGGTTGAAGTAGTAAGAAAACATCAAGTGAGTCTAGGCGCACTCCCTTGTGTGAACAGTTTAGCTCTGGCGCCTAGCCACAGAGTGAGCCAGAAGAAGTAGTTTGGACATTAGAAGATAGGCGCTCATTCTACAATGAAGCATTCCACCTTCCTAATCAACAAAGACTTGCAAGAATTGACAAAGGAAGCTAAGGCGCACCTTCTACTTGTTTCCACCTCCAGAATGCGCCTAACCTTGAAAGGGGGTTCAAAGATGTTTGTTAGACCTTTTCACTCAAGGCACTCACCTTAGGCGCACTTTCTAAGTCCTTGTCACCTCAAGGAAACACCTAGTTTGGAAGGCGCTTGCCCTGTTCTCCACTCCTTTCAATTGGCGCCTAGAACACAGAATGCATGAAAGGAGCGCCTAGACTCCAGAGGGCTGATTTGGGCGCCTAGCATTTAAAACACTTTCATAATGATGATGTTTTGGCGCCTACTCTTGGAAACAATCCAGAGCATCCATAAACTCTAATTGGCACCTAATGTTGACAAGGCGCAACTTCAGGAGGAGGTCACCTCAACTTGGCGCCCAAGTCAGAAAAACCTGTAAATCCTTCAAATATGCACCTACCTTGTGAGGTGATGAGTTGAACATTCTAAATCTTCAAATGTTGCTCAAATAAGGAAGACATTGTAACATCAAGGCTTCAAGGCCTGTCCTTGTATTTCCATTGAATGAGTTGTACTTCATGCTATTGAAAGCATTTTCCATGTAATAAGACATTGCAAGTTGATTGAATCAAGTAACAAGACAAGTACCCAACTCTAATGTTGTTTCATTCAAATAGTTATCTTGATGTATATCTTTATGTTATTGAAGTAGTTGATGAATTGTTAGCAAGTAAAAGTGTTTAAGTAAGGAAAATTTTTCGTAGAACTAGTTGGGTATCTTACACTTACACCATGCCTATCCATCAAACATCACAATGCAATCAAAATCCTAACAACATGCCCATGATCCAAGATCAAGTGCAATCATGCAAAGATATTATCAATCACAAGCCTATTAAGAATGAACTAGAGTCTTCTAGTACCATACTTTTCCATCAAACACCATCATGTAATCCATGGCCTATCAAGCCTATCAAAGAAAATGCAAACATCCTATGTAATACAATCAGACTTTAAATATTTGAAGTAGCCATCTACAAATATCCATTCAAAAGTGGATTTATAATGCAAGTATGGACGCCATCAATAAAAAAGATTTGTATTAACCAAATATCCATATACGCATACATCAATATCTGTCGATATAAGTATAACATATATACAAAATAGCCATATAGGCTTACAAGAATGCCATATAGGCATACAATGTCAACTATGTACAATACAAAATATATGTCCACAAATGCCATATAGGCATACAACAGAGGAACACAATAAAAAGTCATTCCCCTCTAGCTGGTGAAGAGAATAAATCACGAGCAGCCTTTGATCTTCTAGGGGATGGAGACATGCATGTGGGTGGTCTACTACGAACCCGAGGGCTACTTCTCCTATTTAGTTCTTCCTGCACCTTTACCTGTTACAAAAAAAAGTATAGATATTAATATATAGAAATTACATGTTATAAAAAAATGAAACATTTAACAAAATAATCACTTACCGCTAACATATAATCTGTCTGCTCGCTTGCCTCAGTAGAAGGAAAAGGCCCTGGTGATGTCATGTCCTATAGAAACCATCCAGATAGAAATTAAACTTCAAATCAATAATCTTTTGATTTTTCAAAAATAGACAACTATAACAATGAATGTAAATTGAAATTTACTAATCTGCCTCATACCCCTGTCAATGCCATAGAGCTATGAATTGCAGAGGCCACACCCTGCTCCATTGCCCTATGAACATGGGGAGGTGTATCCGCAGCCTGCATCATCTGGAAATAAAACAACATTATTCAATTACGAAAACTATAATAGTGATGCAAATCATGGCTCCTAACATACACACACGCTCATCTAAACATGGAAGTACACACAATAAAACACACAAATCACATACAAAAATTTAGTAAGTACAATTCATTCATTAAACTATTTATTTTATTACCTCCGTAAAGCTTTGAAGTCCACCACCGCTGGCAGGTGTTGCCATGAAATCTACAGTGTTAACCTATTCAACATCCAAAATCAGAAATTAGAATACCATTCATATAACGATGCTATTCACATGTAATATTTATAATTGTTTATTAGTTACATACCTCGACAGTAGATGATCTAGTGAAAAATGTAGGTGGAGAACCACTGAAAACTGCATCGACGCTATGACCCTGAAATTTCATTAAAATCATCAATTTAAATTAGTTAATCTTGTATTTCAAAAATAAAATTTAATAAATTAAATTCAATAAACTTGCTAATATTTACCTGAGTATCAAGGCCGAAAGTCTCACTCAGGAGGGTATCTGTCATCGCCATCTGCTCAGCTGCAGATGTAGCCTGTGCACCTGCGTCCTGACTGTCCATGGGGTCATAACCACAAGCTGACCCGCAAGCCTGGCAAGTATGCGGTGGGACCCTACTCCTCGCACTATCTCCCAACCCACTCTGTGTTGCAGGATCGGCATGCTCTATGATGCTCTGGGTCAAGGCACTAATCGACCTCAGTGTATCGACCTCAACACTCTCCTTCACAATGGAAGGAATAGAAACATGCTCGTGGGCTGGTCTGCTGATTACTCGTCTCACTACCCGCTGTGGGTCAAGACGTGCCCCTGGTCTATCCTGTGCTGAGCCCCCACCTCTACCCTGGAAGTCCCGCATATCAAAATAGTTTGGCACTTTATTGAGGACAAACTCGGAGTAGAGTTTCCTCAAAAAGTATTGCGGGACCTCATTGTTATTGCATGGAGGATGGTCAAAAACCATCCACCACCTCTGCCCGAAATTGTCCCTTATCGCTTGGTTGTTGCACCAATGGATAGGGAACCTCTTGCATGTAATGGGTGGAGGTTGATTTGTTTGTGGGTTTGTGAAAATTGAACACAAGTCTACTTTTGTAATTTGTAATTTTTTGACATCTTGATATGACAATTTATCTGCATAGTAATCTCTAAACTCTCTCTTTTTATCGGTCCAACTAGTTATTTGCTTGCTAATTGAATTTACATTTGATAACATAGACTCAAGAGATTCGGCAAGCGTGGACCTATGCAAGGTTGAAGTGGAAGGATCTTTCAACCTTGCAATTATATCTTCAATTTGTTTTTTGTTGTTTTCAATTTCCCCCATTATATTATCTTGTGTTCCAGGGGCATGTCGAGGAATGAATGGAGGAGGTTGTTGTTCTGCAGGTATTTCTTCCTCAAGATTTTGTGGATTTTGAGGATTTTGAGGAGGAGGAGGAGGTGCATTAACATTTCCTACAATTAATAAAATATGCATCAAAAATCAACACAAAACCTACCTATTTAGGAAGAAATTCAAACAAAAAAACAAAGATAACTCACCCCTTTGGCGTGCTCGACGTCGCGGCGGCATTTCGGTGATGAATCGACAAATCTTTTGTGTTGAACGGTGTTTTGTAGAACGCGAGCGCATTTTTGAAGGGTTTTAAGCCGCGGGCGGAGGAAAAACTCACAATGGAATGAACTAAAATGAAATGACAGCGTTTTTTTTTTTTATATGAAGCGCTTTATAACGCGCTCGCGTTATAACGCGCTCGCGTTATGGCTCGGCAATGACGAGCCTTAGGCTTGTCATTGCCAAGCCATAACGCGAGCGCGTTATAACGCGCTCGCGTTATGCCTAAATTTTTTTTCAAAAATTTTTGGCCACTTTTTGGCCCCCCATCTTTTTGCACTTACCCTCCTGTCCTATTGTCAAGATCATCATGATCTTGTTTGTTCACCCGATATTTCGTAAAGTCCTCCTGCCGATGAAATACAACCTTTTGTAAATATCCTGATGATCATCATCATCATTTTTTCCTTCAAGCAGGATATTTTTCAAGCACGATCCGTTTCCCAAATATGATGATGACGTCTTATTCCAAGTCCGACAAAAGCAAATATGATGATGATCATCATCATCCTGATCTTTCGAGAGGGTTACCTTGGCCGGGAAAGGGTCATTTTCACTTCATCATCCTGATCATGCTCCTTAGGTGACCCGATATCATAATTATCCCCTGATCTTAACTGAACATGATGATGACGTCATCCTTAGCATTTCAATAAAGCTCGAATATCATGATGACGTCACCATCATCTTCCTTTCCTCGGCAGCATGATTATATCCATATCCTCCTATTCTTCTTCAACATGATGATGTTGTTCTTTTTTCCCAATATGCAGAAGCAAAATATCATGATGATGAAGTATATCGACCAGCATGTTTTTTGACACACCGACAGGGATAGTCATGCCGATGGGCGGGAAATCAAGCAGTGGAGTTTTAAAGTGTTTTTTTGGCGCCTCTGGCATTTTTTCGGTCAGCGATGGTTGACCCGTGAACTTTGAGTAGTCTGAACGCATTTTTTGACGCGTTTTGAGAGGATTTCTGATCCGATTTCCACCATCTTGCGCAGTCACCTGGATTTAAGCGGTTACTTTAATTTCATGCTGTTTTTGTCATAAATGTGAAACTTATTGCTTGTCTTGTCTTGCAGGCTTGCAGTTGAGGAAGCAGCTGGAAAGTCAACACAGTGACCTCATGGAGGCAGAAGATCTAATCTCAGGAGCAAGAAGATAAGGATGAAATGCTAAAAGTTAAAGCCATTCAAGTGAGGAGGAAGGTTGCAGCTGAGAGTATTATCACAAAAGACAAACAGAAGTTATTGCCCAGCTGCCGGAACTTCTCAGAAGGGGCAGTATTTTGCCCAGATTTGACAACTGCTCAGAGATATTTTTGAGAACTGGTTCACCTGCATTTATTGCTGTAACCAGGGGTTTGAACCAGGGGTTTAGTTAGGTTTTTTGCTGTAGTGAGGACAATTAGAATGTCTTTATATTGTGCCTCTCTACACTGTAATACTTTACAACAGGGGCTACAACAGGGATTTTTTAGGGCCTACAACAGAGATTCTAGGAAAACACAGCAAGATAGAATAGCATAGTTTAGTGTAGAAGAAGGAGGTCGCCTGTTTGTCTGCAGTAAGGTGCGCGTGGAATGTCTGGCTGCCTTACTGTATCTGTAAAGCTTGTAAGTTCTCTGTAGTATGATCAATGAAACTAAGAGTCATTCTTACATTGTAAATCATGTATGACTATTCGTTTCTAATACAATAGAATCTGGAGTTCTGCATCTATCTTCTGAGTGTTCTCCTGCTCTTCTTTGTGTTTTGAAATATCTTCTTTGAGAGCTTGCAATTTTAAATGTATGTTTGTGAAAATGCTCAGAACTTACATTTAGGGTTTTTACTATGGATTTGATCAAATTACTGTGGTATTTACATAGTGCATAACAGAAACACTTAGATCCTTCGGTAGATTAAATGAGGTATAGTTTAGATCTTTCTAACTTTTCCCAACCCATCTAAAATATTTAGCTGAAAACGTAGAAATCTAAAGGAAATTGTCTCAAACTTGAAGAAGCATGCATAACAGAGCTATAAGCAGACAGTTTTCATAAATAGATAAAGAAGAAAGCTGCAAAAATCCAAGAAAACCCTCTGAAACTTGCAGCCCGGTAACACTTGTATGCAAATAGACAGAATGCTTGTTGAAATCTATGACCTCTTTGCATATTCTTAGTCCATTAAAACATCAAACAAACCTAAACTACGTAAGGCCCCTTGAACATTACAGCTTCACATTGACCAACTGAACTTGACCAACCGAACCATTGTAGACTTGGGATTAGTTGAATCACCAAATGATTCCTTCTTGTCTTTCAAGTATAGTTTCAGTTCATTATATGTGAATTTTAACTTATTGTTATGATTGCATCAAAATAGTCATCAACAGTTTTCTGGCACTTTTCAGAGGGCTAGAAGGCTGTATATCGCAATCATCAACAGTCAGCTGTGCCAACAATGCATGAGCATCTTCTGTAGGTTTAAACCTGGCTTCGAACTTGGTTTTGAGAGTAGCCCAGTTTGTTATGGTCTGAGCTTGAAGGTGGTAAAACCAGTCTACGGCAGCGCCTTGTAGCATTTCTACAAAGAGTCACATAGCCATGTCTTCGTGCTCGACACCTATCACACCACAGGCTATACAGAAAGCCGCAATGTGCTCATCTGGATGAACTTTTCCGTCACCATAGAATTTGGGGAAATTCTTTCTTGAACTACGAGGTAGTTCATGTAATGGTGGGTTCAAATTTAGAGGACCAAAGGTATTACCCCAAGGACCTTGGGCTGCCATGACGTGCTGATTGAAAGGTGGTATAACAAACCTTGGTGGCGTATGAACAGCTAAAACTCTGTTAGCACTGGCAATAGAAACTTCACCTGGTATTGGAGACCTAGTGTTTGTAGGGGGAAAACTCCTGGTGCGTTGAAGACGAGGTCATGGAGTCAAGAATCCAAAATTATTCTGATGCATCAATTCAAATGCAGGATCAATAATACCCTGAGCCCTCTTACTTCTGGTGTACCGGGAATCTGCCAGACTATATTATGCTAAACACAATTTTGCAAGAAAATAGAAAAGAACTGAAAATGCTTCAACTTGGAGCGTGAGGCTTCAAGTTGCGCGTTCCTTCCCCAGCAGAGTCACCAAAAAACTGTTGGGTGAATATTTTGTCGTTAACTCGCTAACGGCAAAATGGGTATATCAGCCACAGCTATGATGAGACAAAGTCTCTCGTCTCAGCAAGGGGAGGTTCCCTCTAATTACTTAAATTTTGCAAATCAAATAACTTATCAAATTTATGTACACTAAAAACTATGTTGGTGGTGGTTCCATCTCATCTCATTCTCTTTTTTCAGAATAGATGTTTATATTTCAAACTCTTGATATAAAACTTATAAATTATCACAAAATCACAGAACCGCAAAGTTTTCTGTTACCTCACTGATTACTTGTAAATAGAACTATTTGAAGTAGAATGCAACCCAAAGTCTTCACTCCTCTTCAAGATGATAAAAGTAAATCAAATATAACAACTTGCAGCACAAAGTCTCCAAACTATTGTATTCTCACAAACATGAACATATAACCCACAACTGATTTGATAACACAAAGTTTATCAGAATCAAATTAAGAGCGCTCTCCAATCACTTGAAATAAACTCCACACTTCAATTATTATCAAATAAGATTATGATAGCAAGACGTAGGAACAAAATTATCACAACACAAATAATCCCAAGACAAAGATTGGAATTGAACTTGCTTTCTTGTATTGATAAATATTTGAATATTGATTTTCACAAAAAGCACAAAGTCTTGATTTGCTTCTCAATTCGCCAGAGTTTTCTTGCAATAGACAAAAGATAATATTTACAAAAGAGGCCCCCTTAATTTATAGGGAAAGACCTTGAGAAAATCTAGGAAATCTACAACTAATTTGGCTTATTCAACAAGAGAGTCCTATTTGACTTATGACTTCTCTTGTTTCACATGTAATTACATTTTGGAAAATTACATGTGTAGATGTCCAAAATAAAATTCCATTTACATAATATTTAAGAAAAATAAGCTAAGGCACTAGCTTCCTCCATCCTTTTTCCTTAGGAAGTTCTGATACATGGTTTGAACAACTGACATCTCGCATGCATCTAGTTTTGCTGTGTTTTCAGAGATGGTGCGAGCTCGGAGGATTGAATCTTTCACTGCCTTTACTGCCTTTTCATGCTTTTCTAAATTATCCTTCAGGTTCTCCAGAGTCGAATGTTGATCATATAGGTTGTCCATTGAGAGCACAGAGGGAGCTTCCTCTTCAAATTTTTTCTGTACCATTTCTTCAAAAGAACTTATCATTTCCTGTGCCGTGAGGAAGCTATGATCTTCCCTTGTCAAGGTGCAAGGAAGTTCTTCCAGCTGATGTAGGAGTGTGACATCACTATCTTCGCTGGCTTCGCGAGCTTGGCACAGATCTTCAAGTAGACTCTTTATTATGAAAATACGATGAGCTAGAGTTTTCTTGGTCTTGAGATATGATTCCCTGTTGGTGATGACCCCAATGTTGATTAGATTCTTTATCTTGATCTTCTTCATATCTATCCACTCTTCTAGGCTCTCTTCTTGATCTTGTAACTCTTGTGAAAGTAGATCTACCAGATTGTCTAGCTCCACTTTAGCTTTGTCCATTTTCTCCTTTCTTTCTACAGCGGTTTTCAACAGAACTCGTCCTTGTGCCAACAACCGCTCCACCACATCCCCCACAATCTTGCCTCTAGCTTGGGCTTTTTCAACCTTCTGTATTAGGGGATCTTCCACTGTCACTGCCATTGGTTCCACTATCTCTGATGACTTTACTATTTTCTGAAGGACAGCAGCTAGTTGTTCTGCTTTTGCTTTGTATTGCTCTTTTTCCCTCTTGGCTTCATCATACTTTTCAAGTAGGGTGGTGGCAGTGGTCTGGAAATCTGCTTTGACACCTTCATGAGTCACTTTACCAAGTTCAACCCTTGAGATGACATAACTGCTCATGTCAAAAGTATCAACTGTGGCATCTTCAGGAGGTTTGGTAATTTTGGCATATCTGATTCCCTTTTCAGTGACTAGCCTAGAAACAGTCTTAGACATCTTCTTTTGGTTCTTAGCTTTCACGGGCAACAGCTTTTCAATGTCAATCTCATCAGGTGAGATAGCTTGTTTCTTCCTCTTTGGAGTATAGGCAGATAGCCATGGAGGAAGTATAGATGCATCAACAGCTGGAGGAGGATCCACTATTTGCTTGGTTGGCTCCGTGTTTATACCCGTAATGGTTACAATTGGACTTGTGTTGGTAAACACGACACCAGTATCAACAACCTTTTGTGAAGCATCAAGAAGGTTCTCCAAAACAGTCTGTTCCCCGATATCAAAAGAAGGGGAAGATAATCTTGGAATGGAACTAGAAGAATCAAAAACGGTTCCAAGACTAGCCCTCATGGATTGAGGAGTATTGTCAGAAGAAACAAAAAAAATGGGAGAAAGAGAAACATTTGAAATTACTGGCAAACCATCAGAAAATGGAACATGAGGAGGAGGTGTAAGAACTTGTGTATTAGAAGGAAGGTCTTTCACAGGAGTCTGCGGGGAACCATCAAGTCGCTCTACCTCTGTATCTTCATCTTCACCTTGTTCAGCTTCATCAGATACCTTAGTTTTAGACCTTTGAACATTTTGTTCTTTAGTCTCAACATCCTCAATTTCCATATGATCATCATTGATGTCTTCAACATCTTACTTAGTGGCGTCAGAAGCCTCTGTGGTTTCTTTCTTCTTTCCTCCCTTGGATACAAATTTGATCTTTGGTTTGTGTACCTTGGAGGAGGAAGGAGTGTCACTCTTATTCTTAGTTCAGTTTTCCACCTTTTTACCTGTTTGCTCTTGTGTTCCTTCTTCAGACCCTGTCAGGAACTCTTTCAACTCGATCCCTTTACTTTCCAACCACAAGTTGGAATCTTTTTCTGATGGATGTCTCCTCCTTGATTGACCATTTCACCTCTCGGAGAGGTGAAGCTTCAACATTCTTTGCCTCATATTCATGATCTAGGACATCTCCATCATCCTCCATTCCATCTGGAATATCAGCTAGTCCTAGTTCTTCAATTTGGCTCAGATGAAGCCTACAGAAATCTAGTTTTCTGATCTCATTTTGGGTCCTGAGATCTGCCCATATGTCTTCGACCATTGGCTCATGAAAATTTGACTTCCTCTTGATTTTATCTTGAACCCTTCTGAAGTCAAAATGATTTCTCTTCTTGTAGGTCTTCATGGTGACTAACTGCAACTCGGAGTCAATTATTTTAGCTTTGTTGGTAGACTGAACTGAATACCTCCCAATTTCAATGGGAAACTTTATTCCTGACTTCTTAAACTCCATCTGTTTGTTATGAACCACAATCAGTTGTCTACAAAGCTCCATAAGAACAATGTGATCATTGGGATACCGTGGCAGCATGTAAGGGTAACCAGGATAGTATCCTACCTGAAGATAAGTGAAGGTGGGGAATTGTAGGAACAAACAACCAAAAGAATTTACAACCTGCCATGCTTCATCAGAAACTCTTCTCTGAACCAGTTCACCATTCCACAAGCACATGAAAACTAAGAAGAAAGCATCATTGACTCTTCTGAAATGATGAATCGACCCCTTCAGAGTGATTTGGGGGTAGTATTCATATACTGGGACCAATCTCCTATCCCCTACTTGGGTCAAACCTGGAAAGTTCCTCATACTTGCAGCAGCGTAGACAAGGTAAGAGGTCATGTAAAATTTGAAGGTAGTATTGACCCTTATCAGTTGCTCATGTAAAGCATTACTGATCTGTTCACCCCAGAATATCTTTTGATTACCCCGTAGAATCACCTTGATGTAAGTGTACATTCAGTCCTAGAATTTGCAAGCAGAAGGGAGTCCTCTGATGCGACTCAAAAGTGTAATCAAGTCACACACTTCCTCCATAAAATCACTCCTGTGAAGGTCTTTTGGCCACCTGGTCAAAGTTGCCCTAGGAATTTTCAACCTTTTGCTGTTTATGTGTCTTCTAGCAGATTCCAAGTCATTGTCGTAGTCTTGTTGACCCTGAGCAAAATCAATCTGCCTGACATTTTCAATTGGTGGACACGTGAAGATTTTGTCCATGAATTCTGCATCCAATCTCATGATAACATTTCCCTGTGAGTCCGTCACAGCTCTAGTGTCCCTATTGTAGTGGTTGGCAACTTGTAGAACAAATTCAGGATTATGTGCACTGACAGGAAATGATGCAACCAAATGAATATTGCTGTCAATGATTTTTTGCATATGCCAGGAGGGATTTGCTTGTTTAGTTCTATCTATGAATTCAGCCATATCTACGTGTCCAATTTCAGTGTCTCTGATTTCATCAACATTCACCTGAACTGCTATTACCGGAAAGACACCCTGGTATTTGTACTTCATGGCTCTGGACTTTGAAGGAGATGATTCTGACATGAGCCCTGGAGAAAACTGTGAATTTGAACACCACCACGAACGCTGACTGAGAACTGCAAAAGGCCATGATCTCGCAGTTAGGGGAAAATTGGATAAACTTGGTCAACTGCGTTTTGACGATCATGGATGGGAAAGCATGCGTTAAAATGGCTTGAACGTACAAATCGAGGCGAGGGTGAAAGCAGGCTTTTGGCTTTGAAAAGTGAATTTTCCAGTGTTAGGGAAAAATCAGGGAAATGTGCTTGGGTGGGTGAACTAGCCACTCTCACAAGTTAGAAGGACCTCTAGGTGTAAAAGCGGTGAATTTAGCCATTTCTACATGTTCTTTGGAAGATTTGATTTGTCATGTTCGAGCGGTCAAAATCACCGCTTTTACATATGATGTGTAAAAACTTCGAGTGTTCGGGCAGAGAATTTGGACGCTCTTGCAGGTTGGAAGGACCTCTAGGTGTAAAAGCAATTTTGGGTTTCGGTGTAAGGGCGGATGAAAACACCGCTCATGCATTCGGGAGATCCATCGGTCAGTATGTTCAAGCGGTAAAAAATGCCGCTCATGCAGGTAAGTAACTTCAAGGGTTTTTTATGCAGGGGCGGCGGAAACAACTGCTCTTGCAGGTGGAAAGTTTACCAAACTGCGTGGGCGGCAGAAATTTCTGTCGAAGCACATGATTCTAGGTTTAGTTTGAAGTGTTTCCTCACGGGTATAGGCACGTTGGTAGTTTTGGGAGGATCTAGCGGCGAATTTGGACGCTTCTACATACAACGGGAGGGTTGGTAGTGAAGGTTTCTGGTATGAAAGACACATCGTTTATAAAATGATAAACCCTAATGGCATTCTAAAACCATCTGAACACGACTCACAAACAACAGAAAAAACCTTAAAAACTTGATAAACTAACAACACAAACAATCAACGAGCAAAAATGGGGAAGAGAAACACAATAAACTTACTCGTAAAACTTGAAACCCTAGGTTCAATCTTCAACGCGAGATCCGTCACAACTCAGGAGCATACGATCAAGCGGTCGAATGTTGAACATTGGTGAATCAACTAAAAGGCTCTAGCATAAGAAATGACAACAATGGGAGTGATAACACATTTAAAAGGTTGAGATTGGAGTTTTAAATTCCTGGCACGAGTGGCCATTAATGGCACTCGACATCAAAATCTCGAAGATCTTGCTCGAGCGGTGATTTCGGCCGCTACAACACTACAATCCACAAATGTGTAACGTCAGCGAAAAATGTCGTTCGAACATATGTGACGGAAAACACATGTGATGACGGTGAATTTAGCCGCCCTTGTGCATTAAACTTAAAAATGATGCAATAGCGGCAAAAAAGGCCGCTTCTACATCAAACAAAAACAAGTCTAAAAATAATATGTAGGAGCGGCGTTTTTCGCCGCTCTTGCATATTAAGAGTCGAAAAAATTACTAACTCTTAAAGATAACCAAAATGACAGTTTTACTAGTTTACGACTTTAAATGATCCTTGCAAAAATCGAGAGATCAATTCAAGGGAATGTCGCAAATGAGTTTTAAAATGTCAAATGACCTCACATGAGAACAAGAAAATCTTTTCTTGATTTGCGATCTTAGAGTGTAGATTCACGAAACGGACAAGTTTCGTGGGGGTTGTCTACAAAAACAAGCGTAGCTGATTTTGAGAACAACGCAATGTTACATCCTGTATAATACAATTGATTGATTAACTGATTGAGTTGGTTTACAACTAGACAAGGATCAAGACCATTGATTGTGATTGGATCATTTGACAAGATTGACTTGGCATGATTGGTATGGATTAAGGATGGATCTGCATCTGGATCATTGCTCGGGTTGACTGAATTGAGAAGAATGGACCACAATGATAGATAGAAGAAATCACAAGCTTTTATTTGTATCGATACTTTTCATTGTTGGATCTTTATTGCATGGGGTACAGTATGGATGCTTTTATGGATGTATAATGGATGTGAATGGTGTTTGCTTTTGACATCTTGATGGTGCAAGTATTTTGAAGTGCTTATTTCATCATTGGGCAATTTTTTTTTGGTACTTTTTCTGAATGTTCTAAGTTAATACAAGGATCTAGGTATAATTGAACAGAGATGACCTAAGTATTGCTTACATGGATTTTGATTTAGCAAGTTAATACAAGCATCGAGGTATAATTGAACCGAGATGACCTGAGTATTCCTTGCATATCAACAAACAAGGATTGGCCCTTTCATGTTACACCTTTGATGTCCTCAATGATCTTTTGTCAATCATGTCTTTAGACAAGGCTTCACATTACTAAAGTTTAATCAAAAAACAACAAACAAAGAAAATAATCATGCCCCCATCATAGCATCTCTAGCTTTTGGGATCCTCGAGTAGCATAGGAAGGCATGATAGCAAAAATCAAGACTCTGTATTTTAACCATGTTTCCAATCCACAAAACATTTTTGCATTTAGATGTGTTTGTTTCTTGCCATAATTTGGGTAAAATCATTTAGAAGGCCTTAGGAGTTTGTTTGCTTTGCTTTGGATAGGTTAATGTCTTGCTTCAGGATTTCTGCTTGAAAGCAGGCTTTGCTTGTGCTTGCTTGCCTGGTCAGAAGATTCTACAATCTTTATTGGTGAGACGGACCCTAAGGGACTGACCTAGTGCCTCGGGGGCTCATTGCTAAATGGCCTTGCCTACGTGACGACGTAGAGGAAACGTAGTTCGGGGTAAACCCTGATGGACCATGGATGGACTAGAAGAAAGACGACAAGAAATGGGATGGATGGGACCGTGGGAGCCTCAAGGGCGCATTTGAGAAATGGCCAATGTAGTTCATGGACTTGGACCATGGATACTAACGAGAGATACTAGACTAGGCTGATACTATGCATAGGATATGGGACAAAACCTTGGTTGACAAGGCAACAAAGAGATAGAGTATCAAGCCATGATAGGTTATCATTAGGTTTTTATTATGGAACGGATATGGGTCAAATGGGACATGAGGAAGAATGGACACAAGGTGATTGGTTTCCCAAAGATGGAGGAAGCGGTTTATCACAAGTAACACATGTTTACCAAGTTTTCATCACTTGCTTTTATTTGCACGAAAGATAGAAAGTAAACATGATGCCTATTTGCTAGGTTTTCATCATGATACCTATATAAGGCACCTATTTGTCAGGGTTTCACCAAAGGATGATTTTTTTTGTCTTTTTCTAATTTTTTGATTTTTTTTGATTTTTTTTGATTTTTTTATTTGTTTGTATTTTATGCCCCCCTTACATTAGGATTCTCCTAGGTATAGAACCAACGAAGATGCATGTTGCTGATTGGGTCATCTAACAACTCACCCTTTGATGTTGCTAACTGATATGCCCCCAATCCATAAGCAGCTACGATCACATAAGGCCCAAGCCAATTGTGTTCGAACTTGCCTTTCTTTTCCTTATCCTGTTGATTACGGGGATTCTCCTTAAGTACTAGATCTCCAACTTTAAAGATTCTTGGATGAATTCTATGGTTATAGCTTCATGACATCATCTGTTGATATGCTTTGAGATGGTCAAAGGCTTTCTATCTCCTTTCCTCTAACAACTCTAGTTCTTGCAATCTGGAGACTCTGTATTCTTCATCTGATATGAGACCTTTTAACGACACCCTGAGAGATGGCAATTCGACCTCAATGGGGAGGATAGCTTCTGAGCCATAGACAAGGGCGTAAGGGGTAGCACATGTGGGAGTATGTATACTAGTTTTGTAGGCACACAGAGTGGGATTGAGTTGGATGTGCTAGTCATGGCCAGCATCGTTGACTGTCTTCTTGAGGAGTTTCAAGATGGTCTTGTTGGATGCTTCAACTTGACTATTGCCTTGGGGATAATAGGGTGTGGAGAAACGATGTTGGATTTTGAATCTGTCATAGAGTTCTTGGACATCCTAGTTTTTTAAGGGTCTTCTGTTATCCGTGATAATGGATGAGGGAATTCCGTATCTGCAGATGAGGTAATTTAGGATGAATGAGGAGATTTGTTTACCTATGACAGTGGTGAGGGGAAGGGATTTAATTCACTTGGTAAAGTACTCAGTGGCGGTTATGATGAATTTGTGGCCATTGGAAGAGGGTGGATGAATCTTTCCCACAAGGTCAAGTCCCCATTGGCAAAAGGGCCAAGGTGTCGTTAAAGGTCTCAACTCTAGAGCTGGTGCATGTATTAGGTTCCCATGTATTTGGCACTACTTGAACTTCTTCACAAACTGATATGAATCTGTTTCCATGTTTGGCCAATAATAACCTAAACGCATGAGTTTCTTAAGTAAGGAAGGACCGCTAGAGTGTGTTCTACAAATCCCTTTGTGTACGTCCTGTAAGGCAGTTAGGGATTCTTCTCGTTCTAAACAACAGAGTAAAGTACCATCTAGACCACGTCGGTATAGGGTGTCAGCAATAATGGTATAGTGAGAGGCTTGGCATATAAAGGTCCGTCATTGGTTTGAAGATAAGTTAGCTGAGAGGGTGTTGTCCTTGAGGTAAGTGTAAACCTTACCGTACCAAGGTGAATCAGATCCAACTAATAGGCATATGGAATGGGTCTCAAGAAGATCATAAGCTGGTTGTTGAATGGTTTCCACTAAGAACTCGTACCATGACTCATTCTCTGGTATCTCGAGAAGAGAGGCAATGGTTGCCATGGCATCTGCTGCTTTGTTCTCAATGTGAGGTATCTGCTCAAAAGATATAATTACAAAGTATTCCTTAAAGTCATCTACCATCTGCTTGTATGGGACAAGCTTTTCATCTTTGGTTTGGTAATCATCATTGACCTAATTTATCACTAGTTAAGAATCGCCGTAGACATGTAGCTCTTTGATTTTCCAATCCGTTGCCATCTTGAGACCAATGACTAAGGCTTCATATTCTGCTATGTTATTGGTGCATGGAAATAATAGACGGTAAGACTTTGGTATGGTGTCACCATGAGGAGTTACAAACAAGATTCCTACCCCTGATCCATGGTTTGTGTAGGACCCATCAAAGTATAGTTTCAAGGAATGTGTTGAGATATTAAATAAAAATTCATCCAAAAACTCAAATTGCATTGGTGTGGTGTCATGTAGTGGTGCATCTGCTAGCTGGTCAGCAATGACTTGTCCCTTGATAGCTTTTTTGTCTACATACTCAATGTCGTATTCACTTAGGAGCATTACCCATTTGGCTAGGTGACTTGTTAGAGTTGCTTTGCTTAGTAGGTACTTTAGTGGATCTATTTTTGCAATAAGTTTGATTGGATGTGCAAACATATAATGTTGAAGTTTTTGGGAAGCAAAAACTATTGCAAGACATGACCTTTCTATCTGAGAGTATTACAACTCATATAGCCCACCAATGTGCGACTGATATAGTAGATGACTCTTTCTTTATTCTCATAATCTTGTTGTGCTAGAAGAGCCCCAAGAGCTGTAGGTGTAGCAGCTATGTAGAGTATCAATGGTTTCCCTTGGATAGGAGGCATGAGAATAGGTGGATTCATAAGATATTCTTTCAGTTTGTTGAATGCCTCTTCACACTTCTCATCCCATCTGAATGAAATGTTCTTGTGCAGGAGATGACTGAATGGTTGACACTTGTCTGCCAATTATGATATGAATCTATAGATTGCTTGTATCTTGCCTTGTAGAGATCTTAGTTGAGTAAGAGTCTTGGGTGGTGGCATGTCCATAATAACCTTGACTTTGGCAGGTCCACCTCTAATCCATTTGCTGATACAATTAAACCTAGGAGTTTGCCTGAGGTGACTCCAAACACACACTTCTTTGGGTTCAACCTGACTTTGAACTGCTCTAATCTTTGAAAGACTTTCTCTAACACATCCAAGTGTGATTCTCTTGTGAGTGACTTTGCTAGGATATCATCTACATAATCTTCTATTGTTACGTGCATCATATCATGAAATATAGTGGCCATAGCACGTTGATATGTGGCTCATGCATTCTTTAATGTAAATGGCATGACATTCCAACAAAAAGTGCCCCATGGACAAGTAAAGGCTGTCTTATGTTGGTCTTCCAGTGCTATCCTGATCTGATTATATCCTGAGAAGCTACCCATGAGAGATAACATGGTATGCCCCGCTGTGAAGTCAACTATGATATCTATATTTGGCAACAAAAAATCATCCTTGCTATAAGCTTTGTTTAGATCTCTAAAATCATTGCATTATCTGACTTGGCCATCTAGTTTGGACACTAGTACTATGTTGGAGACCCATTCCGTATAGTTTATAGCTCTGATGAACCCTACATCCAGTAATTTCTTGAGTTCTTTTACAAGTAGTGCTATGTGTGGATGCATCTTTCTAAGCTTCTGTTTCATTGGTTTCACTCCTGGATCTAACGGAAGATGATGTAGAATCAAATCTAGATCTAACCCCAGCATATCTGCATATGACCAAGCAAAATTGACTTGTTTTCTCTTGAAGAATGGTATAAACTTGGTTTTCTCTAGTGGGGTTAGAGACTTAGCAAAGTGAATGATCTTAGGCTATTCCTCTGTTCTAATGTTAACAGGCTCTGTGGGTTCCACAACAATCTGAGACTTCTCCTGGTGCATGTCATTGGGGAGAGTGTCAAGCCTTCCATCATTAGGTGCCATAGTTGGGTTTTCACCTTTAGATGTGTCCTTTCTTTTTACTGTTTTAGGATTTGAGACTGCCACAGAGTGGTTTTCACTGTCAGATCTAGTTTTTATTTTGATATTTTTGTGACTAGAAGGCTTGGCACCCTCTATGAAATAAGCCACGATATTAAGTTCAATAGCAAAACCAGCTTTATGATCCCCTTCGGGTAGGTGGTCCCTAAGTTCCATGTAATCAATATAAGCGTCATCATTTTGGAACATATCTAGTTGAGGGGTTCCTCATAGATCCCAATCAATAAGCTCAGGATGCACAAGGGGGAGGGAATTGGAGGATAGATCTAATTCGTTGATAGTTTAAATGGATATAGTAGGAATATTGGGAGGGGGAGTGTTTGGGATGGTACTTTCCTCCAAGTTGTTTATTGCGATAGAACTTGAACCTTCCTCGAAAGATGTACTCTCAGAGATAGGCAAATCAAACTTTAATAGCCTATTCGGTAGCATTTGTCCCTCACAATAGGGGCTATCATAGGAATGCTCTGTCAGTTTATCCCACTCATATTCATTGGAATATGTGTAACCGTCCACTTGAAGTGTATGTGTCATTTCCACTAGACAAGCATTTTCTTTAGCTTTTCCCTTATCCTTATATCCTAGGCCTTTTGTATTTCTAGCCGATGAGGACAAAGAAGGTTGAATGGGTTCTATGATTCCTTCTCTTCTTAGGCCAATGGGGCCTTGTCCTTCATAACCCATTCTATGTAGGATAGATTCACCTCACCCATAGATTTCTGTTGGGAGCCTAGGTGGTTCTTGTTGTATGTTCTCTTCTTCTTCTGTGTAAAGCCATTGTAGGACATCTCTTTCCTCTATTTCATCTGATAAGGTCCCCCATTTTACAAAGGGAGCTATGGGAGGTATAGGCAGAGTAGATGGCTTTGCAAAATGTTTGGGTCGACCAAAGGATCTAGGAGATAAAGGCATCTTGGCTAGATTAAGGCTGTGCTCTATGGAGTATTCCCCTACTCCTTTTTCTTTGATGGTAATTTTTTGCTCTTTGGGCCTTATTGAGGAAGCTTCAGAGGTAGAATCATGCTGTGGGGTAGGGGATGTAGATGATCTATTGTTTGGTATGATGCAATTGGGTTTTGAAAGGATAGAGTTGCAATGTTGGAAGGGGTCAGGGTCGCCTTGGATGGTGACTTGCTTTCCAT
The DNA here is from genome assembly GCA_027924645.1 of Cunninghamia lanceolata. NCBI lineage: Eukaryota > Viridiplantae > Streptophyta > Pinopsida > Cupressales > Cupressaceae > Cunninghamia > Cunninghamia lanceolata. Next base: position 533,432 of record BSBN01000248.1, on the reverse strand, counting down.
TATGCAGGAATTTTATGCATTGGTGATAGGTAGAGGGAACAACCTTCATGGCATGAATCCATGGTCTACCTAGCAGAATATTATAGGCGAGATCCCTATCTAGGACTTGGCACACAACATCTTTTATTATCGGTCCCACTTGTATGGGCAACACCACTATTCATTTTGTAGTTCTCTCCTCTTCATCATAGGATTTGATAGTTATCTTCTTTCTTGGATCAATTGTATTTTCAGAGAACCCCAATGTAAGGACTAACTTTAACATGCAAATATTTAAACTAGCTCCCCCATCAATGAGAAATCTCTTGATGTGGTGTTTGTGGATGAAGGTGACGATGTGAAGAGGGGTGTTATGGGGTTGAGAAACTGAGAGGTCATCTTGTTCGGTAAATCATATGGTACTTGAGGAGGTCAGATTACCTACCATGGCCTGAAACTTCTCTTGGGCCAAGTTAGTGGGCATAGTCATTTCCACTAAGGCTTTATTGCGAATCTCCTTGTGGGAAGGAGATAGACACAACAACTCTAAGATAGAAATGTGGGCCGGAGTTTTCTGAAGTTGGTCTATGACACTATACTGATGGAAGTTGGACTGAGAAGGTGATGAACTTGGAGGGACGGTATTCAATGTGACTTTACCACTGCGGGTAATGATACTGCAATCATTTCAGTTAGGCTCTGATTGTTGGTTGTACATGACTACATTGATCTGTGGGACATGCTCTGATATGCAATTGATGGTATAGTCGAATAGAACACTTGCATAGTTGGCATTACTATTCCCACTATTCTAATTTTGCTTGTTGCGGTTGTTGTTGTTGTTACCATTGTTGTTGTTGCCATTGTTGTTGTTGTCATTATTTTTGTTGCCATTGTTGTTATTATTGTTGTACTGCCTGTCATGATTGAGAAGTGGATCCCTGTAAGCCACATGTGTCTCATTGGAGGTATGTTGTTGGTTTCCTCCTTGATTTTGATCAAGCACATCTTGAATAACATGTTTGAGACAAATACAATTGTTGGTCGTATGTCCCCTTCCTCTATGATACTCACAATAGTCGGTGTCTTTTCAATAGTGAGGTTTGATTTGAGGTTCATAATCACTTGTTGGCGGTAGAGAGATTTCATTATTAGCCAATAGCTTCCTTAATGTGGATTCTTGGGACTCACCCAGCGGTGTGAACTTTCACCTTGGATTTGAGTTGAACCATGGTATTGGCTCCTGAGAGAATGTTTTATTGGGTGTAACAATGCTTGCCTCTGCTTTGAGAGTAAATATTGGTTGTTGCTTGGGAGTCACCACCTTGGCATCAAGTACTCCATCGTTGACGACATTTTTGTTTTTAGTCCAAAACTTTGATTTGTCAGTTGTATAATTGGAGGTAGGTGTATCCTTCTATAACTTGATTTGCCCCTTGGCAATCATAGCTTTTTCGATGAACAATCCCATTTCAATGACCCTTGAAAATGAAGTAGGGCATTGGATTTGTATTTGATAGCTAAGATTGGATTTTAGGTTATGGACAAACATCTCCATTAATTGTTTCTCTAGTACATCATATGAACATTTACTTGCTAGTTGTCTCCACCTTTGTAGTAAAGTGGTGAATGATTCACCATTCTTTTGCATGGTGTTGCATAGGTCTAGCATGGAGACTTCGTGTTCAATATTGTAAGAGACGTGCGTGATGAATTTGTTGACTAACTCATCAAAAGATTTGATGCTTGGTGGGAGTTGTGAGAACCACTCAATGGCTTGACTACCTAAAGATCTAGGGAATAGTATCATTAAGTAAGTCTCATTGTGAGCTACTTCCATGCATGCTGCGTTGAATTCTCTAATGTGATCTCTAGGGTCCCCTTTCCCTTTGTACTTATCAAACTTAGGAACTTCAAATTGAAAGGGAAATTGTGTCATGTTCAAGTTTTTATCAAAGGGATACAGTGCAATATCTTCCAAGGAATAGGTTTTAGTGTTTTTACCCGTCTTGAGATATGACATTTGTTGCTTTAGACCTTCGAGTTGTTTCCTCATTTCTTCCATAGGAGCGCTTGGGTCTATGGCTTTCTTTCCTTTTTCATTCTTATCCTCTGCGTTTGGGTCTATGGCTTTCTTTCCCATTTCTTCATGATTATTCTCCACATTTTCTTGGATTGTGCTTATATCAAAATCTGTGGGGAGTTTAATTCCAAGATTTGCAAGATAATAAAAATACTTGTGAGGATCATCATGGAGTACTTTCTCTAACAAGCATTGGAATTTCTGATCTTGGAGGCTTCCTTGATAATCTTCGTTAGAGATTTCCTCATCACTATCATGAGGTGTGATGATGTGGTTGGATGATTCGGCCATTTCAAGCTGCTTTTGGTATTGAGATCTAGTAAGAACCATGCAAGGTGACGAGCGATGAGGTGGAATGAGACTAGAGATTTTTGCAAGATGTCGATGGGGACTGCTGAGAATAGGATACTTATGACAAGACTTGGACAAGGGACTTTCTCGATCAATGATTCCAAGTAAGACGACCGATACAAGATGATAGCCACTAGTAAGGGTACTCAATACCTGTCTTACTATGTAGGGACTAGTCGTGCACCAAGACCACTAGCGAAGTCCTATGACCTACTAGGGTTACTTGAATCCAAAGTGATGAAAAAGGGGCCTATGCTGAGCTGATATGGGGTACTTTTGACCTTGGACTAGGAAGACTCGATAGAAGGTGAATGGGATGACTAACGAAAGAGAGATTTTGACTCGAAATGGATGGAAAAAACACTGCAAGGTAAGATCTGATCTCTGAACCTGAAACTAGACTGATATGGGTACCCAGAACTGACAAGATTTTTTTCTCAAAGATTGTGCAAGTGCTCATTGTCACGCATGCGCTGGAACAGATGCGCTACAGAAACTGACAAATGCGCCATGAGTTGAAACAAATGCACTACATTGGTAAAATGTAAATGTGCTGCAATAGATAGTAAAAGTGTTGTAGGTCGAAATAGATGCACCGCAGGTCAGCACAAATGCACAGCAACAAAGGATGGATGCACCGCTTTGGCTTTCTCAATATTTTTTGCAAATTTTTGCAAATTTTCTGATGTTTTTGGTACTTTGGTTGCAAGAAGGTATTTTTGATCTGATTTTATGAAATTATGGCAAGAAGACACATCAAACACATGTTGGCAAGAGACACTATATGGATTCATGGTTGTTGTCATTGATGGCAACAAAGGTCATCCCACATATCCGCAAGTCATGATATGTCTCTACCGGAAGTCAGATTGAAGATTGTGATGGTCCGGTGAACAAGAACAGAGCATGTGGCAAGGTCCGACAGATTGGTCCGGATCTCTCAGAGGAAGTGTCTTGGTGCAGTGCGGATCTGGGGAAGTCAAGAGGACTATCTTGAGTAGTATATTCCAAGGATTTAGCCTCCGGAGATGGACAAGGAAAAAGATATGAATAGTTGAGTACCGGATTCCTGAGAGACAGTGAAAACAGAGGAAGAACTGACTGACTGAGTATCAAACTACTTTCCGGATGTGTTACAGATGATGATAAAGGTTGCGGAGGCATGAATCATGTTTGGCCGACATAATTGATGATATCTACAAGTATATGCTTGATCCGCATTGCTTGGTGAGCAAGGATTCAGCCGACAGAACTAAGTTTGTAAGAAACTAGACTGTTCCGGATGCCGACTAGAAAGATGATGAAATTACTTGTGCGGATATATATAGAGGATGGATTCAGTTGTGAAATGTGCGAGAGGATATGCGAACAAGTCCAGAATAGAGCATAAGTAACAAAAAAGATCCGGTATGTGAAAGGACAGCAGACTAAAGAACAGAGGAAAGATGAAGTGCAGCAGATCAGTATACTGAACCTAACCGGAACTGAACTCCAGCATATGCAGATGCTTCCAATCAGTTCAAGACCGTGATTCTTATCACTTTGTAAGACAGTGTGTCTTCTTGTAGGCAGTGAGCCTCTTGTGAGCAGTGTGCTCGGGCAGTGAGCCCTAATTGGCAAGTGCCATTTTTGTAATTTCCTATTCTTCTAACAGAGAATAATTCTTGGGTTAATCACCCCGTGGTTTTCTCCCTTAACAGGGTTTCCACGTCAAAAATACTGTGTCATGTGTTTCTTACTTCATGGTTAATGTTTTGTGTTTGATTTTATGCTGCTTCAATTAGAAGGAAAGTTTAATAAGGGAAATAATTAGGATAACTGATTCACCCCCCCCCTCTCAGTTATCAACAATTGGTATCAGAGCTAAGTTCCTCTTAATAGAGCCTAACAGCTTGAGGAAGATCTGGGATTTCAAATGGATGCATATGGTTTAAGGGAGCAACTCAAGACTGCCCTTGAGGATCTTGAACAGTCAAATTCTGAAGTCAGTGAATTAAAGGAAAGACTCAAACAGGCTGATGAATTCATGAGAGAATTAAAAGACAAATTAAGTCTCTCTATGAAAAAGAGAAAGGAGCTGCTTCAACAGTTGGCAAGACAAAGTGAAGAAAGCAATACAAGTGAGGAATTGACTGAGCAAACCAAGTTATGTGAAAAGTTATCAAAAGAAGTCATTATGTTAAGACATGAAATGGAATCAGGAACTATAAAGTTTACTCAAGAGATTGAAGAAAAAAGAAAGGCTGAAGACAATCTAAGACAATCTCTTAAAGAAAAATCAGAAGAATGCCACCAGATGGACAGGATTATCAGACACCTTGAATCTGATCTTGAAGATTCCAAAGATAATGAAGGAAAACTTGAGGATCAAATTGCCTCTCTCAAAAGAGACCTTCAGACAGCAAATGATTATAAAGAGAAATTCAAGATAAGTTCTGCTCAACTTGAAATTCTTCTTGGAAGTCAAAAGAGGACAGATGACAAGTATGGCTTGGGATATGAGAAAGGAGAAAGCTCCGGATCCGGTCAGAGGAATCTTGGATCAGAAAATCCAAGGAGCAGGCCTAGAAGATCTCCGGTAAGACAGCCAAATGCTCAAAAATATCCATCCTTCAATGGATACTGCCACAGCTGCAACCATTTTGGTCACAAAGCTAATCAGTGCAGAATGAGAATGAATCAGATTAATTCATCCTTCTTCGGACAATGCTTCAACTGCAAAAGGTATGGACACAAATCCCATGAATGCAGAATTATAAACAAATCATTCAAAGGTAGATGCTTTACATGCAATAGAGTAGGTCATATGGCTAATCAATGCAGATCAAGGGGATATCAGTTAAATATGCAAAGAAATGTTATTTGCCAAATCTGCAATAGGTCCGGTCATAATGCTAAAGTCTGCAGAAACAAGAATCAGGACAAAAGAGGTCCGGTGTATAATCAGAATCAAGACAAGGGTAAACAAAAGATGAATACGGATGAAGTTAGGAATCAGATGAGCAAGATTTGGGTGAAGAAAAGCTCAGAGAATGTAGAGGTTGGATCCGCACCAGATTCTGGTGCTGATATTTCTTCCGGAAATTAAAAAGTGAGCTCAGGCTCAGGGGGACTCAAAGAAGATTCTGTTCCCCCAGCCAAACAAGTTGTGCCGGATGTGGCACAAGATGCGGATTAAAGGGTTTGTAGATATAAGTCCTGAGATGCTTCAGTCAAGTTTTCAGAGGTCCGCATGGAGTTATGAAGAAGCTGTGTTCGATTAAGTTAGACCTGTTCAGGGAGGTGCTCCGGTATGATAAAGGATTACAAAAAGGTCCGGAGAGATCCGGAAGTGCACGATCTTGTCTTGCGGATTGGACAGAGTGTTTGGGATGTTCTTGTAATATGTTACCTAGATTTATTCATGATTTAAAGATCCGGATGATATTCAGTGATCAGGACTAATCTGGGATACTCCAAGCTGTCCAGACATGGTAAACCGGAATAATACAGGTGAAGCATTTATTGCAGACAGATATTAGGGTTTGCGGAGCAATATAAGGGATTTCTCAAAAGTTATCTGCTCATTCTACACTTGAGAAGAAGCGAATAGTGGAGCTCTGCAAACAAGGTTCATCAAGCACACCAAGGATCTCCTGCCGAAGCTATTGCATAAAGAAATCAATCCAACCACTCCGTGCAAACCGAAGGCGCATAAGGTATTCTTCGTTTTCATTGCCTCACTGCAAATCTTTGAAGAATGGCTACTCCAAACATAGTTAAGATCTCTGATAGACCTCGCCCCTCATTCAAGAAACATCCCTACAAATCATTGGAGGTAGATCCACTAGGAGCCTTCTCTAGTGTTCCCCACGGAGTCTTACATACTGAAGATATTAGGGTTTACATACACGCAAACATTGAGGAATTTGGGAAATTCAAATTAAGAGACCTCTATCACAAGCAACTGATAGACAATGCTTTTGAGCTCAAACCAGAGTATAAGGGTATCCAGAAGAAACAATTTGAGCAATTCATTCATTTCCCTAGCTTTGAAGAAGATGAATGGGTCCGGTATGTACTGAGCAGGATGCATGACAACTTCCTTTGGCTAGATAGACCCTGTAAGATTACAAAAGAAGCAATTAGAGCAGTAACTGGTCTATACTCTTCCGGGGGGGTACCTATCCTCAAATCTGTCAAGAACAACGTTGTAACTGAGGCCACCGGATCAAAATATGATAAGAGGGCAATGACCATTGAAGATATTTCGGATCCGGATATCAAATATGCATCAATGATAATAGGATACAAGATCTATCACTCCAGCAGGGAGAATTCTGTATCCGGAACTGCAATATACACAGCATATGAAATGCTAAGAAAGAATGCAGATTATGATCTTTGTGAACTACTACTAAGCCAATTGATGGAAAATGTACAGAAAATCAAGAAAGACAAGAAGAACTCCTTTAAGTATGGTACTCTCATTGTATGTCTATTCTTTTACTTCATGAATGAGCTACCCGGAACAAGTGGATGGGTATGGCAGAATGACAAACCTGTTGCAGTCCAGATAAGAGACTATTTGCATGGACTTGGGGATGCAAAAGCGAGAAATACAGCTCTATGGGGATACTTCAAAAACTTTCAGAGCATGATGCAAGCAAGAGAGAGAATTCCCCAGTCTCTCATTGAGAAATACAAGGACTCAGTATGTTTTATGGTTGACACTGATCAGTGCCTAATGGAGGCAGTGGAGCCAAGGACTGTCTGGATCATGCCCATGGGGTATGAAGTTGATGAACAGATAGTAGAGCTGCATGTTCAACACATGCTAAGTCAGCCCAAAGATCCTAAGGCAGAAAGGTTTGGAACCTTTGAGGAGCTGAGCGTGAAATTACATGTAGAACTCAGGGAACCTGAGATTAAGAGAAAAGTGAGAAAAGAAGTAGAGCACATTGCTCAAGGCCTAGGCATCTCAAAAGAGGCACTTGATGCCAGCCGGGAAAAGAGGAGAAAGGCTGAGGAAGAAGAGAAAAGCAAAGAAAGTGCTCCGGTTGAAACTCCCACCCGGACCAGATCATCAAAGAGATCTGCACCTTCCACAACCAAAAGCTCAAAACCGGAAGTCCAGGCATCCGGTAAAAGATCCAAGACAAAAGCATCAAGGGCTTATGAAATCCAAAAGGATGAAGAGGAGACAGAATCAGATGAAGGAGTAAGAGAAGTAAAGAAACAGAAAAAGAAAGGATCCGGTAAGCCCTCCACAGGCCAAGACAAGGAGGAAATGGCAGAGGTAACTGTTGAAAAGCCCACTCTGTCACTAGAGAGCATAATCAAGTCGGTCACGGTGGATGGAAACCTTCAACCAATGACTGAATCCTATGATGACTTCAGTGAGGCAGACCAAAAGACTCTGCAGGAAGCCACAGTTAAATATCTGAACACATACAATAAGGCTTTCATTGAGATCATATCTCTCATTCCTAAAAGCCTAGAGAAGGAAATGGAAGTAAGAAAGAATAATGCTCATGCCAAAGATCTTGAGATCCGGGAGCAGATAGCTATTCAGCTATATCCTCAAATTGATCCCAAGACAATGAACATGATCTTCAAGGACTGCAGAGATGAGTTCAGAAGTAAAGCCAGGATGAATCAGCTCATGCTTGGTGAGACTGACAAAGTGGCACAAGAGACAGAAGAGATCCTCCGGAAGGCCTTCAAAAGGTTCAATCTTCCTGTTGTAGAGGACTTAGGTGCAGAAACAGCTGCTGATTTGGAATCTTCTGTTCCGGAAGAAGTGAGCCATGAACAGACAAGTGAGGACTTGGGACCCTCTGCTCCAGAAGAAGTGGCCCATGAGCAAGCAAGCATCTCTCCTCCGGTTTCCCCTACAGTCTCCGGATCCAAAGAAGAAGAGCAATTGCAGGAGAAGGAAGCAGTGGTGACAGACAAAGAGGTTGACAGTTCTAAGACTGCAGAAGAAAAGAAACATCTGTCTCCGGCAAGAGACACTGCACAAACTGTTCAACAATTTTTGAGCAAAGAAACTCTAGAGATTGATGAACCGGAGCTTCTAAAAGGTCCATTTGATTTTGACTCTCTCTCTCCGGTACAAACAATGAAGATAGCTTCATTTGCAAATGCCAAGGCAAATGAAAAGCTCCTGAAGTCTCATATGGAAGACTGTGAGTTGATAGAGGCTGCTTCAGGAGTACTTGTAAAGATCATGCCATCAATCCAAATAGATCCGACAGCCTCCACTTCCGGTAATCTAAAAACCTTAGTCAGCAGTATTGATACACATTTTAATTCTCTAGAAAAATCAGCTGAAGAAAAGGTCCGGAAGGAATTTTTGGATAAGAGATTTTCTGAAATATTAGAATTAATCTCTAAGGATAGGAAGATTGTAAGCATTGGAATAAAGAGTTTAGAAAATGCTCTTAAGGATGGCGGTGACATCTACAAATTTTGTATATCTTGGTCAAAGGCAACAGCAGCAATTGACAAGAAAATAAAAGAGGAACAGGACAAGCTTCAAAGCTTATCTCAAAGTTTTGATCCTCTCTCTTCCTCTATAATAAATCAAGAATGTCAGACTATTGCAGTCTTGAATGAAATAAAGAATCTTGAGAAGGAGAGGAAGAACATTACCAACCGGATGGGAGAACTTAGAAGGATTATAGTCCCTAAGTTGGAAACTATGCATGAGGCCATCAGTGATGCCCAGACCACCGCCCATACAAAAGATCCGACAGATCTCAGGCGGGCAGAAGCTTTTGCATTTTTGTTGAGTGGTCACATTTCAATCTTGGACAGAATGAAGCTAAGTTGGGCTAATGAAATGGTTCAACTGCAGACATCCTTTGCAGACATTCTGCAGTATATGTGAGTATGTAAATATGCGGCTATATATAGAAAATTTTTGAAAATTTTGGTGTGCGGACCCTACCCTTTGCCATTGATGTCAAAGGGGGAGTGAGGAGCAGTGAAAAATGAGGAATCCAACTCAGGGGGAGTTCCGGAAATTGTATATAAAGACAGAGCATCAGCAGAGGGGGAGCATAGTGTAAACACTTAGTCATTTTTCACTAAGTGTTGCCATCAATGCCAAAGGGGGAGATTGTTGGCAAGAGACACTATATGGATTCATGGTTGTTGTCATTGATGGCAACAAAGGTCATCCCACATATCCGCAAGTCATGATATGTCTCTACCGGAAGTCAGATTGAAGATTGTGATGGTCCGGTGAACAAGAACAGAGCATGTGGCAAGGTCCGACAGATTGGTCCGGATCTCTCAGAGGAAGTGTCTTGGTGCAGTGCGGATCTGGGGAAGTCAAGAGGACTATCTTGAGTAGTATATTCCAAGGATTTAGCCTCCGGAGATGGACAAGGAAAAAGATATGAATAGTTGAGTACCGGATTCCTGAGAGACAGTGAAAACAGAGGAAGAACTGACTGACTGAGTATCAAACTACTTTCCGGATGTGTTACAGATGATGATAAAGGTTGCGGAGGCATGAATCATGTTTGGCTGACATAATTGATGATATCTACAAGTATATGCTTGATCCGCATTGCTTGGTGAGCAAGGATTCAGCCGACAGAACTAAGTTTGTAAGAAACTAGACTGTTCCGGATGCCGACTAGAAAGATGATGAAATTACTTGTGCGGATATATATAGAGGATGGATTCAGTTGTGAAATGTGCGAGAGGATATGCGAACAAGTCCAGAATAGAGCATAAGTAACAAAAAAGATCCGGTATGTGAAAGGACAGCAGACTAAAGAACAGAGGAAAGATGAAGTGCAGCAGATCAGTATACTGAACCTAACCGGAACTGAACTCCAGCATATGCAGATGCTTCCAATCAGTTCAAGACTGTGATTCTTATCACTTTGTAAGACAGTGTGTCTTCTTGTAGGCAGTGAGCCTCTTGTGAGCAGTGTGCTCGGGCAGTGAGCCCTAATTGGCAAGTGCCATTTTTGTAATTTCCTATTCTTCTAACAGAGAATAATTCTTGGGTTAATCACCCCGTGGTTTTCTCCCTTAACAGGGTTTCCACGTCAAAAATACTGTGTCATGTGTTTCTTACTTCATGGTTAATGTTTTGTGTTTGATTTTATGCTGCTTCAATTAGAAGGAAAGTTTAATAAGGGAAATAATTAGGATAACTGATTCACCCCCCCCCTCTCAGTTATCAACAACACAAAGAATATTTTTATGGTTTTTTATTTTTTTGTGATTTTTTGACTCTTTTTTGGACTAAAAGGAAAAATAAGTACAATCCTAGGCTTCAAATGGATTACAAGGGTTTTTGGCCACTAGAACAAAGGTGTTTAATGAAGGCAACCATTCGAGTGGTTATACATGCAGCAGCACTAATCTCCGTTATGGAGTCTCCCAACCTGCAAGGGTTGCGCCTTGGAGGGTTTTGGGGGAGGTTGGCTGTCGGTATAACACAACTTCACTCATTATTTAAAGCTTTCACTCCAAACACAATTTATTTATAGTGGCTTAGAAGGGCTTGGCATCTACCCTGTTACCACTTAGGGTCGTTCCTACTTGGATGAACTGTATCCAAGAGTAGGCCCCTCTAAAGGAAAAACACATGTGAAAATGATATGTCTGGCATTTTGGTCACCCAAGATAGGGGAGAGCATAGGCCTGGTATCATTCCCAAAATACAGTTGTTCTTTTCCCCTAGTTAAAATGAGAAAAACTAGATGAGCTATCTACTTGGGCAAGCACAGAACTTTGAAGTGTTATCAAGATAGCAATGGTCCAATTTTAACCGAGATAGCAACGATGAGTTCAGTTTTATCAACATAGCATGAATTGTTAACTTTGAAGTGATGGCCAATCAAGATAGCAATGGTTCAGTATTACCCAGATAGCAATGATGAGTTCAATTTTATCCACGTAGCACGAGTTGTCAAATTTGAAATGATGGTCAATTGAGATAGCAATGGTTCAGTTTTAGCCAGATAGCAATGATGAGTTCAGTTTTATCTAGATAGCAATGAGTTGTTAACTCTTGAAAAGATAGCAATAGCAATGATTCAATGATATGCAAGATAACAATTATTCAATTACCACTTTCCTAGTTAAACTATGTGAGATTTGCATGAGCATCCATTTTACTTTCCCGTTACAAATCGATGTGTCAGCTAACAAGTGCAACTATATGACTCTAAACCTGTACCTAGCCTGCAAAATAGATCAAGAGAGTTCCTGCAAAGACATTAGTGTTAGCAAAAATCTTCAAGAAACCCTAAAATCATTGCCTAAGATAGATGTGCCGCTTTAGAGACTAAATATGCATAAATAGTGAACATAAGCGCCACAATACATATGCGCTAAGACAGAGGTCAAAAGCACTGCACAATAGAGTATATGCGTTGATCTGATGTATGCACTGTGACAGGTAGTAAATGCACTGGAATAGTGTTTGTATGCGCTGCAGAAACGTATGCACCATGACAGGTAATAGATATGCTAGAACAGAGACTGTATGTGCTGCAAAAATGTATATGTCGTGACAGGTAGTAGATGCATGTTAGGATGTATCAGATGTGCTGTTTCCTCCTATGTACAACTTTTTAAAACAAAAAAACTTAGTTTTTGGGTTAAGTTTGGGGCTAGGCCCCACGGTGGGCGCCAAAAATGTTAAGGGAAAATTGGATTCAAATGAATAATCAATAATATCAAATATCAAGATACCCAAAACTTCAATGAAATGGTGAACAAAAGAGATTCAAATAAACAATGAACAACAACAAAGCAAACCTCCTTAATTCGAAGCTTCCATTGATCGCCTATCACAATCGATCTTGCATGTATGAAATAGGGCTCTCAGAGAGTACACTTCCTTGCTATGCTTCAAGAATGTCAATTGAGAATGGCTATGATAATACTGCCATGAAGAGGAGCTTCACAACGATGATAGTGGTGCGTAGTAACGAGTGTGATCACAGGCAATGAAGGAATTGGTGCCAAAGGCATGCTGTAATTCCTGCAGAGTAATGATACTTAAAGCTTGGATGATTGAAATGGAAGAATGAGGTTGTACTTATAGACTTGTGAAAGAGAAGATCAATGGTATAGGAAGAATGAGAAGATCAATGATTGAGAACGGTTGAGGAATGTGCGCAAATAAGAAGAAGACATGTGTCTTGCTATATTTTGCATGAGAGGAATTAATAAAATAGAAGAATGAGTTAACTGAAGAAATAAATTAATTAAAAGAATAGATCAATCAGTTAAGAGAATAGAACTAGAGAATAAAAATTGCATGAGGATGAGAAGATATTTTAACTCAATTAAACATTTAGAATATTCAATTGCATGTGCACAAGGAATGAATTATATTTAGAGATAACTCAATTTAGAAGAAATAGACAACTTAAATAAATATTTGATTTATTTAAATTTAGAGAAGATATTATTGGAAGAAACAATTAAATAATTGGTATTATTTAATTTAGAAGATAAGAAAGCAAATTAAATAAATAAATTTATTTAATTGTGTGTGCATGATTTGGAAGAATAAATAAAATATTTGATTGTATTTTATTTTTTGAGATTGAGAGGATTTAAATAAATTTGATTGATTTATTTAAATTTGGAAGAATGAATTTGACTTAATTAAATAATTCAGAATTATTTAATGGCTTGGAAGAATTTAATTAAATAAAGGATTTTATTTAATTTTTACTTTAGAAGAGGCAATTAAATATTTTGATATTTAATTAATTTAGAGGAATGTGAATCGAATAAGTAAATTTGGTTATTTATTTATTGATAGAAGAATTAGAAGGGAATAAATATTAATAATATTCATTTAGACCGAGTCATGTCATTTTTTAGGCGTATACAAGTAGTAACTAGAAGATCAGAAGGAAGTTTGACTAGATTTGTGGAGTGATGTGGCAATGAGTTTGTGTAGATCTAGAGGTTTTGATTAGGCAAAGAAACAAATTTATTTCCTCAATTATTTACCCGAGAGACATGGATAGCATTTTTGTTGATGAGGTCTTGCACATTTTGTTTAAGATGCATGCATCACTTAGTGTCATCTGTAATCACTTTGCGAAACTAAAAGAAGGCCTTTGGGTCATAAGAAGGTGGCAGGGTTTTGGTGGTGTTGACAAGATGGACTAGTGGGAATTGGATGAGGTTATTATTTATAAGTTGTTGCATTATAATAGAGAGGGATTCAAAAAGTAGAGTGAACTCCTGCATCCTTGGTTTATTTTGTGAGGAGAGGGCCATAGAACTTTGGGTTGGTGCAATGATCACTACTTATTGAACGTTATTAGAAGAATTTATTTTAATGCAATTTTTGTTTTTATTATAATTTTGGAATGATGAAGGGGCATCAGATTGCCCATTGAGAGCCTGTGAGGAAGATCGCTCATATTGACTAATCGATTGCTATTAGTCATGGAGTGCCATGTAGAGATGCATAAATGAAGAATAATGCATAAGTATAATCTTATCCCATATCAGAGGCTATAGGTTTCCAATGAAAACCCACTGCAAATCAGAATTGGGAGTGCATAAGGTATTTGTGAAAAGAGGGTCTAATAGCAACTGATGAAATTAGTGATTTTCTCTTGTGCTCCCTACCTACAGTGGATGAGATTAGTGAGTTTGACCTGCGGTCCAATGTTTTCCTAAACATGTTGGAGAAAACGTTTAACGAGTTGTTGAAATGAATTGATGGAGTGATCAGGATGAGAGAAGAATGAATCAAATGTGGTTTCTTTGAGAGACCATGGGAAATTTTTTTTGGAAGATAATCTTGGAAGATGAAATCACTACATCATGTAGTGAATGTCGATACATGGTTCTTTGGATATCCTTTAGAAATATACTTCTCAAAGCACAGAGCCTTAAAATTTTGGGGAAAGGGAGAAGCAAGAATTGCTAAGGACAAAGGACTTCTAGTGTAGTATGAAGGGATTGTTGGTTGAGATGTGGACGTAAAGATCTTGGCTAATTATTGTTGGAGGGAATTGACATTTTGGAGAAATTGAGTGATGATAGGGTTGATGACATGAATCGAATGAGCTTGGTTAACAAATGGAATAGAATTGTTGGGTTGCTAGGAAACTTTGAGGTTGGCTATTGGAAAGGTTAATGGTAAAGTAGATGAAGTGGGGACAAACCCATATTGATTTATAGGGTTCCCACTCATTCCAATAGAATTTGTATTGACATTTACTGATTTAGTAGTGCTTGTAGAAGTTCAAGGGAAGAAGTTAATGTGGATGTAGAAGAATTTGACATAGGCACCAATAGCTGAGATGTTGATATGTTTGAATGCACCTCATTGATGATTTCTATGCAACTAGGTAGCATTGGGATATTTCTATTCACAATGTGAGCTAGACCACATAGAAGATCCATGCCATGCAGATCATTAATTAATTATTTTTAGAGGTTCTCTATGAGAGGGACAACCTCGCCAGATAGGTGCTCCATAGCCTAATAGTCCTAAAATTCAACCAAGTGATTGTCCAATGTTTGGATCTAAGCTTGGGGAACACAAGCCACGAGCATGTCTCTATCAAGAGTCTCTCAAAAAGATTGTAGTCTAGGGATTGTAAATGTGTTAGAGAAAGAGAAGATAGGTGGTTGCACTCTAGAACTTGCCATCGAGAAGTTAAAGATGTCAGTTTATGGTTGAGTGGAGTTGGAGCTACCAAGAACACAGAAAGCCATATGTAATCTTAAACTTCTATGAATGGTAAATCTTGTGTTAAAGCATTGGTTCATGAAGCTCATAAACCAATAGTAGCTCCCCAACACACAAGTACTCTAAGATTTGAAGATTGGATGAAAGAGAATTATTTTGACAAATGAAAAAGAGAAGTTTTTGTTAAGAAGAAGAGAAGCAATGTTTTGTATTGTAGTTTTCAAGTGTTTTAGACACATCAAGTTCACCAAAATATGCTATGAGAAAATTAACTCTAAGTAAATTATACTTAATATGAACCACGTTAAATCTTCTTGGTCTTCTGTGTGCGCTGTTTCACATTATTTTTCTTTCTGAGCATTCTTTTGTTCTTTCTGTTCTTACTTCTGGTTCTATTACTCTGATTTAGAATTCACAATTGGTGTCAGAGCTCTGTGTGTACGGTCCAGGTGATAGCCTGTGAAGTTTTTTTGGGAACCTATATAGCAATCAAAATGGATGACTCAGAGAAATGGAAAATAGAGAAATTTACAGGCCAAAACATTGGTCTTTGGAAAGTGCATATGGAGTCTCTTCTTATCAAACAGGACTTGTCACTCACCTTACTAGGGAAAGCCAAAGGACAAGGTACTATGAAGGATGAAGACTAGGACATACTGGACATGAAAGTGAAGGCAACTATTTTTCTCTCATTGTCCAGCAATGTATTATTTAATGTCTCAAATGAGAGTACTACGAAAGTGCTTTGGGAAAAGCTCTCCAGCATGTATGCAATTGCTTCTACTTCGAACAAGGTATTTATTATGAAGAAATTATATAACCTGAAAATGAAAGAAGGTGGGGTTATGTCCAATCATTTGAATGAATTGAACACCTTAGTTACTCAATTAGCTTTGGTGGGTATCAAGTTAGATCCTAAGATTAAAGCTATTTTGCTGTTGTGTTCCTTACCAAATAGTTGGGAAGGTGTTGTCATGGCTGTGAGCACTTTTGTAGCAGCCAAGAGTACATTGGTTTTTGATGACATTGCAGCTACTCTTCTCAGCGAAGGCATGAGAAGGAAACATTAGGAACCCTCATCCGGTGATGCTCTAATAGCTGTACGTATAAACAATAGGGGAAGAAGCCAGGACAGAGGTAGATACAACAACTGGAGAAGGTCACAATCTGGTCCGCGATCGAAGTCTAGGGGCAGAACCGGTTCGTCTTGGTTTTGTGGAAAACCTGGACACAATAAGAAGAACTACCGGAACTATAAGAAAGCTCAAGGCAATGTGAGCACAAATAATCAAGCAAACACTACAAGTGATGGTGTTTTGGTTCTATCAGCTAGTGATACAAATGCAGATTCATGGGTCCTTGATTCCGGTGCCTCATTTCATGCCACTTCATGTTGTCAAGCTTTCACAAATTTTCATGAAGGCACATTCGGTAAGGTGTTTCTTGGTGACAATAAAGAATGTGACATTTTAGGAAAAGGAGATATAATATTGAATTAGAAAAATGGAGACAAACTAACTTTGACGAATGTTAGATATGTACCCATGTTAAAAAGAAATTTAATTTCTGTTAGTCAGCTTATCGGCAATGGATGCAATGTTAAATTTTCTCTTGATTCATGGAAAATTACATAGGGACTTTTAGTAATGGCAAGAGAAAAGAAGCAAGGTAATCTCTATATTCTAGACTATTTTGGTGAAGTGGGAGCTGCCTTGCCAGCTATGGACAGTGGGTTTGAAATATGGCACAAAAGGCTCAGTCATATGAGACAAAAAGGTCTTCAAGTTATGCTTCAGCGCAATTAGCTTCCAGGCCTCAACTCTGTTGATTTAGAATTATGTGAACATTGCCTTTATGGCAAACAGTGCCAAACCAGTTTTGTGAGAATGGGGCATGACAAGAAAACTACTCCATTGGAACTTATTCATTTCGATGTTTTCGGTCCGACTTAGGTAACTTCTTTCGGTGGAGCAAATTATTTTGTAACCTTTCTAGATGACTGCACTCGAAAAATCTAGATTTATATGATGAATAGAAAATCTGAGGTATTTTCAAAATTTAAAATTTTGAAGGCTTCAGTTGAAATCAGATTGGGCATAAAATTAAATGCCTACTAATAGACAATGGTGGAGAATATTGCTCTTCGGAGTTTGATTCTTTTTGTGCAGACCATGGTATTTGATGGATCAAAACCGTCCCTTATACACCTCAGGAGACGGTGCAGCTGAGAGGCTAAATCGCACGATATTTGAGAGAGCCAGATGCATGGTCTCCAATGCCGGATTAGGCAAAGAGTTTTGGGCAGAGGCATGTAATACTGCTGTTTATTTAATCAATCGAGCTCCATCGTCTAGGCTAGATTTTGATATACCTGAGGAGACATGGCTTGGCAAACACATTTCCTATCAACATTTGCGGGTGTTTGGTTGTGCCGCTTTTGTTCACATTCTAAAAGAGTAGAGAACTAAGTTAGATTTCAAGTCAAAAAGGTGTGTTTTTCTCGGCTATGGTGAAGATCAGTTTGGCTTTCATCTTTGGGATCCCATTCTAAAGACTATAATCTGTAGTCGCAATGTTGTGTTTATTGAGAAGGATTTTCTAGGTTTGCAATCTTGTAATTCATCTCCGACAGAGTATGTTGATGTGGATTTGTTTGATAATGGTAAGATCAAGCAACCTACCATTGCTTTCTCTCAGCCATTAGTTACCTCTGCTCATTATTATTCTACATCTACTCCTATTTCAACCACTACTCTGCCTTCTACTGGATGCACTTTACCTACACAGTCTTCTCACATATCAGTTTTGCCTCCCATGCATACTACACAGTCAATCAATGTTCCAACGCCCCACATTGGCGTTACTAGTATGGATATTGTGGGAATTCCAATGTTACCTCTCTTGCCTGAAATGCATCCCACTCTAGTTGAATCGCTGCCTTGTGCTTCATCACATGAATCGCAGCCCACACATACTCCAATGCAGCCTTTGGTTGGACATTCCCTGCCATTACCAACTCAAACACAACCTCTATTTGCAACTACGCTACCTTTTGACTGCTCAACGTAGCCTCCAACAGTCAATTCACTACCTTTTGACTGCTCAACGTAGCCACTCCCTTCTAAACAGCCAACGCTGCCTTCCAATAGTCATACGTTGACCACAAAACTTTCAATGTAGCCTTTGTTTGGACCAGCGCTACCTTTAGCAAGTGCTATGTACTCCCTTGTGCATACAATGCAGCCTTTTTTGGATAGAACGCTGCCTATTTTTTAACATACACTACCAGCTCTTGGTCACACATAGTCTCATATTTCTCATTCACTGCCAGTTTCTACCTCTCCAAACCCAGCCGAAACATAGATAGGAAACATGTGGCAGGATAATGTGACTGGGCAAAGCACTCTAGGTGCGCAAATACAGAGGCAGGGGAGCTTTCCTCAAGGGCCTCTATAATTAGAGGTTGATGATGTTCAGTACTTACTCCAGAGACTAAATCTGGACTCAAACATACAACCAGAGCAAGGACCCACATTGAGGAGGTCTACCCGTGAGAAGTGGAGACCGGTAAAATATGATGACTATGAGTTATTGCTCTCTGATTATGTAGAGCCGGCAACATATAAACAAACCTGTAAGCATGAAAATGCACACAATTGGATGGCAACCATGAATGAAGAAATGGAATCATTGAGAGTTAATCACACCTAGGACTTGGTTCCTCTTTTGTCAAATCGAAAGCCTCTCAAGAACAAATGGATTTATCGTTTGAAAGACGAAGATGGAGGAACTAAAAGATATAGGGCCAGATTAGTCATCAAGGGATTTGATCAACAAAAAGGTATTGATTTTTCTGAAATTTTTTCTCCAGTTGTCAGAATGGACACAATCCGTGCTGTGTTGGGTTTGGTAGCCATTTGGGATTTAGAACTTGAGCAACTCAATGTGAAAACAACATTTTTACACGGAGACATTGATGAAGATTTATACATGGATCAGCCTGAAGACTTTGCTCAACTAGGTAACGAGCATTTATTTTGTAAGTCGAAGCGGAGTTTGTATGGGTTGAAGCAAGCTCCAAGACAGTGGTATTTAAAATTTGACCGCTTCATGACTGATAACAACTTTATTCAGTGAGAATCAGATCCTTGTGAAGCAACAGTTGGTTCTTCATTTTGCCATGAAAGATCTAGGACCAGCCAAAAGAATTCTTGGGATGTACATATTTAGAAATAGAAATAAAAGAGAACTCAGGTTGTCTCAAGCAAACTACATTGCCAAAGTGTTGGACAGATTTAATATGTCTCATGCTAAACAGGTATCTACTCCTTTAGCTGATCATTTCCGCCTATCTTCAGCTATGTGTCTGAAAAACCAGGAAGAAAAAGAACATATGAGGTCTATTCCATATACATCTGCAGTTGGTAGTATCATGTATGCAATGGTGTGTACTCATCTAGACATAGCACAAATAGTTGCTGTTGTGAGCAGATTCATGAGTAATCCGGGCAAACTACACTGGCAGGCAGTTTAGTGGATTCTACGGTACTTGAAAGGTACTTCACATTTCTGTTTATGTTTTGGAGGTATTGACTTTCAGCTCTATGGTTATGTTGATTCAGATATGGTTGGAGATTTAGACAAACACTGGTCTACCACTGCTTATGTCTTTACATTTGCTGGGGCAGCCATTAGTTGGATTTATCAGTTGCAACAAGTTGTTGCTCTGTCATCAATCAAGGCTGAATACATTGCACTCTCGGAAGGAGCCAAAGAAATGATATGGCTTGAGCGTTTGTTGACCGAACTGGGATGTCCAAAATAAGTATTTCCATTGTATTGTGATAGCCAAAGTGCTATTCACTTGGCCAGAAATTCAGCTTTCCACAGTCCAACCAAGCATATTGACCTTCAATACCACTTTATCCGCCATGTTATTGACGAAGGCAAGTTGTAGGTCACCAAGATTGACACAAAGGTCAATCCGGTGGATGCATTAACCAAGGTTGTTCCTCGAGAGAAGTTCAATTTCTATAGATCTTCTCTCGATCTTGTTCGTTTGTGACACTAAATCTCAAGAAGGGGATCTCTCTCAGAGTAGCTTCATTGCCATTCCCATTGGTCTTTAAGTGGGAGATTGTTGGGCACATGGACTATTGAAGCCCAACTATAATGGTATAAACTTCCTGACTCATTTTATTCTTTGTAACCATCCTTTATGCAGAGAGCCAATCTTGGCTTGTAACAGTTTACCTATCTGGGTCGCTAATTTTAGATGCTAGGCAGACGGTTGGTAGGAGGTTTTTTGTAAGAGTATTTCAGACTTCTTTGCTGCTATTTTCTTATACGAGAGTTATATACAGAGAGAGATGGATGATACACTGGGTGATGTATTGATCTAATAAAATATTGCCCTTCATTATGGATGTAGACTGAACTGGTGAACCACGTTAAATCTTCTTGTTCTTCTATGTGTGCTATTTCACATTATTTTTCTTTCTAAGCATTCCTTTGTTCTTGTTGTTCTTACTTCTGGTTCTGTTACTCTGATTTAGAATTCACATTTGGTGGCTGCACGACTGGTAGAGGGCCTACCTCAACCCAAGGATTTAGAACATTATAATGACCCAGAGATTGAACTATACCCCTTCGTATTGGAAGAAGTTAATGTTGCCTATTTACTCGAGAGCTTCAGAAAGGGTTTTTAATTTGTGATCAGTATTTCATGTATCAGTTCAGTTAAATAGATATGCCATTTATTATAGATGGTCCAGATGCTTACCTAATACTTTTAATTAATGTGACTGTGGTCTAGTTTGAAGTGTACAGAGAGATTGGACTTTATCCCAACAAGCATAGAGACTCAGGTTTTCCATTCAGAACCCTTTGTTATCTTGGTATCTACCCCTATAAATACAAATCTCCCTATCGGGTTATGTTCTAGATTCACTTGTGTTTCCCTTATAGGCAACTTAGTGAGTGTAAAGGGGTCTTCCCTTATTGTCAAAGGTTAATCTTATTGGTTTTTTGAGTTGGTGCAAAGGTTTTTTCATATATTATTTTTTAACGGTCTATTGAATTGTTTTGATGAATATGTATCTCCTGATATTCATGGTTCAGCATCTTAGGCCTATATAACTAGTTTTTTGAATTAATATACATGGGCGTGATCCCCCTAGGATCACATTTCTTGGGCATGTGTTTGATAGTGTTCTCTCTATGTTTATGCATATGTTATAGTGACTTATAGTTTGCTTCCAAATGATGTAAAAAGATGCAGGGTCTTACCCTCCCATCAATGGTTAATCTTATTGGTTTTTTTGTGTTGGGGCAAAGCTTTTTTTCATCTATGTTTTTGTAATGGTTTGTTGAATTGTTTTGATGAATATGTATCTCTTGAGATTTGTGGTTCGACATCTTAGGCCTATGTTACTGGTTTTTTGAATAAATATATGTGGGTAGGTTCCCCCTAGGATCACATTTATCGATTAAAAAGAATAATCTCTTTTTAGAGCAATGTAACCATGAATGCCTACAATAAATATATAGAGGGGAGGGTGGCTTTTTCATTTATCAAATGATAAGGAATGGGGCATAGATGTTAAAATTTAAGAATCTTTATTGGTATCTATAACTAAATCTTGTTTTGAGTCATCTTATGATACATATTATGGAGAAGAGGAAGCTACAATAGAGTGGGTTAAACTGAAGAATACAAAGAAAATTGTAAAGAGACAACCAAGTGAGTAAATGGTGCTCATATTGTGAACAAAAATGAGAAAATATAGTTCCATACTACTTTATGTAGTCTACTCTAACTGACTTAGTATGCTATATACAAAACCCCATAATTTAATTAAAAACACACATATTGTATTTGATATATATATACTTAAAGAGTATTTGATGAATGAAATTATTAGATCTGTTCAATGTATTTTGAGTCTCTGTCAATGTTATTTATGAACAGCTTCAAATCATTTAAATTTTACACTTCACTTTTAAAATGTCTTCAACAAAATTCAATTCTAATACAATATTAATTCATTTAAACATAAATTTTGAAGGCTAATAATTAATGGAAAAGACTTAAAGGACAAAATAGCTTTAAGAAGGATGCGAGGAATTTAAATTACATTAGAAGTTACATCTTTGACCTCTCTATCTTACTGTCTCGATGGTTTACAAAGAGGAAAAAACTCCTCCTTAGATAGATGTTATCCATATGCTATAACCATAGCAATGGTGGCTCTGCACTGTAGCTTAGCCACCTACAAAACGCCGGCTCAATAAATATTCCTCCGTTTCTATCCCCTCATAATCATGCACGGAACTCCATAATGATTGGTCGTCGAAGTATTCGAAGCATTAATGGCTTTAAAGTGTGTCATATATCTATCCAATCAGCAATTATATGTTTTGAATGTTTTCTTTTATGATATTGATCATAATAAATGCTTTGAAAGAACTTGTTAAAGTCAAAGGCCAGCAGTCATATACAACCACAGCTGGAACAGACAGAAATACAGACTCGTCTTTCCATGTGCTAAATATTCGAAAAAACGATTGCATATCAGTAGTCGGATATATAATATCGAGAAGACGCAAAACGTCCTGCCTTATATCCCTGTTAACTTCAAATATAGCATTTGAATAAGATTCCACAGGATTTGCTTCTCTGGTATTTTATTCATAGCTTGTTGAAGGTTTCCAACTATGTATATAAATAGATAGATAATTCTAAATAAAAAATGCACCGACCTAATCGATACGCTGTTTGAAATTACATGTCCACAAGCTGCAACTGTAATAAAGATAATTCTGCAGTTTAAAATTACATGTCCGCAAGTTGCTACTATAATAATACAAAGGAAAATCGAGGTAGATAACGAAGAAATTAGGTTTTACTCCTATAGTATTGGAAAATCTTTGTCACAGGCAATTTTAAAACATGTTGGCCTTCAATTATTTGAATCTTGGGTTTAGTTACAGGCTTAATTGTAATTCCTCATTTGATGGAGAATAATTGACAAGATATGCATTTCAAAAATTAATAAGAAAAAATATTTTAAAAAATTATATTTAATATGTTCCCTTGTATTAAAGGGCGATGATAGCTTCTCAATCCCTGCAGCAAGTAATCCTCCTATTTCTAAGGCTCTCAATGAAACTTTATAGTAATTGTACTTTCTTCGGTATCAATATTCTTCTTTCTTTTTTCTTGGCCACTCATTCTTGGGCACCCACGGTGAATGGTGAGCAGGTTAATGGAGGAGGTGTATGTATAGGTTGGGAGTCAATTCCAAATGGTCAAGATTTGTTTAATGGTTGGAGTAATCTTGATGAGTGTGATCTATCTCCTCTTCTTTTAGTAGATCCATGGTTTTTGTTGCTTAGTGCCTTCGTTACTTGTTATTTTTTCTTTTAATTATATTGTTTAAAACATGACCTTACATGGACCTTGGGATGTGACTTAATCTACCCACATTTTTATTTTTGAAATATGATGTAATATTTATATAAAATAATACATAAGACACCAATTCATTAAAAAAATGTTTATATAAGTAATATTGTGGTCTAATATAAAGGATAATTGCTTATGTTTATGTTTCAAATAATCCTATGATATATTTAAATTAGTATAGTGCATATTTTAAAATCTTTTTAAAAAGTGGAGCAGATATAATCTATAGTCTAATTATAGATAAAGAGGGTCTAGTTGAGATTAAATAAAATAAAAATGAAATTTTCACATAAGGTTGTGTTTTCTTCTATATATATATTTTAATTTGTAAACTATTTATACTATAATTTATCAACAAAAGACTAAATGAAGAATATGGAAACTGAAATTCTCTAAGCAATGTAATAAATAACAAATTATAAGGAGACAAAAAACTAGCAAAAAGGGAGCCAACTACTTAATTAAATCTGAAAACCTCAAGACAACTACAATCTTAGGCTATTTGGACATACAAGTAGCATGAATCTAACTCAATTAAGTTGCTAAGATCTCTAGAAACCCTTAACACTTCACTTTTATGTAACTTTTACAATCTTCAACTACTTAGACATATAAGTAGCATGAATCTTACTTTGTTAAGTTCCTAAGATCTCTAGTGACTTTGTTTTAATACTTCACTATTATGCAACTTGCCTAAACACAATCTAATAGAACTATGAATTAATTTGAAATCACTTCTAATTCTAATTACATGCTTTCCCATTTCCTAATTTTGGAATACAATAGCTTCTTTATACTTTACAACAAAGAACAACGCTTGAAAATGAGGAAATTCAAACACAAGTCATTTGTTATTGTATAATAAAATTGTCTCTTTTCATTAGGGGCAATTCTAAATCTTATATGGTTGAAATTAAAAAGTGACACTAAAATCCATCGCTTGTATCTATCTAGAACCACTAGTTATGTGGATGGACCCTACCCAATAGTTACAAAATTCTCACCTCTTAGAAACTCGTGGTTTTGTCTAGAAGCTAGAAATACTACCTTTCTTAGTTTTTCTCATTTGCTTAAGCTTTCTCCAAGATGTCCCATATCATCCTGAACATTCTCTAGCATCCAAGTATTTGAATCTTTCTTGAAACCCTATCTTCACTAACTAAAATCATTTTCCTTGAGTTTTATCATGTTGCTATGAAGTCAACCAATCCTTTTAGGGGCCAAACCTCATCAACATGGAGGGCATTGGTTCCCAAAATATTTTAATAGATGGCCTACCTATTATCTTGTGTTACACCACTCCAACCAAGATAAAAAAAAGTATTTGTCTCCAACTTTCTATATGGTTGATTAATCTCAAAAAGGTTGAACTTGGAGGAACATCATCATCATTCTTTGGGTGAAATTCTAAAGTTATGTTAGATTTTATGATATGTTTTAAAAAAATATTTTCTAGTAAAAAATGGTCTTGTCAAAAATGTTTCATTGTGCCAATCTGGCACTAACATGTATTACATAGTTTTGGTTGAAAAGGATTTGGTTTGAACATTATTAGCTAGAAACTAATAATTATCATGGCACAATCTAAGTGCATCTTCAAACATAATCAATGATGTAACCTAACTAGATTTGTTCTACCTAAAACATATATGCTTGGAATACTTTTGACTGAAAGTTTTTGTTGGCATCATGCGTGACAACACATTAGTGCCAAATTATATATAAATAAAAGTATTTGAAAACCATAATGTTATTGCCACTTCTAGTGACATAAATCTAAAAACCATTTTGCAGATTTAAAAGCACTTTAAAAAAAGGTTAAGATTCTAGAATTAGTGATAATATTTTCTTTTTCATTTTTAGTACAATTAGGTAAGTCTAGTGCCCAGAGACAAGGTTGATTTATTCCACAAAAACTACTATAATTTATTAAAAATTCAAAAAAAAAAATTCTCTAAAGGAAAGAATTATATTTAAGATGATATAAATTTTTCTATTTTTTATAAATAGTCAAGAAAAAATGTGGAGTCCCTTGAAAAGTGTTAATTTTTTAGCACACTTGACTTTAAAGGTTTTTTAAATTTATATTTATTAAAATTAATATTTTGTAGTTCATGCCCTAAAATTTTAAGTTTACAATATGAAAAAAATAAAGAAAATAAAAAATTTATTAGCAATTTTTAAAAGTTTTATTAGCCATTAAATAATAGTGTCAATCTTACAAAAGGCAATTATATCCAATAATTTTTTGAATTATAAAAAAATGAACATAAAATACACTAGAAATTATGCAGTTCATTAGTTTACATCATTTAAATTTTAAGACATATGTCACTTTTAGGTGCTTCAAGTTAGAAAGTTGGACCAATGTTCTCCACTTCCTTTATAAAAGTGTGGTACTCTCCTAAACATTCACCAATTCTCTCCATCTCGAAGGGAATGATCCTCATTCTTTCACTCAAAATCCTCCCTCAATGAAGATCCAAGATCCCTCTAGGTTATTCCTTGTTGCCTTTGTAAACAAGAAACATGAAGCTCTTATCACCTTTGATTAAGAGATACTTATTTACCTTTGGTAATCAGTGATATACCATTAACCCTATAATGTGTATAGGGTTATGAGTACAGTCAACTTGTGGCTACCTTAACTCTTAATTATGATATATAATCAATATTATAGTCAATTATAGGTTATTAGGTCATCTTAGAGGTTATATTTAAGTATGTACATTAGCCTGGGTGGTTGCCAAAGCCTAATTAGATATATATAGGAGCTAGTGGTAAGTTTGTGATAATCATATTGTGAACTGTGTCCTCATTGGAGATATTTGGAGGTTTACCCCCTCGAAGTGGCTTGTTATTTTCAATTATTATCAAGTATTTAAAGAAAATTTCACATTATATTCCTTTTTCTGTAAGTTATTTCATTACAAGTGGTATCAGAGCATGATCTTGGCATCGTGAAGTCAAAAACAAGGAATTTTTTTATTTTGGAGGTCAATTTGGGAATTGCATATCTCTCTTATTTCAAGGCAAACCATTTCAAGATTTTTGATGTGTTTTCAAGGGCATATTGAAGCTTCTCCAAGTCAGATTTGAGGAAATTTGGATTAGGTTTGTTGAAGATATTACGAAATTAGGGTTTCCACTAATTTCACTCTCAAGTCTTCACATTAACGAATTTCTTGGAGATTTTTTCATGGAAGTGGGATCTAGGCCTTGGTAAGTTACAGTAAAAAAGTTCATATTGATTGTATTTGTTTTGTGTTATTTTTTATAAGATTATTTTTTCCTATCACGACAAGTCCTTCAACAAGAGGCAAAAAGAATGTTGCCACACCTAGAAAAATTGTAGGCAAAGAGGATGTAGAAAATGAGGATGTTATTAAAAAAGAAAATGAAAATATACCTGAACTCATTCAAAAGATGAAGGGGGAAATCTTGTTCATTATGTCTGAGAAAATGAAAGAGTTGGTTAAGTCAATGATGGAGACACTTTTGGATTAAAAACATCTTAGAGTTTCCAAACATAAGGAGTCACACCACCAATATTGGGAGGAAGAGGAATCTCCTAAAGAGAAGGGTGTTTTTTGGTTTGAATCAAATCTCAAGATGGATCATCACACCACTCCTTCTATGGCTAGGAATTTCACACCAAAGTTTTATATGTGAAAGTTTGATGGTCAAGATCCTACAAATTATCTCTACCAAATGGAGCAATTCTTTGATATTCACCATGTTCTATGTCAAAAAAGGTGGCCATGGATTCCTTATACTTGGAACCTGAACAATTCATTTGGTATCATTAGCTATGTGAAGAAAAGAAAGCAAAGGGATGTGTTGTCACTTGGTCTATTTTGTAAGAAAAACTCATTACACATAATGGTGATAATATTATGGATAACTACTTCAACTAGATTGCCAAATTAAGGCAAACAAGTATGGTCAAGGATTACATTCATAAAATCCACACTTTGTCTTTAGGAGTGGAAAATGTTGCAGTAGAAAATTTGCTGGAGTTATTCATTGTTGGCTTAAAGGATCACATTAAATATGAGGTACGCATGTTCCATCCAAATTCTATCTCTCAAGAGATGATTATGGTAAGGCAAGTAGAGGAAAAAAATATGGTTAATAAAAATAAAGGTTTTGTAGACATAAGAGATAAAGGAAGTCCTACACAGTCACTTCCTCAGACTACTAGATTAACACCACAAAAAATTGAAGAGAAGAGAGAAAAAGGATTATGTTTTAATTGTGATAGCAAATATATAGAAGAAGACAAATACACTGAAAATAAATTGTTCTATATTGAAGGGCTAAGTGAGGAAGAGGGCGAGCAAGAACAAATATTAGAGGGTGATAATGATATAGATAAGGAGTCAAAAGATACTCAACCAATCATTTCTTGTCATGCAATTTCAGGTTTTAGCACCCCACAAACTCTCATGGTAGTGGGTTTCTTAAAGAAAGAAAGAGTAATGGTGTTGATAGACTCAGGTAGCACTCATAAATTCATCAACAAGAAGTTGGCTACTCGTCTAAATTGTTTCATATATCTAGCTCTAGAATTTTAGGTCTTGATTGTAGATGGTGGTACTATTATTTGTTCAGGTAAATGCCATAGAATTAAATTATCCATGGGAGATTATCATCTTGGTTGCCCAATGTATGCTATCTCCATGGATACAATAGATTTTTCTTGGGAGTTCAGTGGCTCACTACTTTGGGAACAATTGAGTTGAACTTCCAATAACTATCCTTGTCCTTTCAATTAGAGGGAAGTAAAATAGAACTAAGAGATTTGCATGCAAAGCCTACATAGATGGTAAGTTCTTACCAAATGTAAAAGATACCTAAAATGGGGAAAATGGGTTTGTGGCCCAATTGTTTTAATTAGAAGCATATAACTCAAAGGCTTTTACACCAACAGATCTACAAGCAATTGTAGACAAGCAGTCAGTAGATTTGGGAACATGCCAAAAGGATTGCCTTCTAAGGGAGATCATTATCATGCCATTCAACTAGTACTATGGAGCCAACCACCAAACATCTTTCCCTATAGATATCCATGTTGAACACACTAGCATACTGATAAGGGGTGGGTGAATTGGTATCTAAACAAACTTCAAATCCTCCAGATTAGATTAAAACTTAAGCATTACAACATTAACATAAACATGAAAGATCAATACAATGCACATCAACACATAACACTAGATATATGTGGAAAACCTAAGAAGGGAAAAACCATGGTGAGGATTAACTCACAATATATGAAGCTCAAAATATCAACTTTGTTTTAGGGCTACAACCCATTGAAGCTACTACTCCCTAAAAACTTTGCTTTAGGGTCACTTCCAAGGAAGCCACAACTTCCTGCTAACTTTGTTTTAGGGTTACAACCCAAGGAAGAAACCACTCCCTAAACTGAGAATGAACTCAGAGATGATTACAATATGAAAATCCTTCTACTGCCTAAAAAATGACAGTGAAGAACACACCTTTGATGATTACAATTCTGCTTCTTCTAAAGATTGGATCAATTAGGCACACTCTTCACTTTCCTCTCACAAAAATGTCATCAAGATGAATCAGGACAACCTGTACTACTTCTACTCTTTCTCTTTCAGTTGTACATCATAATGCATGTGATATTCATACTCTTCTCTTCACTCTCTCATTATTTCATCTTCGCAATCATACCTTATCTAGACCAACTAGGTTTACAATATATACATGACATTACATTGACTTTCATTACAAGTCAGCCAATACAACAAGAATATTACATTTTATAGGTTGGGAAGAGATTACAACATGCAACATGCATAGAGCAAGCCCTATCATGAACAACACACTACTCCAAATGGAACCATAGGCTTTGCAGATCTTAATTCATGCTTAGTCTGGTCCTAAAAATCCTTCACAACACCATTCTTCAAGGAATCGCCTCTGCATGCATCACTCATTTGAAATAGGATGACCGTAAGTAGGAAGACATGAAATTTAAATTATAATGGTCACAACCACTTGAAAACCTTGTATGGTACTGGAAACATGAAACATATTTATGAAATTCTTCCAAATGATTCTTCATGACTCACACAACACCTTCAGATACACCTCTAACTCTGCACAACAAATACATTGTGCCACATACCTTAAAACATGCACATTAAGATCAAACAACCAACTAGAACACACTGTAACACACTATCATTGAGAAACTAACTTTGCAGAGCACCAAAACACCTGAAACTACAAGGATGCATGTAATACACATCCCTAAACATGTCCACCAATATGCATAGGCAATTCTTCTCTTTGGGAGGAATGTGAAGCATTCCAACAAGCTTTTGACATTACTTTTCTTAGATAGAATACAGACCGAAACTCCGCCAATTATAACTTTTAGTGTTGAGGGTGCAGAGACCCGAACCTTTGGAAATAGCACCTCCATTAGACACTAAACTAAAATTTTTAACCACAAGACCTTATCTTCAAACTCGAGGAATTGTAGAGCCAAACATTGCAATACTGTGAATACCTTCTTTAGGAACACCATTATCTATAAACTGTCAAGTGCAAACACTCTTTCGGTAGTCCAAACAACATGAAACTTGGAACATACATGCTTTGACACTATATGAGGCTATCTTCCACTCCATAGAGATACAACATCAAAAGTATGAAAATACAAAGAAATCTCCTAGACAGTCTTCAAAATAGTCTCTCTATAGCAAAAACTTTCACTGACATCTGGAGGCCAAACCTTCTTTACAATATCAACACATACATTCTTAGGAACAACAAGAGAGAGTATACAATATGCTTTAGACCATTAGTAACATTTCCCTAACATCAAAAACACATCTGATCATATTTGTGCTTCTAATTCCAATATTAATATGTTTTCTTTGCTGTCAACAAACATACTAAATGAATACAGTCTCTGTTGACTAAGAATTTTAGGAACATGACATCCAACCATGAACTTCTAATTCCCATATTAATATGTCTTCTCTATAGTCACTGGATAGGACATGACATCCAACCATGAACTATATCTTCTTTGCTAGATAGGACATGGCATCTAACCATGAACTTCTAGTTCCCATCTTAATATATCTTCTCTGATGTCACTGGATAAGACATGATATCCAACCATGAACACCATCACACATCCATGATAGTGTTGATAATAGTGACAACCTTAGGAACAATATTTGTAACAATCTCCTCCTTTGGCATTGATAGCAACACACCTGCTCATTCTCCCCCTTTGACATCAAGGACAAATGGTGTAGTCATGGTTGGAGGGTTCACAGAGTGAACTGTCCAGGCCGTGCAACAAGAGTAAACACAATAGAAACAACTCAAATATAGAATGCAATGAATTATTAAAATTCTCAATATATCATTTAATCAGAATGCTCATATGCTGGCAACATGCGAGCTACAAAACAAGGGCTCACCGACCTAATTCCAGTTATAACAGATATGGCTTTGAAGAACCTTTCTAGAGCAAATTCTAAGACTAGAACATCATATTATGAATCACTACCCTCCTATGCATCTAAGACATGATTATATATCATCTTCAAGCTTCAGAAATCCTTTGCATCGGCCAAAAAAGGTTACAAACTCTAATGAAGGAATGTAATGTGTAGAAACAATAGGTCAGCCTTAAACAATTGTTACTCCACTGCAAATGAAAGAAACAAGGTGTGGACCTCAAGGAAGGTGTATCTGATCCTTATGTACCATGTGATATGTTCCATTTAGCTCTACAAATTACAAAAATGCTCCACAAACCTTCTCCTACAGCTGACTGTCTGTATGCTCTGCTCTATGAAAATAGGTGATCTTCTGATAGAGATAACTTTCAATAGACAAGTCCAAATGACTTGAATTTTGGATATGATATAGATGTTATTGTCTAGATGCTAAGTCATGATCTACGAACTATGAAATGAAAATGTAGTACAAAATGTTGAAACTACTACTGATTGAACTAAACTGAACTAAACTAGAAAATTAAAGAAAACAAAAGAATGCAAATATTTTGGTTGATGCAAGATTGCTTTGCAAGCTAGGATGCTCTTGCATTAGACACCTGAGGTTTTTGAAAAAGTGAGTCCCTCACTTTGATGGGGCAAGAGGAAAACCAAGATGGTCCACCTTAGCCTGAGAAATCTAAGATTAATCTTCTTTTGGTCTCCCTTTCCACTTTACCAAATATTCCTTGTATTTCTTACCTCTGGGTACTGCGTCTAACTTTGCTATCCAAAATGTCCTTTATCTCCTCTGGTTGTTGTTGTGGTAATAGATTCTTCAATCCATCTTCAATGCTTTCACTGGTTTCTCCTTCATGATACTAATATAAGTTTGCAATGTTGAATATAGATGATATACCCAATGCCTCTGTTAGCTCCACTTCATATTCATTTCTTGAGTCAAAATTTTTGAGTATTTTACATGATCCAAAATTCTTCATCTTCAACTTGTTATTTTTTCCTACTGGAAATCTCTCTTTTCTCAGATATACCATTACCTCATCTCCCACTAAATTTTTTGTGTCTCCTTTTCTCATCTGCTTGCTCTTTATACTTACTGTTCATCTCTTCCAAATGTTTTCTGACCCGATTATGTACTGTCTCCATGTATCCTACAAATTCTTCTACTTCTGCACTTCTCTTATCCTCCATACTAATATCTGTGAACTCTACAACTCCTCTAGAGTTATTTCTTGTCACAATCTCAAAAGGTGTCTTTCTAGTGCTCCTATTCTCTAAACTATTGTATGCAAACTCTTCTTGTGCTAGAATTAGATCCCAACTTCCTACCTTATCTCCTACCAAACATCTCAACAAGTTTCCCAAACTCCTGTTTACCACTTCTATTTGTCCATCTGTCTATGGATGAAATGTTGAACTAAACTTTAGGTTTGTCTTCATCTTCTTCCATAATGTTCTCCAAAAATATCTAATAAATCTCGTGGCCCTATCTAAAACTATGCTCTTAGGTAGTCCATGAAATCTCACAATCTCCTTGAAAAATAGTTCAGCAACATGCACTACATCATTTGTCTTCTTACAAGGTATGAAATGTGCCATCTTTGAAAATCTATCCACCACTACAAATATAGAATCATGTCCTCTCAATGCCTTCTATAGTCCTAATATGAAATCCATGCTTATATCTTCCCAAGGTCTCTCTGGTACTATTAAAGATTTGTATAACCTAATATTCTGACTACTCCCCTTTACAAATTGACATACTCTACAACTCTGCACAAACTTCCTTACATCCTTATATATCTGAGACCAAAAATAATGTTCACTTACCAAAGCCAGTGTCTTGTCAATTCCAAAATGTACTGCCAATCCACCACTATATTTATCCTTGATCAAACTATCTCTCATTGAACTCTGAGGTATACACAACTAATTTCCTTTGACAACATATCTTCCTGAATGAAATAATCCAACCACTTACTCCTATTTGTCACAATAGGTTCCTTACAAGCTCTCCATGGTTCTGCAAAATCAAGATCTTCTTCATACATGTGCTTCAATTCCTCAAAACCTAATACTTCTATCCTCATCTTTGTCAAAAAAATTCCTTCTTCTACTCAATGCATCTGAAACTTTGTTTGACTTCCCACTCTTGTGTTTCAATACAAATGTGTAACTCTGCACATGAACTCTACCCATCTCATATGTCTCTGATTTAACTTTTCTTGACTGCTCAAATATTGTAAATCTTGATGAGCTGTATACAACACAAATTCCTTAGGCAACAAATAATGTCTCCACTTCTTCAAAGCTTGAATTATGGTATAGGATTCCTGATCATAAACTAAATATCTTCTCCTTGCATCATTCAATTTCTCATTGAAATATGCTACTAGTCTACCTTCTTGACTTAATACTGCTCTTATTGCATTTCCACTTGTATCACAATCTACTTGAAATACCTTGTTGAAATCTGATAATGCTAACATTGGTTGCTCTATCACTTTCTACTTCAATAGTTCAAAACTCTTATTTGCTTCTGATGTCCACTTAAAATCCTTTGTCACCTTTCATTGTCTCTGTCATTGGTGTGCATACTGAACTAAAATTTCTAATGAACTTCCGATAGAAACTAGCTAATCCATGAAATGATTTGACTTCTCCAATGCTCTTAGGTGTTGCCCATTCAATAATTGCTCTAAGTTTCTTAGGGTCCATCTTCAATCTTTCTACAGAAATCATAAATCCCAAGTATACCAATTCTTCCTTCATGAAACTACACTTCTTGATGTTTATCAATAATTTTTCTTCTCTCAACCTCTACAATACTTGTCTGAGGTGCCACAAATGTTCTTCTTTAGTCTTAATGAAAATTAGAATATCATCCAAGTATATAATAACAAAATTACCCAAGAATTTCTTCAAGACCTCATTCATCAACCTCATGAAAGTACTCGATGCATTAGTCAATCCAAAAGGCATCACTAACCACTCATACAATCCTTCATTTGTTTTAAAAGTAGTCTTCCATTCATCTCCTTCTCTAATTCTGAGATGATGGTATCCACTCTCCAAATCTATCTTTCTAAAATACTTTGCTCCACTCAAAAATTCCATAATGTCATCCATCCTAGGCAATGAAAATCTATACTTAACTATGATCTTATTGATTTCTCTAGAGTTTGTACACATCATCCATTCTCCATCTTTCTTCGATGCTAGCACTGCAAGTACTACATAAAGGCTGAAAATTTCTTTGATCAAACCTTTCCTCAACTACTCCTGTATCTGTCTATTCAGCTTTGCATTCTCTTCTAGTGTCATCTAGTGTGCTACTTTGTTAAAAAAACTAGCTCCAAGTATAAGATCCATAAGATGATTGATACTCTAGATTGGTGGCAATCCTTCAAGTATATTATCTGATATGGTGTCATCATACTCTATCAACAATTTTGTTATCTCTTCCAGTTATGATTCTTCAGTCTCTATACTTAGGGTTCCATGCTTCTTAGGGATCAAAGAAAAAAACATATTCCCATGTCTCAAACCATCCAGAAATGTTCTTCCATCAACCAAACAAATTCTAGCATTCCCACATACTTCACTCTTAGCCTCATCTTCTAAAGGTATTAAGGTGATTTTCCTTCCATTAGATACTATAGTGTAGGTATTCTTTTTACCAACATGTATAGCTTTTCTATCATAATGCCATGGTCTACCCAACAATATATGACATACATCAATAGGCATAATTTATCACACAATACTTCATCATGATAAGATCCAATATGAAATTTTACCAAACATTGTTCACTTAGTAGTACTTTGTGTTCATCCTGAATCCATGCTATCCGATAGGGCTTAGGGTTTTTCAATCTCTCCAAGTTCATCTTAGTCACCATCTCTTCTAAAACCAAATTATGAGTACTACCACTATCAATAATAACCCTACAACATTTACCTCTTGATTTGCATTTGGTCCAGAACAAACTTTTCCTCTGCAGTGGTTCCTTATTTGTTTCTACTTGAAATAGGGCTCTTCTCATGACTGGTGATTCTCCTTTCTCTGGTTTTCCAACTGAATTAGGTGATCTAACAAGTTCTTCTTCCACATAAGTTGTTCTTGCACTGTTCTCTGTCTTCTTGCTTGCACTTCCTTAATGACTTTCAAATGCTCTGTGTCCTTCACCTCCATACTTAAAACAAGTTCCTCTAAATATTATCTTATTAAACCCTCTCTCATCTCTCCTATACCCTTCACTCTAGTAAGAATTATGATTCCCTCTTCGATATAAACTTTTATCATCTCTTTGATATGAACTGCTATCTCTATCTTCCTTCATGAATGTACTATCTTGTTTGTTCTAGTCTGCATATGATCTCTCTCCTCCAGAATATGTTCTACCTCTCTGAAATTTATCTCCTCTACCTTTTTGTCTCTACTCATGCTTCTTATTCAACTTTTCTTCAACTTTCAGGGCAAACTGATATACTTCTTCTATTGTCGTCATCCTTACCAGACTTAGTTCTTCTTTAATGTTCAATCTTAGTCCATTGATGTATCTTGCCACTTACTCCTTGCTTGCTTCACTATGTCTAGTCCTTATGATCATCTTATGAAATTCCTTAGTATACTCCTTCATAGATTTCTCTTTTTGTTTCAAGTTCTGCAATCTCTTCAACAGTTCCAACTCATATCAGAAGGTATACACTAATTCTTCAACTTTGTCACCATCCTATCCCATTTTATGATCTTGTCTTTTCATCTTCTGTTTCTATCCAAATATACTTCTTTCCACCAAATAGTAGCATGTCCTTTCAATTTAGTCTTTGCAAATTTCACCTTCTCTGGATCTTCGATTTCTTCATATTCAAAGTATTCCTCCAAGTCATTTATCTAATCAATCAATTCCTCCAGATTCAAATTTCCAATATAATTTGGTACCTCCACTCTAGGTCTTTTTCCAATCTTTGAAAAATCTCTCAACATTTTTACTTGATCTAATTCTTCTTCTTCTTCTTCTAGGGTTTCTTCATTTTGGTCAGCAAATTGAAATTCTTCATCATCACTTTCAACATTATGTCTAGGTTTTAGTCCTCTTCTTCTATCTTCTTCAATAGCATCTAGTCTAACTTTCATTATTTTCATCATCTCCATCATTTCATCCATTCTTCTAGCTATAGTTCCTACAACAGGTATTCTCCTTGGCGACCTCTCTTCCTAGGATCTAGGTGCAATTGCCTCAATTTCGGTGATCTAGCTAAAAGGTAGCAATTGTCTCACACTCGATGATCTGTTGACAAATACAAGTAGACATGCATTATTTTTACTTGGACAAAGTTTTCAGCATCTAGTTCTAACTATTCCATCTTTTTGACTTGGTTTTGATGATTTCATGCTTGTTGGATTATTAGACTTTATCCTTCTAGAATGATAGAAGTCAAAGGTCTAAGACTTCACATTTTAAGTCTTTGAACTAATCATGTTTGTAGTCTACTCCACCTAACTGTTTGGATGTCAGAATTTGTTGTTCCAGCATGATAGTAGAATCATCTCCGATGCTCTGACCTATGGATTGTTACCTTTCTCGTATGGACACCATTTTTGTCAAAGTTGATCATCTCATCTTGACTATAGAGCATCCTTTGATGGCCCGACTTTGAGGACCCTAGCGCAGAGTTGGTGGATCACCTATGCTACATCGGGGGTTGGCCTTTCAGCTTGTCGTTGGCCAGCTTTGCGGCACGGGAATTGATTTCCCTCCACCTACCATTGGTGGTACATTAATGGTGGTCTCCCATGCATGCAGCCGACCCATTTATAGCTTTTTTCAAGCTCATTTGATTTCATTCAAGCTTTCTTGCATTACAATTCATCTCTTAGCTTTGTATATTTGCTTGGTGCCCTCTAATCTCTCAATTTTCTATTATAATTCTACACTTGGAGTGAAGATTTGTTATTATTAGAGTGTGGACGTCCCTATTTCAAACTCTCCCATTAAACTTGTGCATATTTTCTAGGTTGGTTTCACATTTTCCCCTTTAATTTACTTTGCATGCTTTAATTTGTTAATATGGGGACCATGGCCAATCCGTTGTTGTCATTTTGGTTCAGATTGGATTCATTTGGATTGTTTTTGCTATGCTTTCATGATTTATTAGCTAGGCTTTTATTTTTCTTCATTCATTTGGTCGTTGAATCCATTTTCTATTTGGGCATGTTCTTTGAGGTTGTTTGTATGACTTAAGCCCTTTTCCCTTTGTATTCTTTAAGGTGTTTGAGCGGTGGAGATTAGACTTCCAATCTTCCATCCTCCTTTTTATGACTTACGTACTTCCTATCTTCCTCCATTCCTTTAAGATGTCAGAGGATCAGAGATTGGTAATTTGATCTTCCACCCTCCCTTTTAATTTGAGTTCTCTCTTCTTCCACTCCCGACTTACTTTTAAGTGCTATAGTAAAGCGTTGGAGTTCAAGTATCAAAAGTTCTATCTTTCGAGGCACATTTTTATTCAAAAGAAACTACTCCCATATTTCATGCCCTAACTACTTGGTAGATTGTTAGAGTTCAGACGTCAGACTTCCTTGGTTTTGTCTTCATTTTTCATTAGTAAGAGGTAAGTTCTATCCTCAGTGTTGTTGGTGTTTGCTTTCGAATCAGCAGAGGGTTTGCCAGTTCCAATGCACAGGTAGATTCGGCCAACTAATTCAAGAGGTTGCATGAGCTGCCTCCCCTTCACTTCTAGTTCTACCACACCAAGGGGGGTATCCCTACTAGCTAAAGAATTGACACCTTTGACTCACCCAATGACATAAAGATTTAGCTTTACAATGACAAGCAGAATACTCTCATGTGTGGACCAAGATTTGTGTGATAAATCACAAGGTTGGCAACATTCTTGGACATATTTGTCTAGTCAGGTATAAGAGCATGCAGGGGGTTCCTAATCCTAATCCTACAACTAACAGGTTGGAAATATGAATGGATTTGAATTTATGCTTTGGATGCAAGACATGGGTTTTGGATCATAACTACTTCACAAGAATAGACCGGTGCCTATCCCAGGGCAAGGAGTCAACTAGACGTATACACAAGAATGAATTGCATTTTGGATTCAAGTTTCAAGGGGTTAGATTGATGCTTGCCTTACAAACATCACCCAAGAATGGGTACTTACCTATCTTTACTTACAAACAGATCGGCTGACATACAGCCTGCTCCATACTTAACCTAAGACCATTTAATCCACTCCTTGAATAGAAGTCACAAATTAAACATGCAATACAGAAACCTGTATCCTAGAATCTATGAAACCCTTAGCAACCAGATTCAGAAGAAGGAAGGCATGCAACAAAGGAGACAGACATGTAAACACATGCACAATGCATTTTTCATATGAAACAAAAATGAAACTGAGAATATCTGCAATGTACATTCAGATCCAACTCATAAACTCCAAAGAGATACAACCGCTAGAAAAATGCTCTATTTTTCGTTATTTAAACAAAAATGCCCAAGTCTTCAACAACAACAAATGAGTAACACAATTTACATTTTATAGCAAAACTGTGCACTTAGCAAATTAATTACAAGGTAGATCAAAATCTCACCAGATGCATTGCATCTCCAAATTGGTGCCCAAAAATTGAATGCAACGGAGAAACAAAGAGAAGAAACAGCTACGCTCGAGATCAGAGCCACTGCTCAAAGATTTTCTTCCTAATGGGGTAGTTGGCACCTTAACTCTATCCATCGTGCCTTTGCAAAACCACCTTCAATGCTTCAGCTACCCACAGCCTCTAGAATGTAGCAACAGCATGCCTTTGGAGTTTTTCTTGCCTAAACACTGCCGCAGATATACAAAAACTACCGCTACTGCAAACTTTGAAACCAATTGTCGATC
The DNA here is from genome assembly GCA_027924645.1 of Cunninghamia lanceolata. Taxonomy (NCBI): domain Eukaryota; kingdom Viridiplantae; phylum Streptophyta; class Pinopsida; order Cupressales; family Cupressaceae; genus Cunninghamia; species Cunninghamia lanceolata. Next base: position 494,439 of record BSBN01000248.1, on the reverse strand, counting down.
TTGACTCCATCACTGAGATTAACGGCTCCAAAACATTCTGAAAAGTCACCAGCCAATGGCATCATGCCACATAGGCACCTTGCTCCTCCTATTGCTGACTTTTCCCATTCTCATTTTGCCTTTTTTCTACCCTTGTATATGTGTACTCAAATGCATATACAATCACCTTTTAAATCTTTGTATATGCAGGATCCATATACATACAACAATTAACATACAAGGTGGACCCCAAATCTATAAAGAGCAAATTGGAATTTTAAATTGGGTCCAGGCCTTGCATGTGATTCCTTGCACATCTCAATGTATATCTGAATATACATCACTTTTACATACAAGGCGTGGATTCCAAATTTTCATGAAGCATTTTGAAATTGCTTTGAAATTTGGGTTGTATCTAACCTCTTGTATATCAGCACATATACAAGCACTCAAACATACAAGTCATAGATGCCAACCCTGAATTTGTTGAATTTGATCTTCGCATTAGGTCCGGCTTGCATATTGATCCTTTGTATATTTGCTTGTATGTTGCATATACAATGCGAACATACAAGCCAAACATACAAACAACGGACCTCAAATTTGAATTAACTACATCACATGCTTTTTCAAGTCTGGCTCTTGCATCTCGGGAATGCATGTTTCTCCTACATATCACAAATATATCTTTCACATACATTTGCCTTTGTATGTTTACAGGCCCCACCATTTGTATCTTTTCTTTGCATGTTTTCAATGTATGTGCCCAATGTACATTTTTCATTTGTATGTCAAATATGTAGCCCATGTATGTCTTGTCATACAAGCCCGATATACAAGTAGTGAATATTCTGGGGAATCTGCAAAAGATTCCCCCTTGTATATGCAAGCCCGATATGCATTCAAAATGCATATAACTCAATTTTTCAAAGGCCGATTGAGATTTTGCAAGCCCGCCAATGCACATTTGACCTACATGTATATACAAACACCCTTGTATATACAAAGTGACATGCATACAACAGATTCTTACAATTTTTCTACTACAAAGGCCAAAAGAGTTGGAATATTTTGGATTTTTTGGAAGGGGCTTGCATATTAAAATGCTTAAAACCTGAATGTTTATGCAGGCACTAACACAAGCTCTATCTGGGGATGCATGCCTCTTACAGGCATGGTAAGAACCTCAGAACTCTAGGATGTAGACCAGTCCCTTGTCTATTGGGCACATAGTCAAATACTGTACTAACCTGCATCACAAAACACATTCATTAAATTTTACTTGGCGGCCCAGGGCCACCAAAAAGGAAAAACTAGAATTTTTCTTTGTCAAACACTTGATTCTCTTTTGATTTCTTCAAATGAAGCTTGAAAGCATTTAACCATTTGCAGCACCCAGCATTGCAATTGATTGTGTTGCTGCTCCTTTCCTTTTCTTTGACAAATCTACAACAAGCTTGATCAGCATGCATTATCATCAACTGTAGAATGTCATCATCATATGAGTCACTGATGTTGCTTAGAAAACTAACAGACTCGTATGAAACGAATGAATCCACACTAGAAATTTGCCCTTCTTCAAAAAATAAAGGCCCCTATTTATCAAACATGCAATATTCGGGCACAAGCAACATATCATAATCAAATTCATTTTTATAAGCATGCAGATATTCATCATCATTATGCTTAGCGATCTTATCATTTACGTCCACCCGGAATGTCTCAAAAGAAGGCAGAGATAACTTAGAATGCAGACCTATGTCAAAAACTTCATAGTTACCTCTGCAACCAGCACTATCCCCAACTGTATTGGCACACACATCTGCGACTTGTCCATTCACCTCTAAATAGTGACCCTATTTTTCCTCTTCACCAATGCCCTGATAATCAAAAATAAAATTTTCAACCTCTACACTATGAAGGTGGTCAAAATCTTCAAGGAAACACTCATATTCAACATCCATATATATTTCATCATCTGAAAGGCTCACATATGCGTCTAAATGCTGACAGTCACTAACATATTGATTGTTGTCCCTTCAAACAACATCTTCTATATTCAGAGTGAAGCTCTGCATATCCATTTCACACAAATAATCAGGCATAACTGGGATACACATACTGTTGCAAGATGCAACCTCATGTATATCTTTCATTTCATTATTTCAAGGGCATTTTGTGTCTGTAGGCTTCTCTTCTAGAGGCTAATAACAGTCTTCATTTTCATCATTATAGGATGTGCCTACATTTTCTATAACATTTTCTTCATGTATCATCACATCATGACTACATATGCTATTCTGAAATATATTTACCTCCACACAATCATCTTTGAATGCACATACTGGGAGAGCTGAAATATATTCATTTTGATAACTATTTTGACAACTTGCAGCCATGAAACTGACTGGCATTCCATATTTTTGATTATTTTCAATATCCTTAGCAAAATGGTAGGCCTGGTGAAGGGTGGCTGGTTCTTTATCTCTCAATAAATAACTCACTTCATCAAATGCAACCAAATAAATTGTCAAGCACAATGCATTATTGGGTCTCATATATTCAGGGACCTACTTGAGCAACTTATTAAACCTAAGATTAAAGGTTGGAACCAGTTCCTCATCTTCCTTTTGGATGTTCATGAAATGTATGATCAATGAGGCTAAATCAAATCTTTCACCAAACTACTCTGGGAATGCAATTTCTAAATCTACCCATGAAGAAACAGAACACACAGGCAAGTCTGAAAACCAGACCCTAGCATCATCCTCTAATGACTGAACAAAGAGTCTCATTACTACATCTTCAGCCTCAACTTCATAATCTTCTATCAAATTACAAAAATTTTGCAGATGTTTGTTTGCTGACTCAGAATTTAATCCACTATATTTTGGCAAAGATTTTCTAATCTTATTGGGAATAACATTTAGGTAACCATATATTCCTTTGAAATTTAAGGCTTTATATCTTTCCATAAAAAATGGTCTTCTATCAGAGCACAAACAGGTTTGCTGCTCTAAAGTCATCATTTTTTCTGAATGAAAAGATGAAATACCTGGAAATATGTTGTAGTAATGGATAGGTTCAATCAACAGAGTCACCACCTATCATAGAGAGGACATAATATCAACAAGGCACTTTTGTTTTCTGGATTCATCACCCTAGCAAAGCAACACATGGTCATTTTTGGATCTTGCTGCAACAACTTCAATAGAAACTAAATTTTCCAGCCTTCAAAATATTTGACTCTTTCCCCAACAGAGTCACCATCTGTTCGTGTTTGCTTTCAAATCAGTAGAAGGTTTGCTAGTTCCAATGCACAGGTAGATTCGGCCAACTAATATAGGAGGTTGCGTGAGCTGCCTCCCCTTCACTTCTGGTTCTACCGCACCAAGGGGGGTATCCCTATTAGCTAAAGATTTGACACTTTTGACTCACCCAATGATATAAAGATTTAGCTTTATAATGATAGGCATAATACTCTCATGTGTGGACCAAGATTTGTGTGATAAATCACAAGGTTGGCAACATTCTTGGACATATTTGTCTGGTCAGGTATGAGAGCATGTAGGGGGTTCCTAATCCTAATCCTACAACTAACAAGTGGGAAATATGAAAGGATTTGAATTTATGCTTTGGATGCAAGACAGGCGTTTTGGATCATAACTACTTCACAAGAACACACCAGTGCCTATCCCAGGGCAAGGAGTCAACTAGACATATACACAAGAACAGATTACTTTTGGATTCAAGTTTTAAGGGCTTAGATTGATGCTTGCCTTACAAACATCACCCAAGAATGGGTATTTAACTATCTCTACTTACAAACATCTCAGCTGACATACAGCGTTCTCCATACTTAACCTAAGACCATTTAATCCACTCCTTGAATGGAAATCACAGATTAAACATGCAATATAGAAACCTGTATCCTAAAATCTATGAAACCCTTAGCAACCAGATTCAGAAGAAGGAAGGCATGCAACAAAGGTGACAGACAGGTAAACACATGAACAATGCATTTTTCATATGAAATGACAATGAAACTAAGAATGTCTGCAATGTACATTCAGATGCAACTCATAAACTCCAAAGAGATACAACCACTAGAAAAATGCTCTATTTTTCAATATTTACACAAAAATGCCCAAGTCTTCAACAATAATAAATGAGTAACACAGTTTGCATTTTATAGAAAAACTGTGTGCTCAACAAATTAATTCCAAGGTAGATCAAAATATCGCCAGATGCATTGCATCTCCAAATTGGTGCCCAAAAATTGAATGTAGCGGAGAAACAGAGAGAAGAAGCAGTTGGGCTTAGGATCAGAGCCGCCGCTCAAAGATTTTCTTCCTAATTAGGTAGTTGGCCCTTTAACTCTATCCATCGTACCTCTACAAAACTACCATCAATGCTTCAGCTACCCGCAGCCTCTGGAATGCAGCAACCACGTGCCTCTGGAGTTTTTCCCGCCTAAACGAGGTTGCAGATACACAAAAACTATCGCTGCTGCAAACTTTGAAACCAGCCGTCGATCTTGACTACATCGCTGAGATTAACCGCTCCAAAACATTCTAAACAGTCGCCAGCCAATGACATCATGCCACGTAGGCACCTTGCTCCTCCTATTGCTGACTTTTCCCATTCTCATTTTGCCTTTTTTCTGCCCTTGTATATGTGTACTCAAATGCATATACAATCACCTTTTAAATCTTTGTATATGCAGGATGCATATACATACAACAGTTAAAATATAAGGTGGACCCCAAATTTGTAAAGAGCAAATTGGAATTTTAAATTGGGTCCAGGCCTTGCATGTGATTCCTTGCACATCTCAATGTATATCTGAATATACATCGCTTTTACATACAAGGCGTGGATTTCAAATTTTCATGAAGCATTTTGAAATTGCTTTGAAATCCTACTTGTATCTAACCTCTTGTATATTGGCACATTTACAAGCACTCAAACATACAAGCCGCAGATGCCAACCCTGAATTTGCTAAATTTGATCTTCGCATCGGGTCTGGCTTGCATATTGCTCCTTTGTATATTTTCTTGTATGTCGCGTCTACAATGCGAACATACAAGCCAAACATACAAAAAATGGACCTCAAATTTGAATTAACTACATCACATGCTTTTTTGGGTCTGGCTCTTGCATCTCGGGAATGCATGTTTCTCTTGCATATCGTGAATATATCTTTCACATACATTTGTCTTTGTATGTCTGCGGGCCCCACCATTTGTATCTTTTCTTTGCATGCTTTCAATGTATGCGCCCAATGTACATTTTTCATTTATATGTCGAATATGTAGCCGATGTATGTCTTGACATACAAGTCCGATATACAAGCGGAGCCGATATACAAGCAACGAATATCCTTAGGAATCTGGGAAAGATTCCTCCTTGTATATGTAAGCCCGATATGCATTCAAAATGCATATAACTCAATTTTTCAAAGGCCGATTGAGATTTTGCAAGCCCGCCAATGCACATTTGACCTACATGTATATACAAACAGCCTTGTATATACAAAGTTACATGCATACAATAGATTCTTGCAATTTTTCTACTGCAAAGGCCAAAAGAGTTAGAATTTTTTGGATTTTTTGGAAGGGGCCTACATATTAAAATCATTAAAACCTAAATATTTATGCAGGCACTATCAAGTGTACTGATCGCTTAGTAAAGCATTAGGGTTTAGGCATCAGACCTCTTGTATTCCCCCTTTTGATTTCACTTGATCTGAAAAGGAGTAGAACCTGACCCTCGACCCCAAACTATATGAACTATATCAGGAATCAGAGTATTGTCTTGAGGTATGAGTGTTACCCTTAGAGACTAAAGTGTCAAAGTTTCGGCATTGAGCCTTCTACCTTAGCTCTTCTTATTTCTTTGACATTCAAAATAGGTTAGGTCTGACCCTCAATCTTTGATGAGCTTCTAGAAACTTCATTTCTTTCTATATTTAGGCCTTTTTAATCAATTTTAAGCTTTATGTTGATATGAAGATGGCTACCCTTGTAATTAACATGCAACACTAGTGATAGAATGAATGTATGGATGCAAAAAATGGTTGAGGCACCATAGGTAGTAGATAAAAAAAAGAGTTTAAAGAGTATCTGCCTACTTCAAATCTTGCAAATCCATAGCCAAAGATTGGTGATACAAATATTGGGACTTTGATCCATGGAACTACCTACAATAGTTGAGTGGTGAAGAAAACAAGTCCTTCCAGACACAATGCATGGAGAACTTTGGACTCTTCTAGGTGACTGCATTCCCTATCACAGTGCAGGTGCCTAAATTGATCTTAGCCTATGCCCAAAGGCACAAGACCAGAAGCAAGAAGATCCTTGGGTGCACATGGCATGTAGTGTTGAACTTCACTTCTCATATGGTGGACATGGTATTTGATCTACCAACCTATACGTAATATGATAGAATTTGAAAGAACATTGCCCTTACCTTGCATAGCACCAAGACAGGTATGGCCACAAGCTGTATGAACCAACATATTTTGATTACCCAAAGGAAACACTCATTGAAGATGGATCCAACACAAACATGTCACATGTTCAAACAGGATGGGAAGAGGTTCATCACCCTCCTAAGAAGAGTGTTTGGTTTTCTTGTTACCGAAAAATGGCACCCTTAGATGTGCCAATTGAAGAGACCTAATGTCTCAAGTTATTGCTTGGAACCTCATTCATTCGTTGGTTTTTTCACAGAAAGTACATGTCCATCATTCATCGTTCATCGGCAAGGCTTGAACTTTGCTCATCAGGTTCAATGGTTCAACAAGTTCAACCGATGTGATATGTCTTCGGCATAAGGTTGGCCATCGGCTACTGTTACTCTGATGAAGGCTTGAACTTTGCTCATCAGGTTCAGCAAGTTCAACCGATGTGATATGTCTACCGGCATAAGGTTGGCCATCGACTGCTGTTACTCCGATGAAGGCTTGAACTTCGCTCATCAGGTTCAATGGTTCAACAGATTCAACTGATGTGATATGTCTATCAGCATAAGGTTGGACATCAGCTGAGCCTATGGCAGATACTCTAACAGTCTTCTATTACTCTGATGAAGGATGAAGGCTTGGGCATCGGTGGAACAAGGAACCATTGGTGTGGATGGTGGAGTGGTCTCCGATGGCTTGGGCTTTTCCGATGAGGCTTAGACTGGCATTGTCGGCAACAAAATTGCCGATGATAGTCTTACTGAGTGTTCATGTATGTAAATTGGGATATCAAACTCAAATTGGTGAGTGTGGGACTAAAGGTCTCACATGAATACGAACAGTTATGCGATTGTTGGAAGATAGTGATGCTGGGTCAGTTGAAACGAACAGTTAGGGCAGAAGTTCAAAATAGTTTTGCTCTTGAAGACTATGTTATATACAGATTTGATGAGGTCGTCTGAGATATGATGATGAGATTCGATCAAACTGTTCATTCTGTAGATGTACAGAGGAAGTGAACTATGTGTATGATTTGAGAATCGATACCTGAGCGAGAAGGCTGGGATCTTTATTGTAACCTTTTTAAGCTTACTGTAAATAAAGATTGTCTCTCTTGTGGTGGTGGGTTTTTTACTCGAAAGGGTTTTCCCACGTACATCTAGTGTTGTTCTCTATTATCTTGTATGTTTATTCTATATTTTTTGGTGTGTTCATCTTTGTATTTTAATTAAACTTTACTTGTTTGCATTATCCCCTTTGAATTGACATTAGGAAAGTTGTATTCCACACCTGTGCTTTCCTTACAAGTGGTATCAGAGCTTGGCCAGTTGTGTTATCCTTGTTGGTAGGTTGGGTTTTTTGTGTTAGTTCTGTGAGTGGGAGTTTTGTAGAGGTCTATTTTGTTAAATAAGATGGGAAGTGCATCAAGAAGAGTAGACATTGAAAAGTTTAATGGCACAAACTTTGAGTTGTGGAAGCTCAAGGTTGAAGATTTGTTGGTCGACAAAGATCTTTGGGTTGTTGTGTCTAGGACTAAACCTTCAGGCATGAAGCAAGAAGACTGGGACTTGGTAGATAGGAAAGCTAGAGGACTGATAAGATTGAGTTTAGCAGATTCTGTTCTATTGAATGTCCATGAGGAGAAGACTGCAAATGCTTTGTGGAAGAAGTTGGGAGATATTTATTAGGGCAAGTCCTTGGTGAATAAACTTTTCCTCAGAAAGAAGTTGTACTCTTTGAAGATGGATGAAGGAGCATCTGTAGCAAACCATCTGAACTCATTTAATATGATTGCTGCACAGTTAAATTCTGTAGGTGTAAAAATAGAAGAGGAGGACCGATGTATGCTTTTGTTGTGTTCCTTACCTAACTCATGGGATCATCTTGTGATGGCTATTGGAAGTACAACAACCACATTTAAAATTGAAGAAGTTTTTGCCTCACTGTTATCTAAAGAGATGCGGAGGAAATCTTCTAAGATGGCCAAAGAGGCCCTGTCCGTTTGAGGTAGATCAAAGGAAAGAGGCAAGAAGAAAGAGAAGAAGTCTAAGTCCAAATAAGAGGGGAGATCAAAATCTATTGGCAAAAAGTCCAAGGTGAAGTGCTAGAACTGTGGGCAGAAAGGACACATCAAAAAAGACTGCAAAGAGGAGAAAAAGAAGAAGAAGAAGAACTTCTTTGACACCGATTCTTCTCAGAGTGATGCTGATGCCTTCATTGCTGCCTTGGTAACGCCTGCATCTGAAGATGTATAGCTGGTGGATTCGGGAGCATCTTTTCATATGACATCTCACAGAGAATGGTTCATTAAGTATGAACCGTATGTTGGTGGGAAGGTGTTCCTGGCAAGTGATTCGACACTAAAAATTGTTGGCCAAGGAAGACTCAAAATCCAGTTCCTGGATGGCAGAATAAAGGGAATGAATGGAGTATTACACATACCAGGTCTGGCTTGAAATTTACTTTCTGTTAGTAAGCTTAATGATATTGGAGTGCAAGTTACTTTTGTGAATGGTGGTTGTAAGATGACTAGAGGTTCTATTGTACTGGCAAAGGGTGAATGCATTGGAACTTTGTATAGGTTAGATGCTAAACTAGTGTGCTGTAATAATGTCTCTGTAAAATCTGAAAAAGCTACTATTGTAACACATGATGCAAACTCTATGGAAGTTAAACTTCCTATAGAAAAAAAAAATTCTTTGGCATCATAGACTTGGTCACATAGGTGAAAAAGGTTTAAAAACCTTGAAAAACAAAAACCTGGTAGATGGGCTGATTGATTGTAATCTGGAGTTTGATTTTTGTGAACATTGCATATATGGAAAAAAGAACCGTGTTTCTTTTTACTCTAGTTCTCATAAATCTTTTGGTGTTTTAGACTATGTACATTCTGATGTCTTTGGTCCAATTGATGTTCCTTCTTTGTCTAAATCAAGATAGTACCTATTGTTTATTGATGATTATTCAAGGATGGCATTTGTATATTTTTTGAAAAATAAATCAGAAGTCTTCAGTCAGTTTAAAGAATTTAAAAATCTTGTGGAAAATTAGACTAGTAGAAAAATAAAATGTTTGAGAATGGATAACGATGGTGAATATTGCAATGCAAATTTTGATAAATATTGTATTGATCATGGAATAAAAAGGCATAAGACTTCACCTTATACTCCACAGCAAAACGGAGTTGCTGAAAGGTTGAATCGGTCATTGATGGAGAAAGCAAGAAGTATGTTGAGTTATGCTGGTCTTAAACAAAGGTTCTGGGCTAAGGCAATTGCTACAACTTGTTACTTGCTAAATCATTCTCCTACTTCAACATTGGTTGATAAGACGCCTATGGAAGCATGGTCTGGAAAGAAGCCCTCTCTAAGACATCTTCGTGTGTTTGGCTATGAGGCATATGCTCATATTCCTGAGGTAAAAAGATCTAAGCTGGATTACAAGGTAGTCAAATTATCTTTATTGGCTATGGAGTCTGTGTTAAAGGGTACAAGCTTTGGAATCCTGAAACTGAAAAAGTAATTTACAACAGGAATGTAATTTTCAGAGAGCTGAAACCTTTGGTTATTGATCCTCAGCCGGAGAAGATAGAAGAGAAGAAAGAAAAGAGTGTTGTTAATATTCCTTTGACCCCTATAAAAGAGGAACAACAAGCACCAAGTGTAGATGATTTAGAAGTGAGTTCGAGTAGCTCCGAAGATTCAGATCTAGAGCAAGAACCTAAACCTGCACCTCAGCCGTTGAGGAGGTCTATTCAGTACTTGATTCAAGTTGTACCTATGCTTTGCTTAATGATACTGATGAACCTAAGACTGTGAAAGAAGCTATTAGTTTACCTGATTTAGATTCTTCATTGGAAGCCATGGATAATGAAATGTCATCGTTGGAGAAAAATGGAACCTAGGATTTGGTGCCCTTGCCTGAAGGTAGAAAACCTATGGGCTGTAAGTGGGTATTTAAAAAGAAATATGGTCCAGATGGTAGTATTGAAAAGTACAAGGCAAGACTAGTTGCTAAGGGGTATTCTCAAAAGGAAGGTATAGATTATGGAGAAATCTTTTCTCTTGTAGCTAAACTAACATCCATTAGATTTTTGTTGTCACTTGCAGCAGCGTATGACTTTGAAATTGAGTAGATGGATGTGATGAAAGCATTTCTTCATGGGGACCTTGAAGAAGAAATTTATATGTCCCATCCAGAGCATTTTATGGTAAAAGGTAAAGAACATCTAGTATGTAAACTTAAAAAGTCTCTTTATGGCTTGAAGCAATCTCCCAGAATGTGGTATTAGATATTTGATATGTATGTTTTATCTTTGGGATTTGTGAGATCTAAATTTGATCATTGTGTCTATTATAAAACTGATGGTGATCGGATTCTTATAATTGCACTGTATGTGGATGACATGTTATTCATTGGCAATGGTAAGCGGATGATCTCAGATTCAAAATCTCAGTTATCCTTGAAATTTGAAATGAAGAATCTGGGGGCAGCAAAGTACTTTTTGGGAATGGAAATCAAAAGGGACAGATCTAGTAGAAAGATTTGGCTCAGCCAGAGCAAGTATATTACCAATGTTCTTATTAAATTTAATATGTCTGATTGTAAACAGTTAGTTGTTCTAGTTTTGCAGGGAACGAAACTATCTGTTGAAGATTGTCCAGAATCTTTGAATGAAATTGACGACATGAAAAAAGTGCCTTGTACAAGTGTTGTTAGCAGTTTAATGTACACAATGGTCTATACCAGACCAGACATTGCCTAGGTAGTGGGAGTTTTGAGCCGATTTATGGCAAATCTAGGAAGATCACATTGGGATCCTTTGAAGAGAGTTATGAGGTATTTGAAGGGAACTTCTAACTATGCTATTTGCTATCATGGATACTCAATTGGATCTCAAAAATCTTTCAGCATTCAGGGATATGTTGATTTTGATTGGGCAGGGGACATTAACAGTAGAAGATCCACCAGTGGATATGTATTCACGTTAAATGGTGGTGCTATCAGTTGGATGAGCAAGCGGCAGGCTGTAGTCGCTTTGTCCACAATAGAGGTAGAGTACATGGCAGCTACTCGTGCCTGCCAAGAAGCTGTTTGGTTGAAGAGGTTGTGTTTTGATGTCAGTTTTGATGCAGGACAGATACAAATTCATTGTGACAGTCAAAGTGCTATCTGTTTGGCAAAAATCCTACTTTTCATGCTAGGACAAAACATATTGATGTCCAATATCACTTTGTTCGTCATATGGTGGAAGATAAAAAGGTAAAGATGGAAAAGGTTGATACTTTGGATAATGTTGCAGATGCCTTGACTAAACTAGTGAGCATGACCAAGTTCAAATGGTCTTCAAATGAAATGGGTCTTCGGGCCAATAATTCTCAGTAATCGTATGAGGATTAAGATGTAGCAGAAATCTCTTCGACAAGTGGGAGATTGAAGAAACCTAATGTCTCAAGTTACTGCTTGGAACCTCATTCATTCATTGGTTTGTTCATAGCAAGTACATGTTCATCATTCATCAGCAAGGCTTGAACTTCACTCGTCAGGTTCAATGGTTCAACAGGTTCAACCGATGTGATATGTCTATTGGCATAAGGTTGGCCATCAGTTGCTGTTACTCTGATGAAGGCTTGAACTTGGCTCGTTAGGTTCAATGGTTCAATAGGTTCAATCATCTATCAGCATAAGGTTGGCCATCAACTGTTGTTACTCTGATGAAGGCTTAAACTTCACTCGTCAGGTTCAATGGTTCAATAGATTCAACTGATGTGATATGTCTATCGGCATAAGGTTGGCAATCAACTAAGCTTATGATAGGTACTCCGACAGTCTTCTGTTACTCTGATGAAGGATGAAGGCTTGGGCATTGGTGGGACAAGGAACCATTGGTGTGGATGGTGGAGTGGTCTCCGATGGCTTGGGCTATTCCGATGAGGCTTAGACTGGCATCATCGGCAACAAAATTGTCGACGATAGTCTTACTAAGTGTTCGTGTATGTAAATTGGGATATCAAACTCAAACTGGTGAATGTGGGACTAAAGGTCTCACATGAATACGAACAGTTATGCGACAGTTAGAAGATAGTGATGCTGGGTTAGTTGAAATGAACAGTTAGGGTAGAAGCTCAAAATGAATTTTCTCTTGAAGACTGTGTTATATACAAATTTGGTGAGGTCGTCTAAGATTTGATGATGAGATTTGATCAAATTGTTCATTTTGTAGATGTGCAGAGGAAGTGAACTATGTGTATGATTTGAGAATCGATACTTGAGCGAGAAGGCTGGGATCTTTATTGTAACCTTTTTAAGCTTACTATAAATAAAGATTGTCTCTCTTGTGGTGGTGGGTTTTTTACCTGAAAGGGTTTTCCCATGTACATCTGGTGTTGTTCTATGTTATCTTGTATGTTTATTCTGTGTTTTCTAGTGTGTTCATCTTTGTATTTGAATTAAATGTTACCTGTCTACATTATCCCCTTTGAATTGACATTAGGGAAGCTGTATTCCACACCTGTGCTTTCCTTATGCCAATTTTGTATGAAAATAGTTGATGGCAAGAGGATAGTCTGGGGATGATTCATTAGTGAAAAACTAGATGAACATCTATCTGAGGTGATGGAAACAAAGGAGTTCTATATGACCTCCTAATTGGTAGACCTGCTATCCTCTCAAGCTAGATTCCTAGGCTTATTACATGTGGTCTCTCTCCAATAGGGGGAAGTCCTTGTCTATGATCACTTTCCCTAGATGGAGTTGATGACCAACATGAAGAGTTTTTGTATTGTCAATGATGGCTTTGTTTATGTTGTTCTCAAAGGTTTGGAGAATGATTATTCTCAAAGTCTATCAATTGAAGCAACATAAAAATTAAATATGTTGGGTAACTGGTATATATCTAGTTCCAAACATTCACTTACTTTAGAGTCATGGGCTTTGATAAATCCCCTTATAGGCTACCCTGGTACCCTAGTTATAGGGTCATTTTATTGGAAACATGCAGACAAATTTCTAATGTATACAAACTTATGGCTGGAAAAAATAAGTCAAGATTGAAATTCCCCATTCAAGTAGGGAAATACTCCTACCAGAATATTATCAATACAAGGCATGCAGAGTTTGACCTAGCTGCCCTATCTTTGAGTTCATTTCACAATATTAGTAGCAGGTTCAACCCTATTGGATGGCTTAGTCCATTTATTGGGAGCTGGTACATACGTGAATATGCCTTGGAGGACCATTGGGAGAAATGCTTAGATGATCTTGAGGTCTAGAAAAAGGACTATTATAGGCTCAGTTTCCATTTTCTGAAAAGTTTGGATTACCCATGGCTCCCCAAAGTCCCAAAAGGCATGAAGGAGGATGGCGCAATGTTGGATCCTTCCTATGAGGCACAGAAGGTACATAACCTTCCTTTAGCCCTTATCAAGTGGGATCAACCTGAAGACATTTCTATGGAAAGTAGGGATAGGGAAGTGCTAAGGAGGACTAGGGATTGGATGAGGAAGCCTTATCCTATGATCCACCCTAATCCCCCCCAAGGAGGTAGAAAGATCAAAAGGAGTAGAAAGCTCAAAAAGGGAAAAGAAGGAATATAAAAAGAGAGAATAGTAGGCCCCTGTTACATTACCTAGAGCCGAAGAGGTTGATCCTACCACAACCAGGAGTAAACAAAAGGAAGTTGTAGTGAATATAGATTCAGAGGAAGAAGAAGAGGACATTGTGCCTTTGTCCAAGAGGATTTCAATAAGAGCCTCAACTCTTACCTCTGAAGGTGTCAAAATGGTTTCCACTCCTAGCCCTACCATCACAACCACCTCTCCTCCTATCCTTATTTCCACTGCAGCTGCAATCGAAATCAGGGTTGCTACACCATCCACTTTGTTGAAGTATGGGCCTAACCAGTGTTGTCATTGATGTCAACATACTCCTGTTGCATTAATGATAAGAATTGGATGAGTTGCGTGCTGAGGATATTGAGAAAATTAGTCTCAATCAGGAACAGTGAAGATCAATGATGACAGTAAGGTAAAAAGTCAAAGATAGGATGAGTATCAAAGGATGCAGTTTAAAGGGTTTGTAGATATGTGTCTTAAGGTGGTCCAATAGAGATTTCAGAGGTCCACATGAAGATCTAAAGAAGTTGTGGCCGCTCAAGTAAAATTGGTTCTAGCAGATGTTCAGTGGTGACAGAGTGTTACAGATAGGTCCGGTGAGATCAAGAATTGCATTGTCCTGTTCTGCAGATTTGAGGGAGTGTTGAGGAAGCCTTTGTGTAGTGTCAAATAGATTGGTTCATGGTTTGAAGGTCTGCAAGCATCTATTCCTTTGTGACAGTAATGACAGACTGTGTTCTTGAGGTTCCGGATAAAGGGGAGATGGATTTCAGTAAGTAGATGAAGTGTTGATGAAGGGGGGGTAAGTCACAAAACACACAATAACATATATTGAACACAACAAATAGAACTTTCTTTTATTGAATTGGGCAACTCATTACATCACAGAAGCTCAATTACAATCAGAGGATGAATCCTCTACTGGCTACAACACATTACAGCTTTCCGAACCTCAAGACTCTAGAATCTTCAGCCTTCTGTAACCCCAAATCAGCTAGGGTTTTTGTTTTCCCCCCTATTCTTGACTCTACATTGGCCCCCTTAAGTCTACTACCACCCAGGGTTCCTAAAATAGTCACAAATAGCACTTTTTGGTGGCCTCCAGCTAAATTTTAAAATTTGCAACTCCCTCCAAAAGTAGGTCAACTTCCGGGAAGCATAACTTTTGATCCGGGTGTCCGATTGATAACTGTTTTAAGAACCAAAAAGCTCACGATGTGAAATATCACGTCGGCAATCCATAAATAGATTTCCATCAACTTTTTAGGATGTTATGGGAAGTTTTAGTGCTTCATATCTCGTTTCAAAAATTTTAGGGGCTTTTCAGAAAACAAAAACTTTAATATCTTTCAGCTCACAAATGATCTTTGCCTGATTCCTTCACCAAAGGTCTTATATTTCCATTATGTAACTTTATGAAAGTTTTTGTTTCATTATGTGCCCAAATGCAAACTTTCTAAAAATAGCAGGCACACTTTCCGAAATAGGCAGGGTGCTATTTTTAGCAGTTTTAGAAAAACTGAAAGTCCTACATTATTATTCTAGATATTATGGAACCAGAAGCACTAATTATGGAAAGAAAGGAAAACAACTACAATGATTTTGAATTAACTAATTTTTGGGTGATGCAAGATTGCCCTTACACCACTGGATGCTCTTGCATCAGACACCCAGGGTAATTTGAGAAGTGACCCTATCACGTCTTAGATGTTTGTGTGAGGAAAAACCAAACAGTCAACCTCTGCCTTAGACAACCAAGAAGAATCTTCAACAGGCCTTCCTTTCCATTTTACCAGATATTCTTCATATTGCTTGTTCCGTGTACTTCTTCCCACACGGCTATCCAAGATCTCTTCTATCTCCTCCATTGAAGTAGATGCCGGAATACTCCACTGCACTTCTGTTGGTCCATCCTCTATTCCAGCTTCATGATATTCTGATAAATTAGCAATGTTGAAAATAGGGAAAATATTGATCCCACTTGGCAGCTCTACCTCATATGCATTTCTTAAATCATGCTTCTTCAGGATTCTGCATGGTCCAAATTTCTTCATTTTCAACTTATTGTATGTTCCAATTGGGAACCTTTCTTTTCTCAAGTGAACCATGACTTCATCTCCTACCTAGAATTCCTTATTTCTCCTCTTCTGATATGCCCTAGCCTTGTACTGAATATTCATTTTATTAATGTGCTTTCTCACCTCTTCATGCAAATTCTTCAGATGTTCTATAAAGTCTTCAGCTTCAGCACTTGTCTTTTCTCCATTGTCCAGCTTCCTTAACTCAGAAGAATTTCTTGGGCTATTGCCATATACACTCTGGAATGGTGATTTACCAGTACTCCTATTGACAAAATTGTTGTAAGCAAATTCTGCCTGTGGTAAAATCAAATCCCATCCCTTGGGCTTATCTCCTACTAAGCATCGTAGTAGGTTACCTAAACTCCTATTCACCACTTTAGTTTGTCCATCAGTCTGTGGATGGTGTGTAGAACTAAACTTCAAATCTATCTTCAACTTCTTCCACAATGTCCTCTAGAAATAACCAACAACCTTGGTATCTCGATCTGAAACTATGCTGTTTGGTAGACCATGTAGTCTCACCACTTCCCTGAAAAATAACTCTGCAATATGAACAGCATCATTAGTCTTCTTACAAGGAATAAAATGTGCCATCTTTGAGAATCTGTCCACCACCACAAAAATAGAATCATGCCCTCTCTATGTTCTTCGTAAACCAAGAACAAAACCCATACTAATATCATCCCATGGCTTCTCTGGTACAGGTAATGGTTGATACAACCCTATATTTTGACTTGTTCCTTTTGCCATCTGACATACTCTGCAACTCTGCACAAACTTCCTCACATCCTGCTGCAACTGTGGCCAATAACAATTTTCACCAACAATAGAAATGGTCTTATCTCGACCAAAGTGTCCAGCCAGTCCTCCACTATGCTTCTCTTTAATTAGGTTCTCTCTCATGGAACTCCTCAGAATGCACAACTGGCTTCCTCTAAACAACATGCCTTCTTGGATTAGGAAATCCAACCATTTTGTCCTGTCCAAAGTAACAGGCTCTAGACAAGCTTTCCAAGCCTCTACAAAATCTGGATCTTTAGGATACAAACTTTTGAGATCATCGAACCCAACAACCTCTATCTTCATTCTTGTCAACAAATTTTGGCTTCTACTCAAGGCATCTGCAACTCTATTGGACTTCCCACTCTAGTGCTTCAAAACAAAGGTATAACTCTGCAAAAACTCAACCCATTTTAAGTGCCTTTGGTTCAACTTCCCTTGACTATTAATATACTACAAAGCCTGATGATCAGTATATAAAACAAACTCTTTTGGCAACAAATAATGTCTCCATTTCTTCAAAGCCTGAACTATTGCATAAAATTCCTGATCATAAACAAAATACTTTTTCTTGGCATCATTAAGCTTCTCACTAAAATAGGCAATGGGCTTACCTTCTTGGCTCAAAACAACTCCTATACCACTACCACTAGCATCACAATCTACCTGAAATACCTTATTGAAATCTAGAAGTGCCAAAATAGGTTGTTCTACAACTTTCTGCTTCAATGTATCAAAGCTCTTGTCGGCTCCTTTAGTCCATCTAAACTCTTTTCTATCTGCTCTCATTATTTCATTTAGGGGTGCACAAATGCTACTGAAATTCCTGATAAACTTTCTATAAAAACTTGCCAAACCATGAAAAGATCTTACCTCCGTTGCACTCCTTGGCGTAGGCCACTCAATGATAGCCCTTACTTTTTCTGGGTCCATCTTAAGACCTTCCTCTAAGACAATAAATCCCAGGTATACCAACTCCTTCTTTGCAAAACTGCATTTCTTCTGATTAATCAGCAACTTCTCCTCCCTCAGCTTCTCTAGAACTCTTTTGATATGCATCAAATGCTCATCCCAAGTCTTACTGAAAATCAAAATATCATCCAAATAAACAATAACAAAACTTCTCAAAAATTCTTTCAGTACCTCGTTCATGAGCCGCATGAATGTGCTTGGTGCATTGGTTAGCCCAAATGGCATGACTAACCACTCATACAAACCTTCCTTTGTCTTGAAGGCTGTCTTCCATTCATCCCCTTCTCTGATACGGATATGGTGATACCCACTCTTCAGGTCAATTTTTGTGAAGTACTTGGGTCCACTCAAACAATCCATGATGTCATCCATTCTTGGCAATGGAAATCTATACTTGATCATTATCTTATTGATGGCTCGAGAGTCTGTACACTTCCTCCATTATCCATCTTTCTTTGGTGCTAGTATAGTAGGTACCGCACATGGACTTAGGCTCTCCCTTATTAGTCCCTTCCTCAACAACTCTTGAACTTGTCTGTTCAGCTCTTCATTCTCTGCAGGGGTCATTTTGTGGGCTGCCTTGTTTGGCAAACTGGCTCCTGGTATCAAATCCATTTGATGACTTATCTTCCTTACTGGTGGTAAACCTTCTGGTACATTATCAGAGATAATGTCCTGGAACTCTTCCAACATATCTGAAACTTCTGCTGGTACATCTTCACATTTCTCCTGACTAATCTTAGGAATCAATGCAAAGCAATGATGCTCATGCTTCATACCCTCCAAAAATTTCCTACCATCTACCAAACAAATTCTGGCAATACTACATACCTTTTCTTCCACCTCCTTCAAGGGCTTCAACTTCTGACGAACTCCATCCTTTGTTAGGGAATATGTGTTTGCATGGCCATCATGGACAGCGCTCCTATCATACTGCCACGGCCTCCCCAACAGCATATGACATGCATCCATCGGTATGATATCACACAACACCTCATCATGGTAGTCACCAATCTTGAACTTCACTAAACACTGCTCATTGACCAAAGCTCTATGGTCCTTCTGCAACCATGCAATCTAATATGGATGCGGATGCTTTCTTCTTGTCAACTTCAACTTGTTGACCATCTCCTCTGAAACAAGATTATCAGTGCTTCCACTGTCAATAATACTATCACAACACTTACCCTCACATTTGCACCTTGTGCAGAATAAACTCTTCCTCTAATTGGGTTCTTTCTCCTCATTTAGCAAGGTTCTTTTGACAACTAGGGTTTCTCCCGTTTCAGCATCTTCAGAATGCTCAGAATGTGCATCTTTATCTACATGTGTAACTCGCGCATTACCTTTAGGTCTTCTATTTGTCCTTCCTTGATGTTGCGGACACTCATATGCTTGATGCCATTCTTCTCCACATTGGAAACAGGTACCTCTGAAACCTCCTCTTCCAGGTCCTTGCCCAGGTCTACCTCTTCCTCTTCCTCTTTTCTCACCATTGTTCTAGTCACGAGGGCGGTAGGTATTATCCCCTCTTTGATTTCGACTAGTGCCTGTTTCTTCACTTTTCATTTGATCTTCATTACAGCCTCCATAGGGTCTTCCACCAATCCTTCCACCTTGACCTCTTCCCCTTTCCTTGCTATCAAATCTTTTGTTCAGCTTCTCTTCCACCTTCAGGGAAAACTGGTACGCATCTTCTATGGTGGTCATTCTGACTAGGCTCAACTCCTCTTGAATACTCCGCCTCAACCCATTAATGTAATGGGCTACCTTCTCCTTTTTGGGCTCTGCATGGTTTGTCTTGATAGTAATTGTATAAAACTCTTCTGTATACTCCTTAACAGACTTGTTGCCTTGCTTTAGTCCTTGCAGCTTCTTCAGCAACTCCATCTCGTAGTCCACAAGAATGAACTGCTTCTTTAGTTTGTCCACCATCTGATCCCATCTAGTGATCTTTCCTTTTCCTCTTTTGTTCCTCTATAATTGGACTTCCTTCCACTGAATATTGGCATGGCCCTTCAACTTTGTTTTTGCAAACTTAACCTGATCTAGGTCCTCCACATCTTCATACTCAAAATACTCCTCCATGTCATTGATCTAATCAATAAGCTGTTATGGATTCAAATCTCTAGAATATGTAGAAACTTTGATCCTGGGCGTCTTTCTGATTTTTGAAATGGCCCTCAACAACCTAACTTCTGCAACATCTTCGGCAGCTTCTTATTCTTCCTCAGATGGCTCTTCTTCAACTTCATCTTCACTTTCTTCTCTTGTCCTCAGCTCAAAACCTCTTTGTAGCTCCTCTTGCAATGCATCGATTTGCCTTTGTAGGGCTCTAAAACCCTCTTCCATCAAAGCATTCCTCCCAACACAATTTCTTCATGGAGGCATCTTGGTCTCCGCAGCAAACCCACAACCTCAGGTCCTGGTGCAAACTACCTCATGGTCGGTGATCTATCTACACACTCAAGAACCCTCACTCAGATACCACTTGATGAAGGGGGGGTAAGTCACAAAACACAGAATAATAGATATTGAACACAGCAAATAGAACTTTCTTTTATTGAACTGGGCAACTCATTACATCACATAAGCTCAATTACAATCAGAGGATGAATCCTCTACTGGCTGCAACACATTACAGCTCTCCCAACCTCAAGACTCTAGAATCTTCAGCCTTCTGTAACCCCAAATTAGCTAGGGTTTCTATTTTCCCCCTATTCTTGACTCTACACTAGCCCCCTTAACTCTACTACTGCCCAAGGTTCCTAAAATAGTCATAAATAGTACTTTTTGGTGGCCTCCAGCTAAATTTCAAAATTTGCAACTCCCTCCAAAAGTAGGTCAACTTCCAGGAAGCATAACTTTTGATCCAGGTGTTTGATTGACGAACCATTTTAACCGAAAAGCTCGCAATGTGAACTATCATGCCGAAAATCCATAAACAGATTTCTGTCAACTTTTTGGGACATTATGGGAAGTTTTAGTGCCTCATATGTCATTCCAGAAATTTTTAGGGGCTTTTTCAAAAAACAAAAACTT
Organism: Cunninghamia lanceolata; assembly: GCA_027924645.1. Lineage (NCBI taxonomy): Eukaryota > Viridiplantae > Streptophyta > Pinopsida > Cupressales > Cupressaceae > Cunninghamia > Cunninghamia lanceolata. Next base: position 473,505 of record BSBN01000248.1, on the reverse strand, counting down.
TAATATCTTTCAGCTCACAAATGATCTTTGCCTAATTCCTTCACCAAAGGTCTTATATTTCCATTATGTAACTTTCTAGAAGTTTTTGTTTCATTACGTGCCCAAATGCAAACTTTCTAAAAATAGTAGGTACACTTTCCAAAATAGGCAGGTCGCTATTTTTAGTAGTTTTAGAAAAACTGAAAGTCCTACATTATTATTCTGGATATTATGGAACCAAAAACACTAATTATGGAAAGAAAGGAAAACAACTACAATGATTTTGAATTAACTTCTTTTTGGGTGATGCAAGATTGCCCTTACACCACTGGATGCTTCTGCATCAAGTGTGGATGTTCTTGGTGATTTAGGAAAGCTTGTGGAGGTCTTTGGATAGTGTCCAATTTGAGTTTCTGATCCACATTGAAGTTGGAGCTCGCAATTGAAGATTATCTTCCAGATGATAGTGTTCTTCTGGAGATTGGCTGACCAGATTAGTTACACATCCTATGGATGATCTTGTTGATGTTTGCCAACTTAGATGATCATTCCTAAGTTGATGTCTTTTATAAATAAGGGATTGTGAAGTCATTTCAAACTTGTCTTTGTGGAGATGAGTGTGGTAGCAGGGAGGAGAGCGAAAGGCAGAGTAGAAGTATTGAGCTTCAATGGAATTGATTCAAACATGATGAAGATGTTATTTTCCAGTTCAAGTATGTGATACTTATTCTTTTATAGACAGTTTGTCTCTTGTAGGTAGTGGGCATCTTGTGAGCAGTGTGCTCAGGTAGTGAGCCCTAATTGGCATGTGCCATTTTGTTCTTTCTATTCTTCTAGCAAAGAATACAATCTTGGGTTAATCACCCGTGGTTTTTCCCTTAATCGAGTTTTCCACATCAAAATCTTGGTGTCTTATGTGTTGATGTGTTTCTGCTTTTGGTTTAAGTGCATTATGTTTCATGATTAATATACTTCTAATCACTAAGGATTTAAGTGTGTAATTGGGAGAAAGTTTTGGACAACTGATTCACCCCCCTCTCAGTTGTGTGCCCTAAAGTCTAACACACTTCACCACCTTCATCTCCCACAGAACAAGCATCCTTGCCATCATCTACACCTCACTCACCTTCCATCCCTTCCCAACGTTCAATTCCATCCTAACCTTCAGCTACACAACCTCCACCTTCTACATCGCTTCGCCCTCCCCTTTCTCATGCTCCTTCCAACACTAAAGTTCCTATGGTGTTTAGACAAACAACTAAGGAATAGGAGGAGAAAGAGGACATCCCCATGGCTGAGGACTAGTGTAAGGTAGATATGCCAAAGGATATAAAAGATCAACAAATAGAAGAGCCTAAGATTTCAAAGGAGCAATCAACAGAGAATCATGTAGGGGCTGCCAAGAACAAAATTGAAGACATTCTGGGTGGCCAAGGGCCCACATTAGATGAGCTAGTGGGGAATATTACTACTAAACAACAAGTGGAGGTAGGTGGGGAGTCTAAAGAATTAGGGAAGGCCCAAATACTAACTCCTTCCACTAGATCTCCATCTCCCCGTCTAGCTCCTTCTCCAACAAAAGACACAACATCTGGGACAAGCCTCCTGGTTTGGCTTGAGAGACAGTGGAGAAGAGAAAGAGGACCTACATCAAGGAGGATGACTTGACTAATGTTGTCCAAGTGCTAGGGACACCTCCCAAAAGTAAGAGGGCTAGGACCCCCTCCCGTATCTGTACCAATGAGCAAGGTATAAGGTGTTACTGAGTAAAAAGTGGATAGATGCCTTTTTACCTCCTATTTTAGCTCCCATGTCCCTATTTTTACACTCCACATGCAAATTAAATCCATCCTGATGAGAAATCCCTTAAATGGGGACTAGGGGACCAATTTATGTTTGAGTCCTGACCAAAAATGGTGCAGTCATGGTTAGGAAGGTCCATGGAGTCTATAGTGAAGACCATGCAACAAGAGTCAACACAATGGAAGCAACTCAATTGTAGAATGCAAATGCATATTCAGATGTTTTGTATATCATAGATTCAAAATACTAACATGCCGGTAACATGTGGGCTTACAATTTATGGCTCACAGGCCTGATTCTCTAGTTACAATATATGTGCAAGATATGGCTTTGAAGCACCTTACAAAACAAAATCCTATGACTAAAAATTCATGTTATGATTCACTACTTTCCTAAGCATCTATTACATGATTATATATCCTCTCTGAATCACAAGAATCCTCTGCGTCGGCTAAGAATGATTACAAACTCCAATGAAAGAGATGTAACATGTGTACATGGATAGGCTAGCCTTAAGTAGCTTGTACTCCTCCACGAGTGAATGAAACAAGATGTAGATCTTAGGGAAGGTTGACTAGGTTCCAAAGTTCCTTGAAAGATGTTTCATTTAGGTTTGCAAGTCATGGAAGTGCTCTACAAGTTTTCTCCTTCAGTTGGTTGTCTCAAACTGTCTGAATAAACTATTTTGAGAAAAATGTTGATCTTCTGATAGAGATATCTTTTAGGAAACTGATCCAAATGATCTAAATTTTGGATATGATGTGTATGATGAAGTCTAGATGCCAATTCCTACTCTGCAAGGTCTGAAATGAAACTGCAATAGAATGCAGACAAATCTACTAAAACTACTATTAACTGAAATAACTGTACTGAACTAGAAAATGAAAGAAAACAAAATGAATGTAAATATTTTTGGTTAATGAAAGATTTCTCTGCAATTTGGGATGCTCCTACATCAGACACCTAGAGTTGTTGAAAAAGTGAGCCCCTCACTTTGCTAGGGCTAGAGGAAAACCAAGATGGTCCACCTCAACCTGAGAAATCCATGATGAATCTTCTTTCGGTCTCCCTTTCTAGTTTATCGAATATTCGTTGTATTGCTTTTCTCTGGTGTTTCATCCAATTCTTCTATCCAAAATGTTTTCAATATATTCCAGTTCTTGTTGCAGTAATTGCTTCTTCAATTCATCTTCAATGATGTCACTGGCTTCTCCTTCATGATACTGATATAGGTCTGCAATGTTGAAATTAGGTGATATACCCAGTGTCTCCGGTAGCTCTACTTGATATGCATTTCCTAAGTCAAACTTTCTGAGTATCCTACATGGTCCAAACTTCATCTTCAACTTGTTATATGTCCCTACTAGAAATCTTTATTTTCTCATAAATACCATTACCTCATCACCAACTTCAAACTCTTTATGTCTTCTCTTCTCATCTACTTGCTCCTTATACTTACTGTTCATCTTCTCCAAATATTTCTTCACTTGATTATGTACTGTCTCCATGTGTCTTGCAAATTCTTTTGCCTCTGCACTTCTCTTTTTCTCCATATTGATATTTCTCAATTTTGTTACTTCTGTAGGGCTAGTTCCTTTCAAATCTCAAATGATGTTCTTCCAGTGCTCCTATTCACTAAATTATTGTATGTAAACTGTGCTTGTGATATTATCAAATCCTAATTTCTTGCCTTCTCTCCAACCAAACATCTCAACAAGTTTCCTAAACTCCTATTCAATACCCCTGTCTATCCATCAGTCTGTGGATGAAATGCTAAACTAAACATCAAATCTATCTTGATCTTCTTCCAAAGTGTCCTCCAAAAGTAGCCAAGGAATCTTGTAACTCTGTCTAAAAATATGCTCTTAGGTAATCCATGCAATCTCACAATCTCCTTGTAAAATAGGTCAGCCAACATGAAATGCATCTCTTTTCTTCTTGCAAGGTATGAAATGTGCCATCTTTGAAAATCTATCCACTAGTACAAATATAGAATCATGTCCTCTCTGTGTCTTCGGCAACCCCAATATGAAATCCATGCTTATGTCTTCCCAAGGTCTCTCTGGTACTGCCAAAGATTTGTACAACCCAGTATTCTAACTACTGCCTTTTGCCACTTGACATACTCTACAATTCTACACAAACTTACTAACATCCTTAGATATCTGAGGCCAAAAGTAATGTCGACTTACTAAAGCCACTATCTTATCAATGCCAAAATGTCATGTCTATCCATCACTATGCTTTTCCTTTATCAAATTATCTCTCATTCAACTCCTAGGTATACACAACTGATTTCCTTTGAACAACATATTCTTCTGAATGAAATAATCCAACCACTTACTCCTATCTATCACAACAGGTTCCTTACATGCTTTCCAAGGTTCTACAAAATCAATGTCTTCTTCATACATGTTCTTCAATTCCTCAAATTCCTTCTTCTACTCAATGCATCTACAACTTTGTTTGATTTTCCACTTCTTTGCTTTAGTAAAAATGTATAACTCTGCATTAACTCTACCCATCTCATATGTCTCTGATTCAACTTACCTTGACTATTCAAATATAGCAAAGCTTAATGATCTGTATACAACACAAATTCCTTAGGCAACAAATAATGTCTCCACTTCTTCAAGGCTTGAATTATGGCATAGAACTCCTGGTCATAAACTAAATATCTTCTTCTTGCATCATTCAACTTCTCATTGAAATATGCTATAGGCCTGCCTTATTGAATCAACAATGCTCCTATTGCATTTCCACTTGCATCACAATCTACTTGAAATATACTTTATTGAAATCTAGCAATGCCAATACTCATTGCTCTGTCACTTTCTGCTTCAATAACTCAAAACTTTTATTTTCTCCTGATGTCCACTTAAAGTCTTTTCTATTACCTCTCTTATCTCTTTCATAGGTGTGCATACTGAACTAAAATTCATGATAAACTTTCGGTAGAAACTAGCTAATCCATGAAATGATTTGACTTCTCCAATACTCTCAGGTGTTGGCAACTCAACAATTGCTCTTTCTCAAGGTTCATCTTCAATCCTTTCATAGAAATCACAAATCCCAAGTATACCAATTCTTCCTTTCATCAATTTCTCTTCTCTTAACCTTTCCAATACTTGTCTCAGGTGCCACAAATTTTCTTTTGTCTTATTCAAAATTAGAATATCATCCAAATATACAATAACAAACTTACCCAAGAATTTCTTCAAACTTCATTGATCAATCTCATGAAAGTACTCAATGCATTAGTCAATCCAAAAGGCATCACTAACCATTCACACAATCCTTCATTTGTCTTGAAATTAGTTTTCCATTCATCTCCTTCTCTGATTCTAATTTGATGGGATTGACTCTTCAATTCTATCTTTATTACTCCACCCAAATAGTTCATAATGTCATCCATCCTAGGCAATGGAAATCTATACTTAACTGTGATCTTATTGATTGCTCTAGAGTCTATACACATCCTCCATTCTCCATCCTTCTTTGATGCTAACACTACAGGTACTGCACAAGGGCTCAAGCTTTCTCTAGTCAAACCTTTCCTTAGAAACTCTTGTATCTATCTATTTAATTCTTCATTCTCTGTTGGTGTCACTCTGTGTTGCTTTGTTAGGCAAACTAGCTCCAGGTATAAGAACCGTATGATGATTGATACTCTAAATTGGTGGAAATCCTTTAGGTACATTATCTGATATGATGTCTTCATACTCTACAAACATTTCAGTTATCTCCTTGAGTTGTGATTCTTCAGTCTCTATCTTTAGGGTTCTAGTCTTCTTAGGAATCAAAGCATAACACAAATTCTCATGTTTAAAACCATCCAAAAATTTCCTTTCATCAACCAAACAGATTCTAGAATTCCCACATACATCACTTTTAGGTTCATCTTCCAAAGGAATTATTAGATTCCCAAAATCATTTGCAGGAAAACTTTTACAAGAGAGAGTTGCAAGAAAATATTGTAAAATCCAAATGCATGAATTAGTGCTTCACATTCCCCTTGCATTATTCAGATATAAATACAAAGGATATACACAATCACTATCCAAGAATAGACAAAGTGGGGAAAGAAAGCATAAAGAAAGCATGTAACACATGTCACAGTGCTTCCAAGAGAAAAGAAAGCCTATGATACATGTCATGAGGCTCAAAATAGAAAAGAATCTCCCTAATTAACTTATGTAAAAGTGAAAATATGATTTTTCACCAACACCCCCCCCATAAGTGCAACTTAGGGAGATTACACAAGCTAAAAAGAAAGAAAGAAAGATGGGTCCCAGCAACAAAGCCATGTTAGGTACCCATGAACAACAAGGATTTCCCATAAGGTGGAGAAAAGGAGAGAAACCCAGTGGGAGAAAACTCCTCTCCAAAAGAGAGAAAAAAAAAGTACAAGAACATGTGATGGAAGAAGGACACTAAGACCCCCCATGGAATGAATCCATCACAAGAGTACAATCATGAGTGCCCCCCATAAGAGAGAGTGAATAGAGAATATGAATCCCCTCCAAGAAGAAGCTCCAGAACCAATGAAGAGCTCTTGAAGATAGAATCCAATCTAGTGCCTGCAAACAACATTTCTCCCTTTCAGAAGAAACAAATCCATTAGTGAATGTAGAAGCCATTACCACATCTTGGATGAATAGGGAATCCATATCGAAACATGTGCCTCTAAATGAAAATCAAGTGACCTCATACTGGGAAAATATGTCTTCTCCAAATTAGAAATTATCTGCCCAATCAGAGAAGAAGAACCAAGAGAGGATATGATCTGAACTACATCTAGAAACACAAAAGATCAAGATGGGGATGCAAAGCCACCTGAGATAGCATCAAACAAGAGAGATAAACCCTCAAATGTGTCCTCCAAATCAACAATGTGAGACTCCACAAAGAGAGATGATATGTCTTCAAGATAGGAATCCCAATGAGATGGATCTAAAAGACTGATATTGACCTACTACAGAGAATCACTGGAAGGCAATGATGATGCAACACTGAACTTTGAAGTAGTAACAAGTGATGGAGATGATGTGATGTCAATAGGAGGAGAAGAGGGAGCAAGAGAGGTCTCTATCTCTAAACATTCAAGACATGCCATATACTCAAGCTCCTCTAAAGTATCATCATCATAAGGTATATTATCCACATCACCAAGTAGAATGAGACAATCTACTGTAGGATCATTTGGAAATGGTGAGGCATGAGGGTCTCCATACAACTCCCAAATTTTTGTCCAAAGTGTGCGTGGGCTCTCATAGATGGGAGGATCACATGCAATATCATAATTGCCAGTGGTACAAATTAAACCTACAACATGATCTTGATTGTTACCCCAAATAGATTTTTTCATAGGTGTCTCCGGTTCAAGTATGAGCCCATAAAGATGAGGCAAAAGATGTAGCCACTTGAGATGTATCAGGATGCCTCTTTGCCAGGACTCAATTATCCTTGGTCAAATTGACCACAGAAGTATGAGTGGTAAAACCCATGATACCTCCTCAAAATGGTAGAGATCAAAACATGCAAATAGATTTATGTTGATAATAGAAGCCTATCAAAGCAAACGGAACCTTTCCAGGAGACAGAATGTCTAGGATATCTAACAAAATCCATAAAATTGACAAACTGAATAAAAGATACCTGGGGATGAACCTAAAAAAATTACATAGATGGTTCTGTAGAGCTTGCTGATACCTTTCCAACGCCTATTCATTTTTGAAAAACAAAGATTATGGGCGCAAGAATGGAGCTCGGAAGCAAAAAATGATGCTTTTACTTCAAACAAAAAAATAGGTTTCAAAAAGAAAAATCTAGAAAAAAGATTAGCATTACTAGATAGTGCTTTGAACCAGCTTTCCAATACTTTTTCATTTGCCAATTTTTGAGTCCATATGCTCAAGTTATGGCCTCTGGAAGAAAACTGCATTTTTAGGCCTGCACATGAATGTGACACAAAAATCAAGGCAAATTCAGAGATTAGCAGCATGGAAATCAAGTGACATAGAAATTGACACAAATTCAAAAAAATTGGCACGCAATTTGAGGTAGCTCGATAATCAAAATAGGATCAAAAAATTTGGCACAAAAATTGAGGCAGTTGTACAAAAAAATTGGCATAGAAATCGAGGCAGCCGTAGGGATTTTTCCTGCACATAAAAAACCAAAACCCCCAAAAATGCCTAAAATCTTTTTTAGAAAAATATAGTGCCTTCTATGAAAATAAGGGTTTTGACACCTTCTGAGCGCAACTGTGAGTTCTGTTTTGCTCCAGAATGCATAGATTATCTGCTTATGGCTAAAACCCTCTCTGATTTGAGAAGAAACTGACAGATCTAGAGCTTTGATACCATGTTAGATTCCCAAAATCATCTGCAGGAAAACTTCTACAAGAGAGAGTTGCAAGAAAATATTGCAAAATCTAAATGCATGAATTAGTGCTTCACATTCCCCTTGCATTATTCAAATGTAAATACAAAGGATATACACAACCACTATCCAAGAATAAAGAAAGCATGTGACACATGTCACAATGCTTTCAAGAGAAAATAAAGCCAATGATACATGTCATGAGGCTCAAAATAGAAAAAGAATCTCCCTAATTAACTTATGTAAAAGTGAAAATATGTTTTTTCACAAATAGGAATCAAGGTAATTCTCTTTCCATTTAATGTTATTGTATATGTATTCTTTCTCCAATCATGTATTAGCTTTTTTTTATCATACCACCATGGTCTACCCAACAATATATGACATACATCCATAGGCATAATATCACACAATACTTCATCATGATAAGATCCAATATGAAATTTCACCAAACATTGTTCACTCACCAATACCTTATGATCATCCCTAATCCATGCTATCTAATATTATTTAGTGTGTTTTAATCTCTCCAACTTTAGCTTAGTCACCATCTCCTCTGAAACCAAATTATTTTAACTACCACTATCAATTACAACCTTACAACATTTACCTGTTGATTTGGATCTGGTCTGGAACAAACTTTTCCTTTGTTGTGGTTCCTCATTTGTCTCTACTTGAAATAGTGCTCTCCTCATGAAAAGTGATTCTCCTTTCTCAGGTTTACCAACTAAATAGGGATCACCTAATTCAACAAGTTCTTCCTCAACATAAGGTGTTCTTCCATTGTTTTGTATCTTCTTGTTTGTACTTCCTTGATGACATTCAAATGCTCTTTGTCCTTCACCTCCACACTTAAAATAGGTTCCTTTGAATATTCTCCTATTAAGTCCTCTTCCATCTCTTCTATATCCTTCACTCTGGTAATAATTAGGGTTTCCTTTATGGTAGAAAGTTTTATCATCTCTCTAGTTTGAACTGCTACCTATGTCTTCCTTCTTGAATGTGGTATCTTGTTTGCTTTGCTCTGCATATGATTTTTATCCTCCAAAAAATGTTCTACCTCTTTGAAATTTACCTCCTCTACCTCTATGGCTCTACTCATGCTTCTTGTTCAACTTTTCTTCAAATTTTAGGGCAAACTTTATATGCTTTTTCTATTGTTGTCATCCTCACCAAACTTAGTTCTTCTTGAATGTTCAATCTCAATCCATTGATGTATCTTGCCACTTTATCCTTGCTTGCTTCACTATGTCATGTCCTTATAATCATCTTATGAAATTCTTCAGTGTATTGTTTCACACATTTCTCCTTTTGTCTTAGATTTTGCAATCTCCTCAACAACTCCAACTCATAGTCAGCAAGTATAAACTGATTCTTCAACTTTATCACCATTCTATCCTATTTTATGATCTTTTCTTTTCCTCTTCTATTTATATCCAACTAAACTTCTTTCCACCAAATAGAAACATGTCCTTTCAACTCAGTCTTTGCAAATCTCACCTTCTCTAGATCTTCAATTTCCTCATATTCAAAGTCTTCTTCTAGGTCATTTATCTAATCAATCAGCTCTTCCAGATTCAAATTGCTAGTATAGTTCAATACATCCACTCTAGGTCTTTTCCAAATTCATGAAATATCTCTCAACATCTTTATTTTATGTGATTCTTCTTCTTCTTCTAGAGTTTCTTCATTTTGATCAACATATTGAAATTCTTCATCATCACTTTCAACATTAGGTCTAGGTGTTAGTCCTCTTCTTCAATCTTCTTCAACACCATCCAATCTAACTCACATTGTTTTCATCATCTCCATCATCTCATCCATTCTTCCAGCCAAAGTACCAACAACATGTATTCTCCTCATCGGCATCTCTTCCTAGGATCAAGTTTAACTGCCTTAAATTTGGTGATCATGCTACAAGGTGACAACTGCCTCATAATCAGTGATCGATTGACAACATAGGTAGTCTACCTCAGGTTCAATGATCTATTCACAACAAGATCTTATGGAATACCGTCACAAACCTTGCTTCCAAAGGAATCAAACTTCACTCTGATACCACTTGGTGTAGTCATGGTTAGGAGGGTCCACAGAGTGAATAGTCTAGACCATGCAGTGAGAGTCAATATAATGGAAGAAACTCAATTGTAGAATGCAATTGTAGATTCAAATGTTTAGTATATCATAGACTCAAAATACTAATATTTTGACAACGTGCGAGATTAAAATTTAGGGCTCAGAAGCCTGATTCTCTAGTTATAATATATGTGTAAGATATGGCATTGAAGTGCCTTATAGAATAAAATCCTAAGACTAAAACTTCATATTATTATTCACTAATTTCTTAAGCATCTATTACATGATTATATATCCTCTCCAGAGCACAAGAATCCTCTGCATTGGCTAAGAAGGATTAAAAACTCCAATGAAAAAGATGTATCATGTGTACATAGATAGGTCAGCCTTAAGTAGAATGTACTCCTCTGCAAGTGAATGAAACAAGGTACGGATCTTAGGTAAGGTTAGCCAAGTTATAAAGTGCCTTGAAAGATGTTTCATATAGCTCCACAAGTCATGGAAGTGCTCCGCAAGTCTTCTCCTTCAGCTGGCTATCTGAGATTGTCTGAGAAAATAGTTGATCTTCTGATAGCAATATCTTTTTAGAAACTGATCCAAATGATCTAAATTTTGGATATGATATGTATGATGATGCCTATATGCTAAGTCCTACTCTGTAAGGCCTTAAATGAAACTACGGCAGAATGTGGACCAATCTAATGAAAATACTACTGACTGAACTAACTGTACTGAACTAGAAAATGAAAGAAAATAAAATGAATGCAAATATTTTTGGTTGATGCAATATTTCTCTGCTACTTGGGATGCTCTTGCATCAAAATAGGCCCCTTGGGACTTGGGTGCCTGCACCCAAGTCCACCTTGATTGGTCATGGCAAAATCAAATGCATGTCAGCCTAGGACTCTTAAATGGGTCCTCCCTGGTTGGCTATTTCAATTAATTTGTGAAAGTTTAATTAATAATCATATATAAACATGTGTTTGAATTCATTTGTGACTAGGTTGATGATAGCAAGGTTATAATATTATGCAAAGGTGAATTCAAGGCATTTATTGTGTTTGTTGTAGACTTGTGTTAGTATTGTGTTTGTTGTATATTTGAATTCATCATCAACATCCTTATGAATTGAAGAATCTTCATCCTCTCAAGGGCATCACCTCCAAGGTGACATTATCATTGTGTTTGAATCATTTTATCATCATTTGGATTATCTTTAGCATTTGTTCTACTAAGGCATGCTCTCTCATTAACAATGGTGTTGGTAAATATTTAATGCTAACCCAGGATTTGATTGAGGTAAATCTCTAAACACCACAACCCCCAAACCCCTTTCTTCATGTGTGTAAGTTATAGGTGTAAGAGTTGCATAAGTGAAGGTACAAGGAAGCTATTTGAAGGTTAAATATTCTAGATTCAAAAACAAAGTTTAGAAAATCCACTATAGTAGACTAGGGCATGATCCCTAGTGTCCAGTAGGTCAAACAAACCTAAAATTCAGCATTAGAGAATCTTCTGTGACATTTTTGCAGCTTTGAGTTATCAGAGATCTAAACTTTCTAGACTTCAGTGCTAACCCCCATGTCCTTCAACATTTCAACTTCTGAGGGATAGGTTTGGATATCTTACTAATCATCTTGGCACTCTTAGACCCTTTTTTTTGTTTCTATTTTACTTTTATAAGCTGATTATCATAGATCTAGGGTTTTGAGCATTGATTGTCCTAGGGTTTGATAATAGTCATGGTTGAATCATATATTTCCTTTTGAAAACAAGAGCACAAAATCTATAGTTAAGCCCTCTTCCATCTTGTAGTGCCTTGGCTCAGTTTTGTCCTTGAATGTTGTAGTGAAAGGAGGGTTTGATCTAGTGTACTCACATACTTTGCATCTCATCGTCTTTTCACTATTAAACATTTTGGTGAATCCATTTTTTTAATGAAATTGCATCTTTTTGAGAGTTGAAATCATTTTTTTCATTACATCATATCATACTTGTCATTCTTCATTGAAACATCTAGCATACATTTGAAAAAATTAAAAAAAGAAGCATTCTAGGCTTGCATAAAGGCATTTTTTGCATTATTTTCATTGCACATCATTGAAAACATTTGAAAATATAATTTTTACATCAGATCTAAGACAAATAAAAGCAATTAATCATTTCATGATCCCACACCTTGCATTTGCATATCTCATTTGCTGGGGTTTTGTTGAAAATTTCCATTTTTCATATAACCTAGTTTTTTTTGTAAAAGCTAGGGTTTGTAGTCAAAATCTTATTTTAGATTTTACTTCTCCTTCAGAAACTCATTCAAATTTGATTTTTATTTTTAGTGTTGTTTCATTGTGTGTCCTTGCATTCAAATTTCAAATTTTGCAATTACACATTGTGGATTTCAACAATCATAACTCCCTTAGTCTTGTTGATTGTACTCTTAGCTTGTGCATTGAGTATTATTGGACTTTGAATGAGTTGTATAACTCGATGTGCTACTAGGAACATCTTTGTAAGGATAAGTTGCAGACTAACGGGTTCTAATGCTATTGATAGTAATAGTGTGAAAATATCAGAAAATCCATTATACATGTTACCATGTTTTACCATAGCTCAAAATTGGCTGAGCAGATGTGACAAATTCATTATTTGAGTAAGGGTTAACATTCTTCTATTATTGAGTTAGTTGCATAGCTATTATGTTTAAGTGTTAAATGCAGTTCAGTTGTTTAAGAAAGGAGAAAAGATTTCAGATCATTCATTGCCTTGCAGAACAATCAAGAGAGATAAGTATTTCATTCATCACAATGATAATCCATTTACAATTTGAAATACATAAAAGAATAAGCATTGCATTGAAAGAAATGATGACATATCAGATGTCCCACACAAGCCATGGGTTATAGCTAAACATATGCAGATATAAAGAAAATACTATGCATTGAATGAATGAAAAAGGTAAGACATGGCCATCATTGCCTTGGGGTTGTCGATCTTTAAAGTTGCCTCCTATCCTACTCCTGATCTTGACATGAACCTATAAAAATATGGGAAGGGTCCCATTAGAAGCTCCAGTTATAAAAATCCTATATCCTATCAGAAGAGGCATAATAATTTGTTTATTATGCATTGATCGAATGAACATCATCCATATGCAGAAGGAAATGAGAAGGAAACAATAGTGGAACATCATTGTTTTATTCTAATCTATTTGTTCCATGTGTAGGTATAGGATAAGTCATGTAGTTGATTTGAAGACATTTTAGCACGTGGTATAAAATGGGCTCCCATAAGGGTCGAGCTTAGTATGCTGCCCTAATTCTTAGGGGGGATGGATTGCAAATATATCAATCAAATCAATTAAATTGAAGGAACATCAAGCAATCAGGTACATGCTCATGATTACAGTTCAAAACATGAAATGAAACCATAAGGATGTGACTGAAATCATTAAGGATACCTGTCAATTTTCTTCAATTATCATTGGGGAAGTGAAATTCATAAGAGGTACAAAATTACATCATTAAGCATATATAGTACATATACAAATGGAATACAATTCACATCAGGTGTGTTTATCATTTTACAGAAAGAGGACTGTATTGCTCCTATCTCAAGAGTGACAGGAAAGGAACCAAGTAAACATTTTGCCTTTCCATGTCATATTGCATTTATGAAGCAATCATGTGTTTTCTTCTACTCATCATAAAATCATAAGTGCATATATGAAGCAGATAAAACATCTATAGAAATGGAACAGAATGCAGATTACATCATGTGTTGCAGAGCAGAAAAGTTATGATAGGTATATTGCATCTATGAAGTACCAGTGTTGGTAAGAAAAGAATATCTTTGTCATGTAGTAGAGGAGCAGTCAAATAGAATAGTCATCATCTATCATGCTACATAAAGGAAAGTGCCATCTTTCAATATGGCCCATTATACATTTGCCTAACAGATCAATAGTGCTCTTGATCAAACTATGTCAAACCTTATGCCTGTATACCATATTGATATGTTACAGTAGTACAAATGCAATGTCGTCATAAATAAAAGAAGGTATACATTGTAGCAACCAATCATACAAGGCAACCATGTCAGTATCATGGATTTCCATGTGCAAGTGGATCATGGAAAGGAAATATTCACATATCTTGTGTTTATGTGTTATATAATGATCAAAATGTTCATCAAGTCCTAGACGTATGACTCATATTCATAGTAGATTGGTCTAAGTTACATTAGATAATGAGATCAAGTGCTGACATCAAATAGTGTAATGCTACAATTGCATAAGTCTGTACATGCCAACCATATTTGGAATGCATGAGGGTATCACAAAACTTCACACATGAGTATAAGTGCTACATGAGGTAGCTCATCAAGTACTTACCATGTGTGATTAAGATATAAGTGGATTATAGAGAGGTAAGTGTTCATATTTTTTACACTGCTCAAGTGTCATCATGATTAAGCAAGGGCATTTCATTCAAGCAGCATGAAATTAGAAGCTATAACACATACCCATTATGGACTGAGTCAAATGTGTATCAGAGGAATAGATTAAAATGATACCTTCATCAAGTTAGAAATGTGCTAATGTATTGTATATAATGGAGTAGCAAGATAAGAGTATGCTACAGATTGTCAAACCTTTTTAGGTAAGGTGACCATGCCAAATATATGAATTACAAAAATGAGTTATTTCATATTGAATTATGTAGATGCTTCTTTACCATCATGGTAAATTACAGTGGCAAGAGTGTGCAGGAATGTCTATAGAATATCATGAGTTTTTATATGGACAACTGATAAAGAGAAGCTACATTGCATGGGGTGTATAAGAAGAGACAATGCATTACATCAACATTAAAGTATACTATATCAAGTATTTGTATATAAAATGGTGACATCTTTAGGAGATGCAGTAACCTAGGAAAATGAAGTCGGCCAAATACCACTGTCATAGTATCAAATGTATGCTACATGAGTGAGGTGTACATGTCTGAGATAATATCTTGTGCATAGGAAAATGAAATGAAGCTTTTTTCATCTAAACCCTAGGGTTTGAACCATGAGATGCAAAAGATGTTTGTGCCAGTCACGGCCTCATGGCCATTGTAACAAATATGTATGGAAAAAGGAGTTTTGTTCAAGTGACAAACATAGGCCACAACCTCCCAAATGGCATATACAGAAATACAAGAAAAACTATCTTTCACTCAAACCCTCTTAGGGTTTCAAAGAAGCAAATGCAAAATACATTGAATCTATATAGATATAGGGCCATTAAAGGATGGTTTCAAGCCATGAAGAAACAAAATCATTTCATTTTGTGAAGAAATGAAAGCTACAACCGCTGTCCAAAATACACATTTCCTTCAAAAGACTCAAAACCTACATTCATTTTGTGAAGGAATGCACAACTACAAGGAGTAAAGAAAATGGCTGCATGTTTTCAAACCCATTTATATAGAATGCCATCAATAAAGAAGTAGCTAAAGATATACTCAAAGTTTGAGTCTTTAGAGAGAAACATTACCTGTGTATGTGGACAAAGCTAAAGTTTCCTTCCTTTTTACTTCTTTTTCCTTCTCAGAAATACAATAGTGGTGGCCAGACACAATGGAGAAGTGACACAGTAAGAGAAATGACAACAAACCATTAGTATGTGCATAAGCCGCAGCTCTAAAATCTTTTTTTTAACTCAGAGATTTACCTTAAAATGGAAGGGAATGAAGAACATATAGTCACATATGTATCAGAAGATCATTACCTTTCTTTCTATGCCAAAGTCTATGGAGGTCGCGCACAAGAACACACCCATATGAGGGTTTTCATGCCTTGAAACCCTATTTTTGTTGTCGACTGTAGTAGAGTCCAAATCATCAAAAGGTGAAGTTGCAAATGGCCTAAAAAGATAGGGTTCTTTTGTTTTGTTGTTAGGGTTTCATTTTACCCTAATCCAAATGAGGGATTTTTATCACATTTCAAACTCATTTATTTGTCCAAGCTAATATCCGCAGGGGTCTTATTGTTTTCACATTGGTGCCTAGGTCACATGACTTAGTGAGAGGTCGAGCTATGCTCCCTCTAAATTTTTTGCCTTGAACATGTTAAGCCACCATCATGGTGTGATATATGCCTTATGAGATACCCCTTGGAGATAGGGATGAACCCTTTGCCTTAGGAGTTATTTTGTAAGACCATAGTGATTAAGCATCCAAGGCTTTTGTTTATTTTTGCAAAATATATAGTGATATTTTCATCATTTTTTATGATTTTTTATAGAAAAATCAATTGTAATGCATTGTAAAATATTTAGCAAAATTATGAGCCAAGTATTATTTATTTTTTACAAAAATCAAATCAAATAGGGGTTTAGATTAAAACTACCAATGCATTGTAAAGTTAATTTTAAAGCAATCAATTATAAATTACTTTTAAAACTTAAATATTTTTAGGTAGTTAATAGGCTAATAAAACAAATTAGATATTCCTTTTCAATTTGTTTTATTTAGAGGCACATATGGACAAAAATTAAAATCTCATGACAAGAAGAAAGCAGATTTGTGGTGGGGACACATCAGGAGATCCTTTGGCATCATGACTTGGCAGTTTGGACTCTTTTTGAGGGCTTTTATTTCTGCTTTTTTGAGTAGCTTAAAAATGGACTTGGAGTCTATTTTTAGGACCCTTTTCCCAACTTTCAAGAGAAGATAGATTTCACAACATATATCTCAGATATCCCTTTCTTTTCAGGATTTGCATGTCCTAGTTTTCAGTTTAGAGTTTTAAAGATCAAAGTGCAGAGATACTAGAGTCTTTCTCTCACATCGAGAGTGTTGTACTCATTTTATTTGTACTCATTATTCCTTAAGTTATTGAGAAACAACTTTCCTTCGCATTTTGTCTAACTATTTGCAAGTTAATCTGATGTTGCATTGTGATGAATGTTTGTCCTTTGCTTTGTCTTAGCTTGTGGTATTTTTGCAAAGTCTTTGTTTAATTCAGGTTGCATGTTCTGTCTACCAGACCTTCATGTGAAATATTTATGAGTTAAATGATTAGAGTGCTGTGAAGGCCAAAGTCCAAAAATTTGTTTGTGAGTAAGATCTGTTAGGTGATACAATCTTAAAGTTAACTAGAATCCACTTATTTCAGCATATCCTTCTATCCCTTTTCCCTTGCAAGTCAATTAGATTAGGAAATCATAAGGAGAATTAGCTCACTTTGGAGATTCACTCTCATTATAGGAAACCCACATCCTAAGAGTGATTCCATGTTTCAACAAGTAGCTAAGTTCTTGTGAGCTTAGCAGGGTGCATACTTGATTGACAACAATACAACCACTTTACAAAGGGTGAATCAACACCTCTACATGACATGTTCAATGATACCATGGAAGAACCAATAATTCCTCCTCTTGAAGAAATGGGTAATAAGGATGTACATGTGCCTAAGGATCATCTTAAGGAATTGGACAAACAACTAGCTGAATTTCAACAAATTGTAGAACAAGCACATCTAGCTCAAGAAGTTGTATCTATTGTTGAAGAAATAAGAGGATTGTTACAAGAAGGACAAGAAGGTGTTGACATGCTCCATGGATTATCCCACATAGTGGATCATAACATTATGCACATGACTAAATGTACGAATAACATTGAAAATGTGTCACCACTAAGGTATATAAGTTCACTAGTCTCGGCACCCATATCAACTATTGGAATATCCACTATTACATCATCAATTCTCACCACCAATCCACATGCTTATAGTAATGCTACCACTATCATGGGAACATCTAATCAAAATTATAAATCCATTAGATTTTAATATCAAAACTCTACACCTCATGTATCCATACCTATGCATACCTATTATCAACCTCCTATCACCTCTACCTATTCTCAACCACCCATCACTTCCACTTATTACCATCAACCCTACAATTTCATGACCACAACATCAAATCTACCTATCTCAAATCCACAAATTGCCTATTCATCTAATGATACTCTCTTAAACTAACTTTTGTAGAGTATGTATTCCTTACAACAAAAGGTAACAAATTTGACTAATGCTTCCTCTCAACCTTCTTTACCAACATATTGTGCTTGCAGTCCTTTGTCCTATGCAATTCTAAGAACTCTAATGCCTGACAAATTTGAGACTCCTTGCTTTGAAAAGTACGATGGTAAAGGTCATCTTAATAATCTTGTGGCAACATTCACAACAATGTGTAGTGACTACTTCTTTAATGAGGAATTGTTAGCAAAACTCTTTCCTCAGTCTCTCAAAGATATTGCATTGGAATGGTTTTGTCTCTACCTCCTAATTCAGTAAATTCCTTCTCATAGCTAGTTGATAAATTCTCGCAACACTTCCAAGAAAACATTGGACCTATTGTCTCCTTGATTGATTTGTTTCATTCTAAAACAAGGTTTGAAAGAGAAATTAATAGAGTTCATTAGTCAATATCATGGTCTCATCTCACAAATACAATATCTGATTAAATATGAGGGATTTCAGAAGGTATTTATTACGAATCTACAACCGAGCATACGTGACAAGATATTGCTGATGAATTATAGTTCTTTCCAACACTTATGCATATCTCTCTGCAATTACCAACATTCCACTAGTCTGTATGAGAATCATACCTCATCAACTCCTATTGGTAAATCCATAGCTAGATCATCTCAAAATTCATTCAAGAAAAACAACAGGAATTTCATCAAGATAAATGGGCAACATTCGAATAATTTTCACTCACAAGTATCTGCTATTACAAATCCTACTAGGGCATGATTTCAATTCAAACAGGACCAAAGGCAATTCACTCCATTATTAGATTCCCTCCATTCAGTAATGACTCAAGCAGTGAATAACAATCTTTTGAAACTTCCTCCTGCTCACCCTTTTGACAGTACTA
This sequence comes from Cunninghamia lanceolata, assembly GCA_027924645.1. Taxonomy (NCBI): domain Eukaryota; kingdom Viridiplantae; phylum Streptophyta; class Pinopsida; order Cupressales; family Cupressaceae; genus Cunninghamia; species Cunninghamia lanceolata. Next base: position 454,328 of record BSBN01000248.1, on the reverse strand, counting down.
GACCACAAGGACCTTCATTAAATGCTAATGCTTATTGTCACTATCATCACAAACCTAGACATCATACTAAAAGATGTATGCTTCTTAAACACGAAATTCAAGACCTCATCGATTCTAATATGATACAAGTCATTGGTGTGAATGACAATGGCAATAAGTCGATGGCTCCTTTGAATCAGAATCTACAAATACTCACTAATCCTTTTGCTAAGTATAGAGACAATAAAATGGTGGAACAAACTACATTGGAGATTGAAGATGACTATCTAGACTATGATGGCATAATGGGTATGTTAGAAGTACAAAAGGTGACAAATGAAGATTCACCTCACCAACATGGAAAAGGTATCTATGTTGAGGTTCCTCCTCCGTTATCCCTCTATGGATCAGGAGATAACTAAAATGCACAAGATACGTAATTGGAACAACCTATATGTAGTCATTGGAAGAAAGAGAAAGTGGTGCCAATGAGAAGCATTCCATTTCATTGTGAAAGGATCATAAATAAGAATACAAAAGCAAAAGGAAGGAAAAGAACAAGATGACTGTCGTTGGTGGGAAATAGCAATGATTCCCCTCCTTCTAAGAAAAAAAAGGTTTCAAACATATAGGGTCTTGAGAAGAACTATCCATAAGGATGTGTTCAAAATAAACATCAATCAGGTATGAACTTCTTACATAATTTGCCACATTTGATGGAGCACCTCTCTAAGATGCTCGTAAGTTTGGATTCCTCCTAGATAAATATGGTTATATATGTGTTGTGTTGTGTTGTGTTCCCCCATGTTGTGTTATATGTTATTTAGGTCTCTTTGGGTGACCCTTGATACTCTTATAAGGTCAAGGATATGAGGAGACCACCTCTATTGTGACCAAATTCTTCTATTTGTCTCTACATTCTTCTATTTTCCTCTCCTCTTTTTTATTATTGTGTGTTGTGCCTTGGGGGCATAACATCATGGAGGATATCTTGTGGGCATCTTCCTATGTTGTAAACCCAAGTCACTCTTGTCTCCCCTCTCATTTTATTGTTTACGTTCTTTAGTGGCTCTACTAGCCAGCGGATGATGAAAACAAACAAATATTGATAAGGACCATGTGTCCCTTTAGCAAGAAAGAAAAAATGGACCTAGTCCATATATGAAGATGGGGTTTATATATATATCTGATGCTTGACTAGTAGAATCACTCTGTGTGATGTATCATGTTGTGAAAATCTCTTGTAACAAACCATTGCAATTCTCTTAATCTGCTTCAACACACTTAGGATTGTTTTGTATCTCACATTGTTGCTACACTCAGTTCTGAGATACATGTAGTATAGCCCAACAGATATACTTAGTTCCAAACCCACAAGTGTATCCTTGGCCTTTGATGTGATCTAATAGCTGATTTATGCATAGCTTCTATGAATTGATTTGTATGTTATCTTAGAGAAAGATTTTCTAACCAAAGTTTATATCTTGTTCATTATGTTATCAAGAAATCTTGATGTGTTTGTGGGAGAATTCGATGATCATGGCACATGTCACTTTGGGGATATGGGATTTGTGAAAGCTCTTGTTCCCTTATGTGTTTTCACTGTACCTTAATGTGCTTGACACCGACAAGTGGGATCAAGTGGGGGCATATATAATGACATTTGTCTAATTACTTTTAACACTAACAAAGAATGTTTGAAAGCCCTCACCACAAGGTGGGATGGTGTATCTCTTGAGGTAGTACATCCTTTTAAAAGCAAAAATCTCTCATCATGAGGTGGAATGGCATATCTCTTGAGCTAGTGTGCATCCTTTTATACAAAGCCCTCATTGCAAGGTTGGATGGTGTATCTATTGAGCTAGTGCACATCCTTATATACAAAGTCCTCATCGCGAGGTTAGGTTTAATCTTGAGCATTCACCCTAAAGTGTGTCTTTCACATTTATGGTAGCGTAGCTCAATCGTTAGGTGTGTTTGGCATGTTTCAGATAGTGGAGTAGCGATGAGATCCTCGGTATCACCCGTGTTTGTCATGTATATGGTGTATAGTCTGTCTATGACATACTATGTGGTGATTGTGTATTCCGTACATGTTTTCCATGTTTTTTATGTGTCTTCCTTGTGTGTCTTGTGTGTTTGTGGCATGGTCTAAAGTTGTATGGCAATGAGTCCCTCCCCATGCTATATGTGTTTTGTGTGCTTGTGCATACTCTAAAGTTGTGTGACAATGCGTCCCTCCCCATGATGTGTATTTTGTTTACTTTAGTTTGCATTGTATATATAAATATGTAAGTGCCTAACCATGTCTTCTCTTCATGTATACTTTGTGTATTGTGTGACTGCATTCATGTCTTCTTCGTGTATTGCATGCTTTCACTATCTTCTCTATGTATTACGTGCTTCCTTACTATATTCACTATGTCTTATGTGACTATTCAATGTCTTCTTATGTTTGCCTAAGCTTGGGAGCTAGAAATAGTCCTTCAAAGCTTAGGGTGTGTATTCATTCTAGTGTTTGATGTGTTTGATATGTTTGATATGCTTCGACCATACTTTAATGCATGTGTTGTATCGTAGGATCGCACACACATTAAAGTGGGGGCTAAATGTTATGGAGTAAAAAGTGGATACATGCCTTTTTACCTCCTAGTTTAACTCTAAAGTCCTCATGTTTACACTCCACATGCAAATTATCCATCCTGATGAGAAATCCCTAAAAACCTTTTGTTAAATGAAGACTAGGGGCCCATTTTATATTTGAGTCCTAACCAAAAGAGACCCTAGGAACTTGGGTGCCCACACCCAAGTCCACCCTGATTGGTTGGACTAAAATCAAATGCATGTTAGCCTAGGACTCTTAAATGGGTCCTCCCTTGTTAGCTCTGTTGGGTCTCAAAAATGCAGGTTGTGGATTCTAAGGGGATGCCAAGCCCTATGGTCAAATTCACAACGTTTTTGAGCCAATGACTAGAGTTTGACCTTATCGATCAACTTCTCCCTATGCTTTAGGTCCTCCTACAACCTAGGCAGGTGAACCTTTGATTATCAAAGCAGGTTGTATGATTAAATCAATGTTGGTTTGCTACTAGTTTATCCAATTACAATGGCATACTTGTAAATCAGATGAGATATTGTAAACTATTAAAGAAAGCAAATGATTTAATCTAAATTCTAATAGAAATAAATAACAACTAACATGAAATGAATCTAAACTATAGTGATAAAACAGAGTAAAGATTTTAAACATAAAATGAATCAATAGTTAGACTGGTGCTTTGTCCATTTGGGCAACGGAGTCAGGATGTTAGGAACAAATAACTTGTATCAGGTAATAACTCGATCTGATTGGCACATATAACTATTTGCAACTTGTAATTCTTTAACAAGTTTGATTTTTCCTTTTTGCTTAAACGGGTTTGCAAACTAGTCTTCCACTTTCAATTGAAAGTTCTCAATGCATAGTTGTTGCTCTTGAAGACTCACTTCTACAATAAAAGCTAGTCCTCCATGGTTGGTACAGATGGGATTTCTCATGACTTCTTTATTTACTATGTTATCCAATTGAAACTTTTGATTATTCATGTTCTCCAACTAAACCCAACATCTATCCATACATACACATTCACACATATACATACATATATCTTTTGCTTGGATTTTTTTTTTATTGCTTGGTGGATTCACTTAATAAACCAATGGCATAGCATGTTTATTTGCAAGGTACCTATTGCCCATAAATTGTATCCAGTTCTATTTTTGGGAGCAATTTATTATTGCATACATCTTCTTGTAAGATTGTAATCCTCAACATGTGTGTGGTAATAGCATGAAATTGGATATTTGAATCCTTCCCACATTTGGCAATTTAGCTTGGTAGAAAGCCAACCTACGCAAGGATAATGCAAAATTTTCTTGCATGTCTTTGCTTCACAACCAAGAGTAGCTCTAAATTGCTTACACTCTATGCACACAAAGGATTTTTCTTCTCGTACTGCAACCAACAACCTATCAAATTGATCTCTTGTCTCATCTCAAAAACTTTTGAGGACCAAAGGTTACACATTCTATGAATCTTCTCACTCCACTAATAACCCCTCCATTTGTTTAAAGGTTTTTCTTACACTCTGTGCACACAAAGGATTTTTCTTCTCGTACTGCAACCAACAACCTATCAAATTGATCTCTTGTCTCATCTCAAAAACTTTTGAGGACCAAAGGCTACACATTCTATGAATCTTCTCACTCCACTAATAACCCCTCCATTTGTTTAAAGGTTTTTCTTTCTTATATTCCATTGGATTCAACAAAAAAAATTTATGCAACTTTGAGCGTTCCACAAGAATGTGAGTGCAAACCATAGCACCAAGCATACCATTCTCTGTGCATAATAACCAATTCTTTCCTTCCACCACTGTAATATTTTTGAAGCTTTGCTCGCCACTGTGGGAATCATCCCCTATAGGTGTTCTATATGGGAAGTTGCACTAATTATTCTTTTGTGCTTTCCCCATTGCTTGTGCCTTCCAAAGAAGTAAGTCCATCTAAAATCACCTGCTTTATAATTGTGTCTAGAGGAGGCTTCTCATAGTATTTTGAATTGCTAGAAATAATTTCTTTAATGAGCACCATATTTGGGATATCCATCCAGGTAAGTCATAAATGGAACATTCTCTAGAAACCAAGTAAATAGGCAGCTTGAATGGCTAATGTAGCTGATTTGTTATTATTTGAATGTTATGGACACCCTTATCTAGAATTCAGTTTCTCCCAAATGCCTTTACCATCTCTAAATTATGTGGTTGGGATATTAGAAGAGTTAGAAATTGCAAACAACTTTAAATATCTTCATTCAAAGCATGAATTCCCCTTCTTGAGAGTGCAACTAGTTCAGCAAATTCTATGCCCAACAATAGATATAGAATAAACTCCACACAATAGTAATATGAACAATAAACTTTTATGGCTAAAATATTAAATGCCATTCTTTGCTCCTTGGAAACTGATGGCCATAATATCTGCCAGCAATTTCTCTTTAAGCTTTCTTTGATAGAAGTCCAAAACCTATTTGAATACTCCTATATTGGTGCACAGGGACTTATAATGTTGTAATCATAACATTCCTTGAGGCATTCGGGTAGGCGGTTCATCATGTCTTATCTATCTTTCCACGTTTTGGGTACATGGCCATCTGAGCATTTGCAACCATAATAGCTAACAAGATTCATCTATTTTTATGCTTTGATGGATATACGAAATCTACTCGAAGCCTTGCCATTTTGGCGTGCAGGTTGTGACATCAATTTTTACACATACAAACTACATTTTATTGTAAGTATTCAAGGCCTTTTCAACAAGTCCATTTTCGACATGTATTCCATAATCATGGCATTTCAGGAGACTGTATTGATTTGGGGTTTTCTGTTAAACTGATCATGCTCATTGCCTATTCTTTCTCATCTTGTATATTTCCTATCCAGTGGTGGTTACTAGATGACATTTCCTCATAGCATTCCCATTTTGATCTCCCATTCTCACGTGGGTAAGGAGGATGCAGGCATGGTTTGCAAAATTTGGCATTGAACCTAACAAATGCATTTAATTGAAAGTTCTAAAACCTGTTCAACATCTTCATTATATATATCCTCTAGTCATGGGAGTGCATGAGACCACATTTCCCTGAGAGGCAACTCTGTTCTACTTTGATAGCATCCATACTCTCTTTGATGGCTCCCATTTTCACCCATGACAACCCTACAACTAGATTAAAGTAGAAGAATGGCACAAAAAATAGGTTTTCACAGGTTGGGGATTCATCATGAACAAATTAGGGAAAACTTTCCATCAGTTATTTTAGCCCCAAGTGCAAGATAGAATAAGGAATGTGAAGGAATGGTTGCATCCATGTCTTTTCAACATCCTCTTGGTCATTTTGTCTTTTAATGATATGAAAATGCAAGAAATTAATCAAAGATTGATTTATTCTTCAAGTTTTCTCCAGACTTAATCTTTGTCTTTCTTTCCGATCTTCATTTTCAACTTTTGGACCAGCTACAAGCATTTCCATAGATCTTTGTTGGCTGCCCATGTTCTTCCTACTTTATGTCAACAAATCTTCTTTCAAACAAACTCAAGGGTTCGATGAAACAAATCATGGAAAATATTAAATATTAATATAACCAAAGAAAATAAATTAATGCACAATCCTGTCACATAAAACCTCAAGGAAAATATTAATTAGGAAATAAGCCCAAAGATCAAAACTTTGAACAGAATTGTGACACATGTTGCTTCCTTATTTATTAGGAATGAAGATACCCCAAGGAACATAAAATAGAGGAAACCACCTGGAAAATGGTATGATGAGAATGTGACTCACATATAATCTCCTCTTTAATGCCGTGTGAACAAAATCTACAGTTGAATTCATCCTAGTATTTTATTTTCTTTAATTTGGAGTTCATTCATGTTTTGAGTGTGGTGTAGCATGCTGCAGATCAATTGCAAGAGTAACTATGGGATATGCTACAACTTGGAATAATTCTATTTGCACATTTCTCTTAGATCATTCCTGACTCTGTTGTCACCATCCAATGCTTTTCCAAATCAAGACAACAACACATATATAACTTGTGGGCTTTGTGTGATCATTTGACTAAAGAATTCTGCATATGATTGATATGTCATTTTAGTTCGACAAAAGTTTCAGCGCACCAGATTCATGAAATTGTTAGGTACTTAAAAAGTTTTGAAAAAATTGACTAGAAATTTCCAGTTCCAACATAGGCTCCATCTGGGGATGCATACCCCTTGTGGGCATAGTAAGATCCCTAGATCTCTGGGGTGCAGACCAGTGCCTTCTCCATTGGGCAACAGAGTTGACTTTTGCCCCCAAAACTGATATGGTCAAAAGCCCATATTAGAAAAGAAAATCCATGTCTTTCCCCTGTCAAACACCTTGTTTTGATCATGTTGTAAGGAAACCAATTTAATCATATTACTAAGATTTGCATGATTGAACATATCCATATTTTTTAACAATGGTTCATTGACGTTGCTATATTCTTCATGATTATGCATCTAAAAATCATATGCAATCTGAGAACACCCAAATGATAGGTCAAACCCATTTTTATCATGATATTTTTAAGTAACAATATTCGCTATCATCCCCCAAATGATAATTCTCTATATGAACTGAAAAATAGGCAGACTATATTTGATATTCACTGGTGCAGGAGCACCTACCTGACAGCTGGCCTCCATGAGGTAGTTAGTTTGTTTTAGGTCTTGTTAATGTTTCCAAGAAGGTCTGATAAGACCAATGCATGTAATAAGGTCATGTTGACCATGCTTTACTATTTTTAGCTAGTTTGTTAGGACAGCTGTTATGCTGTATGTCCGGTTGGAAGCTCCCAGCCGCTTGGAGTCGGGTCGGTAGTACTCACAAGAGATCCTATTTATGCATGAGGATCGGTTGGTCTTAGGACAGATGGAGACATAGATGTTGAGCAGCTAGATTGCAGGGAGTGAGACAGAATACTGTATTTGCATCTTTTGAAATCAAATAAAGAGATCCTGTTTGTGTCCATTCTCTGTTTTGAATTCCATTGTGTAATCGAGTTGCTGTTCTGGTGGTTTCATGGATTCGCTGATCCATTCCACCGGTTGATTCGTCGAATCGGTGGAATGGCTATGTACAGTAGTTTAGGATTTAGTCTACATTTTCTGTTTGTTCATGTGCATGTTTGCAGGATCGTCGTCGAGAGGTGTTGAGAACCCTAGCATGGGTATGTGCTAGGTCGTACTGATAGTTCGAGTCTGGAAAGTTGCCCTGAAAGTAGATCGGGTCACCTCAGGAGGTTTGGCGGATTGAAAATTCACTAAGGTTGGAAAATCCATCGCAACGGCATCATCAGGATGTTTCTGTGTATATCCTGCAGTTTCTTTGGGCGTCATCCGAATAGATGGAGGTGAGCATGATGCAATCATTTGCATAAGGTGAAAGCGTTTCGGGGTGATCATCATTAGGTGTTGCCGAGGAGGAGCGTATCGGCATAAGGTAGAAGATCAGGTTGATAAAACCATCGCGGGCCGATAATGTTAAGTTTGGCCGACAGCAGGATATTGGAGGAGCTGCATGTGACGTCATCGTCATCAGGATAATCGTCATCAGGATATCAGGGTGACGTAAGCATCGAAGGAAGGGTGCGTGAAGTTGTCGTCATCAGGATATATGGAGGGAACAGGATGTTTTATATCCTGCTGATGAACATGATGTTGAACATCATGATGCTGCAGATAGAGGTTGGCGGTAAGATGAACAGTGAACATCAGGAGGACGTTTGCGCTTGCCGAATGTGATGATGCTACCGATAGCCGGATATGATGATGCTGCTGACAGGTGAGAGGTCGAATGTTTGTCTGCAGGAGGATATCGGTCGGCAGAGAAAATATGATGATGCTGACAGTGTTGAGGAAAATATGATGATGATGAAGGGTTGTAGACATACATGCTGTATGTCAAGGTTTTAGTGTCGACGACTCTGCATCATAGTGGTATCAGAGCTCAGCAAAAGGTCTGGGCTGTTGTGTGTTGATTCTGTCACCAAAAGGGCAGAGGTAGAGTTGATTCTGTCACTGCAAGGACAGAGGTAGAGGAGTGAGAGGTTGACAAAATGCCTCCGAAAGGTAGTGGTACTACAAGGGAATTGCAGGAGATGAAGGAAAAACATGCCAGAGAGATGAGGAAGATGAAGGAGCTTGCTGAAGCACTTCAAGCCAGGCTTGTAGCCCTGGAAAAGAACAAAAAGAGGGAAGTGGAAGACAGTGAATCAGAAGAAGATGAAGATGCTGTTGAAGAATATGAAGAGGTAGCTGCAGATCTGGATGCTGAAGACTAGAGATTTGCAAAACTGTTAAAGGCAGTGCAGAGTGATAAACCTAAGGTAAAGGTTGATGTTTCCAAGTATAATGGAAGTTTGAATGAAGATGAGTTACTGGATTGGGTTGCTGCACTTGATAATCACTTTGAATGTGAAGATGTTGCTGAGGATCAGAAGGTAAAGATTGCAAAGACCAAGTTAGGAGGTCATGCTTTGGTATGGTGGGATTATGTACAATCCGAGAGAAGGAAACAAGGGAAGTCAAAGATCACTTCATGGGATAAAATGGTAGCAAGGATCAAAGGTAAATTCTTGCCTAAGGATTATGAAATTCAGATGTTTAAGAAGCTGCAATTTTTAAGGCAAAAGGAAATGGATGTGAAGGCATATACTGAGGAGTTTTATAAGTTGAGTATGAGATCTGGTCATCATGAGAATGAGGTAGAAAAGGTGGCTAGGTACTTGGCTGGTTTGAGATTGAACATACAGGATGAGTTAGTTTTAGCTAACCCTAAGAATGTGGAAGATTGTTACCAAATGGCAATCAGGATTGAAGAAAAGATGAATAGGGGACAAGATAAGTCCATGAGAGGAAGAGGCAGCAATATGAGGGGAAGAGGATTGGCCCCTACAACAAGGCAAACCAATGAGGGTCAAGAAGACACTGGTAAAGGACAGGGACAGTCTGATTTCAGAGGTGGATGGAAAGGTAATAGAGGCAGATTTGGAAGTGGTAGAGGTTCTACTACACTTTCAGGCAAGTGTTACACTTGTGGTGAGTTTGGTCATCCATTTTTCAAATGTCCAGAAAGCAAAGGTTCATCATCCAGAAATGATAGAACGAATGACAAGAGAGTACAACTTGTGCAAGAAGAGAAAGTAGAGCAAAGTGTGCAAAGTTTAAACACTTATCAAGATAGAGTTCCTGAAAATTATGGATATCCTGAGGAGGGAGAAGCATTGATGCTTAGGAGAACTAGTTTGCAGGCATCAAAGGATATGATGCAAAGAAGAGCTCTTTTCAAGACCACATGCAAGAGCAAAGGTAAGGTATGTAAGGTTGTCATTGATACTGGTTCAACAGACAACATGGTATCTCAGGAAATGGTGGATAAACTGAATTTGGAAAGGATTCCACACCAACACCCTTACAAGGCATCTTGGGTGAGTGATAGTCAATCACTTTTTGTCTATGAACAGGCATATGTGGATTTTTAGATTGGAGCATATCATGATAGAGTTTTGTGTGACATTTTGCCCATGGAATGTTGTCACCTACTGTTGGGTAGACCATGGCAATTTGATAGGAGGGTACTATATGATGGGTATGCTAATACCTACACCATCAAGAAAGATGGGAAGACTATTATGTTGATGCCATTGCAGGAAGATGCTATAGCACAGGGGGCAGCCAAAATCATTTTAGTGGGAAAGAAGGAATTTGTGTAGATGCCTATAGGAGCAGGCATAAAGGCAGTTGAGGACACTGCAGGGAAAGAAGTTGTTAAGGACAACAGTTTGAAGAAAGTTTCAGTTTTGACTGACAGAGGTCAGCAGCAGGGTCAAAAATAGGTTTACAAACAGCAACCAGTTGAGAGGAATGACAAGGATGTTGTCATAGTTGGGACTATTGTTTGTCCTATAAAGGTTGAAAGAAAGACAGAGTTGAACATTGCAGAAGTTCAAGAGGCAATTCAGACAGAGGTTCTGGTCAGACAACCTGACAAACACAAGGTATGTGAGAGAAGGGCCTACATTGACAGGCATGAGGATTTACTTACCAGAAAGCAAGTTACAATTCAGAAGTCTTGGAGCAGCCAAGAGCCAGCAGAGGACAAAGCTGGAACAGGTCAGAACACTGACCTGACAAAGTGTAAAGGTGGAGGACTTCCACAACCTAACTCATGGGACATGAGTTCTTTTCTGTTGGGGAGTATCGTGCAGGAGCACCTACCTGACAGCTGGCCTCCATGAGGCAGTTAGTTTGTTTTAGGTCTTGTTAATGTTTCCAAGAAGGTCTGATAAGACCAATGCATGTAATAAGGTCATGTTGACCATGCTTTACTATTTTTAGCTAGTTTGTTAGGACAGCTGTTATGCTGTATGTCCGGTTGGAAGCTCCCAGCCGCTTGGAGTCGGGTCGGTAGTACTCACAAGAGATCCTATTTATGCATGAGGATCGGTTGGTCTTAGGACAGATGGAGACATAGATGTTGAGCAGCTAGATTGCAGGGAGTGAGACAGAGTGAGACAGAATACTGTATTTGCATCTTTTGAAATCAAATAAAGAGATCCTGTTTGTGTCCATTCTCTGTTTTGAATTCCATTGTGTAATCGAGTTGCTGTTCTGGTGGTTTCATGGATTCGTTGATCCAATCAACCGTCGAATCGGTGGAATGGCTATGTACAGTAGTTTAGGATTTAGTCTGCATTTTTTGTTTGTTCATGTGCATGTTTGCAGGATCGTCATCGAGAGGTGTTGAGAACCCTAGCATGGGTATGTGCTAGGTCGTACTGATAGTTCAAGTCTGGAAAGTTGCCCTGAAAGTAGATCAGGTCACCTCAGGAGGTTTGGCGGATTGAAAATTCGCTAAGGTTGGAAAATCCATCGCAACGGCATCATCAGGATGTTTCTGTGTATATCCTGCAGTTACTTCGGGCGTCATCCGAATAGATGGAGGTGAGCATGATGCAATCATTTGCATAAGGTGAAAGCGTTTCGGGGTGATCATCATCAGGTGTTGCTAAGGAGGAGCGTATCGGCATAAGGTAGAAGATCGGGTTGATAAAATCATCGTGGGCCGATAATGTTAAGTTTGGCCGACAGCAGGATATTGGAGGAGCTGCATGTGACGTCATCGTCATTAGGATAATCGTCATCAGGATATCGGGGTGACGTAAGCATCGAAGGAAGGGTGCGTGAAGTTGTCGTCATCAGGATATATGGAGGGAACATGATGTTTTATATCCTACTGATGAACATGATGTTGAACATCATGATGCTGCAGATAGAGGTTGGCGGTAAGATGAATAGTGAACATCAGGAGGACGTTTGCGCTTGCCGAATGTGATGATGCTGCCGATAGCCGGATATGATGATGCTGCTGACAGGCGAGAGGTCGAAGGTTTGTTTGCAGGAGGATATCGATCAGCAGAGAAAATATGATGATGATGAAGGGTTGTAGACATACATGTTGTATGTCAAGGTTTTAGTGTCGATGACTCTGCATCATTCACTTTTTTCAATGTTAGCATCATCTAATGGTATTATATCATATTCAAAGTCGTCACTACTACCTTTAGCAATATATGTATTTTCCTCATACAGCTGTGATATCCAGACTTCATTATTACATGGTTTGATAGAACTTATATTTGGACAAATATTGCTATGAAACTCATAATCACTAGATGTTTCTACCTCAATTGAATATGATCCTAATGTTATCCTTTTATGCCAATCGTATAGTCTACTATCATGCAAAGTATCCTCACTGTCAAAGCATATGTATGATGGACATGAAACTTTCAAATCACCCCCATGTGCATATTTTTGATATTCTATGGTGAGTAACTGTGAGATTTGATCATTGTCAAGTGAATATGCCTCTTCATCCATCATGTTTCCAACATTTCCCTCATCTCATTCAACATTACCACAATGCTCAAGATCATTAAAATCAGATACACCTATTTTGTCAGCATGTTTACAAGATGACACATCACTTTGGTTATCTAAAGGCACTTCATCCCTCTCATAATTTATATCTGAATGCACATGAAATTCTTGTTCAGGAATATCTTAGCAAAGTATCACCTCATCTTCTTTTACTATGTTATCATACAATGGATTTGAACAAACCTAAAAATTATCCTCAGACATGTATATTTCCTCCTCATTGTCATCTTGCCCTGATTGCAAATACTCTTTCCCCTCTTCTTCCCAACACTGTTGGTTATTTTCCTCTTCCTCCCAACACTGCTGATCCATATATGGCAGTGGGTGGGTGGGTAAAAACTTTGTCTTATATAAAGACTGATAGTAAGCATTGCGATGCGGCACATATTGCTGGTGTTGCGGGGTATAGTGTTGTCCTATTGATGAATAGTATTGAGGAATGTTACTTGCATTTATAAGTTGGGGCTCTTGTGGTAGATTATTATGCTGGATAGGGTTATGGTATGGATCATGAGGTACTCTTGGAGTATATGGAGCGTATGTGTTCTAAGAGGGTGCATGTGAATTGACATCACCACTCTGTTTACGTGGAGGGATAGGTTTTGGTGGTTCCAGTACCTAGAGGCCCAATTATGCCAGCCGTCTATCCAATCCTACTATTTGTCTATCTAGTTCTTTGCTTTTTTGTATCATTTGTAATCTCCTGAGCTGTTGTTCTCCCCATTCTAAATACATTTCTAATTCCTAATTAGTCATGCTATCAAGTTCAACAATAGTTTGATCAATAAGCTTCTCCTCATCGTGTGGGCTATTATAGTCATTATTTTCATTTGTATACCCATCATTTAATGGTTCTCCTTCATGTCTCCTTGGTTCAAAGAATGCATCTAAAGGGGGTATGTTATATTTTTCCATGTTTCATCAATTTTATTTTTGAAGTCGCCACCTCTTGTGACAAGAGGAAAATTAAAATACTTTTCTTCCCAGCAGAGTCTTTTAAATAAAAATTTTGGATTGACTCTATGACAAATGGCTTTAGATTTTCAGGAAAAACTCTCCCCAGCGGAGTCACCAATTTGTTGGGTAGACTCGGATGGGGAGTGCAAATTTCATAATTATGAATCTATGTTTGAAGACCTAATTTAAAAGTATTAATGACTCTATAAGGCGAGATGGCCAAACTACTGGATTTTCTCAAGTTGTTCCCCAGCAGAGTCACCAATGTGTTGTGACTCGGATGGGAAAACGTTAAAATTTTTGGCTTATACTTTCACTTGACTCCCCAGTAGAGTCACCAATTTGTTGGGTCTCAAAAATGTAGGTTGTGGATTCTAAGGGGATGCCAAGCCCTATGGTCAAATTCATGACGTTTTTGAGCCAATGACTAGAGTTTGACCTTATCGATCAACTTCTCCCTACGCTTTAGGTCCTGCTACAACCTAGGCGAGTGAACCTTTGATTATCAAAGCAGGTTGTATGATTAAATCAATGTTAGTTTGCTGCTAGTTTATCCAATTACAATGGCATACTTGTAAATTAGATGAGATATTGTAAACTATTAAAGAAAGCAAATGATTTAATCTAAATTCTAATAGAAATAAATAACAACTAACATGAAATGAATCTAAACTATAGCGATAAAACAGAGTAAAGATTTTAAACATAAAATGAATCAATAGTTAGACTGGTGCTTTGTCCATTTGGGCAACGGAGTCAGGATGTTAGGAACAAATAACTTGTATCAGGTAATAACTCGATCTGATTGGCACATATAACTATTTGCAACATGTAATTCTTTAACAAGTTTGATTTTTCCTTTTTGCTTAAATGGGTGTACAAACCAGTCTTCCACTTTCAATTGAAAGTTCTCAATGCATAGTTGTTGCTCTTAAAGACTCACTTCTGCAATAAAAGCTAGTCCTCCATGGTTGGTACAGATGGGATTTATCATGACTTCTTTATTTACTATGTTATCCAATTGAAACTTTTGCTTATTCATGTTCTCCAACTAAACCCAACATCCATCCATACATACACATTCACACATATACATACATATATCTTTTGCTTGGATTTTTTTTTTTATTGCTTGGTGGATTCACTTAATAAACCAATGGCATAGCATGTTTATTTGCAAGGTACCTGTTGCCCATAAACTATATCCGGTTCTATTGTTGGGAGCAATTTATTATTGCATACATCTTCTTGTAAGATTGTAATCCTCAACATGTGTGTGGTAATAGCATGAAATTGGATATTTGAATCCTTCCCACATTTGGCAATTTAGCTTGGTAGAAAGCCAACCTACACAAGGATAATGCAAAATTTTCTTGCATGTCTTTGCTTCACAACCAAGAGTAGATCTAAATTGCTTACACTCTGTGCACACAAAGGATTTTGCTTCTCGTACTGCAACCAACAACCTGTCAAATTGATCTCTTGTCTCATCTCAAAAACTTTTGAGGACCAAAGGCTACACATTCTATGAATCTTCTCACTCCACTAATAACCCCTCCATTTGTTTAAAGGTTTTTCTTTCTTCTATTCCATTGAATTCAACAAAAAAAATTTATGCTCCTTTGAGCATTCCACAAGAATGTGAATGCAAACCATAGCACCAAGCATACCATTCTCTGTGCATAATAACCAATTCTTTCCTTCCACCACTGTAATATTTTTGAAGCTTTGCCCGCCACTGTGGGAATCATCCCCTGTAAGTGTTCTATATGGGAAGTTGTGCTAATTATTCTTTTGTGCTTTGCCTATTGCTCGTGCCTTCCAAAGAAGTAAGTCCATATGAAATCATCTGCTTTATAACTGTGTCTAGAGGAGGCTTCTCATAGTATCTTGAATTGCTAGAAATAATTTCTTTAATGAGCACCATATTTGGGATATCCATCTAG
This sequence comes from Cunninghamia lanceolata, assembly GCA_027924645.1. NCBI lineage: Eukaryota > Viridiplantae > Streptophyta > Pinopsida > Cupressales > Cupressaceae > Cunninghamia > Cunninghamia lanceolata. Next base: position 438,882 of record BSBN01000248.1, on the reverse strand, counting down.
GTAAGTCATAAATGGAACATTCTCTAGAAACCAAGTAAATAGGCAGCTCGAATGGCTAATGTAGCTGATTTGTTATTATTTGAATGTTATGGACACCCTTATCTAGAATTCAGTTGCTCCCAAATGCCTTTACCATTTCTAAATTATGTTGTTGGGATATTAGAAGAGTTAGCAATTGCAAACAACTTTAAATATCTTCATTCAAAGCATGAATTCCCCTTCTTGAGAGTGCGACTAGTTCAGCAAATTCTATGCCCAACAACAGATACAGAATAAACTCCACACAATAGTAATATGAACAATGAAATTTTATGGCTAAAATATTAAATGCCATTCTTTGCTCCTTGGAAACTGATGGCCATAATATCTGCCAACGATTTATCTTTAAGCTTTCTTTGATAGAAGTCCAAAACCTATTTGAATACTCCTATATTGGTGCACAGGGGCTGATAATGTTGTAATCATAACATTCCTTGAGGCATTCAGGTAGGCAGTTCATCATGTCTTATCTATCTTTCCATGTTTTGGGTACATGGCCATCTGAGCATTTGCAACCATAATATCTAACAAGATTCATCTATTTTTATGCTTTGATGGATATACGAAGTCTACTCGAAGCCTTGCCATTTTGGCGTGCAGGTTGTGACATCAATTTTTACACATACGAACTGCATTTTATTGTAAGTATTCAAGGCCTTTTCAACAAGTCCATTTTCCACATGTATTCCATAATCATGGCATTTCAGGAGACTGTATTGATTTGAGGTTTTCTGTTAAACTGATCATGCTCGTTGCCTATTCTTTCTCATCTTGTATATTTCCTGTCCAGTGGTGGTTACTGGATGACATTTCCTCACAGCATTCCCATTTTGATCTCCCATTCTCATGTAGGTAAGGAGGATGCAGGCATGGTTTGCAGAATTTGGCGTTGAACCTGACAAATGCATTTAATTGAAAGTTCTAAAAACTATTCAACATCTTCATTATATATATCCTCTAGTCATGGGAGTGCATGAGACCACATTTCCCTGAGAGGCAACTCTGTTCTACTTTGATAGCATCCATACTCTCTTTGATGGCTCCCATTTTCATCCATGACAACCCTACAACTAGATTAAAGCAGAAGAATGGCACAAAAAATAGGTTTTCAGAGGTTGGGGATTCATCATGAACAAGTTAGGGAAAACTTTCCATCAATAATTTTAGCCCCAAGTGCAAGATAGAATAAGGAATGTGAACGAATGGTTGCAACCATGTCTTTTCAACATCCTCTTGGTCATTTTGTCTTTTAATGATATGAAAATGCAAGAAATTAATCAAAGATTGATTTATTCTTCAAGTTTTCTCCAGACTTAATCTTTATCTTTCTTTCCGATCTTCATTTTGAACTTTTGGACCAGCTACAAGCATTTCCATAGATCTTTGTTGGCTGCCCATGTTCTTCCTACTTTATGTCAACAAATCTTCTTTCAAACAAACTCAAGGGTTTGATGAAACAAATCATGGAAAATATTAAATATTAATATAACCAAAGAAAATACATTAACACACAATCCTATCAGATAAAACCTCAAGGAAAATATTAATCAGGAAATAAGCCCAAAGATCAAAACTTTGAACAGAATTGTGACACATGTCGCTTCCTTATTTATTAGAAATGAAGATGCCCCAAGGAACATAAAATAGAGGAAACCACCTAGAAAATGGTACAATGAGAATGTGACTCACATATAATCTCCTCTTTAATGCCGTGTGAACAAAATCTGCAGTTGAATTCATCCTAGTATTTTATTTGGTTTAATTTGGAGTTCATTCATGTTTTGAGTGTGGTGTGGCATGCTGCAGATCAATTGCAAGAGTAACTATGGGATATGCTACAACTTGGAATAATTCTATTTGCACATTTCTCTTAGATCATTCCTGACTCTGTTGTCACCATCCAATGCTTTTCCAAATCAAGACAACAACACATATATAACTTGTGGGCTTTGTGTGATCATTTGACTAAAGAATTCTGCATATGATTGATATTTCATTTTAGTCTGACAAAAGTTTCAGAGCCCCAGATTCATGAAATTGTTAGGTACTTAAAAAGTTCTAAAAAAATTGACTGGAAATTTCCAGTTCCAACAGGATCTTTCAATTAATTTGTGAAATTTTAATGGATAACCATATATTAACAATTGTTTGAATTCATTTGTAACCATGTTGATGACAGCAAGGTTATGATATTGTGCAAAGGTGAATTGAAGGAATTCATTGTGTTTGTTGCAAACTTGTGTTAGTATTGTGTTTGTTGGAGATTTGAATTCATCAACAATATCCTTGTGAATTAAAGAATCTTCATCCTCTCAAGGGCATTACCTCCAAGGTGACATTATCATTGTGTTTGAAACATTTTATCATCATTTGGATTATCTTTAGCCTCTGCCCTACTAGGGAACGCTTTCTCATTAACAATGATGTTGAGTAAACTTGAATGCTAACCCATAATTTGACTAAGGCAAATCCATAAACACCACAACCCCCGAACCCCTTTCTTCATGTGTGTAGGTTACAGGTGTGGGAGTTGTGGAAGTGAAGGTTCATGGAATCTATTTGAAGGTTAAAGATTCCAGATCTAAAAACAAATTTTGAAAATCCACTGTAGCAGACTAGGGTGTGAGCCCTAGTATCCAATAGGTCAAACAAACCTCAAATTTAGTATCAGAGCATCTTTTGTGGTATTTTTGTAGTTTTGGGTTATCAGAGATCCAAACTTTTTGGACTCGGGCACTATCCCCCATGTCCTCTGACATTTTAGCTTCTAAGGGACAAGTTTGGATATCTTACTTATCATCTTGGCACTCTCAGATCCTGATTTGTTGTTTCTATTTTACTGTTATAAGCTGATTATCATAGATATATGGTTTTAAGCATTGGTTGTCCTAGGGCTTGATAATAGGCTTGGTTGAATCACATATTTCCTCTGCAAACAAGAGCACAAGACCTGTAGTTGACCCCCCTTCTATCTTGTAGTGGCTTGGCTCAGTTTTGTCCTTGAATGTTGTAGTGAAAGGAGGGTTTGATCTTGTGTAGTCACATACCTTGCATCTAATCCTCTTTTCTGTGTTAAACATAAGGATAGCTCAAATAGCAACACCATTGTTAGATAAAGAAGAAATGACAATGACCTCTCAGGACTACAACATTTAGTAGGTAATCCTTGGTTCAATGACTCAGGAAGGGAACAAAAATGCCTGAACTGATGTTGTGTCTGCAATTTAGGATAGAATGAAAAAGGATAAAGTTACCAAGGAGGATTTGAAGAAACAAGTGACCCAACTATCATCTTATGTCACACACTTGGTGGGGCCAATAGATTCTAGTGCCCCTACTCCCGCCCTTATGGAAGCCATGGCTAAGGAGAACCTTAGTATAGATGTTCTAGGCATTCTTCTTGTTGCTACTACTTGGAAAGATTCATTACAACCCCTTAGCAAGAAACCATAAGAGAGGATCCTAAGAAGTATCATGCCATTGAGGGAGATTTGGAGGCAACTAAATGTGTAGAACACAACATTGATGAAGAGTTACTAATCTAGAAGGAGTGCATTCTAATTTTGACAAAAAATGGAGGTTACCCTTTAAAACACAATTTTGTAGTTAGGAGTTTTGGATAAGGATGATCCAAGAGTAGTTGTTGAATGAATCAAGGTAGGAAGGCTTAGGGCTAAGCTATTAGGAAAGTGTAAAGCTAAGTTGCAGAAAAGGGTTGATGCAACAAAGGAGGGGTCAACTAGAGTAGAAGCATTGGTAAACTCCATCCCTTGTTGGTTCAAGGATAAATATTCAGTAGTCCTCCCTACAACCAGAATAATAAAAGAGTTCTCTAGCATCATCCAATAGTAGCTCTTGGAACAGGGCATTGATAACTTGATGTGATTGAAGGCCCTATTTACTAAATTCCAACTGCAATTAGTGGACTTGGCCAGGGTTTAAGATAAACTCAAGCAGTCTTCATATTCACAACATATCAAGATAAAATACCACAATGGTTTGAATATGAATGACATCCAGGAGTCCACCACCAAATTCAAAGGTCATTGTAGAGATGGGACATAATATCCTTGTTCTTCACTCTCATCTATTCTTTGATTGTTTATTTCTTTCTTTCTTTCATTCTTTGATGAGGTTGACCTCATTTTGTACTTAATAGCACTACTTTGGTTGACAAGGGCTAAATTGTGAATTGTAACTTGTGTATAAAGTCACTTTCTAGGCCGACTAGGGCCAAAATGTGTAATGTAAACAAGAGAACTCTCATATATAAAGAAGAATCATGAACATTTTTTAAATGAGGGAAACATAGAGAACTTGTGCAAGTGCAAGCTATACTTGTATTTTGGTGGCATGTAAGTGGTGTACTTGATATGCATGTAGGGTGTGTGAATAATGCTCTTGTAATCAACCAACATTTTGTCAGTTAATGAGAAGACAAAATTTGGGACCTATTCTTGTGTTTCTGCCCTATGGTGGTAATGTACTTGTGTTTCTTTTCCTTGCATATGACATATATTGGTATATCTTAGGATTAATTGTAAAATCATAAGTTTGGTGGATGAATGAGGTCTTGAATTCTGTTCATGTAATATGGTGTTTTCAATTCCTTGTTCTTCTACTCATTTCCCTTAGAATCTCACACTTGCAATGTTCATGATTGTGTGGAATACTGGTCATTCATTGCTTGTTTAATTTGATCTCATTGATATTTGTTATATGAAGTGAAAAGCCAAGTGTAGAGGCTGTCCTAATCATTTTATATTTTCTTTCATCTAAACCCTAACCTTCTTTTATTTTTCTTTATATAGCATAGAAGTAGGTTAGCACAATGCACTTAATTGAATATCTACCTATCAGAGGTTAATTAGCATTCAAGATTGATATTACCAACACATGCCCCTTGAACAAACACTCACATTGTCCACTTTGTTGTTCTAACACTGCTATGACCTAGCAAAACAAGGACCTTGGGTAAACTAAAAATCATTTAGGTTACCTTTTAGGAGAAGTAGAGTGATCATTCATTCTACTTGAGTTGATGTGCCAAAATAACCATCAACACTTCCTTTGATTATCACATGTTGGATTATAAATAAGAAGAAGAATATCATGTTCATGATGTAATTATTGAAAATCAAAAGAAATAAGAGATAAATAATGCTTCATATATTTTCACAATAAATTAGTTGACATGCATGAGATTTCTATTTTATTTGCCATTGATATTCTTACCACTATAATTCTTACTAAATAGTTTGTAATATACACAATCAAGGCTTTAGGGAAAACATTGATGATACACAAAATCCTCATATTTTGTGTCATAGTTCTCCAATACCTAGGATCTATCCATTTGATCTATCATTTACCTATGGATTGTCAACACTTATGTCAAATCCTAGGGACATTGCATCACTCACCCTCCATAGTTCTCCTAGTTTCTACCATTTTTATGGTACATGCTCATTCTTTCGACATTCATTGTGTTGTCATAATATTAATTACCATATATTCATAGGCATGCTTTCCATTCTAGTACCTAAATCTAGCCATGCAATCCTTATGTCTCAACCCATTTGTACTCTTTATTTGATAACTGTTCACATATCTCATTTGTCTCCACCACTCCTTATTCTACCCATATTCATTTTATGTCTATTACTTTTTCCTTAACCATACCATTCTAATTTCTTCTTCTACATCATCCAACCTCTTGGCCACAATCATGAGTAAGTTGTAAAAGATAAACATGTGTATTAATGAATAAAAATAATTGCTTCTTCCATTTTTATGTACGTCTAGCCCTTGGTCATTTAGCACACCCTCATCTACCAAAATATTAAAAGTGCATCTCTGCTATTCAAACTATTTGAGGAAAAATGTTTTCAATAGTCTCAAACACATTCTTTACTTGCCCCATCATTGTTTCCATAGCCTTCAACTCATTTGATACTAACTTGTAGTGCTTATATTAACAATTTTATCCATTATCTTATGCCCTAGGGTCACTTATTTGGCATTCTAAGCATGGATGACCCTCATAATATTTCCTAGTTCTTTTATAGGTGGTATCTCTTTTTTGTAATTTGAACATATTGTGGAATTGGGACTGAAGATGATGGACCAATTGGACCAATGAGGTATTCAATGTATGCAATGAGATGCAATAGTGTATCCTTTAGTTACTAGTTTGTGTCTTATCTTTATCCATCTTCTATATTAGTCATTTGTTTCACCAAGTTGTACCTCATCTCTCCTACTTCCTACCATGTTGTACCTCTTTCTTTTGTTTATAAGACCTTTACCAACTTATCTTGAGCACTACTTTGCCCATTTATGGGGTATCAACCTATTCCACTAGCTAGCTAGGGGTATCATCCATGTCCTGATGAGCTTAATCTTTTTTAAAAGGTCTATAAATGAAATGTTAGTGATTTTTCTCTTGAGATCATCTATGAGATCATACCATCTTAGCGTGCCCCTTTATACTCAATTAGATGGATAAAAATGGCCCTTGTAGGTTACCCATTCCCTTACTGATCTGGATAAGACACCTATAAATAAATAACTCTTCTCTCAAACTACAACACCTACAAATGTATTCTTTACAAATTTATCGGTGGATGTTTGGTCACCTAAAAATACCTACCTCAATTTTTTAAAATCAATTTCATTTGCCTATGGTGGCAAGGAATACAATGTTCCAAAATGCTTTAGTTTCATCCAGTGGAAAGGTGCTAGGAGTGAAATTTTTCATTCCACACCTCATGGGGCCGAATTGACTATGCCAACACATCAGGGTGGGTGGGTGAATACTAAGGGAGGTCTCATTCAATACCCCAAGTGTCTTAGTCATTATGGACTACAAGCTTTCAACAAAGTCACTTAAGAGCCTTAAGAGAAAAAAATTACCAAACTTTGACAAAGCAGTTCTCAGAGTCTGTGGCACCTAGGAATGTTCTATTTGGACCTACAGGTGTACATGGGGTCCATCCACAATAACCTCTCTCATTCTTTTCAACTCCAAGCTGTTTGACCGTGCTGAAATTAAATGCATTCTTATAAAATGCATCAGTAGCATTCAACATAACCTTTCTAGAAGCCATATTTTTTGTTCTGCACCTTGTGGGGCTGAATCGACTGCACCAAAATATCAGGGTGGGTGGGTTAATGGTAGGGGATGTATTGTTTCATACACTAAGTTTCCTATTCATTTCAGACTACAGGCTTTTGGCAAAGTCACTTAAGAGCCCTAAGAGCAAAAAACTTCTAAATTTTGATAGAGTAGTTCTTAGAGTCTATGGCACCTAGGAATGTTTTGTTGAGACTTATAGTTGCATGTGGGGTCCATCTAAAATAACCTCTCTTTATTTTTTCCAACTTTGAACTGTTTGACCATGTTGAAATTAAATGAATTCTTGCAAAATGCCTTAGTGAAATTCAACATAACCTTGCCCAAAGCTATATTTTTTATTCTACACCTCATGGGGCTAAACTGACTGCACACACACATTACGAGTGGTCTGGTGAATGCTAGGAGAGGTCTCATTGTGTACTCCAGGTGTCCCAATTATTCTAGACTATAGGCTTTTGACAAAGTCACTTAAGAGCCATAAGAGAAAAAAGTGTTAAACTTTGTCGGAACAATTCTCAAAGTTTGTGGCACCTGGGAATGTTCTGCTTGGACCTACAAGTTCACAGAGGGTCCATACATAATAATGTCTCATTTTTTATCAACTCCAAACTATTTGACCATGTTGAAATTAAATGTAGTCTTACAAAATGCATTAGCAGCATTCAACATAATCTTGCCAAAAGCCATATTTTTCATTTTGTACCTCGTGGAACTGAACTGACTTCATCAACATGTTGGGGTGGGTGGGTGAATGTTAAGGGAGGTCCCATTTCATACCGCAAGTGTCCCAATCATTCCAGACTACATGTTTTTGGCAAAGTGGAGATTGAAAAATATGGCTTCTAGCAAGGTTATGCTCAATGCCACCAATGCACTTTGCAAGAATGCATTTAATTTTGTCATGGTCAAATAGTTTGGAGTTGACAAAAACTAAGAGAGGTTATTTTGGATGGACCCCATGTGCACTTGTAGGTCTGAACATAATTTTCCTAGGTGCCATGGACTTTGAGAACTACTCCATCAAAGTTTGGTATTTTTTTTGCTCTTAGGGCTCTTAAGTGACTTTTCTAGAAACCTATAGTCTGGAATGACTGATACACTTGGGGTATGAAAAAAGAGCTCCCCTAGTCTTCACCCACCCACCCCCAACATGTTGGCATAGTTGGTTTGGCCCCACAAGGAGTGGAATGCAAAATTTCATTCCTAGCCCCTTTTCATTAGATGAAACTAAAGCATTTTTTTAACATTGTGTTCCTTTCCACCACAAAAAATGAAATTGATTTAAAAAAACTATGGTAGGTATTTGTAGGTGAATCTGAAAACCACCTATACATGCAAAGAAGACATTTGTAGGTGTCACATTTGGAGAGAATAGTCTGGCCAAATTTTGGCACCTTTTTTTGTCTTAGGGCTCTTAAGAGACTGTCTTCATCTAATGTACCTTTCAATGACGAGGAGCTTTGGACACTAAAAAGACACCTCCCCTAGCATTCACCCACACACTCTGATGTGTTGGTGTAGTTAGTTCAGCCCTAGGAGATGCAGACTACAAAATTTCACTTCTATTGCAAGAAGAAACTTAGTGAAATTTCAATTCAAAAATAGAGATAAGCTATTGCAAGAGGTTTCTTCTCAAAATAATTCATTCTTTTCTAAGGTAAAATTAGATTAAGGAGTTTGAGTCAATCCCCACAAACATGTTCATAAATAAAGTGTTAAATTGATGAATTTAAGGTTTGAGATCAACTGGCTAAAGTGTTATTTTATATTATGGAAACCTAACTTCAAACCCCCTAAAGTGACATCTAAAAGTAGAATATTAAGTGATGATTTTGTATTCTTTGGATCTTGTGTTATATTTGTCTCTAGTAGTAATTATTAAATTATTGCTCTTAAGAATCTAAGGAAATGAGACTATGAGAAAATATAAAGTGGATTAAGGTATGTAGCTATAGGACTTAATCAAGAATATTTTATTTCCAATACTAATCTAATCAATCTTGTAACTACTAATCTCATATTTTCATATGATAATAAGCCCCATTAGAGTTTGTTGTGCTAGGTGTCGAAGGTGACTTACTCCCTTCATTTTTCCTTATTCAAACCCTTGGATTGATTTAATGACTTTGCAAAAATGAAAAGATACACCAAATAGAATGTAAATACACAGTATGTCCTAATAAATTTGTCTTGAAACCCATACTTGGATAAAATTCCATGAGTTGTATTTGAAAAATCTAAAATAGGCATGAGCAACTACTTAACAATATGAACAAACAATGTGCGAAAAGTAGAAAAAGATGGGGGTTCTGAGGAGCCATAATAAATGTGGGGTTGTGAAAGAGCCTTCAAAGAAAATAAATATGTGACCTAACTACAAAGGAGCTTGCAAAGGAAACTAATATATGTGGTTGTGAAGGAGACTACATAAGACTATTGTATATGGTTGTAAAGGATAATGGACAAGAAACAATTGTGTGGCTATGAAGTGGCTTGGAAATAAAATTGATGTGTGGCTATGAAGGAGTCTAAAATAAAAATTGATATATGCAGAACTCTGAAGGAGCCATCATAATATAACAATGTTGGTGTATGAAGGAGTCAACGTAACCATGAGACAATCACTATAATCGTAAACATAAAATGATGCTAGTGATATTAAATGCACCCCCTCCAATTGGTTACATGAAAATGATATAAAGAATTGGAGGAGACGAGAAAATGTGATATGTAAAATATATGATCATGTTAGCACAAGAAAAATATAATAATGGCATAGATAACATCATCTAAACAACAAGATATAATCTTGTAAGAACATGTATCAAAGTGTAATGAGATGTTATCCAATGTTTTCCTCAATAGTGAGGATAATAAGGAAAATACAATATGTTAGATGGATTTTTACAACATAGTCAAGAAGTCATTAGAATGTAATCATTTAAGCATAAGATAAGTGTCATGTAAGAGAGAAGAACATATGGATGTAGATATGAGAACATAATCCATAGGATGTATAAGATCACTTAAGGTCAAGGGTATAGCAAGGAAGGTATGTAGGTGAGAAACATGTGTGATATATTAAATATGGATAAGTGAAAAGAGCTATGAGATATGACACAGTTGAAGAGCCTATGCAAATATATCTCTAAACCTACAAGTGACTTCTCCAATTTATGTCTTGTTCTTACAACTCAACACTCAACACTAGATACAAAAATATGATAATAGATCTAGAGGAAACATGTTGTAGGAAGAAGACAAACAACACAGTTAAATGCATGTCCATTCTATAAAATCAAAAGCACCAAAAAGTCTGCAATAATAGCCACAAAATGGTTGTTACAAGACAAAACTCTAAAAAAGAAAGCTAAAATCCCAAGAATAGATGAGCAATGGGAGACACATAAATATAGTCAACTACATTAAGACCACTTGAATATGTCTCCTCAAAACTAAAACCATCAAAATCTAAAATCTCTTAAAATTAGAAAGATTGCTCACATAATTGTCTATTTGTCTATTGTTCTATTTGCATACAACCGTGCAGGTTTAGTGGATGAGGGCTATACATACTTCAATGAAATGTGTGACTCATATTGTTGAAAATGCTTTATAAACCTTCAAGAAAATGTAATTGGTAGGTGTAAAGATGTTTACCCCATTTCAGTGCTTCCAAAATTAAAACTTTTGTGTTGAAATAACAAGTCTAACCATGCATCAAAGCCTTTTGTTGAGTCACCTTTTGGTTGCAAGTCGTTAGTATCACACACTTCTTGCATCAGTCATGGTGATAACACATCGTCGAGATGTCACATTCTTCTTTTCTCATACTATTTCCCTACATTGAACTTTGTATAGTGGTGCCATTCTGAAGGAACAACAATCAATGTTTCACTCAAGTTCCAAGGTCAACCTATCTAGTTTGCGGTGTTTTACAAAAAGTAATTAAATTTGAATATGTATAGAAACTAGGAGAAAACCCTTTTTTAGAGGTGTTGTTAGCTTCATTTCACCAAATGTGGCAAGGTTTCAAAGACATACACCTCAAACTCTACTTAAATATCATCCACTTCAATGGTCAAACAACCAATAGCAATTTTACACCTCATTCACAACAAAAAATGGTAAATATTTGTCTTATTCTTAGTGGCCAAAATTTACCTTTGATTGTTGAAGTGGATGATATTTAAGAACAGCCTACACCTCACAGTTTGTGAAATTTAAAAAGTTTAATTTTCCCGCGCGAAGTTTGTGAAAACAATTAAACATGTAGTTTTCTTGAAGTTTGAGAGGAATCCTCTTTCATGCAGCCTCACAACATTGTTACAAATGATTTGTCAAGATTTCATGATAGTCAACTATCCTAGTCAAAAGTTATGCATATTTCGCCACTGCTTGTGCCTACACAATTAACTAGACCGACATATTCGCAATGAAGTTCACGGAAGAAGGCAAAATGTTTCACTTGTATGTGTGAAATTATTTTGATATTTTTCAAGTGAGAATGAAGACCAACTTTGTACGCGTGAATTCAATTTCACAAGTTGTAAATTTTCATAAGTCACTTGCCAGAAAAATACAAAAGGTTTCGCGAAGTTAAACACCTTGTAGATTTCTTTAACTACCTCCTAGCAATACTTTGAAAGTGAAATACAAATTATATTTTTTGATAACTTCACAAAATTTATAAAGGGAAAAGTAGTTATATTAAGTTGCAAGTTTCCATAACTAAGTCAAAGTGACTTAGAAATTTTCACAAGTTGGTACTATTTAGAAAATGATAAATAATAACTATAATTTAGTTATATCACTTTTGAAATCGCTAGACTAATTATAAGGAAGGAATCACTTTTGATAACTTGACTTTTACTTTGGCGAACTCAATTTTATAACTGAAAACTCAAGTTTTGAGTTTGGCTAAGTGGGAACGTTCGCTTTAAGAAGAATTGTTATCGGCCTACTTAGGAAAAAAGTAAAAAAGGAAGGATACTTTTAGTTTCGGTGAACTTGTTAGAAATAAAGTCTTCAGCTGCTTCCGGAAAAGGGAAAAGAGAAAGACTACTTTCAAATTAGGCGAACCTAATCCCAACGACTCCACGTCCACCAAAAGCTCCTGCATGCAAGGAAACAGTTTAAATTTAACCACTGTTTAAGAATCTCCCATGTGATATAGAACGTATTAACTAGCAGTTAAAAAGTGGTTTTCATTGTTGAAAAAACAGATTTATCTTACACAGGCCGCGCCATGCATGGAATATGCAGAAACGTGAACTTTAAAGTGATTGTGGATAGTTAGATACGAGAGCAAAGCATGCACAAGCCACATGAACTGTTTTCAAAAGGCACCAAATGCCCTCTTACGCCATTATGCAGTCTACACTTCGTGATAAGGGTTTTTCTGATGCATGGTGTATTTGCATCACAATGGTAGACATGCATGCCAAGAAAGATGGTCTCCTCGAGTGCATAAAGTACATGATGGACTCCATATATTGCTGAGCATGCCGCAGAGACTTTCAATCGAGTGTACTTAGCAGCATTTGGAGAGAACCAGTTAATGGAGGCGTTCCACATTCTGCTCAACACTTACAAATTTTCAAATATTGCAGACCTGTGGCCTGCCTTAGAACAAGCATATGAAGGAAAACTTTTATAAGATGTTAAAGTTTAAATTCTCTGGTAGATAGGCCTACAAAACATGAAAACACAAGTTGTTTGACTTAGCACCTTGAAAGACAGAAATTTTGTGGTAAGCGATATTACTGCACTTGGGAGCACACCTGAAATAGGCAAGACATGTTGTGACTCCAAATACAACGGCTCCATTTCAAGGATATATCAATTATAATTCCAAACATGATCTTATGGAATGCAATGATTAAAGGATACACATGATACAGATTTGTTGAAAAAGCTTTAGAAACTTTAAAGGAAATACATCTCGCTGGAACAAATCCCAACTCCACGACCTTTGCAAACATCCTCCATGCCTGTGTAGAAACAAAAGCTGTGGAACGAGTTAAGAACATGCATAAAATCTTAACAGAATGGAAGCTTTCAATGCGCTGCTAGACATGTATGCATAATGCGGAAGCATGAGACCAGGCACGCAAATTGTTTAACCAAACGCCTCAAAGAGATTGTGATCTCATGGTGTAGAAAATGCATGAAATGGACGTGTTGAAAATATTTTAGGTGCATATGGCGGGCATGAAGCCAAACTCTACAATCTTTGTGACCATTCTTTCCTGCGCAGCAGAATGGGAGCCGTAGATGAGGGTATGGACGTTTATCACATTATGATATAAAGAGAATTTTTGCTAGATGTTGTAGATGCAAACGTATTAGGTAAACTTTTACATTAATCATCCTCAAAGAAATCTGGTCTCATGTAATGCGACGAGTGTAGGATACGTGCAATATATTTGTTGAAAAAGCTTTGGAAATTTTCAAGGAAATGCAACTAGCGGGTGTAAAACAAGATTTTACAACCTTTTCCAGCATCCTCTCATCTTGTATCAAAATCAAAAACTTGGAAGAGGGTACAAACATCCATCAATACAGAATGGATGTGAATCTTTACTGATCCTCTAGCTCGAAACTCTCTGATAACCACGAATGAAAAGTGTGGAAACGTCAGCAAGATGAAGGAGGCTAAATGTGAGATGAGTGTGTTTAAAATACTTGGGAAAATTTCAATGTGATGCATTCGGAAAATGTAAGGTCAAACTCTATTATCCTTGCCAGCAGAGTTTCATCGCAGCCATCTCAATGGACTAGTGGTTTAGGTCATACAGGTATATATGAAACACAGGAACTATTTGACAATCAGCCACGTAGAAAGAGATTTGAAGATAATGCAATGATTGCAGGGTATTCTCGAAATGTATTGAAAACTCCCAAACCAATACAATCAAATGGTGTTAAGCCTAATTCTATGACAAAATGAGAATTTTGAAAAGATTGTGGAAATCAAAGACCATAAGATACACTCAGTATGAATTTAATGGGATCGCTTTCTCTTATAATGAAGCAATTACATATATTTGGTCTTGTGAAGTCATTCTTTCTCACAGAATAGTAGATTAATGAGAGCATTACTTAAGAGCATATAAACCATGATTTTGACAACATAGAAGCACATTAGTCATAAAGGACAAGTATCATGTATTTATCTTTGGTTGATATCAATTCCATATATTCAGCCAGTGATATGATAGTCTATGCAGGCAAACAGAAGAGTATAACCAACCAATTAATTTTTATTTCGTTGACAAATCATTTCACAGGTTTTGTGTTGAAAATTGAAGGAAATGATGGGATTGAAACCGGTTTGAAGCAGTTGATTTAACTTGGAGGGCCAAACATTATTTCTATCAAGGTTGATTATGATAGGAATGGTTACACCATATGTTAAAGCAAATATAGAGGGACTTCAAGCAATATCAAAATTGACAGGCATGAATCCTATGGAGAAGAACAAGGAACTTTCTTCAACTCAAAGATCGCGGTGATAATAATAATTCGGTGAAATGAAGGGAAATGAAGGTTATAAAATGTAGTTGAAGTGCATGTCACTTTCTTCAACTCAAAGATCACGGAAATGTAGTCGAAGTGCATGTCCTTGAAGGGTAGGTTACTGTTGGTGGACCTCAGTTTCAATAAGTGATTCATGGATTGGAAGAAGACATAGTGCCCACCTTAATAAGACCAATCCCCTGGTCTACTTTTCAAAAGTTGCAAGTTACATCTTTTTAAGTTTTCTTTTTGTAAAAGTGACTTATGTCACTTATTGTAACTAAAAGTTAAAAAATGGACTTTATTTCAGGAAAGTTCAAGCAAAATCTAACTTAAATAAAGTTCATTTTTATTTTCTAAAATATTTTGGAGGTAGTTAGAAAAGTAGTTATTATGTAGTTATAAGTTGCTTACAAGGAGACAAGTCTATATATACAAGACTTTGTCATTGTAAAAGGGACGTTCTGGTTTCATATTTTGAAAGATGTTATAAGAATTCGAGTTGTACAACTCAATGTGAAGGAATAACAAACATTTGGATTGTGTGATCCCAATATTTCTTTCATTATTCATTCTTCTTACATTAGTGAATAAGTTTCCTTTACATTATCTTGCATCTAAATTGTGGAGTAACAACTAGTCTTGGAAGAATGTGTCTCTATGTAAACCTTTAATGTGTGTTGAATATTTCTTGAATCCTTTCTGTGAGGACCGCCCTTTTTACTACTGTTGTCATGACTCTTTACAGTGCTGTTATTGTTACTTTCATATTTGTGGGATAGCAGTTCCCGAAATTTGTCAGACTATTTAACTTTATTATGTTTTCGGAAAAACTAATTGGGTGATGTTTGGATAAGTTACTTTTCAGAAAAATGAATTAGAGATGTTAGAGATGATGGAAAATTGTAATATGATTTTTAATTATGTTAGATTGTACTAAGGCATGAGAATGCATGTGTTATTTAAGTTGCTTCGGCTATGATGAATTTATGTGGTTACTGATCTTGTAATTGAGTGTGCAGGGACTACTAATCAAACCACAGATTTCGGAGATCATTCCACACCTTGTTAATTGTTATTCCCTGTTAAGCCGATCTGGTTCCACGATGAACCAAGATCTCTTTGTGTTTGATGTCATGATGTAATGTGGTCTTTCGTATGGTCGAGTGGGTTAGGTTACCCTCATGTAATATTATTTTTATAAGTAAGTGTTGTAAAGAGATTGAATTTGAAATTTCTATTTTTATTTAAATTATGAGGCCCTTTTTCTTGTGCTTTACCTTGACCTGGGGTGTCTTGTATGGGTTAAAATTGACCCTGGGTTCTACCCCATGGGTCCAGGGGCCCATTTGGCATGGGTAACCCTTGAGTAACCTCCATCTAGTCAACTTAACCTTTCCCTGAAGTTAAGTGGCGAAAATTGGAGGTAGGAGGGGACATGATGGGTTGTACCAACACTCAACCCATCCCCTCTACTTTTCCCTAGATAAGAGATGCCATCCATTAGTAAAAGTTACCTCTTCTTTAGTAAGATTCCCCCATGTACTATGGGGACACCCATGTGAAGAAAGGAGAAAGAGGCATGGGTCACCTGTCTTGTTCCCATTTAACTCTTTTTTTTATTTCTCCTATGAGAAAGTGGAGTCACATGAAAGGAATAAGGAGTACCCTTGGGAATGGAGAGTGACATAAGCCACCTGGACAGAATAGTGATTTTTGGGAAGGGTGAGGAGGTGACAAGTGTCACTTCCCCATTTCTCAAAATTAGAAAGAAAGAGAATTTTGGGTTATTTATTTTCAAATTTTGGGATGAGAGGGAGTTAGTTGAATTTTGGGGAAAATCTTTCATCTTTGGCCTTACCCAAAATAGAGAAGTTAGTTTGGAAGATAGAGAAGGGAGAGGGAGTTGGTGGCTAAGCTTGGGAGTGAACTCTGTGGACTCTGCAACAACTTCATTCCAGGAGGGCTTTGCAAGGTTGGTCTGAATTTTACCTTTGTTTTGGTAGAACTGAAATGTGTATGAAATGTGTTTGGAATATGTGTTTAAATTTGTTTTCTGTGGGGTTCTTGTCGGGTGTTTGACAGAGCGTCTCCCACTTGGGAGAAATGCTCATCAAGTTTGGGGTAGGGGAGGAGAGATCCTCCTCGGGTGCATACCTGTTCCATCTTTTGGGATGTTGAAAGCCTTGAGGGCATGTATCTGTGACTGTATTTTGACTTGAGAGTCAAATACAGATTTCTTACAAATTGTGATCACACTTGGTTGAGACCAAGAGAAATTTATATGAGTTCATTTATCTGTCAGGGTGACACTCTGGAGTCGAGTGTATCCACTCTCCTGCCCCTTATGAAACTCACTGTAGTTGAGTTTCCGTATTGTGTAAAATAGCCACGGGTGTATGTGTGCTTTGGGATTGTTGTTGTTTCTGTTGTGAAGTGGAGTGTTTGAGTACCCAGGTGTGAGTATGGTCTCCCTAGCTCGGGGGTGACCCTCTTGCGGGTCTACGGTAGGGAGGAGAGCTAGACGAGTGGTATTTTTCTTCTTTGTTTGTCTTTGATACGCAGGTTTTTTTTTTTCTCTTGGAGCTTCTGGTGGGCTATTTATGAAGAAACAGATCATCTTCTTGTCATGAGAATTAGGCCTGGATTATTTCATAGAAATGAAGAGAGAACACCTCTCTTGTTATTGTTGTAAATTACTGATATTCTGGGAGTGAAGAAAATCACCTCCCTGGTCTTGTTATTATTGGACTTTTATTGGTTGTCATAAGTTTTCAGTTGTATACTGTTTGGGAGGAGAAAGTTCATATCTGGGAAGTTGGTATTCATGTTTGAGAAGTTGTAATATGACTGTGCTTAAATTTTAAGTGGATGTTTGCAACCTTTGTTCAATAGCAATTTTTGTGTTTCAAGTATTACTGAAAAGAATAAGTTCGTTTTTGCAACTTAATCTGAGTTGTTTACATTTGAAAGTTTGGAATTGCTTCTTTAGTTGAAATGCTAGTTTCCTTTTCAATGTTGAAATGGAAAAGACAGTTTTTAAATATTTGAGTTTTCTCCATAATAATGGATTCTGTTAATTTAGAAGAATTAGAGGAAATCTAGCATGTAAATATAATCTGTTTGTAAATTTACAAGTCTTATATGTTTATAACAATGGAAAATTTATACTTATAATAAGGGAAGAGCTATTGATCATTTGGTGAAATTGGGATATATATATATATATATATATATATATATATATATATATATATATATATATATATATATATATATATATATATATATATTTATATCTAATTGTTATGACAATTTCTTTATAATAGGTTGATTTGGAGAAAATGCATAGAGTAGTGAATTTAAAAAAAAAATTGTCGAAATTGGAATTATACAAATATAATATTTTTCTCTAAATACTTTATAAATATATATATAGAGATATATATATATTTCTCATTTTGAGTAATTATCATTTTAGAAAATAATAGAGAAATTGAAAGTAATTATAATTGTTATATAAAAAAAAAAGGGGATATATATATATATATATATATATATATATATAAATATGGAATATATATATATATAAATATATTATCGTTGTTATATATATACATATATATATATATATATATTTATATATGAATATATAAATATATATATATATATATATATATATATATATATATATATATATATATATATTTGAAGATATTTTATTATTGATAATAATCAACGAATGGTGAAAGACTGTCAAAAAAAATTAAGTCGCGGATAACAAAATACACAGTCGTTATTTACAATGGGCGGTGGGGAAGAAAACCCCACCGCAGGTTTTATGTTATATTTGGAGGTGTGGAGTGGGGCGGAGCCCCACCCACACCCCACGTCGTGGGAATGTGGGTGGGGCTCCGCCCCACTCCACATCTCCCCCCTCCTCCATACCCTTATGCCTCCCACGGATCTTGTCTGCCGCTTTGCGGCCACCATAAACCCCCGTCCGCCGCTCTGCGGCCACCATAAACCCCCGTCCGCCGCTCTGCAGCCACCATAAATTCCCGTCCGCCGCTCTGCGGCCACCCCGACCCCGCTCCTCTGTCACGCCGCCCATGGCCGCCGTCGGCTGTGGTAACTCCAGCACATAAAATGTTAGGGCTTGGCCCTAACATATGTTTGGGTTATTTGGAATTTAAATGCTGTTTATTTTTATATAGCTCTATATATAGGCATATATATATTCTATATGTCTATGTATATAGCTATATATCTAATATAATAATGCGTATATATCTGTATATATATATATATATATATATATATATATATATATATATATATATATATATAGGTTGTGGTAAACCATTTCGTCCTTTTCATAGACATTAAAATAAATATATTATATATATGTATGTATGTATGTATATATATATAAATATATCTATATATATATATATATATATATATATATATATATATATATATATAACATACAGAGGAGTAAATCTATGAACCAAATTATTGGGCTCTCGTTTAAAATCGTTATAAACTATGTTTCATGGATATGGAAAAAAAATATATATATATATAAATAACAATTATATTCTCACAGGAGATGTTATTAAGTGTTGAACACAACAACCAAAGAAGCTATATTACCATGAACAGAGTTTTATAAAGTGGTGAACCACCTACATCTATTGACAACGTCATACGAGTTACAAACAGTGTATGAATTGTAATTAAGAGTAACAGTAACAACAGTAATTCTAAACAAGAGAAAATAAAATTATAATGTAAAGAGAGTTTAGGAATATTCAGTGATACTCTGGAAAGAGTTTCTCGGAAGTTTCAACTAAAAACATACTAACAATCACCCGGAAAAATGAAGAGGAAAATTACACAACTCCTTACTCAAAAGAACACTGGAAATAAACTTAAGAAGCCACCACTGACAATCCTTGTGGCCATATTAATCTCAACTGTAGCAAACGATCTCATATGTAAACCTGTAAGAGGTTCCGAAGAAGGAAAAACCAACATTGGAAAACACAGAGGAGAAAATGCGCGACATATCTCACACGGGATAAGAGAACTAAGTTGACGGACCCTTCTGTCAATTGTGCTTAGGTACAAGTTGACTAAGTATTTACGAAGAGGAGGAACCTAGATCGGGGAAGATTAGGAGACTGAGTCCAGCGAAATAGTAAACCAGCCTTTGTGGCCTAGATCATCCTGAAATTAGGTTTAATATCAACAATAACTGCAGTAATAACCCTGATTGACGTAAATCACGAAGAAAGGACAGGATGCACATAAAGAAAGTATAGAAAATGAAAGAGAGAGAGAGACCGAAATATAAACACACTAAATGAACTAAGAGATAGTTAAGGTAAGGGCGATAAAGATATAATCCAACTTAAGAACTTGTGGAAAGGGAAGAGAGGGCAACCAAACCGCCTTGTTGAAAATGCTAAGTCATAGGAGTAGTATGTTTCAGGAAACAAGAGAGGAGACAGACAACCGTGCCTGGCTGAAAAATGACTAAATAGGGAGATCACTAGCCGGTTTAGTTGGAACAAGGCGTCGAGGGGAGTGGTTCCTCTATCAGCGAACCACGTGCGTAAATGAGTGCAGCGTAATTCCCACTAACGCCGTAAGGCATTCTGCTACCGAACATTGCCGAGGGTTCGATTTAAGAACTTGGGTAATCTCACTCTTGCAATGACGTTAGCAGCGTTGTATCGACCCTCTTGTTGATCTATATGTTTCCGTTTGCACGCCATTGTACTTGTATTCCGCCGATGAGTATAGTGTTTCGCCATGAGAGAACACCGTTGAGCATGCGTACGCATGCGAAAGGGGTTTTTAGGACGGTGTGAGAAAAGTTTTTCATATCTCGTGTCATAACCACATGACAGATGTGGCTATGACACGTGCGATGTGTGTTGTGACCACAAGGAAAATGTGGGCATGACACTTTCTTCCTTTTTGCATAATAAGAATCCCATTAGTGCACTCACTATAGCATTTTAAGAAGTATTCTTATGCTACCTTGGTGGGTCTATCATATTTCTTTCATGGAAGTTTGAGCCAATGTTTTAAGGTCCATTGTCTTAGCTTCTCAATACCTCTTTTCTTGTTTCTTTTTATTTTCAGATTAATATCACAAAGATTCATAATCTATCATATGAGGGAGCTGCCCCTCTACATGCAGAGGTAGGTTGATATAAAACTACAACCTTACTAACTATTTGTGCATATTTTCACTATCTTTTGGGGTGAACATAGTCGATATTGTTAATGTGAATAGGGATATTTCCTATCTAGTTTCCCTTGTTCTAAGAATAATTCATATTATTTAACTATTTATAAGTTAAATAATATTCTCACACATAATTCACATGTTAAATTGACTTAACGAGTCTACTAGATGTTTCTAGTTGTGTCTAATTATTTTTAGTTGTTGATAGTTGTCTTATCCTACACATGTGCTATAGTTGTCACATGTCATAGGATTAAGACACTTGTCACATGACTACAACATATTAGTTATCATTCTTGCATTTATAAGAAAGGCTTCATGTACATTGTAAGATGAACAAATTTGCATTCATTGATAGAGTAGAATTATTATTCTCTTATATTGTCTCTCTTGTGCTTTCATGAAGTCCTAGATCTTGGGTGGCTCCTATCTAGCCAACCCTTACATGGTATCAGAGCTCACTAGGTGGAATATCTTCTTGTTAGCCAAAATTTTAAGAGATGTTAATGCAAATTCATGGTAGATCTTGTTAGTTGAGTATGCTCTTCTCTTACATCAAAATATGTCCTAGAGAATGAGAAAGATTTGATGGAAAAATTAGATTTGTGAGGGTTTCATCTTTGTGCCTTATATTGCAATTTTATTTTGTAGCATTCTACTACAAATATGAGCACACCATTGTGTTCAAGAGGTCAAAGATAGTTGAGATCACCTTTTGTTTCATCAAGATTAGACATTAGAGGCCAAATCTATGAGGTTTTCCATTTGGGGAATGGTTACCTAATCCAGGAGGTAGTTACAATTTTGGAGCAGCTTGGGAAAATTTTGACCTTGCCATTATGTCTAGAAAGCATCAAAACCTACAAATAGACTATCAAAACGACCAAATCAGAGAAAGGTGAAATGAAAGGCAATTTTTTTGCAAATTAGGCGTATATAATACTCTGTAGAATATTTTGTAGGCGTCATCTTTGCATTGGTCTGTGTCAGCGAATCTCCATTAACACTTATCTGTTAGGTAAAGAAATTTTATTATCTGCTGGTTAAAATTTCTTGCGTGTTTATGAAATAGTTCTACGAAGTTTTAAAAAAATTAAAAATACAAAATATATTAAAAAAGAAAAAGATACTGATAGGGTACTAACCCTTGTTGGCCCCATACAGATCTTTTGAAGCACCTTTATTGGTGCAGGATGACAGTCACAATTATCAGAGGCCCTTAAATAAGGACATAGACCCTTCTTGGGTTGCGACCCTTATAAAGGGCCTTGACCCACTTAGAGGGGTTAAAACAACCCAAGACCCTATCAAGGCTTCTACCTTTTTTTTAGATAAAAAAATATATTTCCGCTTATATTAATCCATAGATCTATAAAACAAAAACCAACAATGAAAGTTCAAACAATGGTTAAAAGAATTTCGCCCATCAACCAATGGTTAAAATAGTGGTTTTTGACACCTCTATAAGCAGTTTTATCATTCTATTTGGTGGTTTTGATCTACATAGGTAATTTTTCCTTGAGTGGGTGGTTTTATCATTCAACGGGCCATTTTCACTTTCAGCTAGTGGTTTCATAGGCAAGAGGGCAGTTTTTGAAAACTGTTGGTGGTTTTGGATTCTTGACAAATAATATTTTGGTGACTGGATAAAATATTCTGATAGGGTACTACTGGCATCAGTAGTGATATTAGCGATAAGAGCCCCCTTTGCCCCCCTTCTAGCCCTAATAGGGCATTTTTTCTACGAGCCATTACTTTTCACCACGATATGAAATATCAGCAAACAAGATATCGTCAGAAATCTCGTTCCAAGAAATTCATAGTGGTGAAGATAGTTTTCTTAGATTCTGCTGCAGGTGCCTAATACAATTGTTTGAAGCTAGATCTTACATTTTTTACTCCTGAGCTCACAACTTTCACCCACTTTATCAGAATTTCAACTTTAACAGGTGTTGGAAAGGTATTTCTTTACTCTATAGTTATGTCCATGCCATTTTTCTAGATTTTACGTTAGACATCATATTTTTAGTTTGAAGAACTTTCGATACATATCACTCATTAATTGGAAAAAGAGTTGAAATTGGTTGTTGTTTTGGTTTGGGGGCTTCAATTATAGTGTTGATTGAGCTTGTGCTTTGATATATCTACTTGTTGCAAGTATGGGCCTAACTGGTGTTGTCATTGATGTCAACATACTCATGTTGCATTAATGAAAAAGATTGGATGAGCTGAGTGCTAAGGGTATTGAGAAAATTAGTCTTAATCAGGAATAGAGAAGAATAGTGAAGACAGTAAGGTAAAGATCCAAGATAAGATGACTATCAAAGGATGTGGTTCAAAGGGTTTGTAGATATGAGTCTTGAGATGATCCACTAAAGATTTCAGAGGTCCGTATAAAGATCTGAAGGAGTTGTGGCCACTCAAGTAAAACTGGTTTTGGCAGGTGTTCAGAGATGATAGAGTGTCACAGATAGGTCCGGTGAGATCTGGAAATGCATTATCCCATTCTGCAGATTTGAGGGAGTGTTGAGGAAGTCTTTGTGAAGTGTCAAATTGATTGGTTTGTGGTTTGAAGGTCTGTAAATATCTATTCCTTTGTGATAGTAATGACAGACTGTGCTCTTAAGGTTCTGGATGAAGGAGAGAAGGGTTTCAGTAAGAAGATGAAGTGCAGATGTTCTTGGTGATTCAGGAGATCTTGTGGAGGTCTTTGGATCATGTCTAGTTCGTGTTGGAGCTCGCAATTGAAGAATAACTCCTAGATGATGGTGTTCTTCCTGAGACTAGTCATCCAGATGAGTTACACGTCTTACGGATGTTCTTGTGGATGTTTGCTGACTTAGATGATTATTCTTATGCCTTGTATAAATAAGGGATTGTGAAGTCATTCCAAATGAAGTCTTGTGGAGATGTGAGTGTGGTAGTGAGGAAGAGAGCGAAAGGTAGAGCAGAAGTTTTGGGCTTAAATGGAACTGATTCAAGCATGGTGAAGATGATATTCTCTAGTTCAAGTATGTGATACTTATCATTCTATAGATAGTGAGTCTATTGTAGGCAATGAGCCTCTTTTGAGCAATGTACTCAGGCAGTGAGCCCTAATTGGCATGTGCCATTTTATTCTTTCTATTCTTCTAACAGAGAATACATTGTTAGGTTAATCACCCCATGGTTTTTCCCTTAACTAGGTTTTCCATGTCAAAATCTTGGTGTCTTATGTGTTGATGTGTTTCTGCTCTTGATTTAATGCATTATGTCTTCATGATTAATTTATTGATATGCTGCTAAATCACAAGAAGAATTTAAGTGTGTAATTGGAAAAAAAGTTTTGACAACTAATTCACCGCCCCCCCTCTTAGTTGTCTATCCTGATTGTAACAATTCGTATCAGAGCCAAGTTCCTCTAAAAGGATCTTAATCGCTTGAGGAGATCCAGGATGTCGTCATACAAGAAAGATGGTTTGAAGTTTGAATGAACCAATTTTAATCTCTGGAAAAGTCACATGAAATGTCACTTATAATGTATGGGAATGTCGTACTAGAACATGGCTTCAACAAAGTATACTCCTCCATAGGGTGGTCTGAAAGCCCCAAATGAAATCACAGATGCTGAAAACAATCTGCGGACTATAGAAGCTCTTCTAAGCACATTATCTAATCCAGAGATTTCAAATGTTGTTGACCTACCAACTACTTTTGAGATTTGGGAAAAACTAGAACTTTTGCATGAAGGAGACAAGCATGTTAAATGTGCAAGGCTACAAAGTCTAAAAGGAAAATTTAAAAATCTAAAGATGAGAGAAGATGAAAATATCACTACTTTTATGCCAAGAGTAAATGAGCTTGTTTATGGAATTAGAAATGCTGGTGGAGTCTTGGATGAAGATGAAATTGTTGGAAAAATTCTTAGATCCCTTCCTGCTTCTTATAAAATCAAGGCTGCTGCCATTGAAGAATTCAGAGCCCATACAACTGTCACAAGAAATCAATTCGCTGGTAAATTGGTTGCATTTGAAATGACTGAGTTTGGAGATGACCCCCCAAGACTGAATCTGCATTCAAAGCCAATGCCTCTATAAAAGGAAAACAAAGGTTTGATCCAGGAGAGAACTCTTCAGGGAAACTATCATGGTATGAAAAAGCAAAAAGGGACTTGGAAGAAGAAGAAACTAAAACTGCTCAGCTTGAATCCCTTATTGCAAAAAGACTGCCAAGAGGATCCGGTAAGTATGAAGGGAAATTGCCTTTTAAATGTTTTAACTACAATAAGATTGGTCATTTTGCCTCAAAGTGTCCAGAAAGATTTTCAAGGCCAAATCCTAACAGATCAAGGTTCCAAAAGAATTGTTATTATGTTCATGAAGAGGATGATAATGAAGGAGTAACAGATGATGAATCATAAATAGGAAATAAATCCGGAAGTGATTGGGTGTTTATTGCCATCAAGGAAGAAGATCCAATGCCCTCTAAATTTGTCAATCATAAAGTTGTAGAAAGAGCTCGAGCTGCCCAATTTGAAGAAAAGGATGATTGGGTCATTGATAGTGGATGCTGTCACCATATGACAGGTGACAAAAATAAGTTCTTAGATTTGGAAAGGTATGAAGGAGGAGTGGTAAAGTTTGGTGATAATTCTGCTAGTAGAATCAGAGGTAGACGAACAATTTCTTTTGATGGAAAGAACAAAACTGGTAATGTACTATATGTTGAATGATTGAAGCACAATCTTCTCAGTGTTGGATAGTTGGTGGACAAAGGCTATGATCTCAAATTCAAGAATGGAAAATGCAAGATCTTTGAAAGCTCTGAAACAGAGATTGCATCTGGTACTCAGACAAAAGGTAATATCTTCCATCTAGTTGGTACTGGCAAAAGTTGTTTGTTTGTGCAAGTTGATCAGAGTTGTCTATGGCATAGAAGGATGTGTCATGTGAATTTTGATAATATCATCAAGATAAGAAACACTCAAGCTATAAGAGATCTTCCAAAATTGGTGAAACCTACAAATAGTTTGTGTAAAGAATGTCAGTTGTGGAAACAAATCAGAGTCTCATTTAAAAGCAAAGAACATTCTTCTACCAGAATATTGGACTTAGTTCATACTGATCTATGTGGTCTGACAAGAATCAGGAATGTGCCAGGTGATAGATACTTCATGTTACTAATTGATGACTACTCTCGGATGATGTGGGTAACTTTCCTAAAAGAGAAATCATAAGCTTTTAAGAAATTCAAAATATTCAAGGCTATGGTAGAGAATGAAACTGGATTAAAATTAAAGTGTCTAAGGTCTGATAGAGGTGGAGAATTCACATCCAGTGAGTTCATAGAATTCTATGAGAAACATGGAATAAAGAGGCAATTGTCTGCTCCTAGGACTCCACAGCAGAATGGAGTAGTGGAGAGAAAGACCCAGACCATCCAGGAAGCATCTAGGACAATGATGATGGAAGCAAATGTCCCTCAGATCTATTGGAGAGAAGCTGTTAGCACTGTAGTCTACACCCTAAATCGAGTTCAAATTAGAAGCAATACCGGTAAGACTCCTTATGAACTTTGGTTTGACATCACTCCTACTATGAGGTATTTCAGAGTTTTTGGTAGCAAATGTTACATCAAAAGAGATGAAGATCTAGGCAAGTTTGATGCTAGAAGTGATGAAGGAATATTCTTGGGTTACTCTACTCAAAGCAAAGCATACTGGTGTTATAATAAGAGACTAAGAAAGATTATAGAAAGTACAAATGTGAAGGTTGATGAAGGAATTGAAAAAACCTCAAGGTTTTATGAATATGATGAAGATGATCAGAATGGTGTTCTAATTCAAGGAGTCCAAGCCCCTTCTACAATTCAGATTCAAACTAATCCAGTAAATTAGGAAGATGAGATGAGTTTCAATGACCCTGATCAAGAATCAGAAGTGCAAGAAACTCCCAAAGTTCCTAGGTATGTAAGACTAAACCACTCTAAAGATTAGATCACAAGTGATAAAAGCAAAGGTGTACAAACAAGGAGAATTGCTCAAGATTTAGATGAGTATTGTTTGATTTCAAAGATTGAACCTAAGATAGTAAATGAAGCTTGCAATGATGAAAATTGGACTAAAGCAATGGGGGAAGAGCTGATGCAAATTGAGAAAAAATCATACTTGGGATCTTGTTCCTAGACCTAGAAACAAGAATGTGATTGGAACAAAATAGGTCTTCCAGAACAAACTGAATGAAGTTGGTGAAGTAATCAGAAATAAAGCTAGATTGGTCTGCAAGGGTTACTCTCAAATATAAGGAGTTGATTTTGAAGAGACTTTTGCTTCAATGGCAAGAATTGAAGCAGTTAGATTATTTCTTGCTTTTGCTACCTTCAAGGACTTCAAAGTGTATCAGATGGATGTCAAGTCTGCCTTCCTGAATGGTGACTTGGTAGAAGAAGTATTCATTGAGCAACCGAATGGATTTCAATTGTCTGATTTTGGTGATATGGTCTGCAAATTGAAGAAAGCCTTGTATGGTCTAAAGCAAGCCCCAAGAGCCTGGTATGAAAGATTGGTTTCAATAAAGGTATTGCTGACAGTAATTTGTATTTCAAAATTGATCATGAAAACATCTTGATTGTTGAAGTGTTTGTTGATGATATCATTTTTGGAGGAAGAGATAGCATGTGTAAAATTTTTACAAATCAAATGAAAAGTGAATTTGAGATGTCCATGCTTGGGGAAATGAATTTCTTCTTGGGTCTACAAATCACTCAAACAAAGAAAGGAATCTTCATTTCTCAGACCAAATATGTGAAAGAATTGTTGAAGAAATTTGGGATGGAAGACTCAAAACCAATGAATACTCCCATGGCAACCAGATGTAAATTGGGAAAAGATGATGACTCTCCTAAGACTGATCAGAAAAAGTACAGGTTAATGATTGGAGGATTGTTGTATCTCACTCAAACTAGACCTGACATTATGAATGTTGTGGGTCTTGTTGCTAGATTTCAAGCTGATCCTAGAGAATCTCATGTCATGGCAATAAAGAGGATTTTTAGATATCTAAAAGGAATAGTTGAGTATGGATTGTGTTATCCTAGATATCATAATTTCTCTGTTCATGCATATACAGATGCGGATTGGGTAGGAGATGTGGATGACCAGAAGAGTACCAGTGGTGGAGCATTCTTTTTAGGGAAGAGATTAGTTTCTTGGCTGAGCAAGAAATAAGAGGCAATATCTCTATCCACTGCAGAAGTAGAATATATTGTAGCAGCAGGCAGTTGCACTCAAGTGTTGTGGATGAAGCAAATGCTAAGAGACATAAGAGTGGAGTATGAGGAGCCTATCAAATCTTCTATGATAATTCAAGTGCAATAAATATATCTAAGAATCCGGTGTTGCATTCAAAGACTAAGCATATATCTATCAAGTTTCACTCTCTAAGAGAGCAAGTGAACAAGAATGAAGTCAGATTAGAGTTTGTGCCTTCCAAGGATCAGATTGCAGATATCTTCACTAAACCTCTACCTAAGGACTCTTTTGAGTATCTCAGGGAGAAGTTAGGGGTTATTGCCCCTCCGGTGATGAACTAAGGTGCACTAGATTGCATCAGTCTAGTAGATATCACAGTTATATCTTGTGGTTTGGATTGATGATAGGGAGCTGCCACTCAGGGGGAGCAGCTGGTATGATTCTGAAAAGTTGAAGTTGCAAGTATGAGCCCTTTGCAATTGATGTCAAAGAGGGAGAGAAGACATGTGAAAAACAAGTGGTTGATGATCAAAGGGGGAGCAGTAAAGGAAGAGAAGACATGTGAATGGTTGTTGCTGATAGGGGGAGTTGTGACAGTAAATAAAAGTTTATGTCTTGATAGGTTAAAATAATTTTTTCGCATCTTATGTTGCCATCAATGACAAAGGGGGAAATTATTGCAAGTATGGCCCTAAGCAGTGTTGTCATTGATGTCAACATACTCCTGTTGCATTAGTGAAAAAGATTGGATAACCCGAGTGCTGAGGGTATTGAGAAAATTAGTCTTAATCAGGAACAGAGAAGAATAATGAAGACATTAAGGTAAAGATCCAAGATAAGATGAATATCAGAGGATGCGGTTGAAAGGGTTTGTAGATATGAGTCTTGAGATGATCCATGAAAGATTTTAGAGGTCCACATAAAGATCTAAAGGAGTTGTGGCCACTCAAGTAAAACTGGTTCCGACAGGTGTTCAGAGATGATAGAGTGTCACAGATAGGTCTGATGAGATCCAAAAATGCATTATCCCATTCTGCAGATTTGAGGGAATGTTGAGGAAGTCTTTGTGAAGTGTCAACTCGATTGGTTCATGGTTTGAAGGTCCACAAATATCTATTCCTTTGTGACAGTAATGAAAGACTGTGCTCTTGAGGTTCCAGATGAAGGAGAGAAGGGTTTCAGTAAGAATATGAAGTGTGGATGTTCTTGGTGATTCAAGAAATCTTGTGGAGGTCTTTGGATCGTGTCCAATTCATGTTGGTGGTCTGCATTGGAGTTGGAGCTCGCAATTGAAGGATAACTCCCGGATGATAGTGTTCTTCCTGAGACTGGCTGACCGGATGAGTTACACATCTTGCGGATGTTCTTGTGGATGTTTGCTGACTTAGATGATTATTCCTAAGTTGATGCCTTGTATAAATAAGGGATTGTGAAGTCATTCCAAATGAAGTCTTGTGGAGATGTGAGTGTGGTAGCGAGGAAGAGAGCGAAACGCAGAGTAGAAGTTTTGGGCTTAAATGGAACTGATTCAAGCATGGTGAAGATGCTATTCTCTAGTTCAAGCATGTGATACTTATCATTGTATAAATAGTGAGTCTATTGTAGGCAGTGAGCCTCTTGTGAGTAGTGTGCTCAGGCAGTGAGCCCTAATTGGCATGTGCCATTTTGTTCTTTCTATTCTTCTAACAGAGAATACATTCTTGGGTTAATCACCCTGTGGTGTTTTCCTTAACCAGATTTTCCACGTTAAAATCTTGGTGTCTTATGTGTTGATGTGTTTCTACTCTTGATTTAATGCATTATGTCTTCATGATTAATTTATTGATATGCTGCTAAATCACAAGAAGAATTTAAGTGTGTAATTGGAAAGAAAGTTTTGACAACTGATTCACCCCCCCTCTCAGTTGTCTATCCTAATTATAACACTACTTGTGCTCTTCTTTTCCTCTAAATAATGGATAAATCAAAGGTTCCATTGTTAACACCTTATAACCATGCAACTTTGAGCCAACATGCATGGAATGCCCTAGTGGATCTTGGACATTCTGTATAACAAGATACTGGAACCCAAAGATGATAAGGAAAAGATAAAATAAAGGATAAAGCATATAACATCTCTTGGACATCTTCGTAGTTTCATTTACCTAGATTTCTTGTTTTAGATTTAGGCATGTACAAATTCACATGATGCTTGGGATGAGTTTAAAACATTGTATGGTAAAATAGATGAAGTTAAAGGCTATCAAATTGATAATGAATTGAAGAGCCATGATTTTGAGAACTTTAGCAACATCTAGGGTTACATAACAAATATTAATCATCTAAGAGCACAATGTAAAGCATTTGGTATTGAGAAAAAAGACATCCAGTTGATCTACAATCTGTTGAATAAACTTGGTCCTTAATATGTAGCTTTTGTTTCTAGCTTTCACACTTGTAGGTTAATTGTGGGATCTTCTTTCACTATGCCTTCATTTGCATCCTTTTTTGAGATGTTAATACATCAGCAATAGAAGCTTCTTTCTATCGGTATCATTAAGCCATCACAAACTCATGCTTTGGTGGTTGGTCAACCTAAGGAATAGAAAGCGTTAGGATCTTCTGACAAGAAACAAAAGAAATCTAAGAAAAATCCACAAATACATCAAGCACAAAATTCACCTAAGAAGGAAAACCTACATGTGCTTATTGTAAGAAATTGGGGAATAATGAACATAATTGTTTTAAGAAATAAATTGACATGTTGATGCAACTTGTTCAAAAGAGCAATCTTCCATCATTTGATTCTTCTTCTACTCCTTCAACATATAAACAACTAGAACTTCCTAAATCATGTCATGCAAGGAAACCCAAGGAACCTAAACATAAAGGTAAAGCACATCATGCAAGTACAAGTTCTACATCAGGTAAATGGCCTCTTGATTCAGGTGCTTCTCATCATATGGCTTCTTTCAAGGATATGCTTTCTTCATTTGAGCCGTGTGATATGCCACCTATCTTGATGGTTAATGACACATATATATGAATGTAATTGGGAAGGGACCCATTGATAATGGTGAAGGTACTTTAAATGATGTAATTTGTGTGCCTTCTTTAACCAATAATCTTCTTTCCATAAATCAAATTACTCATAGTGGTACGTGGAAGACTGCGGAGTTCACACCTAAGTTGGTTATTATCAGAGACTTGGAGATCACAGAGATTATTGCTACTGGGGTGGCTGATCATGCATATAATCTATACACCTTTTATGGTTTCTCTCTTGATTATGATCCAGATCCATTGGCTAACATTCACACTCCTTGTGTGAATCACATTTTAGAGGAGAACTTTGTCACTTGAACCTTGGTATTCTCGCTTCTTGATTAGTTCTTGAGATATGTGCTACACTTCCATCTTCTCCACCTCCTACTTCTTCAGAGTTTAGTGCTTCAGTTCAGTAGGTTGCTTCTTGTCTTTCAAATAAAACTTTGTGGGATGAGTATTTGACAAGTATATCAGATTTGTTTGGTGAGTCCCATCAAGTGCAGATTTGGATGAGACATTTGAGGTGTTATCTCTCCTCTTTGATGACAATCATAGCACAATTGTTGTCAACCCATTTTTGTCTTAGGAGCATGATGTTTTTTAGTTTCCACTAGATCCTAGATTGTCAATTTCATTAGTTATCACTAAGACTCTTGATTTGATTGTAGTATCATTCAACATCGACATGGAGACACATGAACAATTTTTAGAGACATCATATTTTATGAGGCTTCTTCCCTCATCTCTTGTTATGGAGTTGAAGCTTCTTTGACATAAACCCGTGAATTGGTTTCTTCCTAAGGATAGGAATGTTGTTTGCAGGTTTTGGATCCTATTTGGTCTTCTTCTTTGAGCATTCACCATTGGCACACGAGCTACTTCATTATGGGGGGCCATCTTGTCTCATTCTTTCCTTCTTATGGGGGGGCTATTAATTGTATATTTGTGATGAATGTTGTATTTGGGGGGTCTTGATTCTTCCATCATTCCATCACTTTGTACATGTTTGCATGTATTCTCAGTTTTGGAGAAGAGTTTTTTTCCATGAGGTTTTCTCCTTTACTCCACTTAAGACTTGTTTCTACCTGGGTACCTAACATGGCCTAGTAGCCGGGACACATCCATCATTTCATCTTTCCATTTTGTCAGCTTCTCCCTAAGTTGCACTTAAGGGGGGTGTTAGTGTGAATAGGGATATTTCCTGTCTAGTCTCCCTTATTGTGAGAATAATTCATATTACATAACTATTTATTGGTTAAATAATATTCACACATAATTCATATGTTAAGTTGACTTAGTGAGTCCACTAGATGTCTCTAGTTGTTGCTAGTTGCTGATAATTGTCTTATAGTTATCTTATCCTACACATGTGCTATAATTGACACATGTCATAGAATTAAGACACTTGCCACATGACTACAAAATCATAGATCTGATTCTTGCCTTTATAAGAAAGGCTTCATTACATTGTAAGATGAACAATTTTGCATTCATTGATAGAATAGAATTATTATTCTCTCATAATGTCTCTGTTGTGCTTTCATGAAGTCCTAGATGTTTGGTGGCTCCTATCTAGCCAACCCTTACAGATATACAAAGTTACATGTTATAGTGCAAATATGTTTACCGACAAAAGACAAATTTGACAACCTTTGTTTGTATCCTCCCTGCCTATGCTAAAATGGGAACTTTGGAACAAGGTGTGGACATCCATCAAAGCATAAAGAATATGGAATTTTTTTCAAATGTTGTAGTTGCAACTTCCCTAGTAGACATATATGAAAAATGTGGAATCATAGACAATGCATGTGAACTATTTGACATAACACCTCAAAGAGTTTTCATCTCATGGAATGCAATTGTGTTACCAAGAAAAATCAAGTTAACAAGATCAAGCATTACAAATCAAACCTAGTCCTACCACCTTCAAAGAATCTATCTAAATGGCACCAAAATGAATGTAAATCAAAAGCAAAGTCACTTAGACTGCTTGTTTCCTTAGTTGGAATTGTGGATTGCTTCTCAATAGTAAACAACCATAACTACAATAATGGTGGATGATAAGCTCAAAGTGCACAATAAGTGCTCGATATGCATAAGATGATAATCTGGATGCTTCAAGATTGTGTGGGATTTAATGAAATAAGGTATAAGGGTGTATATATAGAACTTCACTAAGATTGATCAACAGTGGAGATTAGGTGGCTATGTGAAGGGTGAGATTAGACAAGAAGCTTAGATGAATGTGTACAAGACAAGTGTCCATAGAGCTAACTTTTATTAAATGATTGTAGTTGGTTTGTTGGTAGTACTAAGGTTCCTTTCTTAAAATAGGATGCTTTTCTACTTTAAAAATTGGATGATGTGGATGATTGATTTTAGAACCAATTAAATCATTTTTTTGTATTTGATTTAGGATAAGACCTATCTTGTACACATAGAGGAAAATGATAAG
This sequence comes from Cunninghamia lanceolata, assembly GCA_027924645.1. Lineage (NCBI taxonomy): Eukaryota > Viridiplantae > Streptophyta > Pinopsida > Cupressales > Cupressaceae > Cunninghamia > Cunninghamia lanceolata. The sequence goes on along the minus strand of BSBN01000248.1, from coordinate 405,209 downwards.
ATAAAAATAATTAAACAAATAAATTTATTTAATTTATTTTTAAATGATAGAGGAAGAGATAAATTTAGAAGATTAGAAAATCAACATTAATTAAATAAATAAATTTATTTAATTTATTTGTATGATGAGAAGATAAATAAACAAGATATTATTTTTATTTATTTATAAGAGGAATAATGAGATAATGAAATAATTAAAGATTATTTAATTATAGATAGAAAATAGAAGAAATAGATGAAATTAACTAAATAAATATAATTTATTTAATTAATGATAGAAATAGATGATTTAAAAGAAATATAGATAATTAACCCAAGTACGCTAGACAAAATTGACATATGCAAGATGAATAATGTAACAAATTTACAAATGATGTGAAAGGTCAATTTTGGGTGTCTACACCAATGATTGCAATATATGCACAAAATGGATTTGTTAATAAGGCTTTAGAAACATTCGAGCAAATGCAATTGGTAGGTATAAAGACAAATTCCACAACCTTTGCCAGAATCCTCCCTGCCTATGTAAAAATGGGATCTTTGGAACGGGGTATGAACATCTATCAAAGCATAATGGATATGGGAATTTTGTCAAATTTTGTAGTTGCAACTGCCATGGTAAACATGTACACCAAATTTGGTCCTCAATATGTAGCTTTTGTTTCTAGATTTCACACTCATAGGTTAATTATGGGATCTTCTTTCACTATGCCTTCATTTGCATCCTTTTCTGAGATGTTAATGCATGAGTAATAGAAGCTTCCTATTATCGGTATCATTAAGCCATCACAGAATCATGCTTTGGTGGTTGGTCAACCTAAGGAATAGAAAGCGTCAGGATCTTCTGACAAGAAACAAAAGAAATCTAAGAAAAATCCACAAATAGATCAAGCACAAAATTCACCTAAGAAGGAGAAGCCTACATGTGCTTATTGTAAGAAATCAGGGCATAATGAACATAATTTTTTTAAGAAACAGATTGACATGTTGATGCAATTTGTTCAAAATAACAATCTTCCATCATCTGATTCTTCTTCTACTCCTTCAACATATAAATAACTATAACTTTTTGAATTAGGTCATGCAAGGAAAGCCAAGGAACCTAAACATAAAGGTAAACCACTTTGTGCAAGTACAAGTTCTACATCAGGTAAATGGCTTCTTGATTCAGGTGCTTCTCATCATATGGCTTCTTCCAAGGATATGTTTTCTTCATTTGAGCCATGTAATATGCCACCTATCTTGATGGGTAATAACACATATATGAATGTAATTGGGAAGGGAAGCATTGATATTGGTGAAGGTACTTTCAATGGTGTAATTTGTGTGCCTTCTTTAACCAATAATCTTCTTTCCATATATCAAATTACTCATAGTGGTACTATTGTCACAAAGGATTGCGTCCTTGATGCTAAGCATTTGCAAGATTGGCAATCCCACACAACATGGGAATGTTTTCAGACTATGGGTTTGGCCTATTACGAGAATGAACCTCTGGAAGAGCTGGCTCGCTTTAAATGCCCTTTAGATTTGTAACTTGATGGAGAAAAGAGATAAGAGAAACTTGAATAAACTGAAAAATTGAACTGAAAAAATCTATCTAAAGGGGGTGATACACCAATATTTTGACTTAAATATGCAATTTGTTTCACAAACACTCTCCAACACACCTATTCTTACAATCCAAACTAATCAAATTCACCACATAAGTGTTTCATAGAAAGACATGTGAATCATGCACAAACTATGACTTGTAATAAACTAAGATTTGTATACTTGTATCTAATAAATGAGATAAATAATTCAGAGGTTTTAAAGCAAATCACAAAAAATTCCTATCAAATCACTCACAAAATAACAAGACACCTAAAATTAGATAGAAGAACCCCTGATTATATTAGAAAATGGAAGGAATCTCTGCAAAAACAATGATAAACTACTGCTACTAAAAATTGTAAAAAAAATGGCCGAGTTACAAGACAATCCCCTCTCTACAGTATGCAAAGGCAAAAAGCAAGGACTGAGGAAAAAAATAAGTTTTTTTTTTCCATATAATACAAAATTGTCCCCAAAAAGTGAATGGGCAGTCAACTCTAGCTTAACTAGACTCCAAAATCTACATAGTGAGTCCCAAAAAGAAACTCCAACTTGTTGGGTGAGCACAAGTGAAAAGCCTAAAATTTTAGGCCCCAAAACTCCTCCAAAATGAGAAAAATAGCTTGAAACTCCAAGTCTCAAAGTCCTTGACCAAGAAACTACCAAAAATAGTCATGTTTGACCCCAAGTCAAAAATAAAACTCCAAATATCTCTCCTTGCATGCTCCTACACTTTAGTTTGACTCCTCTCCTATTTTTGTGTACCTTGAAAGACTTTTGATCAAGTCCATAATGGTATTTTTGGGAAAATATCGAAAATATAATTTTTTTTTCGATATTTTTTACATCTTAGTAAATTGCATTTTCAGAGGCCTTTGGAGCAGAATTAGGGCAAACCCACTTAATGCCAAGCAACCTGTAACTCAAAATAGATAATTGGTTTATTTTTCTAACGAGTCCAAAACCTTAAATTCTGATAAAGTAGCAAGGAGTTATGACCCTACCAAAAAATTACATTATTATTATTTTTTTTAATTTTATTGAAATTTCACCTTCCATAGCTCTTTTTGAATTCCAATGGTAATGTGACCCTTCATATTATATTTAAGCCTTTATATTTCAAATGAAAATGGCATAGATGAATGGTCTTCAAGTACCTGTATCTGTACAGTGAGCAAACATGTTAGATAAAATGTAGAGGCTGAAGTCTGTCACTTGCTTCCTGAAAGCATTAGAAAACAACTCTTACAACCTAGCCTAATCGGTCTGCCAAGCACAATTTGGTAACATTTTGGGCAACCTCTACGCCAATTTTACCTGCTAAAACTCTCGTGGCTAGTTGCCTATTATGTCCATTGGGCAATAGAGTCTTTTGTTATCTTTTGCAACTCATAAAACTCCTTGAAAACTTAGCTGCTAGAAAAACAACAGTAGAAAACACAAAATGAAAACAAGACAATGCTGGCTCCAAACAGGACCAACCAGCTCTGCATCAACACTTCTTAGAAAAAAGAAACTGAAATGAAACAACTGTACAACCAGCACTTATTAAATTGAAAGCTTATTCTACTATGATACAATTGCAACCCTTTGCTTCTCAAAAGTAGTGTTTTAGGTGAATCCCACTAACTAAGATGGGTAACACCTCTCCTTCCATTGTAGCCAGGTAATAAGCATTGTTCTATTTGCATTCAACAATCATAAATGGGCCTGTCCACATAGCATCAAACTTTTGCTTGCCAGGTCTACTTTTTAGCTCATCACAATTGAGAATAATGTCTCCTTCCTTGAAAACTCTAAATGTTTCCCTCCTGTCAAATGTTCTTTTCATCTGCATTCGATACATCTCCAATTGCTCCGCTATTTGTTTCCTTGTCTCTTCTAGTTCCAATAGCTCAGCTAGCCTTACCTCCATAGTGATGTAGGAGGCAATAGTACAAACACCACTGAGGGTCACAAACAACTTCACAGGAGGAAGAGGATATAGGGGATGGTAGGGAAAACAACTCTTCTAGGCCTCAGTGGACCAAGCTACAACACATGACATCAAATAGGACATGACTATCCTTTCACTGTCCATGGCTTCAACACTACACAATAACCCCATTTTTAGGTTCATATAGATGGGAAACTTTCCAAAATTTCTAGGGACCCTAGACCTTCTAGGTTTGACTATCCCAAGCTCACAAAACCATCAAAAAGCTCTGGAGGTGCCTTCTAGTACTCTATCCTTCACACTCTAACCAACTTCCTTGTAGCCCTTAGAAAAGGACTGTCATGCAATAACTTTAGGTACAGACCTCCAAATCAAACTGTTAATGGTTTTTTGGATACCCATTATTTTTTTCTTCAACATAGCAAACATGTACTATGGGTTGTTTTGGAGCACAACACTTCAAACTTGACTATACCAATTTCATAAGAGGGCTAATTAGGGCGATTTTGCAAAGGAAGTACTCACCAACTCAATCCCAAACACCTCACTCCTATTCCAAAGGATCTATTATGATGCAAATGGCTTATTTTAAAGGTTTCATGGGTCTATGGACTTTTGACTTCATTCAATAACCAAATCTTCACTCCACCAAAGCTAGTTAGCCAAAACAAGGTGCAATAAGGCCTCAAAGGTTCTAAAATTCAACTTGTACTCATCCCCTTCTCCTACATGCAAGACCTAGTAGAAAACTCACCATTATACACTCATTCCACCCATTTTGGAGTTCTAAGACAGCAATTTAAGTTGGGAAAACCAAAACTTCTCTAAAACCCCCAAATCAAGTGTTTGTTGGATTGAGACAGGCAGTCTTAGAAAAAAGGCAATATATCCTTCTAGAAATTGAATCAAGACCTCATACTAGATCCATCTAAAAGGTATCACAACCCTCTTTCCATAAATATATGGCTTACCCCTATATCTGTCCATACAGAGGTGTGCAATGGTCGGGAACAGGACTGTTGTAGTCAAAAGGATAGGGTTTTGGACAGCTTTAAGAAAAAAACATGATAACTTTCAGAAAAATAAATGAAATGACCTCAAACAAATGGAATTGGATAGTTATCTCACCCCTCTATCATATACATTTAATTTCATGGCATAAATATTGTATACAAGTTTGTGGTATGGTCTGCAACAACAAAATTGCAAGAAAAAAGAAAAACAAAGATAAGGGACAACAAACTATATTTTCTTCATTTCCTTCTCTTGAACTTCATCCAATTACCATGCATTATCATGAGAGAGGTCTCTCCTATATTATCACCATGAATTCCTTCTTTTCTTTTCATCCCAAACATGGGAAAAGGCTAAAAATAGCCTCACACTGACTGCTTTTTCAGAAAAGACAGTTTTTTCTAATTTTAGACTGTCATAACTTAGTAAACAACAAACCACTAAAGAGAAAGACTATTTTCAATCTCCACTACTTGACTTATGCCTTTTGAAGGCTTTATTACATTTGTAAAAAACTTCATTTTACCCTTAACAAACAAATTTTCAAAAATTAGACTTAATGATTACTCTAGGTGCACTGCACCATGCACCCTAACTTGAAACTTTTCCAAGTTCCTTGGAAATATTCATCCAAATTGTCCTTCATTGCTCCATGCTTGTCTTCATCAGGTTCTTTTGGATTGGATCCTTCATTTTCTATGGCATGCTTTCCAATATTTCTTGTTGTTTGACCATGTACACTCTTTGTGGACTATCCCACTCTTGGTCCTCTGACCTTGTCACCTTCATCAGCAACTATGCTTCTCTCAACTGTCTTTCCCCTGTTCACTGTCACATTACCTTTTACAACCTTTGTCAAGCCTTTATTCAACTTGTTTACTATCTTATCAACCTTGCAAACTGCTACACCAACTTCACTTGGTTGTTTCTTATCTCTACTCATCACTATAGGGAACATGATTGTCCCTACTAAGACTCTTTCACTCACTTCTTGCCTCTACACAGGCTCTACACTCTTACACTTCATATTTTCAGTCACCTCCTTCTTCCACATGAAGATATTTCTCCTCACAACTGGCTACAACTCTTTGTTGTTTCAACAACTTCATGCCTTGAAAAGTTACACACTCCTTGTTTTTACTCTCCTCAAACATCACTGTCTCCTTCTTGCCAAACATAATCATATTTGCTGCTCTTGACTGCTCCTCTAATGGCAATAGCACAAAAGTCTTCTCATCCTTCTTGATAGTGAAGGTATTAGCTCTTCCATCATAGACTGCAAACCTATCAAATTGCCATGGTCTTCCTAGTATCACATGACAACAATCCATTGGTGGGATGTCACAAAGTACTCTATCCTCATATGCTCCAGTCTTGAACTCAACTAATGCTTGCTCAGTCACTAAAATGGATTGATGATCAGTCACCCAAGAAATTTTGTAGGGAACATTCCTAGGAACTTTCTTTAACTTTAGTTTGTCCACCATCTCACTTGACACCATATTGTCAGTACAACTAGAATCCACTATAACTTTGCATACCTTGTTCTTGCTTTTGCAGTTTGTTCTAACCAATGCTCTCCTCTAAATTAGCTCCTTCTCCCTAGAGGTATTCAGTAGTGCTCTTTCTCTCAACATCAATGCTTCTCCTACTTCAGTACCACACCTTGTGTAACTAGAACTACCACACTCTTCTTCTTGGACTTATTGAGTCCTTCTTTCACTCTTCTTTTCACCATCACTAGAAAATTTTTGTTTCTCAGGATACTTATATGGTGTGTGCCCAAACTCTTGACAATTATAACACTTACCTACAAAGGTATTTGCACTTCTTCCACCATGAAATCTGCCTCTACCTCTACCTCTGAAATCTACACTCTGGCCTTGTTTGAAATCAGCACCTTGTCCTTGTGCCTTCCTCATGTCTTCTTGACTCTCATTAACTTGTTTTGTGTTAAAAGATCCTCTACCTCTAGAGGTATTGCCTCTGCCTCTGGCTAACTTGTCTTGTCTCCTTTTCAGTTTCTCTTCCACTCTAACTGCCATCTGGTAACAGTCTTCAACACTCCTTGGACTTGCTAACACTAATTCATCCTGCATGTTAAATCTCAAACCACCAATATACATAGCAACCTTTTGCACTTCACTTTCACTTTGACTAGACCTTATACTCAGCTTATAAAACTCTTTAGTATATGACTTAACATCCATTTCTTTTTGCCTTAAACCTTGAAGCTTCTTTAACATTTGAACTTCATAATCTTTAGGGAAGAATTTACCTTTGATCTTAGCCACCATCTTGTCCCATGAGACAATCTTTGACTTTCCTTGCTTTCTTCTCTCTGTCTGCTGATAATCCCACCATAACAAAGCATGACCATTCATCTTGGTCTTTGCAATCTTCACTTTCTAATCATAAGGAACTTCTTCACACTCAAAGTGGTTGTCCAATACTGCAACCCAATCTACTAACTCTTCATCATTCAAGCTTCCTCCATACTTTGGCACATCTATCTTCATCTTGTGCTTGTCATCTTTCACTGCCCTCAGCAACTTTGCCATCCTCTGATCGTCAGGGTCTAACTCTTCTTCTACATCCTCATACTCAGCTTCTTCTTCTTCCTCAAACTCAATCTCATCACCTAGAGCCACTCCTCTTCTCTGATTTTTGTTCTAGGGTAGCTATTCTTTCTTTTAGCTCCCTCAACTCTTTGGCATGCTTCTCTTTCAGCTCATTCATCTCTTGAGCCATGTTTCTCACTCTTGGAGGCATCTTGACAAACTGCCTCTTCAACTCAACACTTCATAGACCTACTAATTGTGCTCTAAATGTGCTCTGATACCAATTTGATGCAGGAGGTAATAGTACAAACACCACTGAGCATCACAAACAACTTCACAAGAGGAAGAGGATATAGGGGCTAGCAAGGCAAACAACTCTTCTAGGCCTCTTCCTCCTGTGAAGTTGTTTGTGACCCTTAGTGGTGTTTGTACTATTGCCTCCTGCATCACATAGGACCAACTTCCATAAACTCAAGTTCTTTCATAAGACTTAGGGTTGGTAGCTCAGTTGAGATAGGCAGTTTAGTCTCTTTGCCGTAAACTAGAACAAAAGGAGATTGACCTATTGACCTCTTAGGAGTCACTCTATCAGCCCATAAGGTTGATTTCAACTTTGAATGCCAGGTTCTCTAGTTATCTTCTATTGTCTATTTGATGATCCTGATGAGATTTTTATTAGTGGATTCAACCTTCCCATTTCCCTAAGGATAGTAATTTGATGAAGCCCTTAGGTAAACGCCATGTTTGATGGCCCAGTCAATTATTTTTAGGCCTAGAAAAACCAATGCATTATTTAAAATAATTACATCTGGTACACCAAACCTGGCCACTAAGTCTTCATAAAAGTTCAAAGCAACACTTTCTTTAGCTTCTTTCAAAGCTATTTCCTCTATCCACTTAGTAAAATAATCCTTGGCTATTAATTTCAACTTGAGACTAGTACTGGAAGCTGGATTAATTACCCCAATGAAGTCAAGGCCTCATTTTATGAAGGGCTGATCAACTAAAATAGGTTGGAGTAGCATCGCTACCAACCATTCTTTAGCCGCAAATACTATACATTTAACAAACTTTCTAACCCAGGAATGCACATCTTTGAAAAGAGATGGCCAGTAATATCCAGCCTTCATAATTTTTAAGGTTGTTGTTTAGGCAGCAAAGTGACCACCAACTGGCCCATTATGAAACTCATGTAATACTTTATCAATCTAATTGGTTTCAACACATCTCAACAACACTCCATTGTAGTCTTTTCTGAACAAGATATCTTCAACCATGACAAAAGGAATGGCTTGTAGCCTACAATATCTTTGTTTTGCTACACTTAGCCCTACTGGGCATTATTTGGTCTGCAAATAGTGTATCATATCTCTTGTCTAGCTAATATTGTTGGCTAGAACAATAGGTACAACAACATTATCAACCATTAAAACCACTTCTTTTGGTAGTTTAACTTCATTTTCTATTGTTTCAGCTAGCTGCTCACATTGTCCTTTACCCTGAATCAGCTTGGTAACTTTGATGTTGACATCATACTCCATCACTCTAGTTATCCAACCAGCTCTTTTATCTGCCAGATCTTTGCTCAACAAAAATTCTTTCACGCTTGGATGGGCAACCATAAGATGAATCTTGTTATTTGATAACATGTGCCTAAAATTTTTGAGGCTTCTTATGACAACAAGTACATGCTTTTCAACAAATGTGTACCTTTGCTCATAACCTTCTAATCCCTAGCTGAAAAAGGCTATTGGTTGCTCCTGGCCTTCAATGTTCTACTGGGTTAGCATAGTAGAAATAGTGTCAACTCCTCCATAGGCATACAAAATAAAATCTTTTGAAAAGTTAGGATTGATCAATGTAGGAGCTACTGCTATAGTTGCTTTGATGTCCTTAAATCTATCCTTTCCTTCTTTAGTCTAGTTGAAACCAATATTATTCTTCAACATGACTATTAGAAGCTTCAATAAACTTGTAATATTCAATATAAACCTTCTAAAGAAATTGATTCTCCTGAGGAAACTTTGTAGCCCCTTTTTATGGGCTAGTAGAGGTAAGGCTGAAATAAAACTTACTCTTTCAAGGTCAATTGCTATCCCATGCTTGGAAACAATGTGACCTAGCAACTTACCCTCATGAACAAGAAAAATACATTTTTCTAGATTAAGTGACACTCCATATTCCCTACATCTTTCAAAGACCTATCTGAGATGAGAAAAGTGATCTTTGGCATCCCTGGAGAAAACGGTAATGTCATCTAGATATACCAAGATAAAATTATTCATTATGCCTTGAAAATCCATATCCATGGCCCTCTGAAAGGTTGCTCCATCATTCAACAACCCAAATGACATCTTTTGATAGGTCATAGTACCCCATTTAGTTGTGAATGTTGTCTTGTACTGGTCTTCCTCCTTAACCAAAATTTTGTTATACCCTAAAAAGCCATCTAGTAAAGAAAACCTTTCAGCACCTAAAACTACTTGCAAAATCTGCTCCATTGAGGGCAACGGGTAGTGATCTTTCAATGATGCTCTATTCATGTCCCTGAAATCAACATTTAGCCTAATCTCACCATTTTTCTTTCTGACAGGAACCAGATTAGACACCCATGATGTGTGTTTGATTGGGAAAATGATGCTACTTTGAATTAGCTTATTTAATTATGTTTTCATCATCACTTCCAGCTTGGGGTTAAGAGGCCTTTGCTTTTGCCTCACTGGTTTTGCCCTCAATTCTAGCTCTATGGTGTGTTGAGCCAGCTCAGGGTTAAAACCTTTGAGGTCTTTGTATTCCCATGCAAAAATATCATCAAATTCTTGGCACAATAACACAAAAGCATGCTTATCTTTAGTTGTACATACCTTTCCCAATTTGAGAAGTTTGGACTTGAAAATCTCCACTAATTCATAGTGTTCCTCTTTGATAACTATGCTGGCCTTTTCTTTTCTAAGCTAATCATCTAAATTGAAAATTGATTCCTAGGTCACCAAACCTTTTAACAGCTTATTTGTCTTTAATTGAACATTCTGGTTTTCAAATTACTGCTGTAATTTTTTCTGATTACCAACTGAAAACTCAGCCTCCTCAATGAATTTTTTTTCTATTTGATCATCACTTTCAAAAACCTACCAATGTATATTATTATTAGGCATTGATGGCCTCACAAGTTCCACCTTCACATATTGATGTTTCTTTGTGTTTCTAATTTCTTTGGGTATGTCAAATTTAGCCCCCATGGCTGTAAGCTTATTAGCTTGTTTGTTCTGATTTCTAGGCGCATACAATAGATTAAAAGCATTGAAATCTTCAATAAAATTCCATAATCTATGTTTGTATGACTTAAGCAAGTCATTCTTGGTGACATTCAAGTTTCTTACCTAATTTGTAACAAGTTCACTATCACCATACACCTTCAAACACTTGATATTCTTCCTTCTGGACCATTCTAGAAGCCACAAATTAGTGCCCCATATTCTACTGTGTTGTTTGAATAACTGAATGCAAATCTGAAGGCTTCATAATACTTCTCATTTTTTGGTGAAATAAGCATAGCTCCACCTCCTACACCTACTTTTCTCCTTGAAGCATCAAAATACAGCTGCCATAGGTCATTTTCCGCATGTTCATATTGTTGTTTCTGTTGTTCTTCACCTTTCATTAGGTTAGGAACAACCTAATTCTGCTCATGAATCATACATATTCCTAATCCAGCCTCTTCCATTTGTTTATACGGATCTTCTTCATGGTTTTCAGATGCCCATTCATCTAAAAATAGGTCTAAAATGCTCTCAATTGGGGTATGATCTTCATGAACAATAGGTTGTTCTTCCTCATGGTAGGGAAGATTAGCATTAACAACACTAGGGACATAGGGTTCTAAGTGATCTTTGGCAAAGGGGTTCAGATTTTACAGTTACCCTTATATCATACCTAGTCCTAAAACACATATGGGTCCAATCAGCTGATAAATATCCTCCTAACTTTGTTGTGAAATCCCTGGAAAGGCATAAAGTGAAGTATGGAGGTAGGTCTATTACATATATGTCCCGAGGAATTGCAAAATTTGGACAATCATGTAATGCGAGGTCTAAATTTCTTATGAATCCAATGGTGTTAATTGATGAACCATCTAACTGAGTTACGGGTTTGGATATTGGCTCATAAGTCAGTCCCAACTTATCCACTATTTGTTTTGGCATGATTGAGGTACTAGCACCTGAATCTATCATACAAATATGCACAAGATGATTACCAATTATTAGAGACACGTAAAATGGTGTTGTTTTGATCTTATGTACTTGTTGTTCTTTATGAAATGGTGGGTCATTTGCAAGCACAACTCTGTTTTGGTCTCTACATTGATTTTTACTTGGTTCATTGGTCAAGTAAACATTCGATAATGCCTTCTGTAACAAGTCTCTTTGACATAGAAGAGATGATCACTCCCACATAGACATGCTAGCATTTGCTTTCTTCATGTAATCACTAATATTAAAAGAAAATGAACCAACCTTTGGCTATCCTTTCAGAACAACAAGATCAGCTTGCTGTTGTACTTGTTGTGGCTGCCCTCTTGGCTGGTTTTGGCTTGGAATAGGCTGCCCTCTTGGTAAAACATGAATATTTGATTGCTGTGATGGACCAGCATCACCTTGTTAGCTTGATTGGGCCTGATTTTGGCCTCTTCCAGCTTGTTGTCCAATATCTATAGCTCTCTTTTTGGCTCTCGTGTTAGCTGCTATAGACTAGGCACATTGATTTTTCCCCTATGTGTGATTAATCCCGCAAAACTCCTCACCCTGCCAATTCATGAATGCTGCATCCGGTTTCTGTTGTTTGACATTATAAGTTTGTTGTTCTAAAATTTCATGTATGATACTTTGTTGGATAGAAACATTGTTTTGCACCATTAAGGCATGATTAATCATGCCATTAGAGCAGGTTGACTAGTTGTGTGGCTGGTTACAAGGGTAACATGAATCATACTCCTGTGCCATATTGTTTTGCACTGGTAGTAACTCTCTAGATGAGCTGGTAGCATACTAGTTATAAGGATGATAAGGCCTTGTATTGAAGTTCCTTCTTTGGCTTTGATTTTTGGGCTAATAAGAAGTTCTATTTTGCTAGTTTCCTTGTTGGTTTTGCTAGATATTTTGCTGCTAGTTTTGGTAAGGGGCCTGATAAGGTCTAAAATTTTGATTTGGCTACTTTTTTATACTTATCAACTCCTTACCAATAGTCAACAGTAGCTCTACTTGACCTTGTAACAACTCAGTTTGCTTTTGTAACAACTCTATTTATCTTTTTTGCCTCCTAAGATGGGGCTGGGGTAGCATTTGTTTGGGCTGAAACCTAATAATTCAGTGCTGGTACTGTAGGTATAGAAATAATAGGTGCAATTTGTAGTGGGATTGATGGCTACATTTCTAGAAAAATTGGCATTGACAACCTTGGGGCTATTTTACCAGCCTGAATCGGGCTATTTTAAGCTCTTATGGCAATTGCATAAGCACTTGGTAGTGTTGTAGTTCCCATTGACTATACCGTTACAACTATGTCACTATTTAGAGCTCTAAGAAAATACAAAAATGCATGTTCCTTAGTAGGCCTTACCACTGTTGAGATTCTATCCCAAATCCATTGAAAATGGAAGTTGAAATCAGCCATATGCTCCTGTGGAGCTCTCCTTATTGTGCTGAGTTGTTCAACCAATGACAAGTTATCTGATTTATCTTCAAATTGTTTATTCAAGGTATCTCCCAATAGGTCCCATGATGTAATAGAATCTAGAACCAATCCTCTAAACTATTGAAGGGCCTTACCCTCCAGAGATGCATCTAGCAATGTTACTGCAACATTTTCTTGAGTTATGTGATGGACCGAACATAATGTGGCCACATCTTTTATGTGTTCAATTTGAGTAGTTTGATCCTCTCCTATAAAAAATGGTAAACCTCTCAGGGCTGCCACTTGAATGTCATCATGTGCTACAAGCAGCAATGGGCTACTAGTATTAAATTGCACAAATGGATATTGTCTCGCCATTGGTGGAGCTTGAAGGGCTTGTGGAGTGTCATGCCTACATTTCCCGTGTAGTCACAACACACAAATACACGTGTCATGTCCACATTTGCCATGTGGTCATGACACGAACTGTAAAAAACTTTTCTACCTATCCCTAGGAACCCCCTCACATGCGTCTGCGTGCTCGGTGGCAATACGCATAGGTGTAGACATGTCAACATAAAACATGATGGTGATGGTCGTCTAGGGGGTATGCGACATGGAGTGTGTCACTTCTAGGGTTAGACTGGTTAAATCTGAACCCTAAGTTTCCTAGGTAAAGATGGTATCGTCAACATCGAACCCTATCTAGCTTAGATTGAAAAGTGATAAGTAGAACCATGACAAGATGGCGTGTGATTCAACTGGAAAGATGGAATGGAGTAAATAAAACATCTCATAAAATGAACCCTAGGAATCTAGCAAAATTCTAGCAGCATAATGCATTTTCGATAAACACAAAATAAATTTTAAAACAAAACATCAAGAAGGGATTAATTAAAATTTAAGAATAAATAAATTAAATTAAGACTAGAGATTGAATTTCGAAACGATATAAAGTAACAAATAAAATTAAAATAAATAACAAGACATCAGATAAATACAAAAGAAAAACCGAGTCCGTTATTAAATATAATTTTGTCATTATATTTAATAATTAACTTGAAATTAAATAGAAGGGGGAGGAGAGTTTAAATAACTCCCCTCGTAAAATAATGATAAAATAGAACAATAATTTTAAACGGTAAAATCCCCGCCAATGAAAAAAGAAAACAATAATCCCACTTAAGTGAATCCAAATACATGGGAAAAATTACTCCTTCCCTATAGAAATAAGATTAATTCCCCAAATGAAAGTTAAAAGCACAAAGTCAAAAGAATAAAATGTAAACCTTCATTTAAAAATTCAAACAAATATAATGGTCTCCAAGTTTAAAAAGAGCAAAAAGGTAAAAGGATAACAAATACATTATCCTCTCATTAAACTGAGAAAACCCTATTAATTTTAAATTGTTTCCTATTAACAAGGTTAACCTAATTTCTCTCTTGTATTGTTTTTCTCCTTGCCCTAATTTCTAACTTTCATTTTCTCCATGCCCTAATCTCCTATTTTCATTTCTTCTTCTCTCTATTTTGGGTTTTGTTTTTGAATGGTACAGGTTAGGGTTTCAAGCTCCCATGAAGGCCATTGATTTCTTTTTGTGCTTTACAACCTCCACAGAGGTATTTATAGGACTTGAGAAAGATGAATACATTCATCTATTTGTAAATTATTTAGGGAGAGTCATTAATAAATATTTATATGCCTTAAAACTGAAGGTGTTGAGTTTATGTGAGTAGCGTCGGAGAGGGAGAAGGGCGGCAGAAGGGTTACAGTGGGCAGAGACCGAAAGGGGTAGAACCATGGTGGAGAACGGTGGCAGAGGTTAGTTGAGAGGGTCAGACGCAAGGGTAGTGGGGGACATGAGCGGAGGAGTGAGGCGTTCTGCGGGCAGTGCGGCCAAGGGGGAAATAGGGACTGCAGAGCACTACGATGGCTGGGGAAAGTGAGGAAATGGGGGTGTGGGGAGGAGGCTACACCCCCACCCACACCCGCGGGTGTGGGTGGAGGCGTAACCTCCTCCCCACACCATTCGTTTCATAATGGGGGTGGGAAAGAGGGCGTGGCACCCACAGCCTTGCCCAAGTCTTGTTTTTTTTTTGTTCTAAGTTTTTAGCATAGTTTCCAATACAACAAAAAAATGCTATTAGATCATTTTGACCTCTGTATTTATTTTGCAATAAATAACTTCTATATATATATACACACACACGTAAATGTATATGTATATGTATATATATATATATATACATTTCAAAAAAAATGTAAACAGTTTACAAAAGTAAGAACTCAGCAGAAAAAGTGTTTTTTTATTACATTTTGGAAAATCGGTATATATTCATGCACTAACATATATATATATATATATATATATATTTAATACATGCAACAATAATTAAGTCTTTGTAGTTACTTCTATCTTTCTGTATAAACAAATAGTAAAACAAAAAATAGAATAACTCAACAGAACTAAAAGGATTTTCCTTCTATTGACATTTCTTTCTAAATCAATGTAAATGCTTTAACAATAAATTTCCATTTGCACAAATGTGATCAATAATGTATTTATATATACATCTCTCTTTGTTTTTAATGCAACAGTAAACTAGAAGGATACCCATTTCATATGAGATCATAACAGCTCTGTTGCACTTCTAGAACAACAGTAAATATAACAATCCTTTTTTAAAACAGTGGTTAATAGAATAATCTTCTAAACACTAGTTAAAAACATAACCTTCAAGTGATAACAGGTAACTATTCTCAACTATCTCCTTCTTGGTTGTGATAATCTATTTATTTAATAGCACCTCATTTATGTATATATTTTTTTTACAGCATTAAACAAACAGAGAATGCATTTCTTTTCTCTCATTTACAACAAGATCTAAACAATAACTTTATATCACATGCATATTTTCTTTTGAGAACTACAATGCCAAAAAAATCATTCATATCTATTTTCACATGCATTTCACAAAGCTGAACTCACAACATAGGAAAATAAATAGTATTAATCATACAAAATTTTAATCATTGAAATCCCTCTTTCCTTCCTGCATTAAATTTTTTTTATTATTGATGCATATACACATTTTTTTTTGTAGAAAAGACAATGGCAGAAAACTATTTATATCTTCACCAACATTTCACAACTTCACAACTCCACAAAAATAGTAGTAAACAACATTAAATTAAATACAGAATGTTTACATTTCACTATACATCACAGCCATTTCCATGGCAAATAACTCAACAGTCCCTTCATGAAAAGAATACAATAAGGCCATATTGGCCAAGATTCCAATAGCCAACACAAGGAGACTAAAAGATCACCAACATGAGCTCCAAACAACTCCATCTCCTCACTACAAAACCTGCAACTAAACACAACAACAAGACAACAAAACTAGCCACTACGAAAAGCTCTCCTCCCTATTGTAGACTCGCAAGTGGGTCACCCCTGAGCTAGGGAGGTAGGGATTCACACTGGGTGAACACTCCACAACAAAAATCAATCACAACCACACCAAAAACACCCATAAGTTTAGCACAAAACTCAACTCATAAAAATGAGTTGTTGAGGGTAGGGAATGGACCCCTTAACTTCAAAGGGCTCCCAAAGAGATGAAATAACATGCTCATGGCCTCAAGCCAAACAAAATCTCCTAAAACACCACTCTCCACAAATAAAATCACAATAATCTCCATGGCACTCTTGCCATTCAATAAACTTCTCCACAATAAAAGCCCTCAAGGCAAAAATACATAATGTGGGAGAGACCTCAAGGAGGTTCCTTTCCCCTACCCATAACAAGTTGAGCATTACCTCCATTGGAGGTGCTCTCACCATACTCCCATCCCAACAACACAATGCAAAACAACAAAACAACCAAAACTTTAACACAATACATTAAATAGCAAGGGTGAGAAAACAAGTTTAAAAGGCCTACCTTCAAAGGCCTTATAATGGAAGTAGGTTGGTGAAGAGCTCCAAGCCTTCCAATCCTTCAAGCTTAAGCCTCTAACTCTCCAAACTCCTCCCAAAAATAGAAAAAAGAATAAAATTGAAGAACCCCACACTCCTCATCAAGAGGAGATAATATAGGCGATGAATTTGGCCTTGAGGAATGAGAAGGTGACACTTGTCACCTTCTCCTTCCTCCTCCCATGCCACTTGCAAGGGAGAGGAAGTGTGAGGATGACAAGTGTCATCCTCTCATTCCCTCTCAATCCTCACCTTATCCACTTGTGCTCTCACACATGTGTGAGAGGACAAGTGGTGAGGTGGTAATCCCACTCACACCCTCAAGAGGATAAGGGATGCCATATGGCATCCTCCTATTCTCTGAAGGAGCCATCTTCCTCCAAGATGCTCTCACACATGTGTGAGAGTCTTGGGGGAAGCTTCCACACACTTGGGAGTCTTGGAGACCTCTCAAGTCTTCCTTGGGAAAGGGTTCCCAAACATTGGGAAGGGAGATGATTCTTTCCCAAGGCATGACTCATCTCCCACTTCTCTTATTTCAAATTTTCGTCACTTTTACCAAACCATGGTTTAGAGTGACCAAACAAGAGTCAAATCTAGGGTTAGATAGTCCAAGTTGACCCTAGACTCAAGGGTAACCACCTAGGGTAGCTTTTGGGACTCTAGGGTTCACAAAGGGGGTTAAAAATCCACATTTAAATGACCCATAATAAAATAAATACCAAGTGGTGTAAATCAAGTAAAATTATACAACACTTATTATTAATTAAATAGACAAGGGTACTAAGGCCAAAATAATAAAATTAAATCAAGTACTTAAATCAAAATTCAAATTCAACATGATCCTTATCCCTCTTGGGAATGGATCAGATTTATAGGGGATAACATAGTGTGAATTCTACCTCCAATTTTCCCATGGCTAGGGAATGTAAAACCGGCACATCTCGATCAAGTGTCAATCATATCATGGAAAATCATAGCCGAAGCAACTGGAATTAAATTCACGCAATCAAATACAACAATAATCATCAATACATAACTCCAAATTAAACTGCATTTTTAAATCATATGTCAAATAGTCCACATCACATAAATAACTAGAAACTCATCATGAAATATCATCTAATATATCCCATATATCAAATCACAAAATATCATCCAATATGATCGAATCAAATCACATATGTCAAATCAATGTCCTATCATAATCAGGAGATAAAAACAAGTCTGCATAATAGAAACCATAGTCACTAAGGTCTGATAATGTCATCAAAAAAATAGCATAATGATCAAAATAAGGGAGGTAAAATAATCGGCCTCACATGGAGCATGTATTTGAAGATTTATCACCAAATTCCTTTGATCAAACTTTATAGTCCTAATTCTTGGAGGAGTTGATTGAGTTCTCCTTACTAGACTAGGTGTTCTTACTATTGTTCTGCCTCTTCTCTTTGGAGGTGACAGTTGTAGATACTCAAATGGAGTTGAACTTCCTCTCATTTGGAACTTTCTCATGTGTTAAATCCACTAGATCTGCAAAAATTAGAGTTTTAAGTCACCAAGTATGTTGTTTTTGCCATTGAAAGGCTGAAAACCTTGTTGTACATAACAAACAACAGAGAAAAAATGTGTTTTAGTGGCCCAAAACTTTGATCAGAGTCCCACCAAGTGTGCCAAAAACTGTTGTCACGAAGGATTTCACCCTCGATGCTAAGCCTTTGCAAGCTTGGCAATCCCATACAACATGGGAACGTTCTCAAACTGTGGGTTTGGCCTATTATGAGAATGAACCTCTAGAAGAGCCAACTCCCTTTAAATGCCCTTTAGATCTATAACTTGATGGATAAAAGAGATAAGAGAAACTTGAATAAACTAAAAACTGAATTGAAAAAATATATCTAAAGGGGGTGATACACCAATATTTTTACTTAAATATGCAATTTGTTTCACAAACACTCTCCAAAACACCTATTACTACAATCCAAATTGATTAGATTCACCACATAAGTATTTCATAGAAAGGCATGAGAATCATGCACAAGCTATGACCTATAATAAACTGAAATTTTTATACTTGTTTCTAATAAATGAGATAAAGAATTCAGAGGTTTTGAAGAAAAACATAGGAAATTCCTATCAAATCACTCACCAAATAACAAGACACCTGAAATTTGATAGAAGAACCCCTAATTGTATTAGAAAATGGAAGGAATCTCTGCACAAATAATGATAAATTGCTGCTACTAAAAATTAAAAAAAAATGGCTGAGTTACAAGACAATCCCCTCTCTATAGTATGCAAAGGCAAAAAATAAGAACTGAGGAAAAAAAATAAGCTTTTTCCATATAATACAAAACTGTCCCAAAAAATGAATGGGCAGTCAACTCCAGCTCAACTGGACTCCAAAATCTACATGAGTGAGTCCCAAAAAGCAACTCCAAGTTATTGGGTGAGCACAAGTGAAAAGCCTAAAATTTAAGCCCCAAAACTCCTCCAAAATGAGTAAAAACAGCTCAAAAACCCAAGTCTCAAAGTCCTTGACCAAGAAACTGCCAAAAATAGTCATGTTTGACCCCAAGTCAAAAATAGAACTCTAAATATCTCTCCCTGCATGATCCTACACTTCAGTTTGACTTCTCTCCTATTTTTGTGTACCTTGAAAGACTTCTGATCAAGTCCAGAATTATATTTTTAGGAAAATATCGAAAATATAATTTTTTTTTATATTTTTTACATCTTAGTAAACTGCATTTTCGGAGGCCTTCGGAGTGGAATAGGGCAAACCCACCTAATGCCAAGCAACCTGTAAAACAAAATAGATAATTGGTTTATCTTTCTAAGGAGTCCAAAAACTTTAAATTCTGATAAAGTATTGAGGAGTTATGACCCTGCCAAAAAATTACATTTTTTTTTAAATTTCACCTTCCATAGCTCTTTTTGAATTCCAAGGGTAATGTGACCTTTCATATTATATTTAAGCCTTTATATTTCGAATGAAAATGACATAGATGAATGGTCTTCAAGTACTTGTATCTGCACAGTGAGCAAACATGTTAGATAAAATGTAGAGGCTAAAGCCTCTCTCTTGACTCTTTTGATCCGATATTCTCTTCCTTCTTGCTTCATTTGAAGTCACTTGCTTCCTGAAAGCATTAGAAAACAACTCTTACAGCCTAGCCTAATTGGGTTGCCAAGCACAATTTGGTAACAGGTACATGGAAGATAGTGGAGATCACACCTGAGTTGGTTATTATTAGAGACTTGGAGATCATAGAGATTATTGCTACTGGGGTGGCTGATCATGCATCTTAGCTATACACCTTTTATGGTTTCTCTCTTGATTATGATTCAGATCCATTGGCTGGCATTCACACTCGTTTTTTGAATGACATTTTAGAGGAGAATTTTGTCACTTGAACCTTAGTATTCTTACCTATTAATCAGTTCTTAAGACACGTGCTACACTTCCATCTTCTCTATCTCCTACTTCTTCAGATTTTAGTGCTTCAGTTCAGTAGGATGCTTCTTGTATTTCAATTGCAACTTTACGGGATGAGTATTTGACAGGTATTTCTGATTTGTTTTGTGAGTCCCATCTTCGAGATTTGGATGAGACATTTGAGGGGTTATCTCTCCTCTTTGATGATAGTCATAGTACAATTGTTGTCAACCCATTTTTGTCTTTAGATCTTGATGTTTTTCAGTTTCCACTAGATCCTAGATTGTCACTTTCATCAGTTAGGCCTAAGACTCATGATTTGATTGTAGTATCATTCAACATCGACATGGAGACACATGAACAATTTTCAAAGATATCATATTTCATGATACTTCTTCCCTCATCTCTTTTTATAGAGTTGAAGTTTCTTTGACATAAACTCGTGGATTGGTTTCTTCCTAAGGGGAGGAATGTTGTTTGCAGGCTTTGGATCCTAGATTTGGTCTTCTTCTTTGAGCATTCACCATTGGCACATGAGCTACTTCATTATGGGGGGACATCTTGTCTCATTCTTTCCTTCTTATGGGGGGCTATTAATTGTTTATTTGTGATGAATCTTTTATTTGGGGGGTCTTGACTCTTTCATCATTCCATCACTTGTACATGTTTGCATGCATTCTCAGTTTTGGAGAAGAGTTTTTTCCCATTAAGTTTTCTCCTTTACACCACTTGAGACTTTATTGTACATGGGTACCTAACATGTCTTAGTAGCCGGGACACATCCATCATTTCATCTTTGCATTTTGTCAGCTTCTCCCTAAGTTACACTTAACGGGGGGTGTTTGTGTGAATATGGATATTTCCTATCTAGTTTCCCTTATTGTGAGAATAATTCATATTATTTAACTATTTATTAGTTAAATAATATGAACTCACACATAATTCATATGTTAAGTTGACTTAGTGAGTCCACTAGATGTTTCTAGTTGTTGATAATTATCATATAGTTATCTTATCCTACACATGTGCTATAACTGCCACATTCAATAGAATTAAGACACTTGCCACATGACTCCAACATCATAGCTTTGATTCTTCCCTTTATAAACAAGGCTTCCTGTACATTGTAAGATAAACAATTTTGCATTCATTGATAGAATAGAACTATTATTCTCTCATATTGTCTCTCTTGTGCTTTCATGAAGTCCTAGATGTTTTGTGTCTCCTATCTAGCCAACCTTTACAGATATACAAAGTTACATGTTATAGTGAAAATATTTTTACCAAGAAAAGACAAATTCTAGAACCTTTGTTTGTATCCTCCCTACCTATGCTAAAATAAGAACTTTGGGACAAGGTATGGACATCTGCCAAAGCCTAAAGAATATGGGATTTTTTTCAAATGTTGTAGTTGCAACTTCCCTAGTAGACATGTATGAAAAATGTGGAATCATAGAGAAGGCATGTGAACTAATTGACATAACACCTCAATGAGATTCCATCTCATGGAATGCAATGATTGCAAGATATGAACAAAATGGATTTGTTAATAAGGCTTTAGAAACCTATAATCAAATGCAATTGGCAGGTGTAAAGACAAATTCCACAACCTTTTCCAGAATCCTCCCTGCCTATGTAAACATGGGATCTTTGGAACAGGATATGAACATCTATCAAAGTAGGAAGGATATGGGAGTTTTATCAAATTTTGTAGTTGCAACTACCATGGTAAACATGTATGAAAATTTTGGTCCTCAATATGTAGCTTTTGTTTCTAGCTTTCACACTCATAGGTTAATTGTGGGATCTTCTTTCACTATGCCTTCATTTGCATCATTTTCTAAGATGTTAATGCATGAGAAACATAAGCTTCTTTCTAATGGTACCATTAAGCAATCATAGACACATGCCTTGGTGGTTGATCAACCTAAGGAATAGAAAGCATTGGGATCTTCCAACAAGAAACAAAAGAAATCTAAGAAAAATCCACAAATAGATCAAGCACCAAAATTCACCTAAGAAGGAGAAGTAGGTACATGTGCTTATTGTAAGAAATTAGAGCATAATGACTATAATTATTTTAAGAAACGGATTGACATGTTGATGTAACTTGTTCAAAAGAACAATCTTCCATCATCTGATTCTTCTTCTACTCCTTCAACATATAAACAACCACAACTTTCTGAATCAGGTCATGTAAGGAAAGCTAAGGAACTTAAACATAAAGGTAAAGCACTTTGTACAAGTACAAGTTCTACATTAGGTAAATGGCTTCTTGATTCAGATGCTTCTCATCATATGGCTTCTTCCAAGGATATGTTTTCTTCATTTGATTCATGTTATATGCCACCTATCTTGATGGGTAATAACACATATATGAATGTAATTGGGAAGGGAACCATTAATATTGGTGAAGGTACTTTCAATGATGTAATTTGTGTGGCTTTTTTAATGAATAATCTTCTTTCCATGTATCAAATTACTCATAGTGGTACATGGAAGATAGTGGAGTTCACACCTGAGTTGGTTATTATCAAAGACTTGGAGATCACAAATATTATTTCTACTGGGTTGGCTGATCATGCATCTCAGCTATACACATTTTATGGTTTCTCTCTTGATTATGATTCATATCCATTGGATGACATTCACACTCCATGTGTGAGTCACATTTTAGATTAGAATTTTGTCACTTGGACCTTGGTATTCTTGTGTCTTGATCAGTTCTTGAGACGTGCTACATTTCCATCTTCTCCACCTCCTGCTTATTCAGAGTTTACTGCTTCAGTTTAGTAGGTGGCTTCTTGTCTTTCAAATACAACTTTATGGGATGAGTATTTGATAGGTATTTTATATTTATTTTGTGAGTCCCATCTTGCAGATTTGGATGAGACATTTGAAGGGTTATCTCTCCTCTTTGATGATAGTCATAGAACAATTATTGTCAACCCATATTTGTCTTTGGAGCTTGATGTTTTTTAGTTTCCACTGGATCCTAGATTATCACTTTCATTAGTTAGGCCTAAGACTCCTAATTTGATTGTAGTATCACTCAACATTGACATGGAGACACATGAACAATTTTTAGAGACATCATATCTCATGAGACTTCTTCCCTCATCTCTTGTTATGGGGTTGAATTTTCTTCGACATAAACCCATGGATTGCTTTCTTCCTAAGGGGAGGAATGTTGTTTGCAAGTTTTGGATCCTATTTGGTCTTCTTCTTTGAGCATTCACCATTGGTAGAGGCGCTAATTCATTATGGTTTGACATCTTGTCTCATTCTTTCCATCTTATTGGGGGATATTAATTGTATATTTGTGATGAATGTTGTATTTGGGGGGTCTTGATTCTTCTATCATTCCATCACTTGTACAGGTTTGCATACATTCTCAGTTTTGGAGAAGAGTTTTTACACATGAGGTTTTCTCTTTTACTCCACTTGAGACTTGTTTGTACATGGGCACTAACATGGCCTAATAGCTGGGACACATCCATCATTTCATCTTTGCATTTTGTCAACTTCTCCCTAAGATGCACTTAATGGGGGGTGTTAGTGTGAATAGGGATATATTTCCTATCTAGTTTCCCTTATTGTGAGAATAATTCATATTATTTAACTATTTATTAAAGTTAAATAATATTCTCACACATAATACATATGTTAAGTTGATTTAGTGAGTCCACTAGATGTTTCTAGTTGTTTCTAATTATGTCTAGTTGTTGCTAGTTGTTGATAATTGTCTTATAGTCATCTTATGCTACACATGTGCTACAATTGACACATGTCATAGAATTAAGACATTTGCCACATGACTACAACATCATATATCTAATTCTTTCCTTTATAAGCAAGGATTCATGTACTTTGTAAGATGAACAATTTTGGATTCAGTGATAGAATAGAATTATTATTCTCTCATATTGTCTCTCTTGTGCTTTCATGAAGTTCTAGATGTTTGGTGGCTCCTATCTAGCCAACCCTTACAGATATACAAATTTACATGTTATAGTGCAAATATGTTTACCAAAAAAAGACAAATTCCAAAACCTTTGTTTGCATCATCCCTATCTATGCTAAAATGGGAACTTTGGAACAAGGTATGGACATCCATCAAAGCATAAAGAATATGGGAATTTTTCAAATGTTGTAGTTGCAACTTCCTTAGTAGACATGTAAGAAAAATGTGGAATCATAGACAAGGCATGTGAACTATTTGACATAACACCTCAAAGAGATTCCATCTCATGGAATGCAATGATTGCAGGATATGCACAAAATAGATTTGTTGATAAGGCTTTAGAAATTTTCAAGCAAATGCAATTGGTGGGTGGAAAGTCAATTTCTACAACATTTACTTGCATCCTCCCTACCTGTAATAAAATGTGATCTTTGGAACATGGTATGGACATCCATCAAAGCATAAAAGATATGTGAATTTTGTTAGATGTTGTAGTTGCAATTGCCATGGTAGACATGTATGTAAAATATAGAAGCATAGACAAGGTAGGTAAACTATTTGAAATTACACCCCAAAGAGATGCCATCTCATGGAATGCAATGATTGCAAGGTATGCACAAACTATACTTGTTGATAAGGCTTTAGAAACTTTCAAGAAAATGCAACTGGCTGGTGTAAAGCCAAATTCCACAACCTTTGTCAGTATCCTCTTTTCTTGTGCCAAAATGGGATCTTTGGAATAGGGTATGGACATCCAAAAAAGAATAAATGATATGGGAATTTTGTTAAATGTTGTAGTTGCAACTACTTTACGAGACATGTATGCAAAATGTGGAAGCATAGACAAGGCGCATGAACTATTTGACATGATGACTCCAATAAATATGGTCTTATGGAATGCCATGATTGCAAGATATGCACAAAATATATTTTGTAAGGATGCTCTCAAAATATTTGAATTAATAAAGCACTTGAGAATATATCCTAACATTGTAAGCTATGATTGTGTTCTATTTGCATGCATCCATGCAACTTTAGTGGATGAGGGTTGTACATACTCCAATCACATGTGTAACTCTTATTATGAATTAATGATCAGATGTCTCCATGATTACTAGGAATTTATTAAGGGATATTGTCATATAATTTAAGTCATGTCACATTTAAGCATGATACATTATCTATCCTATAACCATAATATTTTCTAGGAAAAAGGTGCAGAGTGCCTGAAAAGTATATTATATTTATATTAATAAGAGATTATATACTATCCATCAAAGGGCCACAACATAGGTTGCACTATCCTACAATACTAACAATGAAGAACCCTATATCAATTCACCTAGATAAGATGAGCATTAATAGTAATGGTGAAGAAATTATAGAAAGCCCTCAAAACATGGAGGTCCTAAAAAATGTTTATATAATCATGTGTTGAATAGACAAAAAGGAAATGTAGAAAGCCTTAAGCAAGGACTCATTCACATCTATTAAAGGCCCAATAAAATCCTCATCCATATTTGTAGTGTTGTCATCACCTTCCTCTTCAACTACGTCGCCGAATGAAATCCTCAGACATATTTGTAGTGTTGTTATCACCTTCCTCTTTAGCTATGTCTCATGGGGGTGGTGGAACTTGAGGCTGATGTTGTAGAAGAAATAGGATAGAGTGGAATTACTCTTTGTTTTAGTTAGCAAGAACACTACCAATCTCCTCCTTATAAGCTCATAGGGATTTTAAAATAGTGACTTCACATTCATTTTGTCTACCATGCTGTAGAGCATTAAAGATATAGTTGCATGGAGGAGCATGACTAATTTGAAAGTGTGTGAAAATACCCCCAACCAATGCTCTAGATTTAAAAAGATCATATCCCTAGAAATTTGTACTTAAAGAATCCTCTAAAAATAAGAATTTGTGAACATACTCAAAAATCAAAGTCCTAGCAATATTACCATCTTGCGCCAAATCCATAACATTTGAGGTGAGAGAGGATAGTACCTGAGACAGATATAGGGTTTGGGGGTGGGCATCTAGTAAGTCTCTACCTATGATCTTGTTGAGTGCATCTTCCACCTCTTCTCCATCAATAGCAAATATTAACACTAAGGAATCCAAGTCAATATTGCCTATGAATCGGCATTCCCATTTATGAATAGGAAAATATAATTTCTTGTTAAATTGCTTCTCCATTGCCGCTTCAAAACATGGAGATAGACTAGCACTAAACAAATGCAGAGGATAAATAGAACCCACAAAAAGATGGGGATAATAATGATCCAGTCCAGATTACACAACACTAATAAATAACCCGTTGTGTCCATCTTTGAGAAGAGATTTCTATCATTATATGAAGGATTTGGCATGAGTGAAACAACTCATCAACAAGTACAAACTTCTCCATAGATGATCTCACTTAAAATGGAATGTAGGAACAATGAATTCACCGCAAGAAACCTAACATCATCACATGAAAACAGACACTAGAATGTTAGTTTTAAAAACATGTGACACAATTCCACTTAGTTACTTTTCTCCTTCTCCACAGTGGATGAAATCTGAGGATAATTTCCAAATGTGGCATTATTGAACTCCGACCTCTCTAATTTTTTTTCTCCCTTTCCACAATAGAAAAAATTTGAGGATAATTTACAATTGAGTCTTTATTGAAGTCCATAGACTCTAGCTGCTAATCAAGGGCTAGATTTGCTAACCCATCTGCTAAGCTATTACCCTATCTATAACAATGAACAATGCAAAAATGATCTAAATACTTTTGTAAATTCCATGCATCTTCTAAGATGTAGTATATTCTACAATTAGATAAAGATTTAAATTTCAATGCATTAATAATATTCAAAGAATATCCCTCTATACAAAGTATTCTATAACCATAATTGATCATCATATCATTTCATGGAAACATTGAAGAACAAGTACGCAATATCAAAACTTTTAACCATGTGGCATTATCTATATTGTAACCATATTTGATCGTCATATATAATGTATAATCTCATTTACATAATGTGATGAAAATGACATATAGTGTGTATATAATGCAATATAGGCATGTACAACGATATACATCTGTAAAATAGAAAAGTATGTTTACAAATCCATATTGGCATACAACAAAATGTCCCAACATCAAAATTTCTATGGAGTTCTATCAAATAATTAGTGTCCATTGCTTATCTATGAAGACAGAGAAGAAGTCAATGAATCATTCTCTCTCCTTCATTGATTGGACCTCCTTGATAGAGGTTTTAAACCTCCACCTATTAATACCATTAAAATAATATCCACATTAATATAGAAAACATGAAATATACAACGTGACATAAGTAATCAATCACTTACCACAACCTAGTAATCCCTCTAAATCATTTGTTTTCTCTTTTCATCTATAGATGGATGGTTTGGAGCTGTGACCTCCTGTAAGAAGCATGAAGAAGAAAATTTGAGTAAAGATGAATATCATTTATGTACATTAAATAACATTTGATAAAACCAGAAATACATAATGGCATTTACATGTTACTAGCTCTATTTTGTATGAAAAGGAGGGATGGGGTTTGATTGGATGTTTTGGCATTGATGGGTTTAGATCCTCCTTTCACAACAAACATTCAAGGACATATCAACCGAGTTGAATCTCTACTAAGTGAGAGTATTCACCTAGCAGGTTGGGCTATCACTTGGAATGGTGTGGAAACTTAGAAATTGATAACTAATGTCTTAATGTAATCTTCTAAAATGTAAGAAACCCTAATTATGCAAAACAGTGATCAAATTGATAGATTCAGACAACTTCTTGCAGACAGAGATAGAAGATAAAGATTAATAACTGATCATTTTTTGAAGTTTGGGATTCAAAATATTTGAGGACAATGCCCTGGGCACCCAAGTCTAAGGTATCGTTTTCTTCGCATAATGTAAAACTCCTTATGGAACTGATGACCCCTATTCCATCTATTTTCATCACTAGAAATGTGGAGGACACTCTCCTAGGCACCCTTGTCCAAGGAAATCTAATTTTTAGGATGTTGGGGCTTCTGCAGATGCAAAATATCACGGTAACAGTAATTCTTATCTCTAAAACTTTAGAGGACATTGCCCTAGGTGTCCATGTCCTAAAAATACTCCATTCTACTTCTTTCTTTTCGATCCTAAATCCTTGTCGCCTACAACCTTCCTATGCAACTCCACCCCACAAAATTTGGTACCTATAACCTACAATCACAAAGAAGTGTGGTTGGGGGTTGTGGTGTTTAGAGGCTTGCCTCGGTCAATCCTTGGAGAGGCATTCAAGTCTTCTAAACAGTGTTGTCAAATAAAGAGTGCATATCCCTACAGGATAGAGGCAAAATCCAAATGATAAATGATTCAAACATAAACAAATGTCACCTTCAAAGTGTAGATCTAACATAAATAAAGGTTCTTCAATCACATGAGAGGATGAAGCTAAATCTGCAATCATAAACATAATAACAATGCTATGCTCTGTAACAATGAATATCATGGATACTCTCAAATCACAAGTATGCATAAAGTTCACAATCATCTTGTAGTTTACAAATGAAAACCTAAACTTGATTATATATGCAATGACACACATTCTTGCTAAGAATTTTGTAATTCAAAATTTTAGTGTCAGCATAGGACCTAACAAAGGTCATATAACCGACACATAAATTTAGGGCTTGACCCAAAATAGGGTAGGACTAGGGCGCGAGGGCCAAAGTTCTCCCTCCCTATTTCAATTAGGAGTCATCTTAATAGCACCCCCTAGGTCCTATTTGTCATAAAACCTAGGGGTCTTCTCATCAGGATTCAAAATTAACATGCAATATGATCTAAATGCATTATAAGGACCCGAAAGCTAAACCTTAAGAGGGAAAAGCCCCCAATGGGACATTTTTTGACATAACATTTAGACCTGACTTTAATGTATGCATGAACACAAGGCCCATACATGCATTAAAATATGGTCAACAAACATAGAAAACATGCCAAGCTTGGTGAAGACACACCAAACACATTGAAGACAATAACAGACATGCAAAACATGGAGAAGATAGTTACAGTCATGCAAAACACAGAGAAGATAGTTACAGTCATGAAAAACATGGAGAATATCATTCGAGACACTTGAAACATAATGAATATATTGAATGTAGTGACTATTTATGTTTCATTTTCTCATATATGAAATGCAAATGCACATGTACAGAAAGTAAACACACAACCCAAAATGCAGGAGGAGCTCATCGCCACTAGTCTTGAAACTACATATGGAGCAAGGGACACGCAATACAAATCTCAAAGTGTAGGAGGAGCTCATCGCCACTAGTATTGAAACTACAATTGAGAAAAAACATGCCATACAAATCCCAAAGCATAGGAGGATCTCATCGCCACCAGTCTTGAGACTATGCTTGGGAACAAACACGCCATACACACACATGGAAGATATGGAGAAAACATGGCAAAACAAGCGATGGAAGGAGCCTATTTCTAGGTTCACCACCATCTCAGGAAAATTACAGGCACACATTGATGATTGGGCTTTGCCATAACAACTGCCAAAGACATGCTTAAGGGAGGATACACAAACCTCACCTACTTGGAGAACTTTTAGAAATGACAAGATGTGCACTCTCCTTGAGAAATACACCATCCTCACCTCCACAGAGAGATTAAAATAAAATGGATATGCATGATATCCCACCTCTATAAAGGGCTTAATTATTACAATATAGAATAAAGATGTGCACTCACTCGAAGATACAACATCCTGCCTCTGCAGATGGCTTACAAGCATGCTTTGTTAGTACCAAAATCATTAGACAACTTACCTTATATATGCCCCAACCTTAAGGTGGTTGATATAGTGTACCGATATCAAGCATGTTAAGGTAGGAAGAATATGCACAAGGGAACAAGAGCTTTCACAAAGCCCACGCCCCTAGAAGTGACATGCACTTTATGATAGCGAAATGTTCCCACAAACATACAATATCCTACAACAAAAGGTTAGAAATATTTCCATAAGATAATAACCACAACACATGATCAACACAATGCATAAATATAACCACATCAAAAGCCAAGGTTATATTGTACATTCAAAACCCTATAACTATGGGGCTATCCTATAGAGATCTTGGAACAGAGTATAAGCAAGACAAGATTAAAGGTAGACAAAGTGCACAGAGTAGTAGTATTGGTATGGTTTGTTAGTGCGACAAGACATCATCAAAATATCACACAGAGTGATTCTACTAGCCAAGTGTCAGATAATATATATCAACCCCATTGTCATGTATGGGCTAGGTCCATTTTTGCTAACTCACTGAAGGGACACATGGTCCTTATAAGTCTTATTTGTTTTTCATCATCTGCCAGCTAGATAGAACCACTAGAAGAAGGTAAACAATAAATCAAGAGAGGAAAACTAATGCCTTAGGGACAATCACATAGGAGGGTGTCCCCAAGTCACCAACTATAATGTTACGTCCTTAACACACAACACACAGTAATGAAAATAGAGAAGAGACAATATAGAAGAAGGGTCACAATAGAGGCAGTCTGCAAGTATCCTTGACCTTACAAGAGTATCAAGGGTCATCCTAGGAGGACTAAACAACACATAACACATCATGGGGGAAACACATCACAGAGGTAAAGGGTTAGAAATACTTACCTGTAAGGACAACCGATTGTGAGCATCTTAGAGAGATGCTCCATCAATTTTTGTGTGAAGCTTGAGTGGTTCTTATGAAAGTGTTCTTTGTTGTCAGGAAGTCCATATGGTGCTTGTTCATCATTTCTTTGTATATGTGAGGTCTTTTGTTGCTTATGAGGGGGAGAACCACTATTATTTCCTACTGATGATAACCGACTTGTTCTTTTCCAATTTTTAGTTCTCTTATTTTGTTGATTCTATCTTTTGTAAGGAGAAGAACTACCTTGTATCATATCAATCTTTTCTTTTGTTAGAATCTCTTGCTTTTGTTGTTCTATTTGTCTTTACACTACATTTTGTTGGATTTAAGGCATACAACTGAGAGGGGGGGGGTGAATCAGTTGTATAAAACTTCTTGTTCTTTCAAACACTTGATTCTTCGTTGTTAGTTAACAGCATATCAATTAATCATCCATGAAAGCATAATACATAAACACAAGAGCAGATAAACATCAACACATTGAACACCAAGATTTTGATGTGGAAAACCTGGTTAAGGGAAAAACCACGGGGTGATTAACCCAAGGATTATTCTCTGTTAGAAGAATAAGAAAAAGAATGGCACTTGCCAATTAGGGCTCACTGCCCGAGCACACTGCTCACAAAGAGGCCCACTGCCTACAAGGAGACACACTGTCTACAAAGTGATAAGAATCACAATCTTGAACTAGAGAATGACATCTCTACCATGTCTGGATCAGTTCCATTTAAGCCCAAAAACCTCTGCTCTGCCTTTCGCACTTCTCTTCGCTATGCCACACTCATCCACACAATCCACACTTCGAAATGAACTCACAAACCGTTATTTATACAAGACATCGACTTAGGAACAAACATCTAAGTCGGCAAACAACCATAAGAGTATCTGCAAGATGAATAACACATCCGGTCGGCCACCACAAGAACATTCGCAGGATGAACAACTCATCCGGTCGGCTAAACAGAGCAAGAACTTCATCCGGAAGAATAACTTCAATTCCGGGCTCTACTATCAATGCGGACAAACAACACAACCTTAACATGATCCAAGAACCTTCACAAGCCTGCCTGAATGACCAGGTACATCCGCACTTTCTTTACTTACTGGAATCTCTTCTCTTCCTTATCTGGAACTTCAAGAACACTGTCTGTCGCCACTGTCATAATGCAAGAGGTACTTCTGGACCTCCAAATCATACACAACTTGAGATGGCACATCACAAGGACATCCCAAAGACTCCTTCCAATCCGCAGATTAGGATTATACAGTTCCGGACCTCACCGGACCTTTTTGTGATCCTCTATCACCTCTGAATACTTGCCGGAACCGGTTCTACACCGACAGCCACAACTCCTTCAGATCTTCATGCAGACCTCTGAAATCTTAACTAAAGCATCTCAAGACTCATATCTACAAACCCTTTAATCCGCATCCTCCGGTTCTCAACCTATACAATACATTTGCCTTCTTCTCATCACGGTTCTTCACTGTTCCTGACTGAGGCTAATTTTCTCAATATCCTCAGCACACAGCTCATCCAATCCTTCTTGTCAATGCAATATGAGTATGTTGACATCAATGACAACACTGGCTCACCTCATACTTGCAACAATCTCCCCCTTTGTCATTGATGGCAACATATGATGTGAAAAACCATCAAGACAAGAACTTCTCCTTTCTGTCACAGCTCCCCCTATCAACAACAACTTTTCACATGTCTTCTCTTCCTTTAATGCTCCCCCTTTGATCATCAACCACTTGTTTTTCACATGTCTTCTCTCCCCCTTTGACATCAATGGCAAAGGGCTCATACTTGCAATTCTCATACATCAGAATCATACCAGCTGCTCCCCCTTAGTTGCAACTCCCCATCATCAATCCGGATCACAAGATATGACTGTGATATCCACCGGACTGATGTACATCAGTGCATCCTAGTTCATCACCAGAGGGGCCATGACCCCTAACTTCTCCCGGAGATATTCAAAAGAGTCCTTGGGAAGAGGTTTAGTAAAGATATCTGCAATCTAATCCTTTGAGGGAACATACTCCAATCTGACTTCTTCCTTGTTCACTTGTTCTCTCAAAAAGTGAAACTTGATAGATATGTGCTTAGTCTTAGAATGCAATACCAGATTCTTAGAAATATTAATTGCACTTGAATTATCACAGAAAATTGTGATAGGCTCCTCATATTCAACTTTAATGTCTCTTAGCATCTGCTTCATCCATAAGATTTGAGTGCAACTACTTGCTGCTGCAATGTATTCTGCTTCAGTTGTAGACAGAGATATTGTATCTTGTTTCTTGCTTAGCCAAGAAACCAATCTCTTCCCCAAAAAGAATGCTCCACCACTAGTGCTCTTCCGGTCATCCACATCTCCTGCCCAATCTGCATCTGTGTAAGCATGAAGAGAGAAATCCAGATCTCTAGGGTACCATAGACCATACTCAACTATTCCTTTCAGGTACCTAAAAATTCTTTTGATTGCCATAACATGAGATTCTCTAGGATCAGCCTGGAATCTTGCCACAAGACCAACAGCCTGCATTATATCTGGTCTAGTCTGAGTGAGATACAACAATCCACCAATCATTGATCTATACTTTGTCTGATCTACCTTTGGGGAGTCATCATCTTTGCTCAACTTACATCCGGTTGCCATGGGAGTGTTCATTGGTTTTGAATCTTCCATACCATATTTCCTTAACAATTCTTTCACATATTTGGTCTGAGAAATGAAGATTCCTTTCTTTGTTTGAGTAATTTGCAGACCCAAGAAGAAATTCATTTCACCAAGCATAGACATTTCAAACTCACTTTTCATCTGATTTGCAAAAGTTTTGCACATACTATCTCTTCCTCCAAAAATGATATCATCCACAAACACTTCAACAATCAAAATGTTTTCATGAACAATTTTGAAATATAAGTTACTATCAGCAGTACCTTTGTTGAATCCAATCTACACAAGATGCTTATCCAACCTTTCATACCATGCTCTTGGGGCTTGCTTTAGTCCATACAATGCTTTCTTCAACTTGCAAACCATATCATCATTATCAGACAATTGAAATCCATCCGGTTGTTCAATGTAAACTTCTTCTTCCATATCACCATTTAGGAAAGCAGACTTGACATCCATCTGATATACCTTGAAGTCTTTGAAGGCAGCAAATGCAAGAAATAATCTGACTGCTTCAATTCTTGCCACCAGAGCAAAGGTCTCTTCAAAGTCAATTCCTTCTATTTGAGAGTAGCCTTTGCAGACCAATCTAGCTTTGTTTCTGATAACTTCACCAGCTTCATTCAGTTTGTTCCGGAAGACCCATTTGGTTCCAATCACATTCCTGTCTCTAGGTCTGGGAACAAGATCCCAAGTATGATTTTTCTCAATTTGCATTAATTCATCTTTCATTGCTTTAGTCCAGTTTTCATCATTGCAGGCTTCATTTACTGTTTTAGGTTCAATCTTTGAAATCAGACAACATTCATCCTAATTTTGAGCAACATTCCTTCTAGTTTGCACACCTTTGCTTATGTCACCTATGATCTGATCTTCAGAGTGGTTTAGTCTTACATACCTTGGAATTTTGGGAATATCCTGCACTGTTGCTCCTTGATCAGGTTCATTCTGACCTATTTCTTCTTCCTGATTTACTGGATCAAGTTGATTCTGACTTACCGGAGGGGATTGAGTCCCTTGAACCTGAACACCATCTTGATCATCTTCATCAAACTCATAAAATCTTGAAGGCTTCTCAATTCCTTCATCAACTTTCACATTGGTGCTTTCTATCATCTTCCTCAATCTCTTATTGTAACACCGGTATGCTTTGCTTTGAGTGGAGTAGCCCAAGAAAATTCCTTCATCACTTCTAGCATCAAACTTTCCTAGATCTTCATCTCTTTTAATATAACACTTGCTACCAAATACTCTGAAATATTTCACAGTAGGAGTGATGCCAAACCAGAGTTCATAGGGGGTCTTACCGGTGTTGTTTCTGATTTGAACTCCATTAAGAGTGTAGGCTGCAGTGCTGATAGCTTCTTTCCAAAACATCTGAGGAACATTTTCTTCCAACATCATTGTCCTAGCAGCTTCTTGGATGGTCCGGTTCTTTCTTTCAACTACTCCATTCTGCTGTGGAGTCCTAGGAGCAGACAATTGTCTCCTTATACCCTGCTTCTCACAAAAGTCAATGAACTCACCAGATGTAAATTCACCACCTCTATCAGACCTTAGACACTTTAGTTTCAATCCAGTTTGATTCTCTACCATAGCTTTGAAGATTTTGAACTTCTCAAATGCTTCTGATTTTTCTTTTAGAAAGGTAACCCACATCATCCGGGAATGATCATCAATTAACAACATGAAATATCTATCACCTTGCAGACTCTTGATTCTTGTCGGACCACAGAGATCAGTATGTACTAATTCCAACAATCCGGTAGAAGACTGATCTTTTCTTTTGAAAGAGACTCTGCTCTGTTTACCTAGCTGACATTCTTTGCACAAACTATTTGTAGGTTTCACCAATTTTGGAAGGTCTCTTACAGCCTGAATATTGCTTATCTTGATGATGTTATCAAAATTCACATGACACATTCTTCTATGCCATAACCAACTCTGATCAACTTGAGCAAACAGACAACTTTTGTTTGAACCAACCAGATGAAAGATATTACCTTTTGTTTGAGCACCGGATGCAATTTCAGTTCTGGAGCTTGTAAAGATTCTGCATTTTCCATTCTTGAACCGGAGATCATAGCCTTTGTCCACTAATTGACCAACACTGAGAAGATTGTGCTTCAATCCTTCAACATATAGTACATTACCTGTTTTGCTCTTTCCATCAAAGGAAATAGTTCCCCTACCTCTGATTCTGCCAGCAGAATTGTCACCAAACTTTACCATTCCTCCTTCATACCTTTCCAAATGTAAGAACTTATTCTTGTCACCAGTCATATGGTGAGAACATCCACTATCAATAACCCAATCATCCTTTTCTTCCACTTGAGCAACCAAAGCTCTTTCCACAACCTTGTGATTGACAAATTCAGAGGATATTGAATCTTCTTCCTTGATGGCAATAAACACCCATTCATTTTCGGATTTGCTTTCTAGTTCTGATTCATCATCTGTTACTCCTTCATTGTCATCTTCTTCATGAACATAATAGCAGTTCTTTTGAAACCTTTGTCTATTAGTATTAGACCTTGCAGATCTTTCTGGACATCTTGAAGCAAAATGACCAATCTTATTGCAGTTGAAACACTTAAAGGGTAGTTTTCCTTCATACTTATCGGATCCTCTTGGCAGTCTCTTTACAATGAGGGCTTCAAGTTGAGCTGTTTCTGCTTCTTCTTCTTCCATGTCTCTTCTTGCTTGATCATACCATGACATCTTCCTTGATGAGTTTTCTCCCGGATCAAATCTCTATTTGCCTTTCACATAGGCACTGGCTTTGAAAGTAGATTCAGTCTTGGGAGGATCATCTCCAAACTCGGTCATTTCAAATGCAGCTAGTTTGCTAGCCAGTTGTTCTCTTGTGACAGTTGTGTGGGCTCTGAATTCATCAATGGCAGCAACCTTGATTTTGTAGGCAGCAGGAAGGGATCTTAGGATTTTGCAGACAATCTCATTTTCATCTAGAGTTCCACCAGCATTTCTAATTCCACATACCAGCTCATTCACTCTTGGCATAAAGGTAGTGATGTTTTCATCATCTCTCATCTTCAATCTTTCAAATTTCCCTTTCAGACTTTGCAACCTTGCACTTTTGACAAACTCATCTCCTTCATACAAAAGTTCCAGTTTAGTCAGGATCTCATATGCAGTTGGTAGGTCAATAACATTTGAGAGATCTGAATCATTCAATGCGCTT
The DNA here is from genome assembly GCA_027924645.1 of Cunninghamia lanceolata. Lineage (NCBI taxonomy): Eukaryota > Viridiplantae > Streptophyta > Pinopsida > Cupressales > Cupressaceae > Cunninghamia > Cunninghamia lanceolata. Next base: position 368,423 of record BSBN01000248.1, on the reverse strand, counting down.
AGTAGGGCTTCCTTGGTCCGCAGATTATTTTCAGCATCTGTGATTTCATTCAGAGTTGTCAGACCACCTTGTGGAGGTACATATGGTTTTGAGACCATAGCCAAGTATGCTTTTCCCATACATTCCAAGTGACACTTCATGCGACCTTTCCAGAGAGTGAAGTTGGTTCCATCGAACTCCGGACTATCCTTCTTGTATGACGACATCCTGGATCTCCTCAAGCGGTTAAGCTGCTTTCAGAGGAACTTGGCTCTAATACCAATTGTTGGATTTAAGGCATACAACTGAGAGGGGGGGGTGAATCAGTTGTATAAAACTTCTTGGTCTTTCAAACACTTGATTCTTCGTTGTTAGTTAACAGCATATCAATTAATCATCCATGAAAGCATAATACATAAACACAAGAGCAGATAAACATCAACACATTGAACACCAAGATTTTGACGTGGAAAACCTGGTTAAGGGAAAAACCACGGGGTGATTAACCCAAGGATTATTCTTTGTTAGAAGAATAAGAAAAAGAATGGCACTTGCCAATTAGGGCTCACTGCCCGAGCATACTACTCACAAAGAGGCCCACTACCTACAAGGAGACACACTGTCTACAAAGTGATAAGAATCACAATCTTGAACTAGAGAATGACATCTCTACCATGTCCGGATCAGTTCCATTTAAGCCCAAAAACCTCTGCTCTGCCTTTCGCACTTCTCTTCGTTATGCCACACTCATCCACACAATCCACACTTCGAAATGAACTCACAAACCATTATTTTTACAAGACATCAACTTAGGAACAAACATCTAAGTCGGCAAACAACCATAAGAGTATCCGCAAGATGAATAACACATCTGGTCGGCCACCACAAGAACATTCGCAGGATGAACAACTCATCCGGTCGGCTAAACAGAGCAAGAACTTCATCCGGAAGAATAACTTCAATTCTGGGCTCTACTATCAATGCGGACAAACAACACAACCTCAACATGATCCAAGAACCTTCACAAGCCTGCCTGAATGACCAGGTACATCCGCACTTTCTTTACTTACTAGAATCTCTTCTCTTCCTTATCCAGAACTTCAAGAACACTGTCTGTCGCCACTGTCATAATGCAAGAGGTACTTCCGGACCTCCAAATCATACACAACTTGAGATGGCACATCACAAGGACATCCCAAAGACTCCTTCCAATCTGCAGATTAGGATTATACAGTTCCGGACCTCACTGGACCTTTTTGTGATCCTCTGTCACCTCTGAATACTTGCCGGAACCGGTTCTACACCAACAGCCACAACTCCTTCAGATCTTCATGCGGACCTCTGAAATCTTAACTGAAGCATCTCAAGACTCATATCTACAAACCCTTTAATCCGCATCCTCCGGTTCTCAACCTATACAATACATTTGCCTTCTTCTCATCACGGTTCTTCACTGTTCCTGACTGAGGCTAATTTTCTCAATATCCTCAGCACACAGCTCATCCAATCCTTCTTGTCAATGCAATATGAGTATGTTGACATCAATGACAACACTGGCTCACCTCATACTTGCAACACATTTTGGTTATCTCTTGATCCTTGAAGGGATAATAGAGGAGGAATCTTAGCTTAAATACCATTCCTTCATGGATGAGGTAATACTTGAGGATTTTCCTTATCCACCTCTATCGTGGCCCAATTATATCATCATAGTTTAAATAGTCATCTTCAGCTTCTACCAGGTTTTGTTCCATCATGTTGTTATCGATATGCTTAGGGAAAGGATTAGTAAAGATTTGTAAATTCTAATTTAGAGGAGCAATTGACTTATTTCTATTATCATTCACACCTAATACCTTTATAACATTCAAGTCGATGAGGTCTTGCATTTCATGTTTAAGATGCATACATTGTTCAATATCATGTCCTTGTTGTCGATGAAGTGACAAAAAGCATTAGCATCAAAATAAGGTCCTAGCATTCTACTAGTATCCAATGGTTTAATCAGAGGAAGCTTCAAGAGGTTACTTCTCAGCTTGATTCATGATAGAATGATAGGATTGAGATATCAGAGTAAACTATCGTTGTTCTTGTCTATTATGAAACAATGTCCTCTTCAGATTAGTGATAACATAAACTTATGAGAAATTGTTTTAATTTTGTCCATTAACCTTGATGAAAGTCTTATTGTTCCTCTTAAAGTTGTTTTGTGAAATTCCACCTCTGGATTGACCAACTTGAGCTGATGAGTTTTGGTATTCATACGTCTGACTAGACGAGAGTTGGTAACCATGAAGGGCGGTTCATAAATGTTGAAAATAATTATACTTCATCAAGAGAATCTTATCATAGATTTTAGGTTGTAGATTTGTAATAAATACCTTCTAAACATCCTCATCTTTCATCTGATATTGAATTTGTGCATAAAAAGATTGATATCAACTAATAAAGTCAGTTAACTTCCCTTTTGATTCTTGCTTGCAATGAACTAAATCAATCAAAGAGACTTGAGGTCTAATATTTACTTGAAAATGTTGTAAAAGTTGATCAACTAGCTATGACAAAGAGTGTATTGAATTCAGACATAAAGAGAAAAACCATTTTAAAGAAGTATCTTTAAGAGATCAAGGAAAATGTTTTACTAACAAGTCCTCTTCAAAGTAGAAATCACTAGACATAGCTGTGAATGCTGCCACATGAGTATTAGGATCACCTTTTCCACCATATTTTTCAAAGTGAGTAGTTTCAAACCTCTCAGGCATAGGAGTTCTCAAAATTGCATAAGATAGGGGATTACAAGCATGATAAGTTGGTATACTAGGTTGTGCAAAATTCATCAAGCTTGTCACCTTTTGTTGTAAAGAAGTCATGCCTTGAAAAAGTTGGTTTAACAAGGCATCATTAGGAGATGTGTTTTGGGAATTAGAAGTTGTGTGCATGACATTTTGAGGAGATTGGTTGTTAGTGGAAATGAAAGGTGGTTGCGAATAGTTGTATGTAAAAGGTGGTTGAGAATAAGTGGGATGGAAAGGTGGTTGAGAGTAATTATTCATGAAAGAAGTCACCTTATGTGGTAAGTTTTGATAGTTGAATACCACAACTTTGTAATTTTGTGAGTTAGTATCATTAGATACTCCAATACCAGCGGTAGAATTACTACAAGCATTTGCATTAGTAGTTAAAATTGTTGATGTAAATGTAGACATTCATGTAGTCGGTATAGGTGTCAATACTTGTGTAAGAGTCAGTGATGACATGTTATTAATAACATTCACACATTTAGACACTGACATAACATTATTATGTACCATATGTGCTAGACCTTGAATGACAATAATACCATCTTTTCCTTCTTTTATCAACTCTCTTATGTTGTGAATTGCAGGTATAGCTTCTTTCGCTATCCTTCATTTTCCATAAATGCTTGAAAGTCGGCTAACTGTTTATTGAGTTTGTTTATTTGCTCATTAGGTACATGTGTTACCACCTCAATAGTGTTATCAACATCATGAAATATTTGATCTCCCATAGTGGTTGTATGAGGTATAGTGTCTTGCAAAATTTGTGTCTCTCCTTTTGTAAAGAAGGTGTTCAATGGATTTTTAGAGGTAGGAATACCATTTTCTTTAGGGGTACTAGATCCCATGAGTCTTATAATTCTTCTTAAATGGATATTTATATTAGGGAAATGGGTTATAATACTCATACAAAATAATGCAACACTGAATGCACAAACTAATAGAACAAACCCAAGTAGCAAGATATTTGTAGGATCCAAAATGCTTGATTTTTCATCTTTTTCACAATTTTTCAATGCAAATCACTAATGGAAGAGGTGTTGTAAAGAATTTCAAGAGGGACAGTCAATAATAAGCCTAATATAAATCCAATGATGCAACAATATCTTTAACAACACACCTATAATGCAATCCTATACGTAAAATAAGCCAAAATCTAGTGAAAATGCAAGACTTTTAAACCCTAGACCTGAAATTTTGCAAGAAAGACACTATGATGAAACACTACAGTTAGAAATCAGTGCTAAGTGAGTGTTTAAAAAAGTAGTAAAATCTGAAACAATATTTTAACTACAAACCCTAGCTAATGCAAAAACTAGGTTAGATGAAAAATACACAATTTCAAACAATTTTCAACAATTTAAGCATGAAAATGCAATGTAAATGAATAATTAATGATGAATTTATGTAATTTAAATCAGATCTAATGAAAAAACATAAATTAAATGGAAATTAATTCAAATTGTTTGAAAATGCAAGCCTAAAATGCCAATTTTTTAAAAAAATTTCAAAATTTTCAATTTTTTTGTAATTTTTCAAATGCAATAAGATGAATGAATGCAAATCTATCACACAACACTCAAAAAGTTGAAAAAATTCAAAGAAAAGGGTTCACCAAAATATTTTGTATGAAAAGGAGGGATGGGGTTTGATTGTATGTTTTGGTGTTGACAGGTTTAGATCCTCCTTTCACAACAAATATTCAAGGACATATCAACTGAATTGAATATCTACTAAGAGAGAGAATTCACCTAATAGGTTGGTTTGTCACTTGGAATGATGTGGAAACTCATAAACTACTAAATTATGTCTTAATGTAATCTTCAAATATGTAAGAAACCCTAATTATGCAAAACAATGATCAAATTGATAGACTTAGACAAATGCTTACAGACGGAGATAAAAGATAGAGATTAATAACTAACTAATTTTTTAAGTTTGAGATTCAAATATTCAAGGACAGTGCCCTGGGTGCCCAAGTCCAAGGTATTATTTTCTTCACGGAATGCAGAACTCCTTATGACACTAATGATCATTGTTTCATTTGTTTTCGTCACTAGAAATGTGGAGGACATTGCCCTAGGCATCCTTGTCTAAGGTAGGCTAATTTTCGGGATGTCGGGGCTTCATCAGATGCAAAATGTCATGGTAACACTAATTTCTATCTATGAAACTCCGGAGGAGATTTCCCTAGGTGTTCACGTCCTGAAAATGCTTTGTTCTTCTTCTTTCTTTTGGATCCTGAATCCTTGTCGCCTGCAACCTTCCTATGCAACTCCACCCCAAAAAACTTAGTACCTATAACCTGCAATCACAAATGATTATGTGATGTAGAGTAGTAATCAAAGTAATTCAAATAACAATCTAAGGTATTCAAATACCACTTAAGCCACCACTAGTTCACTCGGTCTCATTGGTTCCCCATATGACCACTCCCCATATGACCACTCAAAATTTTCATAGACACTTTTCCTTAGAAATTTCAAATAGGTTTAAGACAACATCTTCAAGGCCTTTCAACTATTGATGGCAGGTTTCTTTCACAATCCTCAACAATGACTCAAGGTATGAAACAAGGCTCTACCTTGACACACTTTGGGCTGCTCTTTGATGGACAAAGGACACATACACTTTCAGATTTGAGGTGTAAACCTTTGATACATGCTTGAAAGACATTATTCCTCTATTCACTAACACAAATATGACTTTGACAATAATTTTGAACTAGATTAGACCAACTTCCTATTTGCTGCCCCAACAATGTCAAAACTGGTCCTATTAGGAGAGTCATTAAATAGCATGCTTCAACTTGCAAGAATGGACAATGGTGTGGTTAATCAAGTCTGTGAGACCCTTCCACATACTCACAATAATTTCTCTAATCACCAAGAGGCCAAACTATGCAAAATGACATTCAAACTTGCCCTTTTATGCCCTCTTGTGAGTGTTATATTGCATAGTCAAGAACATGTCTGCTAAAAAAAAAATATCAAATAAAAATATAGAGGCCTGGAACTTTGAGAACATGAAGAATATATAAAGACATAATTTCTAGAAAAATTTCATGATTTTTCACCATATGGATTTCAAGTTATGCTCGAAAAAAGTTGACTAGAAACCCTAGGTTGTAACTATTTTCAAAGAAAATGCAATAACTTTCTTAATTCTTTTTAAAAATTGATGAAACAAAAAAAAAATGAAAGTAGATTCATGTGCCAACATAGTGCAATTGGTTTCAGTTCAAAATGTAGTATGTACAATTCATACCAAATGAAAGAACAGTTCTGAACGTGAGAAAAATGCACAGAAAATGCTTGTTTTCATTTACCAAATCTTCAACCACGATGGCTCTCCTCTTGAGTCATGCATAGAAAGAATAATTATGCTTGTACAAACATGAAAAAACTCCCAACCAACCCTCAACCAACTTCTAACCACTTTTCAAAAAGTTGATATTACAAAAAGTTGTCATTGACAACAATTGAGCAATTTTTGCACAAATGACACAAAACTTTGCAAAATGACCCCAAATGATGGAAATTGGTCAAAAATGTCCTTATTAACATGAAACAACCCAAAACAAGACAAAAACTAAAACTTTGCCTCCTATAGGCATCAGGTCCTGAGGGTGCTCCTGCACCATACTCCCAAGGAAAAGAAAAATCCCAATTCCATCTGAGATAGGATTTACAAATTTGTCAATGTCTTCCATCTTGAACTCCTGCAACCTACAAACCTGATATGTAGAATCCTTCTCTACTTGGAAACATTCAAATACATGTTTCATTTTGGCCTTAGGTTTTCCACTTCTCAGCAACTTGTCCTACAATTGACGTTCTGCATTCCTGAATTTCCCTGGATCTTTTTTCTTCTTCTTGCACCATCTCTTACTTAGCATCTACTCCGCTTTAAGGTTCCTAAACTCTAGTTCTCATTCATATATATTATTACCATTGTCCACATCTTCATCTTTATCATCTGAATACAATTTGGCAGCATATTCATCATCCATAAAATCAAAAAATGCAACCATTACCTTTGTTGTTTTTGTAGCATCTTCTTCACCATATTGTGCATAACAAGATGCATACACTGTATTCACTTCACCTTTTTCTTTATACCCTCTTCCATCTTCATTTTAATCTACTACACCTGTAAACACATACTCATAAATATTGTTAGAAATAAAATCTTGAGTCTCGATGGACCCATTTTCTCCACATTTTTCCTCTTTCATCATCAACAAAGACTCTCCAATGTCTAGTTCTATTGTCTCCTCTTGCCTTCTTCTCTTCTAAATGATCTTCTTCATAGGCCACTTTATCTTCTTTCTTATTGGTAAATGCCAACCACTTTCTTGTTCTACCTTCTCAAGTCACTACTGCATCTCAAGATTCATTCTCTTTTCAAACTTTTTTATTTGTTCCAAGGCTTGTCTCAGATCTGCTATCTCTTGCTCAATATTAATTTGTTTTACCTTCTTCTCCTTCTTCTTTATCTCCATTTCCTCTCTTTTTCTCCCTTGTTGCTTTCTTGGCAACTTCTTGTTGCAATTATGTGCCTAATTGGTGTTGTCATTGGTTTCAACTATATCTTATTCTATTACTTGTTTAGAAGACTTGTATGTTGAGGATATTGCAAAAATTAGCCTATCCGGAAGAAACAAGTGAGCTACAGAGAAGTGTAGTACAGACAATGAGTTGTATGCTGAAGAATAGTCTGGTAAACTACTCTGCATTTATTTCTACTTGAAGATCATGATCTGTGGATTGGAAGTAAGTTAGAGGTATGTCTAAGGATGCTACATTCTGGGTTTGAGCCCTTCGCATGAAGACCTGAGTGAGTTGTGTTCACCAAAGTGAAACCTACTTTTTCTGTAGGTTTAGTTGGGATAGGGAGAAAGTATTATGCTATGCATTCCTCAGCAATAAAGTATTTTTCTCTGTAGTTCTAGAAGGAAGTCTGGGATGATGATAAGCGTCTACAGTTACAATGGTTCATGGTTTGGTGGTCTGCAAGCTATCTTTCTTTTATGATAGTCAAAGACAGTGAAGTTCATGTGTTCTGGGGAGAAGATTCTTATGGGTAAAGTGGTTAAAGGTTGTGTGGTTGCTCCTGATGATTATAACATGCTTGTGGATGTCTCCTAATCATGTTCCTATCTAGACAATTGTGTTTGAAGATTGTTCCCAGATAATGTAGCGTGTAACCAGTCTTAGCCAACTTAGTTAATCCCAGTGATTGTGGAGATCCCTTGAAGATTGTGGAAGTGTGTTGAAGCATGGAAGATTGTGTTTGAGTCCTAGCTAAGGAATGGCATGGTCCATGTACAACTTTACTTCATCCCCTTTGCACAATGTTGCAATAGGCCAAGACCTATTTTGTAAATGTTTGTAATGCCAATCGTGGAGATTGTTCCAATGGTTAATGATTATGATGCTGACCTTGATGATCATTGCAAGGTTGTTGTAATGTATAAATACTTGCAGTTGAGTCATGAAAGGTTTTCCTTGAGCAGAATTGAAAAGATATTAAGAAAGGTCCAAAAGGTAGAGTAGGGAAGAGGCAGAGGAAAGAAGAGGAAGAGCAGAGCAGAGGAAGAGCAGAGCAGAGAAATTATTGTACTTTAGTCATAAATATAGAAAGGTGTCGATCGTGGAAGTGAGCCCAACAGTGAGCCACCAGTAGGGTTTAATAGCCCTTATTATAATCTTGCTCAGTTTAGGGTTGAGGCAGTGAGCCTACTAGACCTAGTTGTTCTTCATGGCAGTGAGCCAGTATGTTTAGGCCTGTCGACTGACCAAGCCTAAACATCATCATTTCAAGATTGAAATATAGATTGAGAGATAATCCTCTTCATGGTTTTTCCCCACGTTGGGGTTTTCCACATAAAATCTGGTGTCTCTTGTGTTTGATGTTGTATCTGTGGTTAAGTTTCTAATTTCATGCACTCATTGTTAAATCATAATAATTGTGGATAAGTGATGAACGTTTAATTGCATAAAGTGTTTAAGTTTTTGGAACAACTGATTCACCCCCCATCTCAGTTATCTGGTACATATCATCAATTGATATCAGAAACACATCCCTTTTGGAAAGAGGCTAACAACTCAAGGGAGATCCTAATGCAGACAAAAGGAAAATAGATACTCTTTGATACACCTGAAAGCTCATTAAGAGATATCAAGAGCAAATTGTCCAAGGAAGAAATTCATGAAGAACAGAATGTCAACCATCCAAGATACTCTAAAGCTTGTACCAGTGATGAAGACTATTGGGTTATTGATAGTAGTTGCTCAAACCACATGACTGCTGACAAGAGTAAGTTCGTTAGTCTGGAAGAATACAATTGGTGCAGTCACAGTAGGAAGGTTCACATAATGAACTATCTAGACCATGCAGCAAGAGTAAACACAACGAAAACAACTCAAAGAAATAAAATAATTGTAGATTCAGTAATTTAGTATATCATAGAATTCAAAATAGAGATCAGCCGGCAACATGTGGGCTTACAATTAGGGCTCACAGACCTGATTACATACATGCACAAGATAAGGCTTTGAAGCTCCTTCACACAAAACTAAACTATCAAATCTTTCTTATGTAAATAGCTACTTTCCTAAGGATCTATTACATCAATAAATATCATTTTCAGATGAATAGATTCCTCCACGTCAACCAAGGAAGGTCACAAACTTCGATGAAGAGTTGTAATGTGTTCACTGATAGGTCAAACCTAAATGTATAGAACACTTCCTCAAAATGAAAGGAACAACATGCGAACCCTTGGGGAAGGTCGGCCACAAACCAAAGGATATTGAATGATGTGTCATTAAGATCCTCAAGTCAAGGCATGATCCACAAGCTTTCTCCTTTGGCTGATTATCTGAAACTGTTAGAATGCTCTGCTCTAAGAAATAGTCAACTTCTGATAGAGATATCTTTCCAGTAACTGATCCAAATGCTTTGAATTCTTGATATGATGTCGATGAATGAATGTAGATGCTAAGTCTAGATCTGCAAGATGTGAAATGTCAAAACCAGACCACAAGCTGAGAACTGCTACTGACTAAACTACTTGAACTGAACTGGAAAAGGGAAGAACTGAAATGCAAATGTTTTTGGTTGATGCAAGATTTCTCTTGAACTAGGGATGCTCCTGCATCAGACATCTGGGGTTATTGAAAAAGTGAGTCCCTCACATTGCTAGGGCTAGGGGGGAACCAAGACGGTCCACCTCAGCCTGAGAAATCCAAAATGAATCTTCTTCCGGTCTACATTTCCACTTCACAAGGTATTCTTTGTATTGTCTTCCTCTAGTGCTGCATCCAACTCTGCTATCCAAAATGTCTTCTATCTACTCCGGTGCTTGTTGTGGTAACTACTTCTTCAAGTCTTCATCTATGCTATCACTGAACTCTGCTTCATGATACTGATAAAGATCTGCAATGTGGAAAATAGGTGAAATACCCAATGTCTCTAGTAATTCCACTTCATATGCATTCCCTGAATCAAATTTCCTGAGTATCCTACAAGGTCCAAACTTCTTCATCTTCAACTTGTTATATGTACCAACTAGAAATCTTTCTTTTCTCAGGTACACCATCACTTCATTTCCAACTTCAAATTCTTTATGTCTTCTCTTCTCATTTGCTTTCTCTTTGTATTTACTATTCATGTCCTCCAAATGCTTCTTCACCTGATTATGCATTGTCTTCATATGATCTAAAAATTCTTTAGCTTCTGCACTCCTTTGATCTTCTGTACTGATATCTCTTAATTCGACAACTCCTCTAGGATTCACTCTAGTAACAATCTCAAAATGTGTTCTTCCAGTACTCCTATTCACTAAATTATTGTATGCAAACTCTGCTTGTGAAAGAATCAAGTCCCAACTTCCAGCTTTGTTCCAACCAAACATCTCAACAAGTTTCCCAAACTCCTATTCACTACCTCTATATGTCCATCTGTCTGTGGGTGAAAAGTAGAACTAAACTTCAAATCTATCTTCATTTTCTTCCAAAGTGTCTTCCAAAAGTAACCAAAAAACTTTATGTCTCTGTCAAAAACTATACTCTGAGGTAATCCATGCAATCTCACAATCTCTTTGAAAAATAGGTCAGCTACATGCACTGCATCAGTTGTCTTCTTACAAGGTATGAAATGAGTCATTTTTGAAAATCTATCAACTACTACAAATATTGAATCATGTCCTCTCTGTATCTTAGGTAATCCCATTACAAAATCCATGCTTATGTCTTCCCAAGGTCTCTCCAGAATTGTCAAAGGTTTATAGAATCTAGTGTTCTGACTACTCCCTTTTACAACTTGAAAAACTCTACAACTCTGTACAAATCTCTGAATATCCTTATGTACTTGAGGTGAAAAATAATTTTCACTTACCAAAACCACTATCTTATCAATGCCAAAGTGTCCTACCAATCCACCACTATGCTTCTCCTTGATCAAATTATCTCTCATAGAACTTCTAGGTATGTATAACTGACTTCCTTTGAACAACATATCTCTTGAATGAAATAATCCAACCACTTACTCCTATCTATCACAATAGGTTCTTTACAAGCTTTCCAAGGTTCTACAAAATCAATGTCTCCCTCATACATATTCTTCAATTCATCAAAACCCAACACTTCAACTCTCATCTCTGTCAACAATTTTCTTCTAGTCAAGGCATCAATAACTTTATTTGATTTACCACTCCTATGCTTCAACACAAAACTATAACTCTACATGAACTCTACCCATCTCACATGTCTCTGATTCAATTTTCCTTGACTATTTAGATATTGCAAAGCTTGATGATCTGTATACAACACAAAATCCTTAGGCAACAAATAATGTCTCCACTTCAAGGATTGGATTATGGAGTAGAACTCTTGATCATAAACTAAATATCTTCACCTTGCATCATTCAACTTCTCACTGAAATATGCTACAGGTCTACCTTCTTGACTTAACACTACTTTGATTGTATTTCCACTAGCATCACAATCAACTTGAAATACCTTATTGAAATCTGGTAATGCCAAAATAGGTTGCTCTGTTACTTTCTGCTTCAACAACTCAAAACTATTATTTGCTCTTGATGTCCACTTGAAATCTTTTCTGTCACCTCTCATTGTCTCTGTCAAAGGGTTACAAACTGAACTAATATTTCTGATGAACTTCCAGTAGAAACTAGGCAAACCATGAAATGATCTAACCTCTCCAATGCTCTCCAGTGTAGGCCATTCCACAATTTCTTTCACCTTCTCAGGGTCCATCTTCAATCCTTTCTTGAAAATCACAAATCCCAGATATACCAATTCTTCCTTCATGAAACTACACTTCTTGATGTTTATCAGAAATTTTTCTTCTCTCAACCTCTGCAAAACTTGTCTAATACACAACAAATGTTCCTCTTTTGTCCTACTAAAAATCAGAATATCATCCAAGTACACAATCACAAACTTACCCAAGAATTTCTTCAAGACTTCATTCATCAACCTCATGAAAGTACTCAGTGCATTTGTCAATCCAAAAGGCATTACTAACCACTCATACAATCCTTCATTTGTCTTAAAAGTAGTCTTTCATTCATCTCCTTCTCTAATTCTGTTCTGATGGTATCCACTCTTCAAATCTATCTTTGTGAAATATCTTGCTCCACTCAAACAATCCATGATATCATCCATCCTAGGTAAAGGAAATCTATACTTAACTGTGATCTTGTTTATTGCTCTAGAATTAGTACACATTCTCCATTCTCCATCCTTCTTAGGTGCTAGCACTACAGGTACTGCAAAAGGACTTAAGCTTTCTCTGATCAAACCTTTCCTCAACAACTCTTGTATCTGTCTATTCAGTTCTTCATTCTCTATTGGTGTCATTCTGTGTGCTCCTTTCTTAAGCAAGCTTTCTCCCAGTATAAGATCCATGTGATGACTGATACACCTTATAGGTGGTAATCCTTCAGGTACATTATCTGATATGATGTCTTCATACTCTATCAGCAACTCTGTTATCTCCTCCAGTTTAGTCTTTCTCAATATTTCAGGCTTCTTAGGAATCAAGGCATAACACATACTTTCCTATTTCAAACCATTCAAAAATTTCCTTCCATCTACCAAACAAATTCTAGCACTCCCACATATCACATCTTTAGGATCATCTTCTAAAGGAATCAAAGTAATTATTTTTCCATTTGTTGTTATAGTATATGTATTCTTTCTCCCATCATGCATAGCTTTTCTATCATACTACCAAGGTCTACCTAAGAAGATATGACAAACATCCATAGGCATAATATCACACAAGACTTCATCATGATAAGATCTAATATGAAATTTCACCAAACATTATTCACTCACCAATATCTTATGATCATCCTGAATCCATGCTATCTAATAGGGACTAGGGTGTTTCAATCTTTCCAACTTCAACTTAGTCACCATCTCCTCTGAAACTAGGTTATCTGAACTACCACTATCAATTACAACTTTACAACACTTACCTCCTGATTTGCATTTAGTTCTGAACAGACTTTTCCTCTATGATGGTTCCTCATTTGTCTCTACTTGAAATAGTGCTCTCCTCATCACCAATGATTCTCCTTTCTCTGGATTGCCAACTGAACAAGGTGATCCAATAGGTTCTTCTTCAACATAGGCTGCTCTCCCACTATTCTCTATCTTCTTGCTTGTACTACCCTGATTACATTCAAATGCTCTATGTCCTTCACCTCCACACTTGAAACAAGTACCTCTGAATGTATTCTTATCAAATCCTCTTCCTTCTCTTCTATATCCTTCATTCTGGTATGCACTAGGGTTTCCTCTCCAAAAACATTTCTATCATCTCTCCAGTAAGCATTGTTATCTCTATCATCCTTCCTAACTGGGCTGTCAAATTTGTTCTACTCCACACATGATCTATCATATCTAGAAAATGATCTTCCTCTCTGTCTCTGATCATGCCTCTTATTCAGCTTCTCTTCAACTTTTAGGGAAAATTGATATGCTTCTTCTAAAGATGTCATCCTTACCAAACTTAGTTCTTGAATGTTCAATCTCAGTCCATTGATATATCTTGCCACTTTCTCCTTGCTTGCTTCACTATGTCCTATCCTTATAATCATCTTATGAAATTCTTCAGTGTATTCCTTCACAAATTTCTCCTTTTGTCTCAAGTTTTGCAATCTTTTGAATAATTCCAACTCATACTCAGTAGCTATGAACTAATTTTTCAACTTTGTCACCATCCGGTCCCACTTTGTAATCTTTTCTTTTCCTCTTCTATTTCTTTCCAACTAAACTTCTTGCCACCATATAGTAGCATGTCCTTTCAACTTTGTCTTTGCAAATTTCACCTTCTCTGGTTCTTCAATCTCCTCATATGCAAAGTATTCTTCCATGTTATTTATCTAGTCAATCAATTCTTCAAGATTCAAGTTACCAGTATAGTTCAGAACATCAACTCTAGGTCTCTTGAAAATATTTGAAATACCTCACAATATCTTTATCTATTCTAATTCTTCTTCTTCATCACCTCCTAGGGTTTCACCAGTGTGTTCAATAGATTGAAATTATTCCTCATCATCACTTTCAACATTGGGTCTCGGTGTCAATCCTCTTCACCTATCTTCTTCAATAGCATCCAAATAAATTCACATTTTTCTCATCAATTCCATCATCTCATCCATTCTATTAGCCATTGTATCAACAGGGGGAACTCTTCAAGGCGGCATCTTCCTGGGATGAAGTGCAAACTACCTCAGGTTTGGCGATCAAGCTACAAGTGACAACTACCTCTCAATCGGTGATCAGTTGTGCACAAGTAACCTGCCTTGGAATAGTGATCTGCTCACAACAAGATCTTATGGACTCCCTTCCGGCAATTTATTCCAAAGAATCAAACTTTCACTTTCCAAGATTTGAACTTTTGCTCTGATACCACTTGGTGCAGTAACAGTAGGAGGGTTCACAGAATAAACTATCCAGATCATGCAGCAAGAGTAAACACAATGGAAACAACTCAAAGAAATAAAGCAATTGCAGATTTAGTCATTCAGTATATCATAGAATTCAAAATAGAGATCGGCCAGCAACATGCAGGCTTACAATTAGGGCTCATAGGCCAGATTACATACATGCACAAGATAAGACTTTGAAGCTCCTTCACACAAAACTAAACTATTAGATCTTTCTTATGTGAATAGATGCTTTCTGATGCAGAGGTGTCAGGTCTATGATGCAGTTTAGGAAGATCAAAAGATTTAAATCAATTGTGGGCTTCAACCAATAAGACTCACTAGATTTCTCCTTGCCATAAACTCCACCAAAGGGCTCAAACTGGGTTCCAACTTCTAAGATGCAATCTTACACCTTCTTGGTCTTAACATGCCCTAATCAACAAGATTCAAAAGGTCTCACACACCATTTTGACTGGTTCATTGATAACTCCTCTTCACTAGGCCTAATCCTAGTAGCCCTGTTCAGCGGGTAATCTACACTTTTCTCCAATCTTTCCCAAATAACTTCTAAAACAAATGACTGATCTGAGTGCCCTTTTCAGGGTTCTATAACATATCAAAAACTCATACACTGTTACTTTGGACTAAATCGACTGTTTTGACACCCTGCAACCTTCCTCCAAGGCCTAATTCGCACACTTTTCAAAGGAACCCTATTGGATACTTGTCATACTCACTCCAAACCTTCAAATAGTCTTAGGAAAGGTTCCAAAACAAGGTATTTTCAAGGTTTTAGACAATGATTTGCTCATTCAAATGTTTAAACACCAAACCCCCATCTCTAGGACCCAAAACCTAGGGTTTACTAGATCTCCCACTTCCAATCAGTTCTAGACCTCACTCAAAGGTCTAACACCATCTCAGTGCTCATAATAGACAACATAAATCATAAAAAGGTTACCTTGTTAAGGTAGATCTCCTGTTGTTACACCTGTGCCATCATGCCCATGCTCTTTTCACATGCAATCTTGCCTTTTAATGGTGATCACCTCCCAATCTGCACTCCTCCTACCTTGTTAAGGTTAGAAATCATATTGTACATGTCATCAAGGACCTATTCCATGAGAATTAGGGTCTTACATTCATGGAAAGATCCAAAAATGCATTGTCACCTCTCAAAACACACAGGACAGTTTGCTGTTCTTTGTATCAATCAAATGAATAGAAATAAAACTAGTCTAGAAACCTTCTTAGAGCATTAAATAAGGTCTAATACTATTCAATGAAGATTTAAGACATTTTCCATTCCACCACAAATCAAAAGATCATAAAAAATGCAAGGAAAAAGAATAACTAGATGAAAACCTCTGTTTATTTCTGTCAGACCGTACAACCCAGGTCTCAAATGATTCCACACGTACCTTCTCATGTCTTGGACATGATTACATAACCTCTGCCCCAACTTCCACAATTGATTCCCATTGGTTGGAGTTGGTTAAACCATCAAAACAGTTCAAAATGACTTTCCCACCTAAATGCTTGTTTCAAAAATTTGAATTTTAAACTTTGTTTTAATGGATTTCTACCCTACCAAACCATCATGTTCGATCTCCTTAGGACAATTTCACTTTGTTCCTAACCTTAGACACCTATATTTTACTCTAGAGGCACTATTGGCCCAACTTACATCATTTTTGGTCCTAGGGTCCTTGCCAGGACCCTCAGGACATTTGACCATTACATCATCTTGACCATTACAACATGCCATAACTAGTTGTAAGATGTCCCAACTGACTTGATTTTTTCCATAGGCTCCTCTAATGGACGTTGGTGTCTTCCTGCTCCAAGGTGTTCCTTTAGGTGCTCCTGCACCATACTCCCCAGCATGAAGAAAAGTCTTGTCCCAAGAGTTTTGTTAACTGCTCCAAACATCCTGCAGTCTTTTTGAAGAGTCCCTCTAATTTGTGACAGGGAGCATGAACTCTCTAAGGGTTATCCTCCTCCTTCTCCAACCTGCATGACTCTTACCAAAAGTGTTAGTATCACAAAACATATTTTGATGTCCTTTCCTAGGACCCTACTGTTGTAATGCTTCTGCTCTTCCCATCTTAAGGTTTTGATCTATTTTTCCCTATTCTTTGCCTTCCTTTTCCTGCCTCCCTATAGGGCAATCAATTTCCCCAATCTTGATGCAATTTAAGTCCCAAACTTGTTGTTCTTTAGGACTGTCATTCACCTTCCTCTGCTGTAACTTTTCATGTTGCTTCCAACCATCCTTAACCTTCTAATTCAACTGTAATTTTTCTCCAAAACAGATATTAGCATGTTCCTTCTTGTCTCCACAAGGTAAAGGTATTAGTTTAAACTTTTTACCATCTTTGTGCACCAAATAGTTATTAGTATAGCCATCATGAATTGTTCTTCTTAAATGTTGCCATGGTCTACCCAAAATTATATGCTCACATGTCATTGAAATGACATCACACAAAATATAATCATAATATGGACCAATTGAAAAATCAACATATGCCCTCTGACTAACCCTTACTTGCTGCTCTTGACTTACCCAAGTGACATTATAAGGACTAGGATGATCAAATGTATTCAATCTCAATTTATGTACCATATCCCAGGAAACTAAATTGTCATGTGAACCTGAATCTATGATCAACTTACACATTTTTCCATGGCTTAAACAATTAGTTTTAAAAATGGATACCTATGGTGTTTGCTGCAATTTTCCTTTTTCCACCATGAGAAATTCTCCATTTGTTTTTGGATGGGCTAACGATATTTCCTGGTCTTCTTTCTTTTCCTCTTCTTGTGCCAAGTGAACTCTTCTATCCTTGCTCTTATCAACATCATCCCACTTAGGACATTTGAAAGATAGGTGTCCAACTTCATTGCAATGATAACATCTACCTGTGAATACTCCTCTACCTGATCCAAACCTACCTCCACCTCTATATCCACCTCTCTGATTTACAGAAAACTCTTTTCCTTTCTCATTGCTACTCTATCCTTCATTAGTAGGTCTGCCCCTACCTCTATATCCTGTACCACTACCTCCTTGTCTTCCTTTCTTCCTCTTCACCTTCTCTTCAACCCTTATGGCCAATTGAAAACATTCTCCAAGTGATTTTGGTATGCTCAAACCAATTTCATCTTGTAAGTTGTACCTAAGCCCATTAAGGTATCTTGCCACTTTCTCATCTTCATCTTCCAATCCACCCCTAATACTAAGCTTATGAAATTGCTCAGTATAGGACATAACATCCATGTCCTTTTGCTTCAAATTCTGCCTCATCCTATTCATTTGTATACCATAGTCAGATGGAAGAAACTGATCCTTCATCATATCCTTCATCCTACCCCAAGAAGTAATTTTTTTTCCACTTTAGCCACTCTTTCTACCTGTACACTAGTCCACCATGTAAGTACTGTCCCTCTCAATTTTGTTTTCACAAATTTAACCTTCTTCTCATCACTCATTTCCTCATACTCAAAGAAATTTTCAAGGGCATCTATCCACCCTAATACCTCTTCACTATCCATCTTCCCCTGATAGATAGGTAACTCTATGTTTGCCTTTTTTCCACTACCTTGAATTGCCTTAAGCAATCTCACAAATCTCCTTTCTTCAGGATCTAACTCATCCTCAAGAGGGTTCTCATCTGCCTTCTCATGTCCTCCATCATCTCCTTCTTGATCATTTTGTTCATCCCTTCTAGGATTCTTTTTCGATGCTTCCAACCTTGCCAAGATTGATGCATTCTCTCATCTCACTTGTCTTCACTCTCTTTCTCTTTTAGCATCCCATTCTCTTCTCTCCCTCAACTCTCTTTCTCTTGCCTCTAAGGCTTGTCTCAATTCATTATTCTCCCTAGCCATCTAATTCTTAGGGGGCATCTTCACAACTATCACCAACCCTTAATTCTTTCACCAGATCCTACTACTTCCTCAAGGACCTACTTGCTACTCTGATACCACTATGATGTAGAGGTGTTAGGTCTATGATGCAATTTAGCAAGATCAAAAGATTAATATCAATTATGGGCTTCAACCAATAAGATTCACTAGTTTTCTCCTTGCCCTAAACTCCACCAAATGGCTCAAACTGGTTTCCAACTTCTAAGATGCAATATTACACCTTCTAGGGTCTTAACATGCCCTAATCAATAAGATTCAAAAGGTCTCACACACCATTTTGACTGGTTCATTGACAACTCCTCTTAACTAGGCCTAATCCTAGTAGCCTTGTTCAGTGGGTAATCTGCACTTTTCTCCAATCTTTCCCAAAGCACTTCTAAAAAAAATGACTGATCTGAGTACCCTTTTCAAGGTTCTATAACATATCAAAAACTCATGCACTATTACTTTGGACCAAACTGACTGTTCTGACACCCTACAACCTTCCTCCAAGGCCTAATTCGCCCACTTTTCAAAGGAACCCTATTGGATACTTGTCATACTCAATTGAAACCTTTAAATAGTCTTAGGAAAGTTTCCAAAACAAGGTATTTTCAAGGTTTCAGACAATGATTTGCTCACTCAAATGTTTAAACACCAAACCCCCATCTCTAGGACCCAAAACCTAGGGTTTACTAGATCTCCCACTTCCAATCACTTCCATACCTCAATCAAAGGTCTAACACCATCTCGGTGCTTATACTAGACAACATCAATCATAAAAAGGTTGCCTTCTTAAGGTAGATCTCCTACTGTTACACCTGTGCCATCATGCCCATGCTCTTTCCACATGCAATCTTGCCTTTTAATGGTGATCACCTCCCAATCTGCACTCCTTCCTTGTTAAGGTTAGAAATCATATTGTACATGTCATCAAGGACCTATTCCATGAGAATCAGGGTCTTACATTCATGGAAAGGTCAAAAATGCATTGTCACCTCTCAAAACACACAGGACAGTTTGATGTTGTTTGTATCAGTCAAATGAACAAAAATAAAACTAGTCTAGAAACCTTCTTAGAGCATTAAATAAGGTCTAATACTGTTCAATGAAGATTTAAGACATTTACCATGCCACCACAAATCAAAAGATCATAAAAAATGTAAGGAAAAACAAGAACTAGATGAAAACCTGTGTTTATTTCTGTCAGACCGTACAACCTAGGTCTCAAATGATTCCACACGTACCTTCTCATGCCTTGGACAAGCTTACATAACCTCTGCCCCAACTTCCACAACCCATTCCCATCGGTTGGAGTTGGTTAAACCATCAAAACAGTTCAAAATGACTTTCCCGCCTAAATGCTTGTTTCAAAAATTTGAATTTTAAACTTTGTTTTAATGGATTTCTACCCTACCAAACCATCATGTTTGATCTTCTTAGGACCATTACACTTTTTTCCTAACCTTAGACACCTATATTTGACTCTAGAGGCACTATTGGCCCAACTTACATCATTTTTGGTCCTAGGGTCCTTGCCAGGACCCTCAGGACATTCGACCATTACATTATCTTGACCATAACAACATGCCATAACTGGTTGTAAGATGCCCCCCCTGACTTGATTTGTTCCATAGGCTCATCCCATGGACATTGGTGTCTTCTTGCTCCAAGGTGTTCCTTTATGTGCTCGTACACCGTACTCCCTAGCATGAAGAAAACTCTTGTCCCAAGAGTTTTGTGAATTGCTCCAAACATCCTGCAGTCTTTTTGAAGAGTCCCTCTAATTTGTGATAGGGAACATGAACTCTCCAAGGGTTATCCTCCTCCTCCAACCTGCATGACTCTTACCAAAAGTGTTAGTATCACAAAACATATTTTGATGTCCTTGCCTAGGACCCTACTACTTTAATGCTTCTGCTCTTCCCATCTTAAGGTTTTGATCTGTTTTCCCTTATTCTTTGCCTTCCTTTTCCTGCCTTCCTATAGGGAAATCAATGCCCCCAATCTTGATGCAATTTAAGTCCCAAACTTGTTGTTCTTTAGGACTGTCATCCACCTTCCTCTGCTGTAACTGTTCATGTTACTTCCAACCATCCTTAACCTGCACATTCAACTGCAATTTTTCTCCAAAATAGATAGTAGCATGTTCCTTCTTGTCTCCACAAGGTAAAGGTATCAGTTTAAACTTTTTACCATCTGTTTGCACAAAATAGTTATAAGTATAGCCATCATGAATTGTCCTTAAATTTTGCCATGGTCTACCCAAAATTATATGCCCACATGTCATTGAAATGACATCACACAAAACATAATCATAATATGGACTGATTGAAAAATCAACATATGCCCTCTGACTAACCCTTACTTGTTGCTCTTGACTTACCCAAGTGACATTGTAAGGACTAGGATGATCAAATGTCTTCAATCCCAATTTATGTACCATATCCCAGGAAACTAAATTGTCATGTGAACCTGAATCTATGATCAACTTACACATTTTTCCATGGCTTAAACAATTAGTTTTAAAAATGGTTACCTGTGGTGTTTGCTGCAATTTTCCTTTTTCCACCATGAGAAATTCTCCATTTGTTTCTGGATGGGCTAACGATATTTCTTGGTCTTCTTTCTTTTCCTCTTCATGTGCCAAGTGAACTCTTCTATGCTTGCTCTTATCAACATCATCCCACTTAGGACCTTTGAAAGATAGGTGTCCAACTTCATTGCAATGATAACATCTGCCTGTGAATACTCCTCTACCTAATCCAAACCTACCTCCACCTCTATATCCACCTCTCTTATTTGTAGAAAAGTCTTCGCCTTTCTCATTGCTACTCTATCCTTCATTAGTAGGTCTGCCCCTACCTCTACATCCTTTACCACTACCTCCTTGTCTTTCTTGCTTCCTCTTCACCTTCTCTTCAGCCCTTATGACCAATTGAAAACATTCTCCAAGTGATTTTGGTATGCTCAAACCAATTTCACCTTCTAAGTTGTATCTAAGCCCATTAAGGGATCTTGCCACTTTCTCATCTTCATCTTCCGATCCACCCCTAATACTAAGCTTATGAAATTGCTCAATATAGGACATAACATCCATGCCCTTTTTCTTCAAATTCTGCCTCATCCTCTTCCTTTGAATACCATAGTCAGATGGAAGAAACTGGTCCTTCATCATATCCTTCATCCTACCCCAAAAAGTAATTTTTGTTCCACCTCTAGCCACTCTTTCTGCCTGTACACTACTCCACCATTTAAGTACTATCCCTCTCAATTTTGTTTTTGCAAATTTAACCTTCTTCTCATCACTCATTTCCTCATACTCAAAGAAATTTTCAAGGGCATCTATCCACCCTAATACCTCTTCACTATCCATCTTCCCCTGATAGATAGGTAACTCTATGTTCACCTTTGTTCCACTACCTTGAACTGCCTTAAGCAATCTCACAAATCTCCTTTCTTCGGGATCCAACTCATCCTCAGGAGGGTTCTCATCTACCTTCTCATGTCCTCCATCATCTCCTTCTTGATCATCTTGTTCATCCCTTCTAGGATTCATCTCCTATGCTTCCAACCTTGCCAAGATTGATGCATTCTCTCATCTCACTTGTCTTACCCCTCTTTCTCTTTCAACATCCCATTCTCTTCTCTCCCTCAACTCTCTTTCTCTTGCCTTTAAGGCTTGGTGATGAAGGGGGTAAATCACAAAACACACAATAATAGATATTGAACACAGCAAATAGAACTTTCTTTTATTGAACTGGGCAACTCCTTACATTACAGAAGCTCAATTACAATCAGAGGATGAATCCTCTACTGGCTACAACACATTACAACTTTCCCAACCTCAAGACTCTAGAATCTTCAGCCTTCTGTAACCCTAAATCAGTTAAGGTTTCTATTTTTCCACCTATTCTTGACTCTACACTAGCCCCCTTAACTCTACTACTGCTCAGTGTTCCTAAAATAGTCATAAATAGCACTTTTTGGTGGCCTCCAACTAAATTTCAAAATTTGCAACTCCCTCCAAAAGTAGGTCAACTTCTGGGAAGCATAACTTTTGATCCAGGTGTCCGATTGACGAACCGTTTTAAGCGTCGGAAAGCTCATGATGTGAACTATCATGCCAGAAATTTGTAAATGGATTTCTATCAACTTTTTAGGATGTTATGGGAAGTTTTAGTGTCTCATATCTCATTCTAGAAATTTTCAGGGGCTTTTCAGAAAACAAAAACTTTAATATCTTTCAGCTCACAAATGATGTTTGCTTGATTCCTTTGCCAAGGATATTATATTTCTGTTATGTAACTTTCTGGAAGTTTTTGCTTCATTACGTGCCCAAATGCAAACTTTCTAAAAATAGCAGGTACACTTTCCAAAATAGGCAGGTTGCTATTTTTAGCAGTTTTGGAAAAATTGAAAGTCCTACATTATTATTCTGGATATTATGGAACCAGAAACACTAATTATGGAAAGAAATGAAAACAACTACAATGATTTTGAATTAACTTCTTTTTGGGTGATGCAAGATTGCCCTTACACCACTGGTTGCTCCTGCATCACTTGTCTCAATTCATTATTCTCCCTAGCCATCTAATTCTTAGGGGGCATCTTCACAACTATCACCAACCCCTAATTTTTTCACCATATCCTACTACTTCCTCAAGGACCTACTAGCTGCTCTGATACCACTATGATGCAAAGGTGTCAGGTCTATGATGCAGTTTAGCAAGATCAAACGATTTAAATCAATTGTGGGCTTCAACCAATAAGACTCACTATTTTTCTCCTTGCCCTAAACTCCACCAAATGGCTCAAACTAGGTTCCAACTTCTAAGATGTAATATTACACCTTCTAGGGTCTTAAAATGCCCTAATCAATAAGTTTAAAAAGGTCTCACACACCATTTTGACTGGTTCATTGACAACTCCTCTTAACTAGGCCTAATCCTAGTAGCCCTGTTCAGTGGGTAATCTACACTTTTCTCCAATCTTTCCCAAAGCACTTCTAAAACAAATGACTAATCTAAGTACCCTTTTCAAGGTTCTATTACATATCAAAAACTCATGCACTATTACTTTGGACCAAACTAACTGTTCTGACACCTTGCAACCTTCCTCTAAGGCCTAATTCACCCAGTTTTCAAAGGAACCCTATTGGATACTTGTCATACTCACTTGAAACCTTCAAATAGTCTTGGGAAAGGTTCCAAAACAAGGTATTTTCAAGGTTTTAGACAATGATTTGCTCAGTCAAATGTTTAAACACCAAACCCCCATCTCTAGGACCCAAAACCTAGGGTTTACTAGATCTCCCACTTCCAATCAATTCCAGACCTCACTCAAAGGTCTAACACCATCTCATTGCTCATACTAGATAACATCAATCATAAAAAGGTTACCTTGTTAAGGTAGATCTCCTGCTGTTACACCTATGCCATCATGCCCATGCTCTTTTCCAATGCAATCTTTCCTTTTAACGGTGATCACCTCCCAATCTGCACTCCTCCTTCTTTGTTAAGGTTATAAATCATATTTACATCTCATCAAGGACCTATTCCATGAGAATCAGGGTCTTACATTCATGGAAAGGTCCAAAAATGCATTGTCACCTCTCAAAACACGCAGGACAGTTTGTTGTTCTTTGTATCAGTCAAATGAACAGACATAAAACTAGTCTAGAAACCTTCTTAGAGCATTAAATAAGGTCTAATACTATTCAATGAAGATTTAAGACATTTACCATGCCACCACAAATCAAAAGATCATCAAAAATGGAAGGAAAAACAAGAACTAGATGAAAACATCTGTTTATTTCTGTCAGATCGTACAACCCAGGTCTCAAATGATTCCACACGTACCTTCTCATGCCTTGGATAGGCATACATAACCTCTGCCCCAACTTCCACAACTGATTCCCATTGGTTGGAGTTGGTTAAACTATCAAAACAGTTCAAAATGACTTTCCCGCCTAAATGCTTGTTTCAAAAATTTGAATTTTAAACTTTGTTTTAATGGATTTCTACCCTACCAAACCATCATGTTCAATTTCCTTAGGACCATTACACTTTGTTCCTTACCTTAGACACCTATATTTGACTCTAGAGGCACTATTGGCCCAGCTTACATCATTTTTGGTCCTAGGGTCCTTGCCAGGACCCTCAGGACATTTGACCATTACATCATCTTGACCATTATAACACGCCATAACTGGTTGTAAGATGTCCCAACTGAATTGATTTTTTCCATAGGCTCCTCCCATGGACATCAATGTCTTCTTGCTCGAAGGTGTTCCTTTAGGTGCTCCTACACCACTTTCTTGAGGATCTATTACATCAATATATATCATTTCTGGACCAATAGATTCCTCCTCATCGGCTAAGGAAGGTCACAAACTCCAATGAAGAGTTGTAATGTGTTCATTGATAGGTCAGACCTAAATGCATAGAACACTTCCTCAAAATGAAAGGAATAATGTGCAGACCCTTGGGGAAGGTCAGCCACAAACCAAAGGACACTTAATGATGTTTCATTGAGATCCGCAAGTCAAGGAATGATCTACAAGCTTCTCCTTCGGCTGATTATCTAGAACTGTTAGAATGCTCTACTCTGAGAAACAATCAACTTCTGATAGTGATATCTTTTTGATAACTGATCCAAATGCTTTGAATTCTTGATATGTTGTTGATGAATGAATGTAGATGCTAACTCCAGATCCGTAAGATGTGAAATGCCAAAACCAGACCACAAGCTGAGAACTGCTACTAATTGAACTACCTGAACTTCCTCAACTGAACTGGAAAAGGAAAGAACTAAAATACAAATGTTTTTGGTTGATGCAAGATTTCTCTTGAACCAGGGATGCTCTTGCATCAACAATGAAGGTCTAGTCAGGTTCAGAGATGACGGCACTACTGAAGTTTGCAGAATAGGATCGACAAATTTTGGCAATAGACAAATTTCTAAAGATGTTCTTTATATAAAAAGTTTGAAACAAAATCTCTTAAGCGTTGGACAGTTATGTAGGAAGGCATTCAAGTTTGTGTTTGAGAATGATTCTCTTTAAATCAAAGAAAAATCTAGAGCTACAATAGTAATTGCAAAAAGAACAGAAAAGAATATATATCATCTCAGAAAAAGTGACTTTCTTGGATACACATCTCAGACCAATGAAAGCTAGATTTGGCATAGAAGACTTTGCCATACAAACCTTAATGATTTGACAAACTCAGCTCAGATTGTGATGGACCTACAAGAGATTGATTACTCAAGCAACATCAGTTGCAGGAAATGTCAAAGATTGTCAAGAAAAGCATGGCAAGATAAAGAAAGATCATCCACTGAATGATTGGAATTGATTCATACAAATTTTTGTGGTACTATAAGAATACCAAGCCTCCATGATCACAGGTACTTTATGTTTTTTATTGATGACTTTTCTAGAATGACTTGTGTCAATTTTCGAAGAGATAAATCAGAGATTCTAGAGGCACTATTTTTTTTAAAGAAACCCTTGAAAATGAGCTAAGCATGAACATCAAAGGCCTGAGAATTGGCAAAGAAGAAGAACTTATCTCAAATGATTTCAATATATTTTGTGAAACCTATGGGATAGAAAAATAGCTCTCTACCAAAAATAAGATAATAGAAGAAGCAAGTAAAACTATTCAGGAGATTGCAAAATTAATGATGGACGAAGCAAATTTACCAAATGTATTTTGGAAGGAGGCAATTCAAACCACTGTCTATACATTAAATAGAGTTCAGGTAACAACCAAAGAAGGAAAGACTCCTATTGAGTTATCGTGTGGATCAATACCCACTATAAAATATTTTAAAATATTTGGGAACAAATGCCTCATTAGAAAGGAAAAGGATAATACTAAGTATGAAGAAGGCATTTTTCTTGGATACTCATCCTGGACCAAAGCCTACCAATGTTACAACAATAGATTGGGAAGGATCATCGAAAGTACAAATGTTAAAGTTAATGAGAACATTCAGGAGAATTTAGTCTCAACCAATAAGGATTTGCAAATTGAAGAATAAGAAGGTTCTCAGACCACCAAATGTGATGTGGAAGATCACAAAGCTCCTGTGAATCAAATGAATATGTGCCTAATTGCTAGTATTGACATAGATTTGAAAGAAGATTTAAGAAGGAAAATCAGGCAGTTACATCAAACTATAAAAGAGAACAATGAAGAAAAGATAAAAATTGAGAACTATCTAAAAGAAAAAATTAAAGTCTGCATGAAGCTTGAAGAAGAAGTTGAAGACTTGAAAGCTGGTTTAAAGCATGTGCAGACTCAAAGAGATCAATTTAGTGTGAGTGCTGCCAGATATGATAGGCCAATCGAAAAATAGAAAAATGATGATTACAGAAAAGGCATAAAATTTGGAAAAGACAGGATCTAGAGCAAGTCAGGAAGATGACAAAATTAGGCAGACTCATAATCAAAGAAGTAGAAGACTATCAATTAGGCAGCCAAATGCTCAAAGATATTCTTATTTCAATGGTTACTGTAATTTATGTAACAAATTTGGTCACAAGGCTAATTGGTGTAGAAATAGGGTGAATCAAAATACCCCATCATTCTCTAGTCAGAATTCCATTAGATGCTTTGCTTGCCACAAAATGGGACATAGAGCTAATGAGTGTAGAAGTTAAGTGAGAAAAGGCTATGGGACAAATAGGACAATGGAATCCTTCAGTGGCTATTGTTATACATACAATAATTTTAGGCATAAGGCTAACCTAGGCAGGTCAAGGATGAATGGAAGAAACAATGATTAGAAAAATACTATGTGCTTCAATTGCAACAAGCTTGGACACATTGCAAAATACTACAGAAATAAGAAGGATAACCAATCAGAATTAAGGGAACCGGTTGAAAAAGTTGATCTGATACAAATCAAGGAAGAGATGAACAAAGTTTAGGTCAGGAAGGAAACAATTGAAGGAAGAGATGAGTCTGCTCCAAGCTTTGGAGCAGCTACTTCCTCTAGGAAGTAGATTGTGAATCATAGCTTAGGGGGAGCCGTATTGAAGATTCCAAATCCCCTAGCTAGATAGTTAGTGCTGAGATCTGACACAAAGATATATAATATAGTAGTCCACTTGGAAGGGTTTTGATTCAGAAGACTAAAAGACTAAGGATGAGCAGTATGCAAGTAAGTAAAGTATGCCTCTTCAGTTGAAAATCACCATATGCGATTCATCAATGGTGGAACTAAACTCTAGAGTGTCATATGTTCTGCATTGGGAGGAAAAATAGGAAAGATGATTTAGTCACTCATGCAATTAAGGGATAGGTTGACAAGTAATAATGAACTAATAGTTACAATTGATGTCAAGGCAATGAAGGTATGTGCTCAATTTTTTGCTGGAGAAATGCAAAGTGAATTTGAAATGTCTATGTTTGGAGAGCTAAACTTCTTTCTAGGTCTGTAAATAAGTCAATCAAATAAAGGTATCTTCATTTCTCAATCTAAATATGTGAAAGAGTTGTTAAATAAATTTGGGATGGAAGATGTTAAACTAGTTTGCACACCCATGATAACTAGTTGTAAGTTGAGTAAAGATGATAACTCACTATTGGCAGACTAGAAAAGGTATAGATCTATGATTGGAGGATTACTTTATCTAACTCAAACCAGACCTAACATAATGCATGCAGTATGTCTTGTGGCAAGATTTCATGCAGAACCCAAGGAATCACATGTGATGGCAGTTAAGAGAATTCTGAGATATTTAAAAGGTACAATGGACTATGGTTTGTGGTACCCTAAGGATTGTGACTTTACTCTCAGTGCATATACTGATGTAGATTGGTTTGGAGCTATGGATGACAGAAAAAGTACAAGTGGAGCTGCATTCTTCTTGGGAAAAAGATTAGTATCTTGCTTGAGCAAGAAATAAGATTCAATATCCCTATCTACTGCAGAAGCAGAATACATTACAGCAGCATGTAGTTGCACTCAAGTGTTATGGATGAAGCAGACTTTGAAGGACATCAGAATCATGTATAAAGATCCCATTGCAATCTTTTGTGACAACACAAGTGCTATAAACATATCAAATAATCTAGTGATGCATTCAAGGACAAAGCACATATCCATTATGTATCATTTTCTGAGAGAAAATGTAACAGAGAATGAAGTCAAGTTGGAGTATGTTTCTACCAAGGATTAGATTGTAGACATTTTTACCAAGCCTCTTCCTAAGGATACTTTTGAGTATCTCAGAGAAAGTTAGGGGTTATCACCCCTCCTGCTCTAAAATAAGATGCACAATAGTGCATCAGTTTGGAGGTGCTTAGAGGTCTGGATTGATGCTTTTAGGGCTACTTCTTAGGGGGAGTAGTCAGAAATGTTAGAAGAGAAATTAGATCAGAGTAGAAGAGTGCAAGTATGTGCCCTTTGCCATTGATGTCGAAGGGGGAGAGAAGTTATGTGAAAAACTTAGAGTGCAGATGTGTAAGAGAAAGGGGGAGAATTTTGAAGAAACAAAGAGTGCAGTTGTGTAAAGAGAAAGGGGGAGAATCTTGTCTTGATGGCTATTGTAGTTTTTCACATCATATGTTGCCATCGATGATAAAGGGGGAGAGTGTTGCAAGTATGTGCCTAATTGGTGTTGTCATTGATGTCAACATATCCTTATTTTCATTGGTGTCAACTATATCTTATTCTATTACTTGTTTAGTAGACTTTTATGTTGAGGATATTGAGAAAATTAGCCTCTCTAGAAGAAACAAGTGAGTTACAGAGAAGTGTAGTATAGACAGTGAGTTGTATGCTAAAGAATAATCTGGTAAACTGCTCTGCATTTATTTCTTCTTGAAGATCATGGTCTATGGATTGGAAGTAAGTTAGAGGTATGCCTAAAGATGCTACATTCCTGCTTTGAGCCCTCCGCATGAAGACCTGAGTGAGTTGTGTTTAGAAGAGTGAAACCTACTTTTTCTATAAGTTCAGTTGGTATAGGGAGAAAGTATTCTGCTCTACATTCCTTCACAATAAAGTATTTTTCTCTGTGGTTCTAGAAAGAAGTCTTGGATGATGATAAGTGCCTACAGTTGCAATGGTTCGTGGTTTGGTGGTCTGCAAGCTATCTTT
Organism: Cunninghamia lanceolata; assembly: GCA_027924645.1. NCBI lineage: Eukaryota > Viridiplantae > Streptophyta > Pinopsida > Cupressales > Cupressaceae > Cunninghamia > Cunninghamia lanceolata. The sequence goes on along the minus strand of BSBN01000248.1, from coordinate 338,648 downwards.
CTTTTATGACAATTGAAGACAGTGAAGTTCATGTGTTCCAGTGAGAAGATTCTTATCAGTAAAGTGGTTAAATGTTGTACGGTTTCTCATGATGATTATAACATACTTGTGGATGTCTTCTAATCATGTTCCTATCTAGACTTTGGTCCACATTAAGAAATTAAGATTGTGTTTGAAGATTGTTCCCAGATAATGTAGCGTGTAACCAGTCTTAGCTGACTTGGTTAATCCCAGTGATTGTAGAGATCCCTTGAAGATTGTGGAAACATGTTGAAGTGTGGAAGATCATGTTTGAGTCCCATCTAAGGCATGACATGGTCCGTGTACAACTTTACTTCATCCCCTTTGCACAATGTTGTAATAGGCCAAGACCTATTTTGTAAATGTTTGTAATGTCGACCTTGGAGATTGTTCCAATGGTTGATGATTGTGATGCTGACCTTGATGATCATTCCAAGGTTTTGTAATGTATAAATACTTGTAGTTGAGTCATGAAAGGTTGTCCTTGAGTGAAAATAAGATGATATTAAGAAAGGTCCAAAAGGTAGAGTAGGGAAGAGGCAGAGGAAAGAAGAGGAAGAACAGAGCAGAGGAAGAACAAAGGAGGAATTATTGTACTTCAATCACAAATATAGAAAGGTGTTGATCATGGCAGTGAGCCTGGTAGTGAGCTGCCAATAGGGTTTAACAGCCCTTAGGGTTTAACAACCCTTATTGTAATCTTGCTAGGTTTAGGGTTGAGGTTGTGAGCCTGCTAGACCTAGTTCTTCTTCATGGCAATGAGCCAATATGTTTAGGCCCATGGAGTGACCATGCCTGAACATCATCATTTCAAGATTGAATTATATATTGAGAGCTAATCATCTCCTTGGTTTTTCCCCACCTTGGGGTTTTCCACATAAAATCTGGCGTCTCTTGTGTTTGATGTTGTATATGTGGTTAAGTTTCTAATTTCATGCACTCATTGTTAAATCATAATAATTGTGAATAAGTGATGAATGTTTAATTGCAGAAAGTGTCTATGTTTTTGGGACAACTAATTCACCCCCCCTCTCAGTTGTCTGGCACATATCATCACTTCTTATTCTTCAAGTCACCATGGACTAATCCTCTCAACATTTTGATTCTTCTTTCTCAAGTAAGTTTCTTTCACGTTGTTTCTTCTCAATGCTTCTTGTCTTTGTGATACCTCACCTTAGGCCTCTTTCTTTTTCTCTGGCCTAGTCTTTTGGTATCCAAGTTCTTCCTTTAACTTGCATTAAAACAATACACAAACTCCCAAAACTTCCTTGCCTAGATCTTTGGGGTCTGATACCAATCTGATGCAGAGTAGTAATCAAAGCAATTCAAATAACAATCTAATGTATTCAAATACCACTTAAGCCACCATTGGTTTACTAAGTTTCATTGGTTCTTGACCATTCCCCATATGACCACTCAAAATTTTCATAGACACTTTTCCTTAGAAATTTCCAACAAGTTTAAGACAACATCTTCGAGGCCTTTCAACTACTGATGGCAGGTTTCTTTCACAATCCTCAATAATAACTCAAGGTATGAAACAAGGCTCCACCTTGACACATTTTGGGCTGCTCTTTGATGGACAAAGAACACATACACTTTCAAATTTGAGGTGTAAACTTTTGATACATGCTTGAAAGACATTATTCCTCCATTCACTAACACAAATATGACTTTGACAATAATTTTCAACTAGATTAGACCAACTTCCTATTTGCTGCCACAACAATGTCAAAACTGGTCCTGTTAGGACAATGATTAAATAGCCTACTTCAACTTGCAATAATAGACAATGGTATGGTTAATAAATTCTGTGAGACCCTTTCAAATACTCACAATACTTTCTCCAATCATCAAGAGGCCAAACTATGCAAAATAACATTCAAACTTGCCCTTTTCTGCCCTCTTGTGTTTGTTCTATTGCACAGTCAAGAATAGGTCTGCTAAACAAAAACCATATCAAATCAAAATATAGAGACCAGAAACTTTGAGAACATAAAGAATATATAAAAACATAATTTCTATGATTTTTCACCATATGGATTTCAAGTTATGCTCAAAACAAGTTGACTAGAAACCCTAGGTAGGATTTGTAACTGTTTTCAAAGACAATGCAATAACTTTCTCAATTCTATATAAAATTTGATGGAAAAAAAAGAAAAGGAAATTAGATTCATGTGCCAACATACTACAATTGGTTTCAGGTCGAAATGTGGTCTGTACAATTCACACCAAATGAAAGAACAGGTCTAAACATAAGAAAAATGCACAGAAAATGTTTGTTTTCATTTACCAAATCTTCAACCACAATGGCTCTCCTCTTGAGTCATGCATAAAATGTTGAAATGCACTAGACAACTGAGAGGGGGGGTGAATCAGTTCTCCCAAAAACTCAACTACTTCTACACATTAAACATTAATCACTTGTCCACAGTTATTATGATGAAACAATGAATGCATGAAACCAGAAACCTAAACACAAATGCAACATCAAACACAAGTGACACCAGATTTTACGTGGAAAACCCCAAGGTGGGGAAAAACCATACAGAGGATTATCTCTCAATACATATTGCAGTCTTTGAAAAATGATGTTTAGGATTGGTCACTCCACGGGCCTAGAACATGCTGGCTCACTGCCATGAAGTACGACTAGGTCCAGCAGACTCACTCCCTCAACCTTAAACCTAGAAAGATTACAATGAGGGTTGTTAAACCCTACTAGCGGCTCACTGCCAAGATTAGCATCTTCTTCATATCTTAGATTAATTCATTGAAGTACAATAGTTCCTTTGATTTGTTCTACCTTTTCACCTTTTTCCTTATCTTTGCATCTTCACACAAGGACATCTTTTCTACAAATCAATTACAAGTATTTATACATGTCATCAACCTTGGAATGATCATCAAGGTCAGCACTAAAATCATCAACCATTGAACAATCTCCAATGTCAAAATTATAAACATTTACAAAATAGGTCTTGACCTAATTCAAAATTACGCTAAGGAAATGTAGTATAGATGTGTGTGGATCATGCCATACCTTAGCTGGGACTCAAACATGATCTTCCATGCCACAACATGCTTCTATAATCTTCAAGAGATCTCCACAATCACTGGAATTAACCAAGTCAGCTAAGACTAGTTACACACTATGTTATTTGGGAATAATCTTCCAACACGATCTCAATTCCTTAATGCGGACTAATGTAAAGGTAGGAACATGATTAGGAGGCTTCCACAAGCACATTAAAATCAACAGGAGCAACCACACAAACTTAATCCACTTTATCCATGAGATTCTTCACATCGGAGCACATGAACTTCATTGTCTTCAACTATCATAAAAGAAAGATAGCTTGCGGACCACCAAAACATGAACCATTGCAATTGTAGGCACTCATCATCATCCTAGACTTCCCTCTAGAACTGCAAAGCAAAATACTTCAATTCAAAGGAATGTGGAGCAGAATACTTTCTCTTTGGCACTAGTAAATAATAATAAAAAAGTAGTGTTTACTCTAGTGAATGTAACTCACTCAATTCTTCACACTAGAGGGTCAAACTCAAGATTTAGCATCTTCAGATATGCCTCTAAATAATTTCCAATCTGCAAACCAAGATCTTCAATCTGCAAGAAATACAGAGCAATCTTCTAGACTGTTCTTCAACATGCAACTCACTATCTTCACTACAATTCACTGCAACTCATAGTTTCTTCTGGAGAGGTAAATTTTCTCAATATCCTCAACATATAAAGCTTCTAAATAGATAACAAAATAAGATACAGTTGACACTAATGACAACAAAGATATGTTGACATCAATGACCACACCAATTAGGCACATACTTGCAACATAGAAAGCATATTTATGCTTGTATAAACAAGAAACAACTCCCAACCAACCCTCAAACAACTTCTAACCACTTTTCAAAAAGTTGTCATTGACAACATTGATAACAATTGAGCAATTTTTGTAATTTTTACACAAATGACACAAAACTTTGCAAAATGACCCCAAATGATGGAAATTGGTCAAAAATGACCTTATTAACACAAAACAACACAAAACAAGACAAAAAATCTAACTTTGTCTCCTACAGGCATCAGGTCCTGAGGGTACTCATGCACCAATGTGGTTGGGGGTTGTGGTGTTTAGAGGCTTGCCTCAGTCAAGCCCTAAAGAGACATTCAAGTCTTCCAAACACCAATGTCAGATAAAGTGTGCATATCCCTATGGGATAGAGGTAAAATCCAAATCATAAATGATTCAAACATAAACAAATGTCACCTTAGAAGTGTAGATCTCACATAAATGAAGGTTCTTCAATCACCTGAGAATATGAAGCCAAATATGCAATCACAAACACAATAATAATGCTATGCTCTACAACAATGAATATCATGGATGCTCTCAAATCACAAGTATCCATAAAGTTCACAATCATCTTCCAGTTTACAAATGAAAACCTAAACATTCTTATATATCCAACAACACACATTCCCGATAAGAATTTCTTAATTCAAACTTTTGGTGTCGGCATAGGACCTAACAATGGTCATATAACTAACACTTAAATTTAGGGCCTGACCCAAAATAAGGTAGGACTAGGGCACGAGTATCCAAGTCCTCCCTCCCTATTTCATTCAACAGTCATTTCAATATCACGCCCTAGGTCCTATTTGTCATAAAACTTATGGATCATCTCATAAGGATTCAATAATAACATGCAATATGATCGAAATGCATTCTAAGGACTCGGGAGATATACCTTAAGAGGGAAAATCCCCCAAGGGGATATTTTTTGACATAACAAGCTCATACCTCGATTAAAATCATTGAAGTCAAAATAATTATAGCAATGCCCACCTCCGGTGTCTCATGAATATCAAGAGGAGTATAGAAACATGTCATCAACTGAAAATAGAACAAGATTATTTGAAAAAAAATCTACATAACATTATTTTAATGTAAAATGATTAGAAATAGTAAAATTTGCGTCAGTGAAATTAGATCTATGACCAGCCCCACCAAATCCTCCTGATGTTGAAGGTCTAACATCTACTTGTTCATCATAAAATTATCACTAAATAAGATTATCATTGATATATGACAAAAATGTTTACATGTACTATATTTACTATCTTGTTACAAATTACATACCTATCAACTCAACATTGTCTCATAAGATTGCAGTGGATGGCTAACAGATGCAAGATGAGTACTTTGACCCTCAAATTTCATAATGCATACAATTAGCTACATTAAATTTGACTTATAATATCTATTAGTATAATTAATTAGAGATTTCAAATACAAATATAATAAATTGTAGAACCTTATAAAAAAATCTGTTATCAATACCAAAGGTCCTATCCAACAACTCATTTGTTATTACAATATTATCCAATATGGACATGTCCTATTCTTTCTTCTTCCCCTATGTAGTATAATCCTACAAGTGTGGAGCAATGGTTGCAATGTCTATATCAAACAAGCGATGGAAGGAGCCTATTTCTTGGTTCACCACCATCTTAGGCACATTATAGGCACACACTGATGATTGTGCTTCACCACATCAACTTACAAAGACATGCTTAAGGGAGAATACACTATCCTCGTCTGCTCAGAGAATTTTTAGAAAGGACAAGATGTACACTCTCCTCGAGAAATACACTATCCTTACCTCCGCAGAGGGCTTAAAATAAAAAGGATATGCATGATATCCCACCTCTGCAGAGCTTAATTATTGCAATATAGAATAAAGATGTGCACTCGCTCAGAGATACAACATCCTGCTTCTATAGAGGGCTTACAAACACTATTTATTAGTACCAAAATCCTTAGACAACTTACCTTATATATGCCCCCACCTTAAGGTGGTTGATATCATGTACCGATATCAAGCATGTTAATTTAGGAAGAAAACACACAAGGGAACAAGGGCTTTCACAAAGCCCATGCCCCCAGAAGTGACATGCACTTTGTGATCGCCAAATGTTCCCACAAACATACAATATCCTGTAAGAAAACACTAGAAATCTTTCCATAAGATAATAACCACATCACATGATGAACACAATGCATAAACATAACCATGTTAAAAGCCAAGGTTATACTGCGGATTCAAAACTCAAGTATAACTATGGGGCTATACCACAAAGATCTCGAAATAGAGTATAAGCAAGGCGAGATCCAAGGTAGATAAATTGCATAGAGTAGTAGTATTGGTATGGTTTGTTAGTATGACAAGACATCATCAAAATATCACACGGACCAATTCTACTAGCCAAGTGTCAGATAATATATATCAACCCCATCATCATGTATGGACTGGGTCCATTTTTTCTTACTCACTGAAGGGACACTTGGTCCTAATGTCTTATTTGTTTTTCATCATCTACCAAATAGATATAACCACTAGAAAAAGGTAAACAATAAATCAAGAAAGGAGAACAAGTGTCTTGGGGACAATCACATAGGAGAATGCCCCCAAGTCATCAACTGCAATGCTATGTCCTTAATACACAACACACAACAATGAAAACAGAGGAGAGGCAATATACAAGAATGATGATAAAAATAGAAGAAGGGTCTCAACAGAGGCTATCTCCAGGTATCCTTGACCTTACAAGAGTATCAAGGGTCATCCTAGGAGGCCTAAACAACACATAACACATCATGGGGGAAACACATCATAGAGGTAAAGGGTTAGAAATACTTACTTGTAAGGATAACCAAGCTAGAATTTGAAATTTGTGAGCATCTTAGAGAAATGTTCCATCAAGTTTTGTGTGAAGCTTGAGTGGTTCTTATGAAAGTGTTCTTTGTTGTCAGGAAGTCCATATGGTGCTTGTTCATCATATCTTTGTATATGTGAGGTCTTTTGTTTCTTATGAGGGGGAGAACCACTATTATTTCCTACTGATGATAACCGTCTTGCTCTCTTCCAACTTTTAGTTCTCTTATTTTATTGATTCTATCTTTCGTAAGGAGAAGAACTACCTTACATATCATATCGATCTTTTCTTTTGTCATAATCTCTTGCTTTAGTTGTTCCATTTGTCTTTTCACTGCATTTTGGTTATCTCCTGATCCTTAAAGGGATAATGGAGGAGGAATCTCAACATATATACCATTCCTTCATGGATGAGGTAATACTTCAGTATTTTTCTTATCCACATCTATCGTGGCAATTATATCATCGTAGTTTAAATAGTGATCTTCAGCTTCTACCATGTTTTTTCCATCATGTTGTTATCGGTAAGCTTAGGGAAAGGATTAGTAAAGATTTGTAAATTATTCTAATTCAAAGGAGCAATGGATTTATTTTTGTTATCATTCACACCTAATACCTATATAACATTCAAGTCGATGATGTCTTGTATTTCATGTTTAAGATGCATACATCGTTCAATATCATGTCCTTGTTGTCAATGATAGTGACAAAAAGTATTAGCATCAAAATAAGGTCCTTTCATTCTACTAGGATCCAATGGTTTAATCGAAGGAAGCTTCAAGAGGTTACTACTCACAGATTGATTCATGATAGAATGATAAGATTAAGATATCAGAGTAAATTGTCATTGTTGTTGTGTATTCTAAAACAATGTCGTCTTCAGATTAGTGATAGCAGACACTTATGAGAAATTGTTTTAATTTTGTCCATTAACCTTGATGAAAGTCTTATTATTCCTCTTAAAGTTTTTTTTGTGAAGATCCAACTGTGGATTGACCAACTTGAGCTGATGGGTTTTGGTTCCATTTGTCTTTTCACTGCATTTTGGTTATCTCCTGATCCTTGAAGGGATAATGGAGGAGGATTCTCAGGATAAATACCATTCCTTTGTGGATGAGGTAATACTTTAGTATTTTCCTTATCCACCTCTATCATGGCAATTATATCATCATAGTTTAAAAAGTCATCTTCAACTTCTACCGGGTTTTGTTCCATCATGGCGTTATCGGTAAGCTTAGGGAAAGGATTAGTAAAGATTTGTAAATTCTAATTCAGAGGAGTAATTGACTTATTTCCATTATCATTCATACCTAATACCAATATAACATTCGAGTCGATGAGGTCTTGTATTACATGTTTAAGACACATGCATTGTTCATTATCATGTCCTTGTTGTCGATGATAGTGACAAAAAGCATTAGCATCAAAATAAGGTCCTTGCATTCTACTAGGATCCAATGGTTTAATCGGAGGAACCTTCAAGAGGTTAGTACTCATAGCTTGATTCATGATAGAATGATAGGATTCAGATATCAGAGTAAACTGTCATTGTTGTTGTTTGTTCTAAAATGATGTCCTCTTTGGATTAGTGATAGTGGACACTTATGAGAAATTGTTTTAATTTTGTCCATTAACATTGATGAAAGTCTTATTATTCCTCTTAAATTTGTTTTATGAAGATCCACCTATGGATTGACCAACTTGAGCCGATGAGTTTTGGTTGTCATACTGACTAGACGAGAGTTGGTAATAACGAAGGGCAGTGCATAAATGTTCAAAAGAATTATACTTCATCAAGAGAATCTTATCATGGATGTTAGGTTGTAGATTTGTAATAAACACCTTCTAAACATCCTCATATTTCATCTGATATTGAATTTGCACATAAAGAGAGCGATATTGACTAATAAAGTTAGTTAACTTCTCTTTTGGTTCTTTCTTGCAATGAACTAAATCAATCAAAGAGACTTGAGGTCTAATATTTGCTTGAAAATGTTGTAAAAGTTGATTAACTAGCTGCAAAAAAGAGTGTATTGAATTCGGAGGTAAAGAGAAAAACCATTCTAAAGTAGTATCTTTGAGAGATCAAGGAAATTTTTTTCTAACAAGTCCTCTTCAAAGTAGTAATCATTACACATAGCCATGAATGCTGCCACATGAGTATTAGGATCACCTTTTCCACCTTATTTTTAAAAGTGAGGAGTTTGAAACCTCTCAGGCATAGGAGTTCTCCAAATTGCACAAGATATGGAATTACAAGCATGATAAGTTTGTATACTAGGTTGTACAAAATTCAACAAGCTTGTCACCTTTTGTTGTAAAGAAGTCATGCCTTACAAAAGTTGGTTTAAGAGGGCATCATTAGGAGATATGGTTTAGGAATTAGAAGCTGTGTGCATGACATTTTGAGGATATTGGTTGTGAGTAGAAATGAAAGGTGGTTGAGAGCAATTGTAGGTGGAAGGTGGTTGCAAATAGTTGTATGTAAAAGGTGGTTGAGAATAAGAGGGATGGAGAGGTGGTTGAGAGTAATTATTCATGAAAGAAGTCACCTTAGATTCTAAGTTTTGATAGTTGAATCCCACAACTTTGTAATTTTGTGAGTTAGTGCCATTAGATACTCCAATACCAGTGGTAGCATTACTACAAGCATTTGCATTAGTAGTTAAAATTGTTGATATAAATGTAAACATTCACGTAGTCGGTATAGGTGTCGACACTTGCGTAAGAGTCGGTGATGACATGTTATTAATAACATTCACACATTTAGTCAGTGGTGACATAAAATTATTATGTACAATATGTGCTAAAACTTGAATGACATTAATACCATCTTTTCCTTCTTTTATCAACTCTCTTATGTTGTGAATTGTAGGCATAGCTTCTTCCGCTATCCTTCATTTTCCACAAATGCTTGAAAGTCTGCTAACTCTTTATCGAGTTTGTTTATTTTTTCATTAGGTACATGTGTTACCACCTCAATAGTGCCATCAACATCATGAAATATTTGATATTCCATAGTGGCTGTATGAGGTATAGTGTCTTGCAAAATTTGTGTCTCTCCTTTTGTAAAGAAGGTGTTCAATAGATTTTCAGAGGTAGGAATACCATTTTCTTTAGGGGTACTAGATCCCATGAGTATTCTACTTCTTCTTAAATGGATATTTATATTAAGGAAATGGGTTATAATACTAATACAAAAGTATGCAACACTCAATGCACAAACTAATAGAACAAACCCAAGTAGCAAGATATGTGTAGGATCCAAAATGCTTGATTTTTCACTTTTTTCATAGTTTTTCAATGCAAATCACTAACGGAAGAGGTGTTGTGAAGAATTTTAAGAGGGACAGTTAGTATTAAGCCTATTATCAGTCCAATTATGCAACAATATCTTTCACAACACACCTATAATGCAATCCTATATGTAAAATAAGCCAAAATCTAGTGAGAATGCAAGATTTTTAAACCCTGGACATGAAATTTTACAAGAAAGACACTATGATGAAACACTACAGTTATAAGTCACTCCTAAATGATTGTTTAAAATAGTAGTAAAATCTGAAACAAGATTTTAACTACAAACCGTAGCTAATGCAAAAACTAGGTTATATAAAAAATGCACAATTTCAAACAATTTTCAACAATTTAAGCATGAAAATGCAATGTAAATGAATAATTAATGATGAATTTATGTAATTTAAATTAGATCTAATGAAAATAACATAAATTAAATGCATTAATTAAATTGTTTGAAAATGCAAGCCTAAAATGCCAATTTTTTCAAAATTTTGAAAATTTTCAATTTTTTTTGTAATTTTTCACATGCAATAAGATGAATGAGTGTAAATCTATCACACAACACTCAAAAATGTGTTAAAATTAAAAAAACAAGGGTTCACCAAAATGTTTTGTATGATAAGGAGGAATGGGGTTTGATTGGATGTTTTGGTATTGACGGGTTTATATCCTCCTTTCACAATAAACATTCAGGGACATATCAACCGACTTGAATCTCTACTAAGAGAGAACATTCACCTAACAGGTTGGGCTGTCACTTGGAATGATGTATAAACTTAGAAATTGATAAATAATGTCTTAATGTAAACTTCAAATATGTAAGAAACCCTAATTATGCAAAACAATGATCAAATTGATAGATTTAGACAAATGCTTGCAGACAGAGATAGAAGATAGAGATTAATAACTGACCATTTTTTGAAGTTTGAGATTTGAAATATTCAAGGACAGTGCCAAGGTATTATTTTATTTACAAAATGTAGAACTCTTTATGACACTAATGATCATTGTTGTGTCTATTTTCGTCACTAGAAATGTGGAAGACATTGCCCTAGGCGCCCTTGTCGAAGGCAGGTTGATTTTCACAATGTCAGGGCTTCATCAGATCCAAAATGTCACAGCAACACTGATTCCTATCTCTAAAACTCTGGAGGAGATTGCCCTACATGCCCATGTCCTTAAAATGCTTTGTTCTGCTTCTTTCTTTGAGATCCTAAATCCTTGTCACCTGTAACCTTCCTATCCAACTCGACCCTGCAAAACTTAGTACCTGTAGCCTACAATCACAAAGGAGTGTGGTTGGGGGTTGTGATGTTTAGAGGCTTGCCTCAGTCAATCCCCAAAGAGACATCCAAGTCTTCCAAACACCAATGTCAGATAAAGTGTGCATATCCCTATGGGATAGGGGCAAAGTCCAAATGATAAATGATTCAAACATAAAAAAATGTCACCTTAGAGATGTAGATCTCAAATTAATGAAGGTTCTTCAATCACTTGAGAATATGAAGCTAAATATACAATCACAAACACAATAACAATGCTCTACTTTATAACAATGAATATCATGGATGCTCTCAAATCACAAGTATGCATAAAGTTCACAATCATCTTCTAGTATACAAACGAAAACCTAAACATGCTTATATATGCAACAACACACATTCTCAATAAGAATTTTGTAATTCAAACTTTTGGTGTCGGCGTAGGACCTAACAATGGTCATATAACTGACACTTAAATTTAGGGCCTGACACAAAATATTGCAAGACTAGGGCACAAGCACGCAAGTCATCCCTCCTTATTTCAGTCAAGAGTCATCTCAATAGCATGCCCTAGGTCCTATTTGTCATAAAACTTAGGGGTCTTCTCATTAGGATTCAACATTAACATGCAATATGATCGAAATGCATTCTAAGGATTTGAGAGATAAACCTTAAGAGGGAAAATCTCCCAAGGGGACATTTTCTGACATAACAAGCTTATACCTCGATTAAAAGCATTGAAGTAAAAATAGCTATAGCAATGCCCACCTCTAGTGTCTCATGAATATCAAGAGGAGTATGGATACATGTCATCAACTAAAAATAGAACAAGATTATTTGATAAAAATCTATGTAACTTTATTTTAATGCATAATGATTAGAAATAGTAAAATTTAAGTCAGTGAATTGGATCTATGACTAGCCCCACCAAATCCTCCTAATGTTGAAGGTCCTACATCCACCTGTTCATCATAAAATTGTCACTAAATAAGATTATCATTGATATATGACAATTTTTTTTACATGTACTATATTTACTATCTTGTTACAAATTACATACCTATCGACTCAACATTGTCTCGTAAGATTGCAATGGATGGCTAATAGATGTAGGATGAGTACTTTGACCCTTGAATTTCATAATGCATACAATTATTTACATTAATTTTGACTTATAATATCTATTAATATAATTAATTAGAGATTTCAAATACAAATACAATAAATTGTAGAACCTTATAAAAAATATTTTTGGATCAATACCAAAGGTCCTATCTAACAACTTATTTGTTATTACAATATTATCCAATATGGACATGTCCTATGCTTGATCCTACCCCTATGTAGTATAGTCCTGCAAGTGTGGAGCATCATCAAAACCATAATCACATAAAGCTCCACATGAATGACAAAGATGTGGGGACTGACAATGCCTACTAATCTCACCCTCACCAGCATGTGAAAGATGGCTACCATATTGTTGTAAAGACCAAGTGAGGGAACTAATAGAATGCAGCATCTCTACCTCATCACACTCCTTTAATGTAGAAGGGAGTGTGATATGCTGAAAGGATGTCCTTGCTAAGGGTCTAGCTAGACAGTCGTGGGAATGATGTTCCCCCTCCTGATCCTATGTAGAGCCACTACCTCTACCCTATAAATCTTGCATGTCAAAATAGTTTGGAATGTCATTGAGGATAAACTTGTAATATAATGTACTCAAAAAATAATGTGGGACCTCATTATTATTACATGGTGGATCATTCCATCCACCACCTGTCCTAAAAGGTTTTAAATATTCCATTGTGTACACATGAGTGAATGGGGAATCTTTTGCAACTCCTTTGTAATGGCTCATTATTTCTAGGATCAATAAATAGGGAACATAGATCAGATTTCAAAATTTTATTGTCCTTCACCTATTTGTATGATAATTTATTTGCATAGTATTATTGGCATTTCTCCCTATAATTGGTCCATTTGTTGATTTGGCTTGTCATGGAATAAATGTAGGAAACATAGACTCTAAGGATGTAGCAAGGGATCTTCGATGATGATTTATTTTATTTGGAGTTTTAATATTTTAATTAAGCTTTCAAGTTGTCTTTTGTTCTCCTCAATTTTCCATAAAAAAATTTCTTGTGTCTCACCAGGATGCTAAGGAATTGAAAGAGGCATTTGGGGAGGGTTGTTTTGAGACTATTGTTTACCTCAAATCTCATCATCCTCTCTATTTGGTGGATTATGGTTTGTGGGTGTGTCATGGGGTTGATTAGCTGAAAATTCAAAATAAAAATTCAATAAAAACATTGATTCATTATCAAATTTAGTGAATCATGGGAATTGTTGACTCTATGGACCTCATAAATGATGTCCTCAAGTGGAGGAATGGTACGGTGGCATAGTGTTAGAGTGGATTCTCCTCCAATTTCTTCAAAACATTCTTTTAGTAAAACCCTTGTTGTGTTTTGGAGCTCTTAATGAATTTGTGAGAGAAAATGAGAGGTTGTAGGATGTGTATTTTAATATTTAGGGGCTCAAAATGTGAGTGCAATATAATGTTCTCACATTATTTTTTGCTTGGACCAAAAAGTGGTTTGGCTACTTTTTTGTGCTTCATCTTCTTACACACACCCAATTCCTTCATTTTAAAGTGTAATGGAGGTTAAAATTTTAAGTCACTAATTATTGTGGTACCATTACTAAATAACAATATATCATTAACATACCAAGTGATAATGTTAAAAAGACTGCTATTTTGTTTATAGCAAACACAATGGTTTGATATAGACATGATAAACCCTAACTCCAAACATATGAATCAAAATTTTATAATAGATTCTAGAGGACTATTTTAAGACATAAAGGGATTTCTTCAATTGACAAACCTAGTAAAAAAGTAATAAACCCCAACCCCAAAACATATGAATCAAAATTTTATACTAGATTCTAGAAACCTATCTAGCATAAAAAATTTCATACCCTTACAATTTGATGCTATGTTAAATTGCACTCATTTTGGTGTCCTCTCCCCTAGTATGTTCTTTGGATCATTTTGGCCTTACCTTGGCCTTTTTCCTAACCCATTTGTGTTGTGTTCTAGCCTTTGTGCTTGTTTTTGTCAAATTTTGTTTTAGTTCCTTGATTTTCTCACTATCCTAAGGTGTTATGTGAAACTAGGAGCTAAAGTCACTTGGACTCTAGCTATTAGCACAAATGTCTATGCATTAGGCTAGTGTCCCAGACCTATATGGTGTGAAGTGATCATTTCTTGAGCATTACTTACAACATCCTACGATTTGAAAGATTTCATGTAATGTCTCTGCACTCCCGAAGAACCTTCTTTGAACTGTCCTCTCTATTTCCCTCTCAATATTTCATTTGCAAAGTGAATTCTTTTGCTATCTTTCAAAATTTGTGAAAAATATTGAACTCTCCTTTGGCTCTCCTACAACTCTTAGAAAATTTGTGAATTTCATTGTATTCTTGTACTCAAGAATAGCTCTGTACTTGCACTCTTAAGGATTCTTGTGGCTCTCTTGTTTTACTCAAGATCATATGAGATTTCTTAAGGATTTGTAATATCTTCATGAATCTTCTTGGGAGAATTTCTTGATGGGTTCTTCATCTCTAGCTAGGAAGTTTGCATCATCTCATTTACAAGGTGATTAATTTCTCATTTACCCTCATTTACTATTCATTGGTGTAGTTTAATCCATTCTTTTTCTCATTGAATTTTTATGGGTTTCCTCCATTTCCTTTCTCTCTTCCAAATAGCTCACTCATTTGATCTTATACTTGAGCAGATTAGTTTCATTTCATATATGTTGGATCTATTTATCACTACTATTATTCATTCTAGACACACATAGAATATAATAGCACACACATTTATTTTAATATTTTTAATATTGGTTGTTGTGGAGCTAGAAATACCAAAACAAGGGCTTGACCTGAAGGAAAACCCCCAAAACAATTCCAAATTTCCTTCTTCTTCTTGCAGGTTCCATAGGTAAGGGAGAAGATCCATTCATTTCACTAGTTTTGTTAATTCTCTTCCCCTTTTTCTTCATTTGTGTCAATTATTTTAATTGTTTTGAATTATACTATTCATATGTCTTTTCAAATCCAACATATTTGTATCACCTAGAAGCTACTAATATCTTGTTTCATCTCATGCTATATAGGATAGATAAAATAGAGTGAAATAGAGTTGAAGTTTTCTATTTTCCATATGTTTTTTACTATAGTGCGACACATAGATGTCCATCTGATGCATTAGAATCCCTGGAAGTTAAACATGGATCACATTAGAGAGTTAAAACATCAATTATCACAGTCATTTGATATGAAGGATTTGGGGGCAGCAAAACAAATCCTTGGTATGAAAATTTGCAGAGATAGGAAGAATAGAAAATTGACTCTATCTCAGGTTGCTTATGTTGAAAAGGTGTTGCAGAGATTCCATATGGCGAATGCAAAAGTTGTCAGCACACCTTTGCCTAGTCATTTGAAATTGACTAAGGAGATGTGTCCAAAGACATAAGAGGAGGAAGAAAAAATGTCCAAGGTACCATATGCTTCAGCTGTAGGAAGTTTAATGTATACCATGGTATGCACGAGACTGGATATTGCGCATGTTGTCAGAGTCGTTAGCAATTATATGAGTCATCCCAGATTTGAGCATTGGAATGCGGTAAAATGGATTCTCAGATATTTGAGAGGTACATCTAATAAACACTTATGTTTTGGGGACTCTAATACTGATTTAGCAGGTTATGTAGACTCAGATTTGGCAGGGGATATTGATACCAGGCAGAGTACTATAGGTTATGTCTTTACTGTAGGTGGAACATCAGTGAGTTGGATTTCTAGGTTGCAAAAGGTGGTTGCTTTATCCACCATAGAGGCAGAATATGTAGCTGCAATAGAGGCAAGCAAGGAGATGATATGGCTACA
Source organism: Cunninghamia lanceolata (assembly GCA_027924645.1). Taxonomy (NCBI): domain Eukaryota; kingdom Viridiplantae; phylum Streptophyta; class Pinopsida; order Cupressales; family Cupressaceae; genus Cunninghamia; species Cunninghamia lanceolata. The sequence continues at coordinate 322,365 of BSBN01000248.1, read as the reverse complement.
ATCTTTCATGGAAGAATTGGGTAAACAACAAGCTAACAGTTCTTTGTATATAGACAATCAAAGTGCCATACATCTTGCAAAGAATTCTACCTTGCATTCAAAGACCAAACACATACAGTTGAGGTATCACTTTATTCGGTTGGTGTTGGATAATGGACAGTTAAGGATGGAAAAGATACATATAGATGACAATCTAGCATATATGTTTACAAAGGCAGTGACAAGGGAGAAGCTGAGCTCCTCTTCATCTTCAATTGGTCTTCTAGACTGAAAACAATAAAAATAGAACAGTAGAGTCCAGGATGCTTATTTCCAGTGGGAGCTACATGCGCAGCGGTGTCATCCAGGCTCAGTCTCCAAGTGGGAGATTGTTTGGTGTGGAGCCTGATCAGTCTCCATGTGGGAGATTGTTGGTAGGTGGTGACTGATCAGGAAAGTACTGTACACTAGCCATGTATCCTCGCCAGGGTTCGGGGCTGGGCTGGGCCTCAAGTGGGGGTTTGGGGGCGACAGCCCCCAAGAAGTGACGCTGACATAAAAAATCTTATTTTTATGACTGACATAAGAAAACCCTAATTTTTGTAACCGACAAAAGGGCTTGATAAAAGCGGCCAAGGTTTAGGGTTTCGATACATTGTATTGTAGCATTTGCAGTGGTATTGAGTTGCAGGGATCACTGATTGTAATCAGTTTGATTTACTGGATAATAATATTGGACTCTCTGTTTGGTGGATGTACCCCAGGTTTGGGTGAACCACGTTAAAACTTGTCTCTCATTGTTATTATTTCTGTGTATTTCCATTCCTCTGTTTAATCTTTATTTGCATTTAATTAATATCTTCTGCCGGCTAACCCTAACAACATGAGCATGTTATAATGTGCTCGCATTAAGGCTTGGTAGTTACAAAGCTTAGGCTCAGTCACTACTGAGCCATAGTGCACTTGTGTTATTTTCTTTATAGAAATAAAAACTAGTAAAATCTATTTCTTCTTGATTTCAAATCTACATATAAATTTTATGATAAAATAAAATTGAGAAACCAATAAGAAAGAGTTTTATGGTATTACTATGGTCAAGAAACAAGATAGTGGGGAATTTAAGTCCATGTTAGACATACACCAATACTATAGTTAATACTCAAAGAAAAAAGTGACAAGTAGAGAGATGGAGAGATAAATAGATAGAGGGATAGAGAGGGGGAAGGGGACAAGGAAAGATAGAGATAGAGAGGGAGAAATAAAGAGATAGAGGGGGGAGAGTAAGGGAGAGATAGAGATGAAGAGTGTTGGTTAACATATTTCTCCTTCCAAGATAGTTGTAAAAATGACTTAGTATGCTTGAAATGAAGAAGAAAAATGTAACTAATAGTTGGAGGAATTACCATTGAATTCATAATTCTCCTCTGAATTTTAGAGGTATAGCTCCCTCTTATGATATGCCATGAATGCAAGCATAGGGTATGCTTTTCACCAGAAAGCAAGAAAGGAAATACTAACACCTACCCATAGCCATGAAATAGGTGTGAAATTTTAGTTAATAATAAAGTGAATGTAAATAAATGATGCAAAGTTCATTTACCCAACATCCATGAACAATGATTAATTAATAAAAGGATACAACTATAATTTCCCTTAACACATACCAACATAATAGAGGCAATATTGAAGATAGATTACGAATTGACACAAGAACAATTGCAATCATAGAAGGTATTTGGAGACACACAACTCTAGAAATAATTCTTCATTTCTTCAATATAACAAAATTCAAAGTTTTTGAAATGCCTTGACACATAAGTTGAGTTAAGAAAAAGATAACTAGAATTACAAACAAAATAAAATTGCTCCCCTTTCCCTATTCATAGCCAACTAGGAAAAGATATCCTTCTTTATCATTTTTCAAAACCTAAAATTATATCTTCTCATAACTGTGCACAATGGTCTTTTAAGTAACTGCTATCAAGAAAGTGGCCTCAAAACAGAAATAGTTACGTTACATCAAAATGCTAATTACAAAAAGATATCATGCATGCTAAACAAGTGGCATTAGATTGCCCCGAGTACGGGGGTGATTTCTAATTCTAGTTGTATTTCCATAAAAAGATTATGCAATTCAGCACATTCTTCCTCTTCTTCCAGAATGAAAATTACCCTATGATATTCAACATAGCTAGTCTTCTCTTTCCACGCCATTGTGTGCAACTAGGAGATTATATCAATCTGCTCTTTTTCAGGCTAGTTTAAATTGGGTTGCAGGATAGGCATGGGTTCATCATCCCAAGTTTCATTACTTACAGGAAGTCCCATTTGAAAATGTCTTGGTTGATAAAAATTGAACTCAGAGGTACCGCCACCCTTCTCTGTACACAAGCTAATTTGATTACACTAGTAGGTAATGATGACTTTTATCTTGTTGATGCCATGCTACCACCTTAGTGAGCTCTGTTACACTTGTCATTTAAGAGGTAATTAATGCATCATTAATTTCGTACTTTGAGAAACGAGTCTTAAGATTGAGCTCACATTTCAAAACTCCTAAAAAGATATTCTCATGATATGTCATACGGATAATCAAATGAGTTGACGATGCTTTGAAAACTAGGAACGTGTTGGAGAGTCGCGGAGTCGCGGAAAGACAAAACCATTGAACCACATGTTGGGAGTTCTGGGATTTTGAAAACCTTCGATGATGAATGAAGTCAGGTCATCAAAGTTCTTGCAAACTTTCAACTTCCCTGACAATAAGGAGACTCGGGAAGTTAGTGATTTTCTGAACTTAAGAACATAGGATAGGGAAACAAGGGATTCATGAACTTGAAATATGCCTAACAACAAGGAATGTAGTGTTGACAAAACAAACTCTTAAAAATGTCCTCAAGACTTGATTATAATTTATGAATGGCAAGATGTTTAGGCACGGAAAATGACTAGATTGGGGCAAGGCAATGATTTGAAAATTTTTGGGTTTAAATTTAGGGCAACAATAGGCTCTAATTGGGGACGAGGATTGCAAAGGACGAAGTAGGGAACCCAGAATCTCAAGCATGGATCAGTGCATAAATCCATGGGGTAATAGAGTCACAAAGAATGGGGAAAATGGAGCTAGAGCAAGCCAAAAATAGGACAACACCAGAAAGGAAACTAACTACTAGCATACCAAAAACTCCTAATATGTACATGATTGGGAAGACCCTACCTCATGATGGCTTCAGGATGATCATGCAAATCTATTAATTATCTAGGAGAAATAGCAGCCTATGTGGAATAATGACAGATGAGTTAGAAGCATGCACACCATCAACTACCAATTGGTGACCATCTTGATCAAATTGATAAGAATGGCATCACATAGGGACTTTCTGACTTGCTGCCCAAGAAGCCATTCTTCCTTGTACATTTCTTCAATTGGATGACTCATATCAATATTGTCCATCATATGATTACCAACATTTGCCTCTATAACCTCATGTGAGATACCATGTGGCACTTGATCTTTCAAACAAAAAGAAGCTAGCCCCCGAATCGAATAACCCACACAAAAATCATAAGATAAGGAACCTTCTCTGGCTGCCTCAACATATTTTTGCATATAATTACCTCTCTCTACAACAGGTAAACTGATATCCCATGCTTGAAAACAACTAGTGGAATCACTAGAAGACCAATCATTAGCTACTTGTGCTTCATGCAAAATTGAATGTGGATCAAGCTGAAAACTTGCATTACAAATAATATTTTTATGTGACTCAATATCACCTCCAACTGGAACAATTTCATCTTTCCCTTCAAGTTTTGACTCAATAATTTCATGACATACTTCATCATTTTCATCTATATCCTGTAGATCACATGTTGCGACTTCTTCTCCACATAAAAATTCATCCTCACTTGCATTAAGACACCAATTCAAAATGTAAACAGCATGAGGCTCATTAATTTCATTTAGAATATCATGACTATTCTTAGCATCATCTTCCAATTTCTGTTTAAAAATTTTGTTATCTAGATTTTTAAAATGAAAAGATTCAAATGAAAGATCATTTCTAACCTCTTCTTGCCACCACACCTCCACATTATCTTTCTTAGCAAAAGCAAAGGCTTCATATTCAACTGGCATGCACTCTGGAGAATGGATATTTAACATCTTTTCTTCATGTTGTGTAGCCTTGGGTTGTTCTTCATTGCTGGTAAAAGTGAATGATTCCATTTCTGTAGTAGACAAGGCAACTAAAACAACATCATCTGCACTATCATCTTTACAATTTGTGCCATGGGAGGATTGTTTATCTTCTATGGGTTCAACATTATCCTCTTCATATTGGAAATAGAAAGCCTCCATTCTTCTATTAGCATGAGGTTTAATCTTTACATTGCTCACCTCTTTTCTACAAAAGTGCTTTGGATCAACAATAGTGAGATTGAGATGTTCAGCAGGAGGAGGCTGTGTATTTAGGAAACCCACAGAATGAAAACTTTGCACAATAGACTTCTTCATAGGTTCACTATTCAAATTATTTACAACCTGATTTGTTCTCTAGAGACCACTCAAAATCAAGTCATCTTCTATTTTCACATCTTCTTGTTGAGTAATTTCAATATCATTCACTTTATTCCATTTCAATTCAAATTGAACTTCAAGATGGAAAGAGGAAATAAAAGTACAAAGCTGGAGTTGCTCACTTGGTTGAAGAAAGGGTAGAATCTTTTTGAGTAGCCGACTGCATCTATCCACAAAATATCTGATGCCCATTCACCGTTTTGCTTTTAAATGTTGAAAAATTGACATAGCAAAGCAGCTTCGTTAACATGACCCTTGTATCTTCCCAAGAATTTATTCTTCAATGAATCCCAATCAGTAGTGCATTTATCTTCTAAATAATGAAACCAATCTGCAATAGGTCCAACAAGAGATTCAATAAATAACTGAACAAAAACATCTTCTTCACTTACCCCCAAAATGCCACATGCAATTGTAAATGACAAAATATGATTTTCTACATCTTGAGAGCCTTCTCCACTAAATATCAGAAAGTGTTTTCTCGATCCTTCAGGTAGAGGTGAGAACTAAGACAAAAAGAGGGGTCCAAAGTGATTTCCCCATGACTGAGGAGAAACCAATGCCATCATGTAAATCTAGAAAATCAATTAGTAGAGGTTTGCATTGGGACATAAGACTTTTGAATACTCTCCACTTCATAGAGTCGCCAGCTTCTGTCCTTGAGGAGGCACCTTCAAATTTCTAGGAAAATAATAGCACTGATCTTCAATTTTGAATTCCCCAGTAGAGTCACCAAAAATTTGTTGGTTAACAAATTTGTCCTTCCAAGATAGTTGCAAAAATAACTCAGTATGCCCGAAATGAAGAACAAAAACGTAACTAACAGTTGGAAGAATTACCATTGAATTGACAATTCTCCTTTGAATTTTAGAGGTACACCTCCCTCTTATGACATGCCGTGAATGCAAGCACAGGGTATGCTTTTCACCAAAAAGCAAGAAAGGAAATACTAACACCTACCCATAGCCATGAAATAGGTGCGAAAGTTTAGTTCATAATAAAGTGGATGTAAATAAATGATGCAAAGTTCATTTACCCAACATCCACGAACAATGATTAATTAATTAAAGGATACAACTATAATTTCCCTTAACACATACAAAAATAAGAGAGGCAATATTGAAGACAAATTACGAAGTGACACAAGAACAATTGCAATCATAGAAGGTATTTGGAGACACACAGTTCTGGAAATAATTCTTCATTTCTTCAATATAAAAAAATTCAAAGTTTCAAAAATGCTTTAGTACATAAGTTGAGTTAAGAAAAAAATAACTGGAATTACAAACAAAATAAACTTTCTCCCCTTTCCCTGTTCACAACCAACCAAGAAAAGATATCCGTCTTTATAGTTTTTCATAACCTAAAATTATATCTCCTCGTAACTATCCACAATGGTCTTTTAAGTAACCACTATCAAGAAAGCGACCTCAAAATGGAAATAGTTATGTTACATCAAAATGCTAATTACAAAAATATTTCATGCATGCTAAACAAGTAGTATTAAACTGCCATGGGTATGGGGATGATTCCTAATTCCAGTCATATTTCCATAAAAAGATTATGCAATTCAGCTCGTTCTTCCTCTTCTTCTAGAACAAAAATTACCCTGTGATATTCAGTAGAGCTAGTCTTCTCTTTCCACACCATTGTGCACAACTGGGAGATGATATCAATCTGCTCTTCTTCATGCCAGTTTAAATCAAGTTACAAGATAGGCATGGGTTCATCATCCCATGTTTCATTACTCGCAGGAAGTCCCATTTGAAAATTTCTTGGTTGATAAAAACTAAACGCAGAGGTACTACCACACTTCTCTGTAAACAAGCTAATTCGATTACACCATTAGGTAATGATGATTTTTATCTTGTTGATGTCGTGCTACCACCTTAGTGAGCTCCATTACACTTGTCATTAAGAGCTAATTAATGCATCATTAATTTTGTACTTTGAGAAACAAGTCTTAAGATTGAGCTCACATTTTAAAACTCCTAAAAATACATTCTCATGATATGACATATGGATAATCAAATGAGCTAACGATGCTTTGAAAATCAAGAACGTGTTGGAGAGTCACGGAGTTTTGGAAAAGTAGAACCATTGAACCACATGTTGGGAGTTCCAGGATTTTGAAAACCTCTGATGATGAATGAAGTCAAGTCATCGGAGTTCTTGTGAACTTTCAAACTATTAAAGTGATGTTCAAAAACTTTCAACTTCCCTGACAATAAGGAGAGTCAGGAATTCATCCATTTTTTGAACTTAAGAACATAAGTTAGGTAAACCAAGGATTCATGAACTCTAAATATGCCTGACAATAAGGAATGAAGTGTTGACAAAATAGACTCTTAAAAAAGTCCTCAAGACTTGATTATAATTTATGAATGGTAAGATGTTTAGGCATTGAAAATTACTAGATTGGGGCAAGGTGATGATTTGTAAATTTTTCGGGTTTAAATTTGGCGCAACAAAGAGAAGGAGAGGGAGATAGAGAGATGGAGAGGGATGGATAGGGAGAGAGAGGAGAGATAGAGGGAGGGAGAGCTAATGATAGAGAGAGGGAGAGATAGAGAAGGAGATGGAGATAGAGAGGGAGAGATAGATATATAAATATATAGAGAGGGACATATAGAGAGAGATAGAGAGGGAAGGGAAGAGAAAGGTGGAAAGAGATATTGAGAGAAAGAGAGAGATTTAAGGTTTAGGGGAATTATTTAGGGTTTATGAGTTTATGGTTGCTTAGGTTTAGTGTTTAGGGTTTAGGTGTTAGGGTTTAGGTGTTTAGGGTTACTAGAGTTCAGGGTTTAAAGTTTATTAGTTAGGGTTTAGGGAACTTTAAGGTTTGGAGAGAGAGATAGAGAAAGGGGACCGAGAGAGATATGGAGAGATAGAGGAGACAAAAGGGAGAGATAGGGAGATAGAGAGTGAGGGACATGTCCATAGACATAGGGAGAGAGATTGAGAAGTAGAGGGACTATAGAGATAGGGAGATAGAAGAGAGATAGGGAGATAGAGGTTTAGGGATCCTTGGGTTTAGGTTTTAGGGTTTAGGGGTTTGGAGTTTAGGTTTTCTTGGGTTTAGGGCTTAGGGCGTAGTGTTTAGGGACATTATTTAGGGTTTAGGGTTTAATTTTTAGGGGTTAGGGGTTATGATTTAGAGGTTTAGGGTGTAGGGTTTAGAGAGAGAGAGGATTGATATGGAGATATAGAGGAGATTGAGGGGAGAGATAGGGAGATAGAGAGTGAGGGACATGGCCAGAGACATAGGGAGAGAGATTGAGAGGTAGAGTGATGATAGAGATAGGGAGATAGAGGTTTAGGGGTTAGGGGCATTATTTAGCATTGCTTGGGTTTAGGGTTTATGTGAGATATTTAGGGTTTAGGGTTGATCAATATTAGGTTTTAGGGGTTTAGGGTTGAATCTTAAAACCAATCTCTATCTCTCCTCTTTACTTCCTACCCTCTCCCTCCCCTCTTTACCTCCTACCCCCCCTCTCTCTCTCTCACCTCTCTACCTCCCTCCCTGCTTTCCATGCACTTAAAAGACTTATAAATTTTCATGCATGACAACAGATAAAACTTTCCATGCATGAAAAAATGCATTCACGTTTTGGTGAACCAAAAAAAAGGGACAAAAAGCATGTGGGTTCTATGAATCAGACCCACATGCTCTATTATTCCCTTCTTTTCATGCATTATCAGACAAAAAAATGCTTTTTCATGGTGTTCACATTTTGACAATCATTGTTTACTTTATCCACCACCTTTATTTGGTTTTTCAACATAGAAGAAGTAAATTAGATGTTTTTAGATAGATTTTGATTATTTAAACTAATAGTTTCATGTTTCATATTATTTGAATGCTAGTTTTCATGTATTTAGATTGAATTTGATGATATATATTTGTTTTTTCCATAAATTTGACTAATCTTATTAGATTTATATAGAATTCAACATTGAATATGAACTTGCAAAAAAGCTCAAATTTTTTAGTATTAGGCAACTCGAATCTTGAAATCTAAGGTATGTTCTTTTTGTATTCGTTTACTTCACTTTATGATTATGTTAAAGCATGAAATCTCATGTTATAGAAAATTCATGAGGGGAGTGAGAGGATTATCATTTTGACAAGTTAAATTATCATGACAAAGTGAAAATCTATATTTATTTGAGATAACAACCTATGGCAATAAGCCATATCACCATGGGAAGGAAATAATAAAGATAGTATTGGTATATATTTATGAAAGGAGTCTTATAAACATTCAAGGATAATCCTAAACTAGAGCAAGGTCATGGAAACACTTTCACTATGGAGTAGATGTGCAATCATGTTGCTATTATCCAAATTCAAACACTAACCTAAACAATTAGAAGGATACTAAGGGAAATCATGTTAGTCAAAGAATTATCATCATGCTAAAATCAAGATAAGGATTCTCACTTGAGCATACTCACTTGCAAGAACTATCATATTGTCCTAAAGATTATTGTACCGCAATAGTTGTCATGCAACCATAGGAATATTTATGACCTCTCACCCATGGGTAGGGTAACAACTGATACACAAGGGGACAATCTAGATTAAATGATAGTCAACTAATCTCAAATCCATGCAAAAAGGTATTCATGATACTATATAAACATAGAGGTGGTCTTGAAAGGATATTCATATGGTAGGGAAGATTTCCATGGACACTAGATGGCCAAATACGTCAACTAAAAGATAGCCATACATGTCATTGGCATAGTTATTAGGACAATTATAATCACAATAAGGTTTTCTTGAATAGATAGTGACTTGTCAAGGAGTTATTAGATATTTAGGGAAGATAGAGTATTGGTATTGGTGGGTGCATAGCCTTTTCGTGAAATGAAAGGGTCATGCATCATGAATTAGTAGTCAAGATCAAAAGAAGGACACCAAATTTGGTGAAGTTGAAAAAGAAACTAAATTTGACTAGAAATGGGAGAAGGACTAGATAAAGAATTTGTCTTAAATATAAATGAATATGTTGCATCTTTAATCTAACTTGTCATGTTTTCAAATCTTTTATTAATCTTGATTAAAATCTGTGTTTAATTTTTAATTTATCTCATTTTTTTTATAACTAGTAGGAGGTTGCTCTACATACACTATTTTAACAAGAATAGGATAGCGGAAGAAAGTACTAAAAGAGAACCTAATACAAGATCAAGAAAAATGTTGGCTAAGATAATGAGATGAATGAAGTGTTGGATCTAGGGCATACAACTGAGAGGGGGGGTGAATCAGTTGTATAAAACTACTTGCTCTTTCAAACACTTGATTCTTTGTTGTTAGTTAGTAGCATATCAATTAATCATCCATGGAAGCATAATACATAAACACAAGAGCAGATAAGCATCAACACATTGAACACCAAGATTTTGACGTGGAAAACCTGGTTAAGGGAAAAACCACGGGGTGATTAACCCAAGAATTATTCTCTGTTAGAAGAATAAAGAAAAATAAATGGCACATACCAATTAGGGCTCACTGCCCGAGCACACTGCTCACAAAGAGGCCCACTGCCTACAAGGAGACACACTGTCTACAAAGTGATAAAAATCACAGTCTTGAACTGGAGAATGACATCTCTACCATGTCCGGATCAGTTCCAATTAAGCCCAAAAACCTCTGTTCTGCCTTTCGCACTTCTCTTCTCTATGCCACACTCATCCACACACCACACACACCGAAATGAACTCACAGACCGTTATTTATACAAGACATCGACTTAGGATCAAACATCTAAGTCGGCAAACAATCATAAGAGTATCCGCAAGATGAATAACACATCCGGTCGGCCACCACAAGAACATTCGCAGGATGAACAACTCATCCGGTCGGCTAAACAGAGCAAGAACTTCATCCGGAAGAATAACTTCAATTCCGGGCTCTACTATCAATGCGGATCAACAACACAACCTCAACACGATCCAGAAAACTTCACAAGCCTGCCTGAATGTCCGGATACATCCGCACTTCCTTTACTTGCTGGAATCTCTTGTCTTCCTCATCCGGAACTTCAAGAACACAGTCTGTCGCCACTGTCATAATGCAAGAGGTACTTCCGGACCTCCAAATCATACACCACTCGAGATGGCACATCACAAGGACATCCCAAATACTCTTTCCAATCCGCAGATTAGGATTGTACAATTCTGGACCTCACCGGACCTTTCTGTGATCCTCTGTCACCTCTAAGCACTTGCCGGAACCGGTTCCACACAGACAGCCATAACTTCTTTAGGTCTTCATGCGGACCTCTGAAAACGTGATTGAAGCATCTCAAGACTCATATCTGCAAACCCTTTAATCCGCATCCTCCGGTTCTCAACCTATCCAATATATTTGCCTTCTTCTCATCACTGTTCTTCACTGTTCCTGACTGAGGGTAATTTTCTCAATATCCTCAACACACAGCTCATCCAATCCTTCTTGTCGATGTAATATGAGTATGTTGACATCAATGACAACACTTGTTCACCTCATACTTGCAACAATCTCCCCCTTTGTCATTGATGGCAACATGTGATGTGAAAAACCATCAAGACAAGAACTTCTCCTTTCTGTCACAGCTCCCCCTATCAACAACAACTTTTTACATGTCTTCTCTCCCCCTTTGATCATTAACCACTTGTTTTTCACATGTCTTCTCTCCCCCTTTGACATCAATGGCAAAGGGCTCATACTTGCAATTCTAATACATCAGAATCATACCAGCTGCTCCCCCTTAGTAGCAGCTCCCCATCATCAATCCGGATCACAAGATATGACTGTGATATCCACTGGACTGATGCACATCAATGCATCTTAGTTTATCACCGGAGGGGCCATGACCCCTAACTTCTCCCGGAGATATTCAAAAGAGTCCTTGGGAAGAGGTTTTGTAAAGATATCTGCAATCTGATCCTTGGAGGGAACATACTCCAATCTGACTTCTTCCTTGTTTACTTGTTCTCTCAAAAAGTGAAATTTGATAGATATGTGCTTAGTCTTAGAGTGCAATACCGGATTCTTAGAAATATTAATTGCACTTGAATTATCACAGAAAATTGTGATAGGCTCCTCATATTCAACTTTGATGTCTCTTAGCATCTGCTTCATCCATAAGATTTGAGTGCAACTACCTGCTGCTGCAATGTATTCTGCTTCAGTTCTAGATAGAGATATTGCATCTTGTTTCTTGCTTAGCCAAGAAACCAATCTCTTCCCCAAAAAGAATGCTCCACCACTAGTGCTCTTCCGGTCATCCACATCTCCTGCCCAATCTGCATCTGTGTAAGCATGAAGAGAGAAATCCAGATCTCTGGGGTACCATAGACCATACTCAACTGTTCCTTTCAAGTACCTAAAAATTATTTTGATTGCCATAACATGAGATTCTCTAGGATCAGCCTGGAATCTTGCCACAAGACCAACAGCCTGCATTATATCTGGTCTAGTTTGAGTGAGATACAACAATCCACCAATCATTGATCTATATTTTGTCTGATCTGCCTTTGGAGAGTCATCATCTTTGGTTAACTTACATCCGGTTGCCATAGGAGTGTTCATAGGTTTTGAGTCTTCCATACCAAATTTTCTTAACAATTCTTTCACATATTTGGTCTGAGAAATGAAGATCCCTTCTTTTGTTTGAGTAATTTGCAGACCCAAGAAGAAATTCATTTCACCAAGCATAGACATTTCAAACTCACTTTTCATCTGATTTGCAAAAGTTTTGCACATACTATCTCTTCCTCCAAAAATGATATCATCCACAAACACTTCAACAATCAATATGTTTTCATGATCAATTTTGAAATATAAGTTACTATCAGCAGTACCTTTGTTGAATCCAATCTGCACAAGATGCTTATCCAACCTTTCATACCATGCTCTTGGGGCTTGCTTCAATCCATACAAAGCTTTCTTCAACTTGCAGACCATATCATCATTATCAGACAGTTGAAATCCATCCGGTTGTTCAATGTAGACTTCTTCTTCCAGATCACCATTTAGGAAGGCAGACTTGACATCCATCTGATATACCTTGAAGTCTTTGAAGGCAGCAAATGCAAGAAGTAATCTGACTGCTTCAATTCTTGCCACTGGAGCAAAAGTCTCTTCAAAGTCAATTCCTTCTATTTGAGAGTAGCCTTTGCAGACCAATCTAGCTTTGTTTCTGATTACTTCACCAGCTTCATTTAATTTGTTCCAGAAGACCCACTTGGTTCCAATTACATTCCTATCTCTAGGTCTGGGAACAAGATCCCAAGTATGATTTTTCTCAATTTGCATCAATTCATCTTCCATTGCTTTGGTCCAGTTTTCATCATTGCAGGCTTCATTTATTGTTTTAGGTTCAATCTTTGAAATCAGACAATATTCATCCTGATTTTGAGCAACATTCCTTCTAGTTTGTACACCTTTGCTTTTGTCTCCTATGATCTGATCTTCAGAGTGGTTCAGTCTTACATACCTTGGAATTTTGGGAGTATCCTGCACTGTTGCTTCTTGATCAGGCTCATTCAAACCTATCTCTTCTTCCTGATTTACCGGATCAGGCTGACTCTATCTCACCGGAGAGGATTGAGGTCCTTGAACACTGTCTTGGTCATCTTCATCAAACTCATAAAATCTTGAAGGCTTCTCAATTCCTTCATCAACTTTCACATTGGTGCTTTCTATCATCTTCCTCAATCTCTTATTGTAACATCGGTATGCTTTGCTTTGAGTGGAGTAACCCAAGAAAATTCCTTCATCACTTCTAGCATCAAACTTTCCTAGATCTTCATCTCTTTTAATATAACACTTGCTACCAAATACTCTGAAATATTTCATAGTAGGAGTGATGCCAAACCAGAGTTCATAGGGGGTCTTACCGGTGTTGTTTCTGATTTGAACTCGATTGAGAGTGTAGACTGCAGTGCTGATAGCTTCCTTCCAAAACATTTGAGGAACATTTGCTTCCAACATCATTGTCCTGGCAGCTTCCTGAATGGTTCGGTTCTTTCTCTCAACCACTCCATTCTGCTGTGGAGTCCTAGGAGCAGACAACTGTCTCCTTATACCCTGCTTCTCACAAAAATCAATGAACTCACTAGATGTAAATTCACCACCTCTATCAGACCTTAGACACTTTAGTTTTAATCCGGTTTGATTCTCTACCATAGCTTTGAAGATCTTGAATTTCTCAAATGCTTCTAATTTTTCTTTTAGAAAGGTAACCCACATCATCCGGGAATGATCATCAATTAGCAACATGAAATATCTATCACCTTGCAGACTCTTGATTCTTGTTGGACCACAGAGATCAGTATGTACTAATTCCAACAGTCCAGTAGAAGACTGATCTTTGCTTTTGAAAGAGACTCTGCTTTGTTTACCTAGCTGACATTCTTTGCACAAACTATTTGTAGGTTTCATCAATTTTGGAAGATCTCTTATGGCCTGAGTATTGCTTATCTTGATGATGTTGTCAAAATTTACATGGCACATTCTTCTATGCCATAACCAACTCTGATCAATTTGAGCAAACAAACAACTTTTATTTGAACCAACCAGATAAAAGATATTACCTTTTGTCTAAGTACCGGATGCAATCTCAGTTCCGGAGTTTGTAAAGATTCTGCATTTTCCATTTTTGAACCGGAGATCATAGCCTTTGTCCACCAACTGACCAACACTAAGAAGATTGTGCTTCAATCCTTCAACATACAGTACGTTACCTGTTTTGCTCTTTCCATCGAAGGAAATAGTTCCCCTACCTCTGATTCTGCCAGCAGAATTGTCACCAAACTTTACCATTCCTCCTTCATACCTTTCCAAATTCAAGAACTTATTCTTGTCACCAGTCATATGGTGAGAACATCCACTGTCAATAACCCAATCATCCTTTTCTTCCACTTGAGCAGCCAAAGCTTTTTCAACAACTTTGTGATTGACAGATTCAGAGAGTATTGAATCTTCTTCCTTGATGGCAATAAACACCCACTCATTTCCAGATTTGCTTCCTAGTTCTGATTCATCATCTGTTACTCCTTCATTGTCATCTTCTTCATGAACATAATAGCAATTCTTTTGAAACCTTTGTCTGTTAGTATTAGACCTTGCAGATCTTTCCGGACATCTTGAAGCAAAATGACCAATCTTATTGCAGTTGAAACACTTAAAGGGTAGTTTTCCTTCATACTTACCGGATCCTCTTGGCAGTCTCTTTGCAATGAGGGCTTCAAGTTCAGCTGTTTCTGCTTCTTCTTCTTCCATGTCTCTTCTTGCTTGATCATACCATGACATTTTCCTTGATGAGTTTTCTCCCGGATCAAATCTCTGTTTGCCTTTCACATAGGCACTGGCTTTGAAAGCAGATTCAGTCTTGGGAGGATCATCTCCAAACTCGGTCATTTCAAATGCAGCTAGTTTGCCAGCCAGTTGTTCTCTTGTGACAGTTGTGTGGGCTCTGAATTCATCAATGGCAGCGACCTTGATTTTGTAGGCAGCAGGAAGAGATCTTAGGATTTTGCAGACAATCTCATTTTCATCTAAAGTTCCACCAGCATTTCTGATTCCACATACCAGCTCATTCACTCTTGGCATAAAGGTAGTGATGTTTTCATCATCTCTCATTTTTAATCTTTCAAATTTCCCTTTCAGACTTTGCAACCTTGCACTTTTGACAAACTCATCTCCTTCATACAGAAGTTCCAGTTTAGTCAGGATCTCATATGCAGTTGGTAGGTCAATAACATTCAAGAGATCTGAGTCATTCAATGCACTTAGAAGAGCTTCCTTGGTTCGCAGATTGTTTTCAGCTTTTGTGATTTCATTCAGAGTTGTCGGACCACCTTGTGGAGGTACATATGGTTTTGAAACCATAGCCAAATATGCTTTTCCCATACATTCCAAGTGACACTTCATGCGACCTTTCCAGAGAGTGAAGTTGGTTCCATCGAACTTCGGACTATCCTTCTTGTATGATGACATCCTGGATCTCCTCAAGCGGTTAAGCTCCTATCAGAGGAACTTAGCTCTGATACCAATTGTTGGATCTAGGGCATACAACTGAGAGGGGGGGGTGAATCAGTTGTATAAAACTACTTGCTCTTTCAAACACTTGATTCTTTGTTGTTAGTTAGTAGCATATCAATTAATCATCCATGGAAGCATAATACATAAACACAAGAGCAGATAAGCATCAACACATTGAACACCAAGATTTTGACGTGGAAAACCCGGTTAAGGGAAAAACCACGGGGTGATTAACCCAAGAATTATTCTCTGTTAGAAGAATAAAGAAAAATAAATGGCACATGCCAATTAGGGCTCACTGCCCGAGCACACTGCTCACAAAGAGGCCCACTGCCTACAAGGAGACACACTGTCTACAAAGTGATAAAAATCACAGTCTTGAACTGGAGAATGACATCTCTACCATGTCTGGATCAGTTCTAATTAAGCCCAAAAACCTTTGTTCTGCCTTTCGCACTTCTCTTCTCTATGCCACACTCATCCACACACCACACACACCGAAATGAACTCACAGACCGTTATTTATACAAGACATCGACTTAGGATCAAACATCTAAGTCGGCAAACAATCATAAGAGTATCCGCAAGATGAATAACACATCCGGTCGGCCACCACAAGAACATTCGCAGGATGAACAACTCATCCGGTCGGCTAAACAGAGCAAGAACTTCATCCGGAAGAATAACTTCAATTCCGGGCTCTACTATCAATGCGGATCAACAACACAACCTCAACATGATCCAGAAAACTTCACAAGCCTACTTGAATGTCCGGATACATCCGCACTTCCTTTACTTGCTGGAATCTCTTGTCTTCCTCATCCGGAACTTCAAGAACACAGTCTGTCGCCACTGCCATAATGCAAGAGGTACTTCCGGACCTCCAAATCATACACCACTCAAGATGGCACATCACAAGGACATCCCAAATACTCTTTCCAATCCACAGATTAGGATTGTACAATTCCAGACCTCACCGGACCTTTCTGTGATCCTCTGTCACCTCTAAGCACTTACCGGAACCGGTTCCACACAGACAGCCATAACTTCTTCAGGTCTTCATGTGGACCTCTGAAAACGTGACTGAAGCATCTCAAGACTCATATCTGCAAACCCTTTAATCCGCATCCTCCGGTTCTCAACCTATCCAATATATTTGCCTTCTTCTCATCACTGTTCTTCACTGTTCCTGACTGAGGGTAATTTTCTCAATATCCTCAACACACAGCTCATCCAATCCTTCTTGTCGATGTAATATGAGTATGTTGACATCAATGACAACACTTGTTCACCTCATACTTGCAACATGAAGGACAAATTACTGATTTGATGCCCTAATTTGTTGTTGTTCTAAAAAAACCAAGCTCCATATAATTTTATCTATAAATGTGAGAATAAAAGAAGGTAAAAAAGGTAGCGAATTATGCTATTGCTATAAGGAAGTTTCCTTTCTATTAAAGATTTATGATAAAAGTAGGAATACTACATGATTTGAAGATCCTTATAGAACAATTTATGCTTACTAATTGAAGTTGTTACCTTTGAAATTGCATTGCCAATTCACCTAGGTGAAGGAGACAAGAGTGTTTGAGAAGATATGTTAAGAAAATGTGAAATTAACCTAGAGATTGTGCCTACCACCATTTGAAAAATGTTTACCATGTATTAAGAGGCCCTTATTCCAATGATGGAGAACTCTTGTAGCCAAAATGAAATGAGTTTGACTTGAGATCGTAGGACTAAATCTAAGCCTTAGGATAAAATTAATCTTTGCCATTGATGTAATACTAAAAACATAGTATGGAAAAGTTGATTTCTATATATAGAGAGAGAGATAAAATACATTGTAAGTGTTGGAAAAGTTCCTTTGTATTGTTGTGACATGCTCTTAAATATCATTTGAATGATGAATGCTAGTTACTCCATGAAGTTCAAGAATGGTATGATATGTCATCTTGACTAATTCGAATGTTATCCTAGGTTAATCTTGATTTGTAAAAGATTGATAGTATATGACATGTGTGTGATCTATATGTTTCGAGTTGGACCACCCTAGGAAACTATAAATTTTCAGATTTATAATAATTTATTCACTTTAATTATATGACTATTTTGATATTTGTGTATGAGATTACTTTACTCTATTGTGCCAAGATGGACTAGTTTATCTATGTCTTGTTCATGATGCATATAGAAATAATCATCATGCTGAGGAAACGAGCAAAAAATCTAACACCAAAAGAGCTTGAAGATAAGAATGCAAAGAAAGGAGAAGGAATGAGGCAACTTCACAAAAGTAAGAAATTGTCAACCATAGAAGAAGACATGCCTCTGTTTCCAATTCAAGAGTAACATGAATCATGTAATCAAGGTAAGAGAGAGATGGAATTGGTGGCACAAAGCCAATGAATGCAAAATATTCATTCAACATGGAAATTGAATCTCAAAGTTGGAGGCACTCCATTTTTCACAAGTCAAGTTGAAGGTACATCATCATTCTCTTCTCAAGTTGGAGGGACTCCATTTTTCACAGGTCAAGTTGAAGGTACATCATATTCTCCATCTCAACTTCAAGTCTTGTCATCTTTTCCATCTCCAATTGAAGGTACGCCATCTATCCTATCTCAAGTACATATTGAAGAAATTCCTAATACTGAATCAAATTTACCATTGAAAAAGCCTCCTAGAATTTTGCATAGAAAGCCTAAGTTTGTAATTGATATCAATGAGAATGTTTTGAAGCCTATGCATGATAATATTCCCAAATGTAGTTTCCAAATATATGCCAATAAGATATAGAAATAATTTTTTGAGAACTTAAATGAAATCAGAAGATGTCAAATATTTGTTGAATTGATGAAAAATATAGAATTTAGGCCCATTATGAAGATTCTCAGCCTAAGAACATTAGATGTCTCAAGTGAAAAATCAATTATAAAGAATATAATGAGTGTATATGAGAGTTGTGGTTCCGCCTCATGCACCAACGATAGTAATGTCACACGACATGTCATTACATCGACAATAGTAAGCCATCAAACAAAGAAAGCCCACCTCATTAGAAAGACAAGTGAAGAATTGAAAATAAGTATAAAAACTCTAATGAGAGCCATTAGAAGGCATGAAAGTGTTAAGGAACCAAATAGAAATGAATTGTGGGCATTCTTTCGGAGACTCCCACAGAAAGATAAAGTTGTTTTTGAAGCCTTGAGATCCCTCATTGAAGAATTTTGGAAAAATAACACAAGGGTATCTCCTAATGCAAGAGATGTTGTAAGAAGGAGAAATGATTGTCAAAACTATGAGCCACATGCAAAACATATTTTGGATGTGACTCAAACACAATTTTCTTAAGCATATTATGGATGTGACTCAAACATAGTTTTTCAAGAAATTTCAAGAGATGTATCTTCAAATCAAAATTAGTCAAAGGTATTTTGAAATGGTAAGGCCTTTTTATGTCAAAATGAATCACACATGCACAAATTTTTATTGTAGGGGTAAATGCAGAAAGATGAGGGACCAAAATGGGGTCTTAAGATGCCACTTTTTTCTAAAATCAGGAAACATTGATGTTGGATGAGAAATTGAAGAAAGTTACACTCAAAATTTGAAGATGAAACAAAAACCAGAGTCGTAGTGCTCCAAATATAGTTTCTAAACTACTAATTTTTTCCAAAAATGGTTGAGATTAAGGGGTTCAAAAAGGGGGAGCACACAATTTGGTCCTATTTTTCTCAAAAAAATATAACATAGCATCTGGTGTGCTCGCCTTAAAATGTTAATTTTTTTTAGTATTTCAATAATCGCTCCAGTGAGAAATTAGTTAACACCATGTAGTTTATCCCTGATTTTTCTGATAATTTTTCATAAATAATTAATTTTTTAGTAATTTTGAAAGTGGAGACATCCTAAAAAATAGAAATTTGAGCGTGCTCTATTAGGAATTAAATGCAGAAGACATCAATTAAATGCAAATAAAGATTAAATAGAGGAATGAAAATACATAGAAATAATAATAGCAAGAGACAATTTTTAATGTGGTTCACCAAAACTCAGGCTACATCCAACAATAGAGAGTCCAATATTATTATCCAACAAATCAAACCAATTACAACCAGCAATCCTTGCAACTCAATACCATTACAAATACTACAATACAATATCAACAGAAACCTTAACCCTTAGCCATTTTTATCAAGACTTATGTCGGTTACAAAATAGAGTTTTTTTAATCTTGGCCAATAGAACAATAACTCCTAATGCCTTTATGGCATTGCCTCTTAATGCCATCTTGGGGGCGCTGCCCCTAAACCCCCATTAGATAATTTGGGGGGAAATCGTACTAATAAAAGTGGGGAAAATTTAACCTCTGAGTCTGTTTAGGCTCCATATAACAACAATCTCCCACTTAGAGACTGATCAGACTCCACAACATATTATCTCCCACTTGGAGACTAATCATAACACCTCTAACCCTATAGCTCCCACTGGAAATAAACACTCTAGACCCTGTTGTTCTGATTTTATTATTTTAAGTCTTAAAGACCAACCAAAGCTGAAGAGAAGCTCGGCTTCTCCCTTGTCACTGTCTTCGTAAACATATCCGCTAGATTTTCATCTATATGTATCTTTTCCAACCATAACTGTCCATCATCCAACACTGACCAGATGAAGTGATACCTTAGATGTATGTGTTTGGTCTTTGAATGCAAGGCAAAATTCTTTGCAAGATGTATGGCACTTTGACTATCTATAAACAAATAACTGTTAGCATGTTATTTTCCCAATTCTTCCATGAAAGATTGCAGCCAGATCATCTCCTTGCTTGCCTCTATTGTAGCTACATACTTTGTTTCTGTGGTGGATAAAGCAACCATCTTTTGCAACCTAGAGATCAAACTCACCATTATCCAACCTATAGTAAAGACATAACCTATAGTGCTCCACTTGGTATCAATATCCCCTACCAAATCTAAGTCCACAGCCTGCTAAATCAGTATTAGAGGCCCCAAAACATTAATATTTATTGGATGTACCTCTCAAATATCTAAGAATCCATTTTACAGCATTCAAATGTTCCAATCTGAGATTACTCATATCCTTGCTTACGAATCCTACAACATGTACAATATCTGGTCTTGTGCATACCATTGCATACATTAAACTTCCTATAGCTAAAGCATATGGTACCTTGGACAATTTTTCTTCCTCCTCTTGTGTCTTAGGACACATCTCCTTAGTCAATTTCAAATGACTAGGCAAAGGTGTACTAACATCTTTTGCATTCTCCATATGGAATCTCTACAACACCTTTTCAACATAATCAGCCTAAGATAGAGTCAATTTTTTGTTCTTCATATCTCTACAAATTTTCATACCAAAGATTTATTTTGCTACCCCCAAACCCTTAGCCATTTTTATCAAGACTTATGTTCGTTACAAAATAGGTTTTTTTTTCTTTTTAATGTTGACCAATAGAAAAATAACTCCTAACACCTTTATGGCACTACCCCTTGACCCCGTCTTAGAGGTGCTACCAGCAAACCCTCGTTAAATAATTTGGGGGGAAATCGCACCGATAAAATTGGGGAAAATTTAACTTCCATGTCTGATTAGGCTCCATATAACAACATGCTCCCCCCTAAAATTTTTGAAAACTAATTAAAAATCAATTTTTTTTGATACATGTAGAATGAAGTCTAGTTTCTAAAAATGTAACTTATTTCAAATTTTGATGAACAGTTAAAAAAAGTCAAAAATACTACACTGCTTTTTGACAAAAAATGGACACACTAATAAAAGAAATTAAAGATGAAACCCTTAACATACTCAAAATGTGAAAAACATTATATGGTTAGATATCTAATAGAGAGCTTAAGATTATGGTGGTATTTTTTTCGTTTTCATTGATAAAAGTGTCATCCTAATGGGGAGTATGCTCCATATTATCTCTAAATTTTTCTAAAAAATGGTAAAAACACATCAAAGAAATCTTAGTATAATGCAAGTGCATTATAACGTACTCATATTATGTGAAATAACTATTGCGAGTGTGTTATAATGCGCTCACGTTATGCTGAGCATGTTTGGCTAGACACATGCAAATTGCATTTGCTTGAAAGTTTCTAAAGCCTTTTCAACAAATCAATTTTTTGCATATCTTATAATCATTGC
Organism: Cunninghamia lanceolata; assembly: GCA_027924645.1. Lineage (NCBI taxonomy): Eukaryota > Viridiplantae > Streptophyta > Pinopsida > Cupressales > Cupressaceae > Cunninghamia > Cunninghamia lanceolata. The sequence goes on along the minus strand of BSBN01000248.1, from coordinate 300,592 downwards.
ATTCCATTACAAAACATCTCTTTGATGTGTTACATCATACAATTAACATACCTTGTCTATGCTTCCAAACTTTACATACATGTCTATAAGGATAGCTACACCTCTTATCATCTCTCTCACTCTCTAGTTCCCTCCCCTCTCTATGTCCTACCCTCTCTTTGAGTCTCTGTTTCCCTCCTCTCTCTCTCTCTCTCTCTCTCTCTCTCTCTCTCTCTCTCTCTCTCTCTCTCTCTCTCTCTCTCTCTCTCTCTCTCTCTCTCTCTCTCTCTCCCCTATCTACCTCCTACCCTCTTTCTAAGTCTCTTCTTCACTTGCCTCTCTACCTCCTACCTTATCTCTCACTCTTTTCCCCCCTTTAGCTCCTACCCTCTTTATTTCTCTCTACTTCCCTCCCTTGTCTACCTCCTACCCTCTCTCTCAGTCTCTACTTCCCCCTATCTACCTTCTACCCTCTCTCTCTCTCTCTTCTTCCTTCCTCTGTCTACCTCCTACCCTCTCTCACTCTCTACTTCTCTCCTGTCTCTACCTCCTACCCTCTCTCTCACTCTCTACTTCCCTACCCTCTCTACATCTCCTCATCATTCTTCCCATCCAATGAAATTTCATAAATTATCTTGTTTCCATTTCATCATCCCAATTTATATCCTCATCCCTCTTTACATGTCCTAGTTTTCTTGTTTCCATATTCTTTGTCGACATGGGAGAGGAGAGGGAGGAAGAGGGAGAGAGGATGGAGATGGAGTGGAGAGAGAGTGGAGAGATAGAGTGATAAGGAGAGAGAGTCCTAGTTTTCTTGTTTTGGAGAGAGAGAGGATTGGTTGGGGGTATGAGTTTAGGGTTTAGTGGAATTATTTAGGGTTTAGGGGTTTAGGGTTGCTAGGGTTTATGGTTTATGGGTTATGTTTTAGGGACATTATTTACGCCCACATATTTAGAGTTTATGAGTTTAGGGTTGTTTAAACCTTTAGGGGCATTATTTAGGGTTTATGAGTTTCTAGGGTTGCTCAAGTTTAGGGTTTAGGGGTTAGGGTTAAAGGAGAATTATTTTATAATTTCCCTCCAACCCTCCTAATCTATAAATCCCTATCATACATCAACCATATAACTCATCATCTAATCCACCATCAAACATTCTAAGCTCTAATCCATCAACCCATGAATGCTTGAAAAATTTTCTCCAAAGACTCTTTACAAAATCCAAGAATAAAAGCAAAGATATGGAGTCATCCAAATCCACTGATACAATTCCATCCCCCTCTAAGACTCCCAATCCTAATCCATCCCCTCCTATATCCACTTAGTTGATCCTAATCCTAACCTCCTAATAGAATATCTACCACTCCAACACCATCATCCAATCAAGTATGTCTATCTATTTCATTGAAGAGTCTGCTACCATAAGTCCAAGTCAAACCCCACCATGTATATATGTTGTCAAACATCCAATGATTATTGATCCCATCCAAGAACCCATCACATTCATATAAGAAACCCAATAGCTATGTTAAGAGCCTAGTCCAAAGCATGTGGAAACACCAACCACCCATCCTAATCAAAATCCAATCATCTCATCTAATCCCATCCTGGATCCCTTACCATATCATGGTAAACCCCTCTAAATTGATCCCATCATTGATCCTCCAACATCTCCTAGTGAACCAACATCACCAACTCTTACTCGCCAATCCAATGAATATTAATGCATCCCCACTTACCCTATCCATATCTAATATCACACTATCCTTACTTATCCTCCCTGTGATCAAGATCTTATCCATGATAAAGTGACCCACATCACTCCTATCCATCATCTGACTAGTCCTATTCATTATCCATGAATATCCCATGATATGACACTTGGTCCCCAAGAAAACATAGATAATCAAACAAATAACTCAAATCCTATCAAATCACATCCCAATGAGGATAATTTGATAATCAATGTCCAAGAATTCTACATCCATTTCCCATTGATGCTCCATCATCCCCTATCAAACTATATGTTTAGGGGTTTAGCCTGGTTGCTCGATTTTAGGGTTTAGGGGTCAAGGGAATTATTTGAGGTTTATGAGTTTCTCAAATTTAGGGTTTAGGGGTTTAGGGTTGCTCACGTTTATGGTTTAGGGTTTAGGGGATAGGGGTTAGGGATTTAGGGTTGCTCCAGTTTAGGGTTTACGAGTTAGGGTTTAGGGTTTAGAGAGAGAGAAAGTAAGGGAATCGATAGATATTGGGAGAGATAGGGAGATAGAGTTTTAAGATTTCTTATAGGGTTTATGGTTAAGGGGTTTAGAGTTGCTTGGTTTTAGGGTTTAGGGGTTAGGGGTTAGGGGTTAGGGTTTAGGGGCATTATTTAAATAAAGGTTAACTTAGGGTTTATGGTTTAGGGGTTAGGAGTTAAGGTATAGAGGTTTAGGTTAGGGTTTAGAGAGAGGATTGATAGGGAGATATAGAGGAGACCGAGGGGAGAGATAGGGAGATAGAGGGTGAGGGACATGGCTAGAGACATAGGCAGAGAGATTGAGAGGTAGAGGGATGATAGAGACAAGGAGATAGGGTTTAGGGTTAATCAAGTTTAGGATTGATCAGGTTTAGGGTTTAGGGTTAGGAGTTTAGAGAGGCAGAGATAGGGAAATAGAGGGTGAGGGACATGGTCAGAGACATAGGCATAGAGATTGAGAGGTAGAGGGATGATAGAGACAAGGAGATGGGGGTTTACGATTGATCAAGTTTAGGGTTGATAGGGTTTAGGGTTTAGGGGTTAGGAGTTTAGAGGGGGAGAGATAGGGAGATAGAGGGTGATGGATATAGCCAGAGACATAGGTAAAGAGATTGAGAGGTAGAGGGATGATAGAGACAAGGAGATAGGGGTTTAGGGTTGATCGAGTTTAGGGGTTAGGGGTTAGGAGTTTAGAGAGGGAGAGATAGGGAGATAGAGGGTGAGGGACATAGCCAGAGACATAGGTAGAGAGATTGAGAGGTAGAGGGATGATAGAGACAAGGAGATACCTATGGTTTAGGGTTGATCAAGTTTAGGGAATGGTGTGAAGTGGTTTAGGGCTGATTAGGGAATGATTAGAATGATTTAGGGGTAGTTTAGGGATGGAATTTGAGATGAAATCTAGGTTTAGGGCTGATTAGGGAATGATTAGAATGATTTAGGGATAGTTTAGGGATGGTATTTGAGATGAAATCTAGGTTGATTTGAAAATGATTAGGGATGAAGTTAAATTGATTTAAATGTGATTTGGCATGGTGTGAAGTGCTTTAGGGATGATTAGAAGTGGTTTAGGGATGATTAGAGATGAAATTGAATGGATTAGGGATGATTTGGGATTGATTAGGAATAAATTTGGTTGGAATGAAAGCTTAATGTTTCATGCTTCCCAGAATGTGCTCGCATTATGGGAAGAAAAAAAAAAGGATGTGGGATCTGTGATTGAGACCCCACATGTCTATTATTCCCTACTTTTCATGCATGCTATCAGACAAGAAAACAATTTTTCATGTTGTTTGACATATTAAGAATCATTTTTTGATTAATCCACCACCTTTTTTGTTTTTTCAACATAGAAGAACTGATTTTGCATGTTTTTAGATAAATTTTGATTATTTAAACTAAAAGTTTCATGTTTCATAGTGTTTCAAAGCTAATTACCATTTATATAGATTGAATTTGATGATATGTTTATTTTTTCTATAAATTTCACTAATCCTATTCTAGAGTTATATAGATTTAGTAATCAAACTTGCGAAAAAGAACAATTTGAGCATTTTAAAGCCAAATTTGGAGGATTGGTCAACTTGAATATTGAATTCTAAGGTATGTTCTTCATGTCCAATTTAATTCACTTTATGTTCTTTAGAACACTCACAATCACTAAATGTGGAACTATCTAAGTTAAAAAAAGTGATCATTATGTGTATTAATAGAATTAGAATCATTAAAATATGTGTGTGTGTGTGTGTAATTTTGTTGTATCTTGAATCACTAATGGAATTTTTTGTATCTTGAATTTGAACTACGTCATTGAATTTGTTGTATCTTGTGCTATTGATGTTGCAAATTTGATATATATTTGGTTCTCATATAGTAATGAATTGTCACTATCATCCTCTTGGCCATTCAACTTACAAACTATGATTGTCTTCTCCCAAAGTAACAATACCTTTGCATTTGATGTAGTAATCTTTCATGTGAATAGGGTAGTGAGAGCCTATTGCATATTTTGAATATTTGACCTTAATAGTGATCTAAAGTTTCATGATAGTCCTCTATGTTTATGATGTGATAGTCTATTGGGTTGTTTGTAATAGTCATCTAGCACTATTTGACTCTCAATGCATGGTTACCACACAACCTTCTATCATTATCTTATCAATTTATGATGAAACTCTTCAACAAGATCTCAAGAACAATCCACAAATTTCTTAGTATGTAGAAAGTTCAAGTCCTTAAAGGTCAATTGACCATACTAACCACATGACAGTTCCAATTATCCTTAAGATCCATGACAACCTCCCTACTCTTTTCCTCTAATGACAAGAAATTATAATGGTTTAACCCTAATAATCCTTATGCATTTAATGTCAAATAACATGGGTATCATTGTCATAATAGTTAAGAGAGGTTTTAGGATTGATTATTCTTTTGTTGATAAGATTTCCCTTTAACTATCCAACATTTAGTGCCTATAATAGTTCTAAGTTTATCCCAAACAATATTTCATCCTACACAACTCCCTTTATGACAATGCCTCTAATTATTATGACAATCATAGCTCATAAATGACAACAAATCTCCTTCGCCAACTTGGTCATGCATTCTTGTACAATCATAATCTAGTCATTTTAACACAATTTTTAGAAGTTGCATGAATTCTTCAAGGGTGCTTACTATTGTAACAATAAGTACTGTTGTGTTCATGAGAAATTGAATTAGTAATAGTAGTGAGGGATGCCATGACAATCAAGTGGGTTATGGATGTTGTCATCATGATCTAGAATCCTAGGGATTATTATTTTGTTATTCAAATATTTAAGATTGATTAAGGAAGTTTATTCATGCATAATCGAACCTTTGAGACTGATTTAGAGAAGTTAGGACAGTCATAGTATGAGTCACCTCAATAATCATGAGGAAAATGTGCTCCATACATGAGAATTTCTACCCTAAATCTCTGCCCTAAATTTTTTTCCTTGAATTTTTGCACCTTCTTATTCTTCCCTAACCCTAACTCTGCTAAAAATAAGAAGTTTGTAGAACCATTGATTCTAAAAAAGTTCCCAAACACAATTGATTCTAGAAGTTTGATATGACACCATAGACTTTTAAAAGTCTTTTTTCTCAAAGAAAACTACCAATCATGTCACATCATCATCTAATCTTATCGTCCAAAACATAATTGTGATCTAGCATAAGGGAAATAAATTGATCATAAAAATACACTTCCTAATTTTGGATGAGTTTTTGTAGCACTAGTTATCTCCTTAAGCTTATACACCTAGAGGATTTAAGAATTTTTGTGTTGAAAACAATATCCAAAACTTTTCATTGGATCAAACAACATCACACAATTTTTATCTTCTTGCTTATTACCAACTATGGGAATGGCATTGTAGTAGCTTCATGTCCACTCTCTTGCATCGTATATTTAAATGATACTTTCTCATTGGTATACACTTTGATGGAATCCTCATTTTCAATACTACAAATGGTCAAGGGAATCATAATTCATGAATCGAAGTTGAATCTATTACTCAACATATTCCATAAAAAATAAAGTTTATGCATAATTGGAAGGGGTTCTATAACATGTCATTATGAAATTAGTTGAGCTATAAATTTACTCTTAAGTTTCTGGTCATGAAAATGTTAATTAAGTCAATAGACAATCCTACAATGTCTTACTTGTGGAACCATGGATCACATACATGTGTGCTAGTATTGGTTTGTAATAAGTGTGGTTGAAAATTAAGAAAAAACATAATAATATTAACATTTGTGTTGTATGGTACTCAAACCTTCATGGGCAGGGTCATGTGAATCTTAGGCTAATAATTTGTAAAGCACAAACATGAGAGTATGATTTTTCAATATTAAGGCATTTGTGGTTCACCACTAGAGTTCACATTTGTAACCACTTGTCATTGTACTCTTCAAGCATAAAATACCAAACTCATCATTGTTGATCTTGCAACCTCTCTTTCTCCACATGAGAACTCTCATTATGTTGTGACAATAGTCTTTTATGTTTATGATCTAACAGTCTATGTGGCTATTTGTAATAGTCATATAGCACAATTTGATAGTCTTTTCCCTCAACATGATCTCCATACTTAGGAATTTGTCATCATGAAACAAAACTTGGCCCTAAATTTATGCACCTCGTTATTCTTAGAAAATCCCTCCTTTACACCTTAACAAGATTTCAAATTATCTTCATACCTTGTTTGATGTTCCTATTGACTGTCATGATAGTCCTAGTTGTGCTGATAGTCCATTTAAGGTGCTTGACAATTCTAATCTGTATATAATCAATCCAATCATGGCCTCCAAATAGCCCTTCAAATCTCTTTGTCATAAATCACACTACTTGCAATGTCCTTCCATAATCATGGTTTCTTATTGCCACCCTTTCTACTATTTTTCTGCCTTCATGTAGCCTCTTGATCTCCTTCTTAGATCTTTTGTACACCTCACAACCATGAAACCAACTTGTACCTTCATTACACAACTAATGCACTTAATATTCCTCTTAATGTCTTAACAATTCTTTGATTAACTGCATCCACCAATATCAATCATTTAGATACTCTTGTGTCCCAGTTGACTACTCTATCATGTGAGAATAGAGTACATTGTGATGAACACCAATCCTTTTGTGCATGTGTTGGTAAGAATTTGATTGTTATAATAGTCTTCTCCAACTATTAAAATACCCCTTGTAAGAAAAGACCATAATTACCCTCTTATTAACAACACCTTCCATATTCAATGATCAAGGTTTTATTCTCTATACTAGCACTGTTTCTCCTTTCGACAACATGGAAATCATATTCATAGGTCATGTGATAAAATCTTTTGGTAAAGGATAGCCTTAGGGTTGCTATAGCAATCATAGTACTCATGATTGTTCTTTCATCTCATGTGACACCATTTCAATGTTGTTCATGATAACCTTATAGAATAAAGAAAGACCCAATTGTTCTTATGCCTAATATGATATGATATTGAGAGGAACATTATAATCTAGTCATTTTAACACAATTTTCAGAAGTTCCATGAAGGTTGATCAGTCATTTATGACTGTTATATCATTGTTGATCAGTCATTTATGACTATTATATCATTATTGATCATTCAATTATGACTGTTATATCATTTTTGATCATTTATTTATGATTGTTATATCATTGCTAATCAGTCATTTATGATTATTATATCAATGCTGATTAGTGATTATAATAGTTCTAATTATCATTGTCTTATTCATCATGCTTGTAGAAATCATCATCATGCCAAGGAAATGATTAAAGACTCTAACACCAGAAGAGCGTGAAGTTGAGAATGAGATGAAAAGAGAAAGAATGAGGTGAATTTGGGAAAGTAGGAAATTGCCAACCATATAAGAAGACATTCCACCATTTCCAATTGAAGAGGAATATGACACATCTAATGAATCTAAGAGAGATGGAATTGGTGGCACAGAGAGAATGAATGCAAAACCTCCATGCAATGAGGAAAGTGAATCTCCAAGTTGGATGCACTCCATTCAACCTGAAGGAACATCATCATTATCTTGTTGAATCGGAGACACTCCATCTTTCACAGGTGAAGTAGAAGGTACATCTTCATTTTCTTCTCAACTTGGTGGCATGGCATCATTCACACGTCAAGTTGAAGTTATACCATATTCTCCATCTCAAATTGAATCCTTTTCATCTTTTTCATCTCCAATTTAAGGTATGTCATCTATCCCATCTCAATTAAATATTGAAGAAACTCCTAACGTTCAGTCAACTTTACCAATTAAAATGCATCCTAGAATTTTGCATAGGAAGCCTAAGTTTCTAATCGATATTCATGAGAATGTGTTGAATCCCATGCAGGATAGAATTCCCAAGCACACTTGCTAGAGATATGCACATAAAATATGGAAATCATTCTTTGATAATTTAAATGAAACTGGAAGATGTCAACTATTTGTTAAATTAATGAGAAATCTAAAATTTACGCCCATTATGAAGATTGTTTGCCTAAGAACATTGGATGCCTCAAGTGAAAAATCAATTGTCAAGAATCTAATGAGTGCATATGAGAGTGTGTGTGTTCCACCTTATGAAGCAACGATAGTAATGTCACATGACGTGTCATTACATTGACAATTGTAAGCCAACAAACAAAGAAAGCTCATCTCATTAGAAAGACAAGTCAAGCATTGAAAATAAGTAGAAAAAATCTAATAAGAGTTGTTGGAAGAAGTGAAATAGTTGAGGACCCAAAAACCAATGAATTGTGGGCATTCTCTAGGAGACTCCCACGGAAAGACAAAGTTGTTGTTGAAGCCTTGAGATCCTTCATTGAAGAATTTTGGAAAAAAAACACAAGGGTATCTCCTAATGCAAGAGATGTTGTGAGAAGGAGAATTGGTTTTCAAAACCGTGAGTCACATCCAAAGCATTTTTTGGATGTCACTCAAACACAATTTTTCAAGAAATTTCAAGAGATGTATCCTCAAGTTAAAATTTGTCAGAGATATTTTGAAATGCTAAATCTTTCTATGCCAAAATAAATAACACATGCACTACTTGTTGTTGCAAATTACATATTGAATTTTCAAACCATTTTGATGTTTATCAGTCTATATGTTTAGATTTGCATACTAACAATGTTTTGTAGGATTGTGGCATACATGCCCCACCAACATCTTCAAGAGACTTCATATCAACAGTTTTATGTGCAAGAGAGGAAGGTCAAATATTCTACAGGAAATTATGCTTGGATGGCACATGTCATCATTGTGGTGGCTTGCAACATATGCCAATATGTGAACATATGGAAAGCACACATGCGGTTGGAAATGAACTAGTAGAGTTCAACAAGTATAAAACAGTGGCCTACAATACAAAAGATGGTAAAGAAGCAAAGATGTGTGATTTGGTTATTCAAAAGATTCCAGTGTATGGTTGTGAGTCAAAGCAGTGGGTTGGTGAATGGTGTACAAGACGCCTAATCTCGGTTGACATGTATTGACTTCTGATAGCACTACAAATGATAGAGATTAAAACATTGGTAGATTTTGACCATGTTTTAGATCTAGTACAACAAGGTATTATCAATATGGCATCTTATTTTATATTATTTCTTGTTTGTTGAAGTTATATTCATCGAACTGAATGCACATATCAATGCAAGGCATGTTTATGTAGTTACTGCAGCTGAAGACAATGAAGAAAGAATGGATTATTATTTATGTTGTTGTGTTGAGGCAAAAAAGAAATTAAATTCCCCTGTTATAGATGGAGAAAACATTGAGTACCCTACAAGATCAATGGTTGTTACTAGAACATGGTTTAGAAGGTACCCACTAAAGAAGTCTGATGTGTGGGTGTTTGAGGACTTTGACACACATAGGAAGATTCTTCATTATTCTAACCTTGTTGTGGCTTCAAACATTCATTTGATCAAATATGGGGGTAGACCACTGAACAAGACCTTTTGGAAGGTTCATGAGTCTAATCACGAGGTAATACTCGACATAATAAAGAGTGGAGCAGACCCTGATGGTTCATTGTATTGAAGTAGTGGAATGACATAAACGTATGTGAGTTTTCTTTGCTATACTCATTTCACCTTGTATATTTTAGCTACTCATTTGAGCTAAATAGTGCAATTGCATTTGCATTTAGGATTTTAGTATGATGGAGGAAGGCTTAATCCTTATGAAGTTGCCTTTGGATGGAAAGTAAGGTAGGTTTTCATGATTATTTCACGATGATATGTCCTTTAATTTCTATTCCATATTGAGTTTTAATGATGTTACTATTTAATAATGAGTGTTAATGAGTTTTAATGACAAACAATTGATAGTAGTGGTAAGGTCAACCTCAATTGATGCCCTACAAGACATTGGATCAAGTGAGAACACCTTTATAGTATTGAATTTCCAGCTACTAGAAAGGTATTATGACTAAATTTTTAGGATAGGCACTCCTGGGGCCAAATGGATGGCGCCAACGTATCTAGGTGGGCCGATAAATGCTAGGGGGTGTATCTTTTCAATGGTAAATCCTCATGGTCATTCTTGTCTATATCGAACGTAGACAATCTCTCAAGAGCCCTAAGAAAAAAATGTGACAAACTTTCGGTCGACTATTCCATCAAATTGTGACACCTAGGAACATCTTATTTGCATGTATAGGTGGATATCAGGTCCTCCTACAAACACCTACCTTAATTTTACAAGAACCAATTTCATTTGCCTATGGTGGTAAGGAATGTACACTTCTAAAATGCTTCAGTTTCATGCAGTGGAAAGGTGCTAGGAGTGACATTTTGCATTCCATAAGTCATGGGATTGAACAGACTTTGCCAATACATCGGGGTGGGTGAGAAAATGCCAAGGGAGGTCTTGTTTCATGTGCAAAGTGTGCCAGTCGTTCAGGGCAACAGGTACTGGCAAAGTCCCTTAGAAGCCCTAGGATGAAAAAATTGCCAAAATTTGACGGAGTAGTTCTCAGAATTCATGGTAGATGGGAGCATTTTGTTTAGACCTATAGGTGCACATGGGGTCTGTCCATAATAAACTCTCTTAGTTTTGGTCAAAACCAATCCATTTGATCGTGCTGAAATCAAAAACATTCTTTTAAAATGCTTTAGTTTCATGCAATGGAAAGGTGCTAGGAGTGACATTTTGCATTTCACAGGTCATGGGGCTGAACAAACTTTACCAGTGCATCGGGATGGGTAGGTAAATGCTAGGGGGTTCTTGTTTTGTATGCAAAGTGCCTCAATCATTCAAGGCAGCAGGCTACCGGCAAAGTCCCTTAAGATCCCTAAGATGAAAAAATTGCCAAACTTTGATGGATCAGTTCATGGTATTCATGGTAGTTAGGAATGTTCTATTTGGACCTACAAGTGCATGTGGGGTCTTTCCACAATAACCTCTCTTAGTTTCAGTTAACTCTAGTCTGTTTTACCGTACCAAAATCAAATGCATTCTTGCAAAATGCTTCAGTTTCATGTAGTGGAAAGGTGCTAGGAGTGACACTTTACATTCCATAGCTTGTAGCACTGAATGGACTTTGCCAACGTGTCGATGTGGGTGAGTAAATGCTAGGGGAGGTCTCATTTCATGTGCCAAGCATCCCAGTTGTTCCGAGCTGTAAGCTACTGACAAAGTAGAAAGTTGCTAACATTGGAATTTTGCATTCCATAGGCCTTGGGGGTAAAATGATTGCCCCAACACATCTAGGTGGGTGGGTAAATGCTAGGGGATGTCTCCTTTCGTACACCAAGTGTCTCAGTCATTCCTAGCTGCAAGCTACCTGCAAAGTCGTAAGGTACTAGGAGTGGCATTTTTCATTCCATAGGTCATGGGGTTGAATGAACATTGCCAACACATCAAGATGGGTAGGTAAATGCCAGCAGAGGTCTTGTTTCATGTGTGAAGTAACCCAATCATTTGAGGCAGTAGGCTACCAGCAAAGTCCCTAAAGCATTTTGCAAGAATGCATTTGATTTTGGCATGATCAAATGGAATGGATTTGACCAAAACTAAGAGAGATTATTGGGGATAGACCCCACATGCACCTGTAGGTCTAAACAAAACATTCCCAACTACCACAAATTAAAAGAACTGCTCCATCAAAGTTGGACAGTTCTTGCTCTTATGATTTTAAGGGACGTTTTTAGTAGCCTGCTGCCCCGAATGACTAGGGTGCTTGAAACATAAAATGAGACCTCCCCTCACATTTACCTACCCACCCCAACCCATTAACAAAGTCAGTTTGGCCCCATGACCTATGGAATGCAAAATATCACTCCTAGCACCTTTCCACTTCATGAAACTAAAGCATTTTGCTAGAATACATTTGAATCGACATGGTCAAACATACTAGAGTTCATAGAAACTAAAAGTTTATTGTGGATGGACCCCATATGCACCTATAGGTTCAAACAAAACATTCCCAACTACCACAAATTCTGAGAACTACTCCGTCAAAGTTTGGAAGTTTTTTCATCCTAGGGATCTTAAGGGACTTTGTTGGTAGCCTGCTACCCTAAACAAATGGGGCACTTTACACATGAAATGAGACCTCTCCTAGTATTTACCCACCCACCTTGATGCATTGGTGAATTCCGTTCAACCCCATGACCTACGGAATGCAAAATGTGACTCCTAGCACCTTTCCACTACATGAAACTGAAGCATTTTGCAAGAATGTATTTGATATCGGCATGGTCAAATGGACTGGAGTTTACTGAAATTGAGAGAAATTATTGTGGACAGACCCCATGTGTACCTATAGGTCTAAATTAAATGTTCCCAACTGCCACAAATTCCAAGAACTACTTCGTCAAAGTTTGTAGTTTTTTCATCTTAGGGATCTTAAGGGACTTTGCCAGTAGCCTGTTGCCCCGAACGATTGGGGAACTTTGCATATCAAAAGAGACCTCCACTAGAATTTACCCACCCACCCCAACGTGTTGGCGAAGTTTGTTCATCCCCATGATCTATGGAATGCAAAATGTCACTCGTAGCCCTGAGGATTCAATAAAGTAGTCCTTAGGTTGATATGACCATTCTAAGCTTGACATATGATTGCTACCATTTGCATATAATTGTACATTTATAAAATGAGTGTTCTAAGATTTTTATAACAACCTTCTCTATTTTGCTAGGACATCAGTATCCTAATATGTGTTGACAGTGCTAAAATGTGAATAATTGTATGATGATTAGTAAATACTCAATAGGACCTTGATGACTGTCCTAGCAATCATATGACTAGTTTTTTAATTACTAGATCCCCCCAAATGGAAGCTTTTCTTGTCAAATGGATATACAGTTGTCTATATTGCATGCTAATTCATGATTGCATGCTTGTCCATAAGTGTACTGTGTCATAGTTTGTCTATTAGCCTTGCTAGGATTGTCTTTATGTGGGAATGACATGATTTACTTGATGGGGCTATCTTCCCTTCTTAATTTAGGATTTCTACTCTCTAATTACCAACACAATTGTCTCTTCATTATGATAGTCCTCTTCTTTCTCTCTTCTACACTCCCTACTTGTAGACTTCACATTCGTAACGCCAGAGTATAAGTATCCTCTAGGAAGACAATAATGCCTTTGATACGTGATAATCAACCTAGGGTTGTCTTTGATCTTTGTATGACAAACACCTAATTAATTCTAGCTACTTGTAGTACCTCTAAGCATCTCCTATAATATCACCTAGAGAATTTTGATTTTCTCTCAATTCCATCATTCAAATCCTATAAAAATTGGTGGAGACCATATGCAAGTATATATAGAGTTATAGGAAAGATTTCATAGGTTGGTCACATGTGCAAGTTCCATTTTGAGAAATCCCTACTCTTTTTGGCCTAAAGGGACCCTATTTTAGTGTATTTTTTAGATCTCTTGTCTTGGGTAAGTGATATATACAAGGGGAGTCTTTAGAATTGTTGGATATGTCCACTTACACCTTCCCTATCAAAATTAAGGCCTGATCAATCCATTTGGTCTCTGCTGTTACAAAACAGTCCTTAAAATAAGCCTAATTTGACTATAACAGTCCAAGTTTTGTCTATTCCTTACAAAACAAGCCTACATAAGTTTTACATATGTTTAACAAGTGACAAAAGTGTATCCAAATCAAGTCTCAGATCTCAATTATCAGGTGTATTAAGGCAATTATTACATAAAATGTCTCTGAGAAGGGCTACAAGCTCCTAGACCACTTACAAAGCAAGTACATGTTATATTGATCACAAAGCTCTTCCCATAGATGGATAATGTTGTTATAGTAAATTTAAGCATGTATGAGTGTTTTCAAACCATGTTGAATTTCTATAAGTCTTCCAATCAAGATTTGGTTTTGTTCTAGATCTAGAGTGAAGCTAGTGTGAGCTAGTGGGAGATTGAATTGCTCAGTTCATTGCATGAACATATCAAGTTGAGATCATATATTCTATTGCATGATTCTAGACAAGATATATGTAATATTAAAGGACCATAAAGGTTAGGATTCATGTGAATAATGAAGGCATGATATGTTGTAAGCAAGTGTTCAAGGTAAAGAGCCAAATCGATGTGAGTATGGTTGAGCTAGGATGGCATAAAAAACATAAAGGATATAGAAATTTTGTCAAAAGTTGTAGTTACAACTACCCTATGAAACATGTATGCAAAGTGTGGAAGCATAGACAAGGAACATGGACTGTTTGATACTTGACACCACAAAGAGATGTCCTCTCATGGGATGCAATGATTGCAAGATATGCAAAAAATGGATTTGTTGAAAAGATTTTAGAAACTTCCAATTAAATGAAATTGGCACATGTAAAGACAAATTCCACAACATTTGCTAGTATCCTCTCTATCTGTATACCAAAATATGATGTTTGGAACAGCGTATGAACAACCATCAAAGCATAAAGGATATAGAAAATTTGTCACATGCTATAATTGCAGTTGCCCTTGTAGACATGTATGCAAAGTGTCAAAGCATAGACAAGACACTGAACTTTTTGGCATGATTCCCCAAATAAATGTTGCCTCATGGAATACAATGATTGCAAGATGTGAAAAAAATTGATTTTTTGATAAGGCTTTAGAAACTTTCAAGAAAATGCAATTGGCGGGTGTAAAGCCAAATTCCTAAACCTTCGAAATAGTATCTTTAGAACACAATATAGACATCCATCAAAGCATAAAGGATATAGATTTTTTTTCAAAAGTTGTAGTTACAACTACCCTACGAGACATGTATGCAAAGTGTAGAAGCATAGACAAGGCACGTGGACTGTTTGATACAACACCACAAAGAGATGTCCTCTCATGGGATGCAATGAAATTGCAAGATACATGCAAAAAATGGATTTTTTGAAAAGACTTTAGAAACTTTCAAGTAAATGCAATTGGCATATGTAAAGCCAAATTCCACAACCTTTGTCAGCATCCTCCCTATCTGTACACGAAAATAGAATGTTTGGAACAGCGTATGGACAGCCATCAAAGCATAAAGGATATAGGAAATTTGTCACATGTTGTAATTGTAGCTGCCCTTGTAGACATGTATGCAAAGTGTGGAAGCATAGACAAGGCACGTGAACTATTTGGCATGATGCCCCAAAGAAATGTCACCTCATTGAATGCAATGATTGCAAGATATGAACAGAATGGATTTTTTGATAAGGCTTTAGAAACTTTCAAGAAAATTGAATTGGCAGTTGTAAAGCAAAATTCCACAACCTTAGCCAGTATCCTCCTTGCCTATGCCAAAATGGACATCCATCAAAGAATAAAACATATAGAAATTTTGTTATATGTTGTAGTTTCAACTGCCCTCAGAGACATGTATGCAAAGTGTGGAAGCATAGGAAAGACACGTGAGCTATTTGGCATGATGCCTCAAAGAAATGTCACCTCATGGAATGCAATGATTGCAAGATATGAACAAAATGGATTTTTTGATAAGCCTTTAGAAAGTTTCAAGAAAATTGAATTGGCGAGTGTAAAGCCAAATTCCAAAAACCTTAGAAATGGTATATTTGGAACATGGTATAGACATCCATCAAAGCATAAAGGATATAGGAATTTTGTCAAATGTTGTGGTTGTAAGTATCTTGCAAGACTTATATGCAAAGTGTGGAAGAATATACAATGAACATGAACTGTTTGATATGATGCCACAAATAAATGTTGTCTCATGGAATGCAATGACTGCAAGATATGCATGAAATGGATTTTTCATAAGGCTTTAAAAACTCTCAAGCAAATGCACAAAACTAAACTTCAACCAAACACAAATTTTGGCACATCTAAAACCAAATTACACAACCTTACCCAACTTCCTCCTTACCTATGACGGAATGGGATCTATGGAGCATGGTGTGGACAACCATCAAAGCATAAATGATATAGGAATTTTGTCACATGTATTGTATTTGTAGCTGCCCTTGTAGACATTAATGGAAAGTGTGGAAGCATAGACAAGGCGCGTGAACTATTTGAAATGATGCCTCAAAGAAATGCACAATCCCACATAATGAATGATTGCAAGATATGCACAAAATAGATTATTTGAAAATGATTTATAAACTTTCAAGCAAATGTAAAACCAAATTCTTGTAATGATAATTGATCATCATATTAAATATTTAATATAAATTGTCATATACATAATGTCATGAACATAACATCTAGTTTATATACAAAGCCATATAGGCATGTCCAAACAAAGCCATACAAGCATATATACAAAAATATATATCGGTAACATACAAAAGTATGTATACAAAGCCACCTAAGCATACAAAAAATGTCTCAAAAACTAGTTTGCTATGGACTTTTATGAAATAATCGGTGGCCCTTTCTTGACCATGAAGATGGAGAGCCAATCTGCGACTCATCCTCTCTCTACTATTGAGTAGACCTCTTCAACATAAGTTCATCCAGCTCCACTTGTTAATACAATCAAACAATATGCACATTACTATAGAAAATGTACATGAAATATATAAAATCACATATGTAATAAATCACTTACCTCCATCCGATGATCACTCTCCATCATTTTGTCTCGAGATTCTTTGTCCGTAGTTGGATGGACTAGAGTTGTGACCTCCTGTAAGAAGCATCAAGAAGAAAAATTGACTAAACATAAATATCATTTATGTACATCAAATGACATGAGATAAAACAAGAAATACAAAATTATGACATTTTCATGTTATTGGCTCATACATTGGTCAAAGGATTTGAAGACATCATGGATGCAGCAATGCCTATCTGCACTATCTCACGAAGATGAGGAGTCTCCACATTCAGAATCTGAAAATCAAGTTCAAGATTATTCGACCAAAATAAATACATATTATTTTTAAAATGTATAATGATTAGAAATAGTTAAATTTACCTCTGTAAAAGTTGTGGATTTGCATCTAGGGGACCAAGGAAACTATGGAGGTGTCGATGATTGTTGAAATCATCAAATCATCACAAAATAATAGTACCGTTGACATATATACAATAATTACGATCATGTGATAAATTACATACCTGCTAACTTGACCTCCTCTCATAACTTGCTAATGAATGGATAACAAAGGTAGGATGAAGACTCTGACCCTAGAATTTCATTGCACAGACAATTACATACATTATTTTTTAGTTATAATATAAATAGTCATATAAAATTAATTACAAATTTCAAATAACAATATATTAAATCAAGATGAAACTTGTAAAAAATTACCTGAGAGTCAATACCAAATGTATGCTACAAGACATTGTCGGTGAGAACAATCTCATCCAATATGGATGCCTCCATCAATGGATGTTGCCCCTATGTTGCAGCATCCTGCCGAGAGTCATGCCATGCGTCCTACATCCCAGAATCACATAGGGTCCCACATGAACCGCATAAATGTGGGGACAAATGATGCCTACTACTCTCACCCTCATCACCCTGGGTAAGATCATTGGCATGTTGTGATAGAGACTAAGTAAGAGTAGTCAATGAATGTAATGTCTCCACCTCAACACTCTCCTTCAAAGGGAGTGACCTATGTTCTAGCCTCAACAGGGGTCTAGGTACATGGTTTTCATCTCACTGAGCTCCCTCTCTATCTTGGGTAGAGCCACCACTTCTACTCTAGAACTCACGAATGTCAAAATAATTGGGAATCTTCTTAAGGACAAACTTGCAATGGAGTTTCCTCAAAAAATATTGTGGCACCTTAGCATTGTTGTATGGGCACTCATCGATGACCATGTACCATCTATGCTAAAAGTTTTGGGATATTTCTTCATTCCTACACCAATGAATAGGGAACCATTTGCAAGTTTCTTCTAATCTTTGGCCAGTTTTGGGATTAATAAAGTGTGCACATAATTGAGATTTTGTGATTTTTTCATTCTTCTCTTTTTCATATGACATTTTTTCGGCATACTATTGTCGACACCTCTCCCTATAGTCTTGAAATTTGGTGATTTATTTTGTCACTGAATTCGTGTGGGAAACAATCTCTTCTAGTGACTTCGCATGCACTCTCCTATGATCGGTGCTTGAAATTGGATTGTTTAGCATTTGAATAAGAATTTGAAGATGTTTCTTGTTTTCTTCTATTATCTGTGGGTAGTTTTCTTGACTATCCCTTACATTGTGAGGATGTGAAGGTGGGTTTGGAGGGTTTTGGTAGTTGTTTTCACCCTCCTCAACTGGATTTGGGTTTTCTCTTGCCTCAATAACTATAAATACAATATAAAAACAAATCAAACATTGAAAAACTCAAAAATTCTTATTAAACTAACAAAAATTAATCAAACCCTACCTTCTTCGGCTTCTAGACCCTCCAAATTTGCTTAACGACAACTTTGGCGGCGAGGTGGCATTGTGAATATGTCATTTTCTCTCTTACACTTGCTTGGAGAGACTTCCCTTCAATGCAATCACATTTTGAACTCCTTTTTTTTTGTTAACTCCTTTGGCCATGGCTGAATGACAACAAAATGAGATTTTTTTTACTTTTAAGTGAAACAAAATGTGAGTGTGTTATAACACGCTCACATTTTGTTTTGTTTTGTACCAAAAAGTCCCATGGTGGTGAATTTTTGGTCCCCCATCTCTTTGCATATACCCGTAGAGTACATATTGGTTTTCTAATCATTACGATGTTTATAGATATATATGTGTAGATTTACATACTAACGATGTTTTATAGGAGTGCAATATAAAGTATTCACCTATATCTTCAAGAGATTTCATATCAAGTGTCTTATGTCAAAAAATGGATGGTCAATTATTCAACAAGAACTTATGCTTGGATGGCATGTGTGATCATTGTGGTGGGTTACAACATTTGCCATTTTTTGAACAATAGTGGGTTACACTTTTTTGCCAAACTTGACATTGAAATCAACATTTTGAACTAAATCTTCACTTTCTGAAACCTATAGCCACTAAACCGTTAGGAATTTGAATATGATGTGAACTAGTGATTTGTGAGATTTGATTAGTAGATTCTAAAAATATTTTTTTAAAAAAAATTGGAGATAAATTGTAATTTTTTTGCATCTCCTTTAATAACTAGTTTTTAATAGTAAACAACATTTTTTTTAAAGTGATGTGTATTCCATAACGTATAACTTTTTTTCTACAAAGGTTAAAATCTCGATTCTTTTGAATTTAGATTGGTAACACCGATATCTAGTGAATGTATTTGGTTTCATAATGTTTTGTTGAATATATATTTTTTAATTTAGTTTTGAAGTCAAACCAATTATAATTTAGACATACGTGTATTCCAT
The DNA here is from genome assembly GCA_027924645.1 of Cunninghamia lanceolata. Classification (NCBI taxonomy): domain Eukaryota; kingdom Viridiplantae; phylum Streptophyta; class Pinopsida; order Cupressales; family Cupressaceae; genus Cunninghamia; species Cunninghamia lanceolata. The sequence continues at coordinate 281,050 of BSBN01000248.1, read as the reverse complement.
AGAACATAACTTTTTTTGTATGTATCGAAATTTAATTTTTTTAAACAAGGACATCAATACCTAGTGTATACATATTTTTCAAAAAAAAAAATCACTAATTTACTTTTTTTCCATGTGTGTAGAACAAAGAACTTGATGTTCGGTGAAAAACCTATGTTTAGTAAATCTAAAAAAAATCATAATACAATCAAAATATATCAAAACTATACTCGTTGGAAATCTTGTTTTGAGCACTTCAATCCTCCAATTTGGTTTGGTAAAGGTGAATCCATTTGGACCTTCAACTAGGCTTCGGAAGCCAAAATTTTGTATAAGAAAGGGGAAGGGAAGCAAGAAAGGTACCAAGTGAGGGTCTTTGCTCGAAGAAATACCTCCTTTGAATGAAGGTGTTGACATGACATCTTGCAGCCCGTAATGGCCACCTTCGTTTGAAGGTACCTTGCATTTAGAAATAATTTTTTTTCTCTAACTGTCGGCCTTCGTTCGAAGGCATACTGACATGCTTTTGTTTTTAATGTTTTAATTATTCGTATAGCATATAAATAGGATTGCTTTTTTTCATTATAAATCAATTACAAACAAGATAGATTCACATTATTCTTGTGTAAGGGAGTCAAGGCAATCTTTGAGAGAAGACTTTTGAAGTCATATTTTACAAAGAAGGAGATGAGAAACAAAAGGACAAGACAAAATAAGACTACCCGAAAGTATTCCGTAGAAACTATAGCAAGATTGAATGAAGAAAGATTGGAACAATATCATAAACAAAAAGAAGGTATGCATATATTTTCTTTTCTATTTTTAATCTAGGTCATTTTATTTATGTTTAAATATATACATGTATTGATGAATCATGTAGCAGGATGTCATTTAATATAGGTCACTTGATTTATGCTTAAATATATATGCATTCATTTCATGTAGCTCCGATGTCATTTAGTTTAAGTCATTCCTCATTCTTGACTATAATCTCCACCTATACCCAGAGATAAATACATACCTCTCTCTCTATCCACCACTCTCTCTCTCTCTCTCAACTTGTCCACTCTCTTTACCTCTACCTCTCCCTCACTGGAGCCTTCGTAGCTATCTCTGTCCCTGTCTAACTCTCCATATCCCTCTCCCTATCTTCAACTCAACTTCATTGTTTTTTCTAAAGTGGTAACATATATTTCTATTATAATTTATTAAAAAAATCAAGTTCACTTTTCATTTTAGATTATTTATTTTCTTGATTATTTATTTTTATTTAAAAATTCTTTTAAATCTAAAAAATTTATATTTAAAAAGTCATACTTCCTAATTTTAAAACAAACTCTTATCACTGCTTTTTTGTTTTCTTTCTATAAAATATATTTTATAATAATTGTTAGCTTTTTTTATCCAATAAATTTTTATCATGAATGTTTTTTTAGCTTTTTTATTTGTGTTTTTATGATTTTTAATGCTAAATTAAGGAATAAAAGAAAAATTTTAAGAGAAGATTTGTTGAAATATTTTTAAAATGCTTTTTAGATTTTCTTTTTCCTAAAGAATGAAATTATTTTTTAGAAAACATAATAATTTCTACATTGTAGAACTAAGAGTATAAATCAATAAAATAAAAAGAATGTTTATTATTTAGAATGTGACCCACAAACACACATGTAGATAGAAATTCCATGTCATAAATGTCCACAAACACACATACATGTAAATGTATCTAGATAGAAATGTCCATACATAAACATGTACATCTATAGAAATGTCTTCTCAAACAAATATAAGATTTAGAGAAATATCTAGAGAAACACATCTCTACGAAGTGCTACCAATAGCCGGGTCATCATGTCGGCTACGAGTTGAGTGACCCGAGTCCAACTGAGCATCCTGATTTGATGGAGGCACTGAGCCCTGGAGATAGTACAGCACATGTATGTATAAAAGTGTACGAATTATGTTAAAATTTAAATAGAATAATGTTAAATATATATACATGTGTACATGCACACGTAAAAATTATATGCATTTACATGTATGTAAGTACAATAATGATTTAAAATTTTAAAACTCACCTATCCACTAACATTACTGCCATCAGTTGAATCACACCTGTGTACATAGTCCATCCCTAGAGTAGGTGTAACATGAGCTAACCCCTACAATATATATATATATATATATATATATATATATATATACAACATTAGGACTATATTTAGAGAAAAGTAATTTAACTTACTTTAATTAAAGTTCAAGTTTAAATCATGCATGCACATGCACATACGCATGTACATACCTGTGTATCAGGTGCTATAGGATGATCCACTGCAATGATTATATCCGATGCCTCCTTGGCTAGCTCAAGTAATTAAGTCTGAAGTGGACTAACCAGATGACTTGGCAACGAAGAGGCTGAATGAAGAAGCATATCCACAACACCTAACACCGATCTCATCTGCAACTGCACCTCCTCAAGTGAATCTAGGGAGCACTGGGATGTCTGATGCTTAACATGAGGCCTAACAGGTGTATCTCCCTCTACAACAACCAAATGATCTGAGGGTGGATTGGGATGTGGAGTACTCATAGGCACCTGCTGAGAAGGTCTCATAGCCTGACAGGATCATGATGCACTCTGTGAATGGCAAGCGCTACCCACATGTCCTCTAATCTCGTGTAAAGGGATACCAAGCTTTGATACAATAAAAGCATATGACTCCAATAGGTCCTCAGAAAGATAACTCGATGCAATCTGAAGAATATGCTCTCCTGTCTGACCATCTATGTCTACAAGAGATGGGACACTCATGATAGCATAAGGATCAGTAGCATGATCTGATGGTCTGGATCTTCTAGGATGACTCATCAAATATCTTCCCACATGATCAAAAGATATAATAGATGTGGCAGCTGTAATATAATCTACACTGCCAATTGCTTCCCTTTGGGAAGCAATGACAACCTGATCAGCAATAGGGGCCAGGGCTAGGGAGATAGCAGGCATCCTCTCCCCAACCAAGGCCCTATAAACTAGAGCCTTTCAATCTGGTCGATGATAGGCATCTCTATCAGTAACCATGTCCCTCCCCTAACCAAAATATTATGGAAAATCCATGTAGTTCACCTTGAGACCCATATGAACCTCTGCATATAACTGTTGTGCAAAATATAAAGGAATTTGGTCTTTATTGGGATAATGACCATGAGAAGCAAGAAAATGTGGATATATCAATGGGGCCATAAGAGGGTCTACACATCTAGTCACTTGGTAGCCCCTTACATTAGCCTTACCAACATAAGATGGGAAACATTGGGATTTGATGGTCTCTTTTGAGACACTAAGATGAACAGAAGCAAGAGAAACATCACCAGTAACCTCTTGCTGCATCTGGGCAAGAATAGCAACAAGAGTATCACTTGAATAAGCATGGGTATCTCCTAGACTCTGTCTAATGCATTGCAAGCTAGTTAAAATTGATTAACATGTGTCCCTATAAACCCCTATTGTGTTGGGGTTAGAAAGAAGAGCTGTCATTTCTGAATCTCAGTATCTATGCATGTAAATATAGAAGGTCTAGGAGGTGGTGGCACATGTGCCATAATCTATATATATATATATATATATCAACCTAAATTTTGTGCATGTAAAAACAAATTGCTTATTCCAATACATACATACACATGTGCATTAGGATGGCCATGTTGAACCAATTCTCTACTAGTATGGCTGATATGTCACACCAACAACATTACATGATAGTGTCTACTTTGGGTCCCATGGAACAAATGTATCAACATACACATCCTACATCAAAGTAGATAGGGATGTTGTGTTGCACTCACCTGTATCAACATACATTTCTTCTCTGATGTATAGGTGTGTACATTTGATAAATTGTTCCGCAACTTCCAAACTTAGACACTAGTTATTACTGGTGTTAGTGAGGCATATCAGTCATCTTGTAGAGAATTGGTTAAACATGACTAGATCCTAATATAATTCCAACACGTTAAATAAATAGTTGAACAAGAGGGAAGATTTCATTTCTAAAATACATCGATGATTCTTTTCCTTTTCAACTTGTAGAGAGAGAGAGAGATTTTAACTTTTCCAAATCTACACATACATGTGTAATGTTGAACATGTATCAGTGTCGTAAAAATGAATACCATGTGTGCAATAAAACATTTAAGTCATTCCTACTCCATTTACATTACACATCTAGGTAACTCAATAGTTAAAGATATAAAATAATGAACATTACACACTAAGAACATGGATACAACCTATGACTATACATATCTAGTTACCATGGAAATATATGACTATTACATTACTTTAATTGATTAGGCATTAAAAATCACTTTAATTGATTAGGCCAATTATATAATTTGGTTTGATTCATTTTATATTAAACTTATATAAGTACATTCACTAAATTAGACATGTTTTTATTAAAGTATTTTTCTTGACCTTGAGTGATTAAGGATGCTATGAATTTGTCTATATTTTCTTGCTACATCTATAGAAAGCATATGTGTTAAGTATAGAAAACATGACTCCCATGTCTACTATATCTATTTGGTAGATCCCCACCACTGCCAGTTTTGTAAAAAATAACATAAAGTTCTAAGTATTCCAAAATCATTGAAGGAAGTTGGTTAAATATCAAGTTCATCTTATGAAATTAAAATCTATCATCTAACCTTCGTTCAAATACTACTACTAGAAAAAATGTTTAATAGATAGTTAAGATAGATAACTCACATGATACTCAATTGCATTGGAATCATAAATTTACCAAGTCTCATCAGGCTGAGCTAAGTAAACAAACGATTTACAAAATTTATCTCAATTTTTTCAATCAGGTGCAGAGAAAACAAGTCACATAGTTCAATTTAGCTTCTAGGACTGTAATTGTCCTCCAAAGAATTCTAGAAGGTGCCCATAAATGAATGGAGCCATGAGATATCTTCATATTCATTCTCGTTATTAAAAAATGGAGGTACTTCATTTTCTGGCAAACAAGTCCACCTAACAAATAGATCTCTTCACATTGCACAACCACCACTCGTTGGCCATTGAGGACCTCCTTGGCTAGAATGGAGATGCTCGAGGCATCCAAACATGTGGTGATGTGCATCCATCACAACTACCTTGGCATAGATCCTTGAATTGCTCACCATTTTTTCCTCTCCTCTCGTCTACACAACATTATACTTCCAAATTTTTTATACTTCCAAATTTTGCATACATGGCTACTTCTAGACATTTGCAACAATAGATCTTAAGGAGGTTCAACTTCTTGTGAGGGAGCATGGCCTATCTAAGGTACATGTGGCTGTTGATAACTGAGAGGGGGGGTGAATCAGTTATCCTAATTATTTCTTCCTTTGAACTTTCTTATTAATCAAAGCAGCATTGAATTAAACAAACAAACATTATCATGAAATGAGAAACACATGACACAGTATTTTTGACGTGGAAATCCGGTTAAGGGAGAAAACCACGGGGTGATTAACCCAAAGAATATTCTCTGTTAGAAGAATAAGGAGTTACAAAATGGCACTTGCCAATTAGGGCTCACTGCCCGAGCACACTGCTCACAAGAGGCACACTGCCTACAAAGAGACACACTATCTACAAGAATGTTATATAATACTTGAACTAATTGGAAGCACCTATATATGCTGAGGTTCAGTTCCGGTTAGGTTCAGTATACTGATCTGCTGCACTTCATCTTTCCTCTGTTCTTTATTCTGCTATCTTTTCACATACCGGATCTTTCTTACTACTTCTGCTCTACTCTGCACTTATACGCATGCACCATCACACAATCACACTTTTCACAACTAAATCCATCCTCTATATATATCTGCACAAGTAATTTCATCACTTTTCTAGTCGGCATCCGGAACAGTCTAGTTTCTTACAAACTCTGTTCTGTTGGCTGAATCCTTGCTCACCAAGCAATGCGGATCAAGCATATACTTGTAGATATCATTAATCATGTCAGCCAAACATGATTCATGCCTTCACAACCTTTACCATCAACGGTAACATATCCAAAAAATATTCTGATGCTCTGTCAGTCAGTTCTTCCTCTGTTCTTATTGTCTTTCAGGAATCCGGTACTCAGCTATTCATATCTTTTTCTTTGTCCATCACCGGAGGCTAAATCCTTGCAATATACTACTCAAGGTAGTCCTCTTGACTTCCCCAAATCCGTACTGCACCAAGACACTTCCTCTGAGAGGTCCGGACCAATCTGTCGGACCTTGCCACATGCTCTGTTCTTGTTCACCGGACCACAACAGTTCTTCATTCTGGCTTCCGGTAGAGGCACACCATGACTTGCAGATATGTGGGATGACCTTTGTTGCCATCAATGACAACAACCATGAATCCATATAGTGTCTCTTGCCAACAATCTCCCCCTTTGGCATTGATGGCAACACTTAGTGAAAAATGACTAAGTGTTTACACTATGCTCCCCCTTTGCTGATGCTCTATCTTTATATACAATTTTCGGAACTCCCCCTTAGTTGGATTCCTCATTTTTCACTGCTCCTCACTCCCCCTTTGACATCAATGGCAAAGGGTGAGGTCCGCACACCAAAATTTTCAAAAATTTTCTATACATAGCCGCATATTTACATACTCACATGAACTGAAGAATGTCTGCAAAAGATGTCTTCAGTTGGATCAGTTCTATAGCCCAACTTTGCTTCATTCTATCCAAAATTGAAATGTGACCACTCAACAAAAATGCAAAAGCTTCTGCCCTCTTGAGATCTGTCGGATCATTTGTTTGGGCGGTAGTTTGAGCATCACTGATGGCCTCATGCATAGTTTCTAACTTAGGGATTATAATCCTTCTAAGTTCTCCCATCTGATTAGTGATATTCTTCCTTTCCTTCTCAAAGTTCTTTATTGCATTTGTGATTGCAATAGTTTGAAATTCTTGATTTACTATGGAAGAGAGAGGATCAAAACTTTGAGACAAACTTTGTAGTTTGTCCTGTTCTGCTTTTATTTTCTTATCTATTTCTACTGTTGCCTTTGACCAGGAGATACAAAATTTGTAAATATCACTGCCATCCTTAAGAGCATTTTCTAAGCTCTTTATTCCAATACTCATATTTCTCCTATCGTTAGAGATTAATCCTAATACTTCTGAAAATCTTTTATCCAAAAATTCCTTCCGGACCTTTTCTTCAGCTGATTTTTCTCGAGAATCAAAATGTGTATCAACACTGCTGACTAAGGTTTTGAGATTACTCGAAGAGGATGCTGTTGGATCTATCTGGATTGATGGCATGATCTTTTCAAGCACTCCGGAAGTAGCCTCTATCAACTCACAGTCTTCCATATGAGACTTTAGGAGTTTTTCATTTGCCTTAGCATTTGCAAATGAAGCTATCTTCATTGTCTGTACCGGAGAGAGAGAGTCAAAGTCGAATGGGCCTTTTAGAAGCTCTGGTTCATCAATCTCTAAAGTTTCTTGGCTTAGAAACTTTTGAACAGTTTGTGCAGTGTCTCTTGCTGGAGACAAATGTTTCTTTTCTTCTGTAGTTTTGTCCTTAGGAGTCTTATCTCCTTCCACATTCTTACCACTTACAGTTGTGGTTTTCTCTGTTGGATTTTTCTCTTTCTCTGCATCCTTGGTGCTGTCAGCCTCTTTTTCTTTTTCTGCTGCTTCTTTCTCCTGTAATTTCTCTTCTTCTTGGGATCCGGAGATTGTAGGAGAAGCCGGAGAAGAGATGTTAGTTTGTTCTAGTGGCACTTCTTCCGGAGCAGATGATTCCAAGTCCGCAACTGTTTCTGCACCTAAGTCCTCTGTAATAGGAATATTGAACCTTTTGAATGTATTCCGGAGGATCTCTTCAGTGTCCTTGGCAACTTTGTCGGTCTCACCAAGCATAAGCTGATTCATCCTTGCTTTGCTTCTGAATTCATCCTTGCAGTCCTTGAATATCATGTTCATTGTTTTGTGATCAATTGAAGGATATAGCTGAATAGCTATCTGTTCCCTGATCTCAAGGTCTTTTGCCATGGCATTGTTCTTTCTTATTTCTAGTTCCATCTCTAGACTCTTTGGAATTTCAGAGATAATCTCAATAAAAGCTTTATTGTAGATGTTCAAGTACCTAATTATAGCTTCCTGTAGGGTCTTTTGATCTACCTCATTGTAGTCATCATAGAATTCAGCTACTGGTTGAAGGTTCCCATCCACAGTGACTGATTTGACTACACTGTCTAGAGACAGGGTGGGCTTTTTAGCAAATTTCTCTGTCATTTCTTCCTTGTCTTGGCCTGAAGAGGGTTTACCGGATCCTTTCTTCTTCTGCTTCTTTATTTCTTTTATTCCCTCATCTGACTCAGTTTCTTCTTCATCCTTTTGGCTTTGATAAGCTCTTGAGGCTTTTGTCTTAGATCTCTTACCGGATCCCTGGACTTCTGGTTTTGAGCTTTTGGTTCTGATAAGTGGAGATCCTTTTGATGATCTAGTCCGGGTTGAGGTTGCCACCGGAGTACTTTTCTTGCTTTTCTTTTCTGCCTCTTTCTTTTCTTCCTCAGCCTTTCTTCTCTTTTCCCAGTTGGCATCAAGTGCCTCCTTTGGAATGCCTAGGCCTTGAGCAATATGCTCTACTTCTTTTCTCACCTTCCTCTTTATCTCAGGTTCCCTGAGTTCTACATGGATCTTTACACTCAGCTCCTCAAAGGTTCCAAACCTTTCTGCCTTTGGATCTTTGGGCTGACTTAGCATGTGTTGAACATGCAGCTCCACTATCTGTTCATCCACTTCATACCCCATGGGCATGATCCAGACAGTCCTTGGCTCCACTGCCTCCATTAGGCACTGATCAGTGTCCACCATAAAGCACATTGAGTCTTTATATTTTTCAACAAGAGACTGGGGAATTCTTTCTCTTGCTTGCATCGTGCTTTGAAAGTTTTTGAAGTATCCCCATAGGGCTGTATTTCTTACTTTGGCATCCCCAAGCCCATGTAAATAATCTCTTATCTAGACTACAACAGGTTTGTCATTCTGCCATGCCCATCCACTTGATCCGGGTAGCTCATTCATGAAGTAGAAGAACAGACATAATATAAGAGTACCATACTTAAAGGAATTCTTTTTATCCTTCTTGATTTTCTGTATATTCTCCATTAATTGGTTTAGGAGCAGTTCGCAGAGATCATAATCTGCATTCTTCCTTAGCATTTCATAGGCAGTATACACTGCAGTTCCGGATACAAAATTCTCCCTGCTAGAGTGATAGATCTTGTATCCTATTATCATGGATGCATACTTGATATCCGGATCCGAAATATCTTCAATGGTCATTGCTCTTTTGTCAAATTTTGATCCGGTGGCCTCAGTTACAATGTTGTTTTTGATAGATTTTAGGATAGGTATCCCTCCGGAAGAGTATAGACCAGTTACTGCCCTAATTGCCTCTTTTGTGATTTTGCAAGGTCTATCTAGCCATAGGAAGTTGTCATACATTCTGCTCAATACATACCAGACCCATTCTTCTTCTTCAAAGTAGGGGAAATGAATGAATTGATCAAACTGTTTCTTCTGGATACCCTTGTACTCAGGTTTAAGCTCAAAAGCATTGTCTATCAGTTGTTTGTGATAGAGATCTCTCAATTTGAATTCCCCGAATTCCTCAATGCTTGAATGTATGTAAACCCTAATGTCTTCTATGTGTAAAACTCCATGAGGAACACTGGAAAATGCTCCTAAGGGATCTACCTCCAATGACTTGTATGGATGTTTCTTAAATTCAGGTCGGGGCCTATCTGAGATTTTTACTATATTTGGAGTAGCCATTTCTTCAAAAGATTTGTAACAAGATATTGAAAGTGGAGAATACCTTTTGCGTCTTCGGTTACACAGAGTGGCTGGATTGATTTCTGTATGTAATGTCTTCGGCAGGAGATCTTCGGTGAACTTGATGAGTTTTGTTGCAGAGCTCCGCTTTTCGCTTCTTCTTGGATGTGGAATGATCAAGTGATTGTTGAGAAATCCCTTATATCATTTCACAAACCCTAATATTTGTTTGCAATAAATGCTCCACTTGCATTATTCCGGTTTGCCTTATCCGGATAGCTTGGAGTATCCCGGATCAGTCCTGATCTATGAACATCATGCGGATCTTTCAATCATGAACAAATAGAGATGACACATTACAAGAACATCCCAAACACTCTGTCCAATCCGCAGAGTGAAATAATGCACTTCTGGATCTCTCCGGACCCTTTTGCAATCCTCTGTCATTCCGGAGCATCTTCCTGAACAGGTCTTACTTGATCGATCACAACTTCTTTATATCTTCATGCGGACCTCTGAAATCTTATCTGGATTATCTCAAGACTTATCTCTTCAAACCCTTTACTCCGCATCTTGTGCCATATTCGGCATCACTTGATTGGCTGGGGGAACAGGATTTTCTTTGAGTCTCCCCCTGAGCCAGAGCTCACTTTTTAATTTCTGAAAGGAATATCAGCACCAGAATCTGGTGCGGATTCATTTTCTGTATTCTCTAAACTTTTCTTTACCCAAATCTTGCTCATCTAATTCCTAACTTCATCCGCATTCATCTTTTGTTTACCCTTGTCTTGATTCTGATTATACACTGGACCTCTTTTGTCCTGATTCTTGCTTCTGCAGATTTTAGCATTATGACCAGACCTATTACAGATTTGGCAAATAACATTTCTTTGCACATTTGACTGATAACCTCTTGATCTGCATTGATTAGCCATATGACCTACTCTATTGCATGTAAAGCATCTACCATTGAATGATTTGTTTACTTGCATATTTCTGCATTCATGAGACTTGTGTCCATACCTTTTGCAGTTAAAGCACTGTCTGGAGAAGGATGGATTAGTTTGATTCATTCTTTTTCTGCATTGATTAGCTTTGTGACCAAAGTGATTGCAGTTGTGGCAGTATCCATTGAAAGATGGATATCTTTGAGCATTGGGCTGTCTTACCGGAGGTCTTCTAGGCCTATCCCTTGGATTTTCTAATCTAAAATTCTTTTGACTGGATCCGGAGCTTTCTCCTTTCTCATATCCCAAACCATATTTGTCATCTGTCTTCTTTTGACTTCCAAGAAATACTTCAAGTTGGGCAGAACTTATCTTGAATTTTTCTTTATATTCATTTGCTGTTTGAAGATCTCTTTTGAGAGAGACAATTTGATCCTCAAATTTTTCTTCATTATCTTTGGCATCTTCAAGATCAGATTCAAGATGTCTAATAATCCTGTCCATCTGGTGGCATTCTTCTGATTTCTCTTTAAGAGATTGTCTTAGATTGTCTTCAGCTTTTCTTTTTTCTTCGATCTCTTGAGTAAACTTTATAGTTCCTGATTCCATTTCATGTCTTAACATAATGACTTCTTTTGATAACTTTTCACATAACTTGGTTTTCTCAGTCAATTCTTCATTTGTATTGCTTTCTTCAGTTTGGCTTGCCAATTATTGGAGCAGCTCCTTTCTCTTTTTCATAGAGAGACTTAATTTGTCTTTAGTTCTCTCATGAATTCATCAGCCTGTTTGAGTCTTTCCTTTAATTCATTGACTTCAGAATTTGACTGTTCCAAATCCTCAAGGGCAGTCTTGAGTTGCTCCCTTAAACCATATGCATCCATTTGAACTCCCAGATCTTCCTCAAGCTGTTAGGCTCTATTAGGAGGAACTTGGCTCTGATACCAATTGTTGATAACTGAGAGGGGGGGTGAATCAGTTATCCTAATTATTTCTTCCTTTGAACTTTCTTATTAATCAAAGCAACATTGAATTAAACAAACAAACATTGTCATGAAATGAGAAACACATGACACAGTATTTTTGACGTGGAAACCCGGTTAAGGGAGAAAACTATGGGGTGATTAACCCAAAGAATATTCTCTGTTAGAAGAATAAGGAGTTACAAAATGGCACTTGCCAATTAGGGCTCACTGCCCGAGCACACTGCTCACAAGAGGCACACTGCCTACAAAGAGACACACTGTCTACAAGAATGTTATATAATACTTGAACTGATTGGAAGCACCTATATATGCTGAGGTTCAGTTCCGGTTAGGTTCAGTATACTGATCTGCTGCACTTCATCTTTCCTCTGTTCTTTATTCTGCTATCTTTTCACATACCAGATCTTTCTTACTACTTCTGCTCTACTCTGCACTTATACGCATGCACCATCACACAATCACACTTTTCACAACTAAATCCATCCTCTATATATATCTGCACAAGTAATTTCATCACTTTTCTAGTCGGCATCCGGAACAGTCTAGTTTCTTACAAACTCTGTTCTGTTGGCTGAATCCTTGCTCACCAAGCAATGCGGATCAAGCATATACTTGTAGATATCATTAATCATGTCGGCCAAACATGATTCATGCCTTCACAACCTTTACCATCAACGGTAACATATCCGGAAAATATTATGATGCTCTGTCAGTCAGTTCTTCCTCTGTTCTTATTGTCTTTCAGGAATCCGGTACTCAGCTATTCATATCTTTTTCTTTGTCCATCACCGGAGGCTAAATCCTTGGAATATACTACTCAAGGTAGTCCTCTTGACTTCCCCAAATCCGCACTGCACCAAGACACTTCCTCTGAGAGGTCTGGACCAATCTGTCGGACCTTGCCACATGCTCTGTTCTTGTTCACCGGACCACAACAGTTCTTCATTCTGACTTCCGGTAGAGGCACACCATGACTTGCGGATATGTGGGATGACCTTTGTTGCCATCAATGACAACAACCATGAATCCATATAGTGTCTCTTGCCAACAGTGGCCCTCTTCTAGTTGTAGTGTAATTCTTTTTAATGGTTGTCCCTCCCTTTATGAGTAAAACAAAATAAAATAATTGTAGCAAAGCTACTACCATTATGTTACCAAAATGCTATCAATGCCAATTACTTTGTAATGGCCACCACTATCATGCACTCAACTTGTTAATTTTAACATTATAATAAATTATCTTAAAAGCCTTTGCTTTCCCTTACTAACTAGCAAAACTACTTATGGGAAAGTAACTCCCAAAACTAACAATAATAAACTAACATTTAATTATTTAAATACTAGAACAAGTCACTAAGGTGACTTTATTTGTAATATATTTATTTATTAACTATATACTAAAGTTGTAATAATTCTGACAATTTAATGAGAACATTAGGAAATTTAGTATGAGTCTCAAATGATTTTAGTGTAAATATTTTATTTTTGATTTTTTAAACTCCTGTAATGGTGAAAAGTCCATCCCTAATACTTTTTTGAAAGGAAGCTAGGTGTGCAGAAATCACTTCCTATGCTAATCTAATTAGGAGAGATGTATGTAAATTTAATTTTAATTCTTACAACTATAGCAACATAGAACATCTAATAGAGATATTGCAACAATACACATACACACATAAAGTAGACAGAAGAGAGAGAGACAAGATATACGTGGGGAAAACCCTTACGGGTGAAAAACCCCACACTCCAAAACATGGCTCAAATGTATTACAGTAAACAATACCATATTATAATATAGTTTCAGAGCCAATGCTCTTTCAGGAGTCTTCAAATGTCAAATCTGGAGATATTCCAGTAGCATAACAGTACCTGTACAAAACACTACTTATCTCCCATCCAAGCACCTATTTTTATAGAGTTTACAAGGAAAATATGGAACCTTCTAGAGATGGGCATCCATCTTGGACTCATGCCCCAAAACCCATGCCTAAGGACACTTGTCCAACATCCCATCCCAATGTTGGTACCTTGTTCCAAGATAGGCTATGACAAATGCTCTTACGCACCTTACAACTGTCATAGAATCTATCATAACTGATAGCACTTATAGCTATAAGAGAATCTATCATACATTGACTAAAAATATCTTATTCCTCTTACAACATGCCATAACCTCCCTTGACCGCTCAAAGATGCCTTTCTCTCATGCAAAGATACTCACCAACACTTGTCATTAAATAAAAGTCATTTGAGGTTTCGAGGGTGTTGCCCCCAAGCCCCCATAGGGGTGCTGCCTCTCGACCATGCCCTGTACCATGATAAGGAGTGCGCTAGGGGTGCTGCCCGTGGACCCCATAAGGGGATCCACCCCTTGACCCCATCTTGGGGGTGCTTCCCTCAAACCCCTGTTAATTATTCAAGGGGAAACCATGGCTGCCAAAGTTACCAAAATTTATCCTGCTGCATGTACACAAGGTGCCAACTATGCCAACTCAACATGGAATAAATAAATACAACATTAGGAATTTGAAAAGGTTGAGACACCTTAATTCCCAACATTCTCCCACTTGTCAAACACCTTGCAAGGACCAAAATCAATGACAAGATTTAACTTCTAGGGGCCAAGAGGCCCATAGACCCCGAACACCATCTGAACTTCTCTATGCCCATTGGTTTCGTCAATGCATCTACAACATTCTTCAAAGTATCCACCTTCTCTAAATTTACCTTTCCATCCTCAACCATGTCTTGCACGAATTGAAATTGAACATCAATGTGCTTTGTTCTAGCATGGAAAGTTGGATTCTTTGCAAGGCAAATTGCACTCTGACTGTCACAATTGATTGTGATCTGACCTGCATCAACACCAATATCTGAACACAATCTTTTAAGCCAAATGGCTTCCTTACAAGCATGAGTTGCTTCCATATACTCAGCTTCTGTCATGGACAAAGCAACAATAGGTTGTCACTTACTCATCCAACTAATAGCACCACTAAATAATGTAAACACATAAGCACTGGTGGATCTCCTACTATCAATGTCACGTGCCCAATCTAAATCCACAATTCCATGAATATCAATAGAATGCAGAGGTCCTAAAACATTAGCATGATAGAAAATGGAATACTCAGAAGTACCGCTCAGACATCTAAATACTTGCTTAACTGCATCCCAATGAACTCATCCAGGATTAGCCATAAAATGACTAAGGACTCCCACTGTTTGGGCAATGTCTGGTCTTGTGCAGACCATAGCATACATCAAACTGCCAACAACACTAGCATAAGGTACTCTGCTCATGTCCTCCACCTCACTAGGATATTTTGGACAATCCTCAACATACAACTTTGTCCCCAAGGAAATGGGAACACACAATGGTCTACAATCTGCCATACTGAACATGTCTAACACGGTCTTCACATACTTACTCTGGCTTAACCAAAGTTTTTTATTGGTTCTGTCTCTTCCGATTTCCATTCCTAGAATGCAGCTAGCTGCCCCTAAATCTTTCATTTCAAACTATGCTGACAACTGAGATTTAAAATCAGAAATCATATTTTTACCCTTCCTAATGAGAAACATATCATCAACATACAGTGCAACAATGAGAATATGATCACCATCAAATTTATGATACACACAGTGATATGATTTTGATCTCACAAATCTAATTAACAACACAAAGGCATCAAACTTCAAGTATCATCTCCTAGGGGATTTCTTCAAACCATACAAAGACTTTTTAAGTTTGCAAACCAAATTTTCTTTATCTTTCACCATCTAATCCTCTGGCTGTGACATGTAGATTTCTTCCTCCAAGTCACCATGAAGGAAAGTTGTCTTCACATCCATCTGTTCTACCTCCAAGTCATAAGCTATTGCGAGAGACAAAAGGAATCGAATGGATGTCAACTTTGCAATGGGAGAGAAGATCTCACCATAATATATACCCTCCACTTGTAAATACCCCTTCGCAACCAATTTGGCCTTATACTTCTCAACACTTCCATCTGCAACAAATTTCTTCTTGAACACCCTTTTGCATCCAATGGGTTTCCATCCAGGAGGCAAAGGCACCAAGTCCCAAGTTTGATTTTTTTCCAAAGAAGCCATTTCATCCTCCATGACCTTCTTCCAGGAACCTACATATTTCATGTCCATAGCCTCTGATATAGTTCTAGGTTCATCACTATTAGTAACCAAAGCATAAGCACAATTGGAATCAAGCAATGTAAAACCAAACCTTTCAGGTTGCTTTCTTATTTGTGTAGACCTCCTCAAGAGCTAAGGTTGAGGTTCAGCTTCTTCATCTGAGCTTTCAGAGCTGCTAGAGCTCTCCTCATCATCAGATCCAACATTGTCTTTCTGTTCAGTCTTCTTAGGGGTAGGAGGAAACTAAACAACATCCTCTTTCTTTACTATTTCTTCTAACTGCAAAATAGTGGAAGAAGGTGTAAGCTCTCTAAAGATGACAATTCTACTATACAAAACTTTTTTAGCCATAGGGTCCCAAAGATTGTATCCTTTCACTGGGTGTCTTTCCAACAATATCTGATGGAGGAGATCTATTAACAAGATAGCAAGCAGTGGCAACAGTTTCAGCCCAAAACATTTGTTCTAGGCCAGCTCCACTAAGCATACTCCTAGCCTTCTCCATCAGTGTCATGTTCATCCTCTCTGAAACTCCATTTTGTTGCGGGGTGTATGGAGTTGTCTTATGTCTTTCAATCCCAAGTTCCTTGCAATACTTATCGAATTCTATAGAACATAACTCACCACCATTGTCAGTTCTCAAACATTTAATCTTTTTACCAGTATAATTTTTAGCAAAGGCCTTAAACTCCTTAAACTTGCTATAGACTTCAGATTTGCTTCTGAGAAAATAAATCCATGTCCTTCTATTGTAATCATCTATAAAAGATATAGAGTATACATATTTTGATAAGGAATCAACATTAACAAGACCAAATACATCAGAGTGAACAAGGTCCAACACACCAGAAGAGTTGTGAGAACTTGAATAAAATTGAACATGGTTTTTCTTTCCATAAATGCAATGTTCGCAAAAGTCAAACTCAAGATTACAATCATCTAACCCCTCAATGAGGTTTTCATTTTTCAGGTTACATAGACCCTTCTCACCAATGTGGCCAAATCTCTTATTCCATAACATTATCTTTTCAATAGGAAGTTTAACTTCCAATGAACGATTACAACCATCAAGACTAGAAACAATAGATTTCTTCACTGCCCATTCAGATGGTGGGGATGAAGTGATTGATGCGCTCTTCCTTGAGTCAGAAGAACTATTGCATTGTGAAATCCATGCCTCCAGCTAAAATAGAGTACCTTTGCTAGTACCCTTAGCAAGCACCGTAGCTCCTCTAGTCATCTTGCATCCTTCTTTTGAAAAGACAACCTACACACCTGCATCATTCAAACTAATTATAGAAAGTAGGTTCCGTGCTAAGCCTGGGATGTGCATAACCCTAGAGATCTTCACTCAACCATCAGGGAATCGGATAGAGACTCTTCCACGACCAACAATCTTCAGATGAGAGTTGTCACCCAGATACACCTTTCCACCATCAAACTCCTCGTACTTAGTGAACCAATCTTGATGTGAGGTCATGTGGAATGATGCACCAGAGTCGATCAGCCACACATCATCAGATGCATGGGTTGCCAGGGCGGCAATGAAAACATCAGCATCATCTTGTGACTTATCAGAATCTGAATTAGGAACTTTCTTCTTCTTCTTCTTCTTCTCCTCTTTGTATTCCTTTCGGAAATGCCTGGTTTTTCCATAGTTCCAACAAAGAGCCTTGGACTTTCCAGGAGATTTGGATCTACCCTTCTTAGCTTTCTTGTCCTTCTTCTTCCCTTTCTCCATATCTCTTCAGACAATAGCGAAGAAACCACTTCTTCCATTTTGAATGTAGATGTGGTGGTTCTAATAGCCATGACAAGATGATCCCACAAGTCTGACAAAGAACAAAGTAAGGTCATACATCGATCCTCCTCCATATTTACACCAATAGATGTCAATTGTGCAACCAGCATGTTAAAAGAATTCATATGTTCAGCAACGGATCCTTCGTCCTCCATTCGAAGAGAATACAACTTCTTTCTTAGAAAAAGTTTATTAACCAGGGATTTTGCTTGATACACATCTCCCAACTTCTTCCAAAGTAGTTTTGTAGTAGTCTCCTCATGGACATTTAACAAAATAGAATCAGGAAGACTAAGTCTTATGAGACTCTTAGCCTTCTGATCCTTGAGATCCCACTCATCTTGTGACATTACAGCTGGTTTAGTTCCATTAACACTTTCTCAAAGGTCTTAGTCAACAAGCATGTATTTCATCTTGAGCTTCCACAGCTTGAAATTACTACCATTGAACTTCTCCACTTCAAACCTTCCTGATGTGCTTGCCATCTCCTTGCTGCAATAGAAATTAGAATATTATGCACAGACTCCCACTCAAGTTAAGATCAGCTCAAAAAATCCCTACCCAACAGCTAAGACCAAAACTAACTAGGCTTTGATACCAATTGAAAGGAAGCTAGGTGTGTGGAAATCGCTTCCTACACTAATCTAATGAAGAGAGATGTATGCAAATTCAATTTTAATTCTTACAACTATAGCAACATAGAACATCTAACAGAGATATTGTAGCAATACACATACACACAGAAAGTAGACAGAAGAGAGAGAGAGACAAGATATACGTGGGGAAAACCCTTACGGGTGAAAAACCCCCACACTCCAAAACACAATTAAAATGTATTAGACTAAACAATAATAGATTACAATCTAGTTTCAGAGCCAATGGTCTTTCAGGAGTCTTCAAATGTTAAATCTAGAGATATCCCAGCAACATAATAGTACCTGTACAAAACACTACTTATCTCCCATCCAAGCACCTATTTTTATAGAGTTTACAAGGCAAATATGGAACCTTCAAGAGATGGGTGTCCATCTTAGACTCATGCCC
The DNA here is from genome assembly GCA_027924645.1 of Cunninghamia lanceolata. Lineage (NCBI taxonomy): Eukaryota > Viridiplantae > Streptophyta > Pinopsida > Cupressales > Cupressaceae > Cunninghamia > Cunninghamia lanceolata. The sequence goes on along the minus strand of BSBN01000248.1, from coordinate 262,290 downwards.
CAAAACCTAGGCCTAAGAACACTTGCCCAACATCCCATCCCAATGTGGGTGCCTTGTCCCAAGATAGGCTATGACAGATGCTCTTACACACCTTACAACTGTCATAGAATCTGTCATAACTGACAACACTTACAGTTGTAAGAAAATATGTCATACACTGACTAAAAATATCTTATTCCTCTTACAACATGTCATAACCTCCCTTAACCATCCAAAGATGCCTTTCTCTCGTGCAAAGATACTCACTGACACTTGTCATTAAATAAAAATTGTTTGAGGTTTCAGGGGCGTTGCCCCCTAATCCCCACGGGGGCACTACCCCTCGATCCCACCCTGTACCACCACAAGGAGTGCGCCAGGGGTACTGCCCTTGGACTCCATAAGGGGCTCTTCCCCTTGACCCCATCTTGGGGGTGCTGCCCCCAAACACCCGTTAATTATTCAAGCGGGAAACTACAGCTGCCAAAGTCACCAAAATTTATCCTACTGCATGTACACAAGGTGCCGACTATGCCAACTCAACATGGGATAAATAAATACAACATTAGGAATTTGCAAAGGTTGAGACACCTAAATTACCAACATTTTCCCCAATCATTTTGGACTTATTTTGACCTATTGTTCTTGATGTCATAACAAATGGCATATTTTGTGTAGAGAATTGACATCTAATTTATACCTTATTTGAATATATGTCCTTGTTCTCTAGTGGTCCAAACCTAACCCTTTGAATATATTTTGTTTCTTGTTGTAGTTTAAAATTGGAGTTATGATTTTAAACTTGGTTCAAAACCACATGTGCGGTATTTCCCCATTTTCTATTTAGTAGAATACCAAAGCATGAGGTGATAGAATGCACTCACATTGCATCAGATTTGTGTTGTCAAATTAATATAATCTTAGAAAATGTAGCTAAAAAGAAGAATAGAAAAAAAGTCCTTTTCCTAGTTAGTCCTCCCACAAACTCAAGCACCTTGGCATGTATTGTTATTTGTACTTCCTCTCATACCCAACTTGATATAAGTGGTCAAAGAATAAATTAATAATGTTCATATTTATGTCAACTATGTATTAAATATTCCAACATTCCCCATTGACAACTAATAGGTAATTCCTTGCTACTTGTGATATTGGCTTCAAAGCCCTAATTACTAGGGGTCTCAACTATGGAGGATTCCTCTAATGAAATTAGTCTATAAACTAGGAGGACCTCACACAATTTTACCAATAATGGATCTAACTATGTTAAGACCTATTTATCACTCTTAATCAAACATTTCACCATTTATAATGGTTTTCAATGCTTAAAGACATGTATGAGCAAACATGGTAGAGACTTAAACACTTAAAAATACAATAAAATATATAAACAAGCATAAAATCTCACTATCTAAGAACTAAGATCTCGTTATGTGACAACTAAGATCTCCTCACATAAAAACTAGATCTCCTTGCATAAAAACTAGACCTTTATCCAAATTTTTGAATAAAAAATATACTACTTACCTACCTGACCTTCTAGCACACTAGTTTTGAATTGGGAAATTTTAGAATCAAATGACACTTTTTCAGTTCATAATTCTTGGTTAATAATAAATGCAAATTGACTTTAGACAATAGCATTGAGTTTAGGGAATGTTCTAAGGTAGCTTTAATGTCTTCATTCACCATGAATTAGATAGCTTAATAGAGGAAAATATTAACAATATTCAAAGACTTAGCATTGAATAATCTTAATTAAAGTAGCTTGTTATTATGTTTCATTGTTATCTTCTCAGAAAAAGGATTAACAAGAGAGGTTCATGTTTAGTAACTATTCTTGGATCAAATTTATTGTTTGATCATGGTTAAAAAAGGAGTTCTAATGAATGTTTAAGTTGAAATTTTTGTATCTTATCTACATCATTTTTAAAGACATATATTGCCATAACCCTCCTTCCTAGACCCTTTTTTTGTTTACTTAGTTGTCTATTTTTGTCATACTTATGTTTACAATAGAAAAATTATGAAATTATACATTCATATATTTCCATGGTAACTCAATATGATTTATAGCATATCTAGTACAAGAAACATCACAAAAATGCATAAATTTATATACATAAATTTACACATGTAAAATACAAAATTTGTGTCACTATCCAAATAAAGAGCTTCTTGAGGTCTACATATGGTGAACAAGACTAGGATCTTGACGTTCATGTGACTTGTTTTTCCATGATTCATCTTATCAAGTGAGGTATTTTTGTGCTCATGAGTATGTGTAATGTTTATCTTCCATTTGTCTATAATTTCTTGAACCTTACGTATCGATGCAATGCCTCTATTCTTATAATATCCACATGTGTGATGAATTTAGTAGGTTTAGTATATGTATAAGCCATATGGGAAGTAGGATCTAACAAGGATCAAAAGATAAACGGTCTTAGTTTAGGGTTTGTCAAATTAGGGTGAAACTAAATTCATCTTTTCACCCTAATTTGACAAACACTAATTTCTTTTGAAACTCTAGGGTTTGATAGAACTTATCTCATTGTCTCAAGAAAATTTTCTATTTTTTATGAAATTTTTCTCTATTTTATTAATTGTAATGACAAACCCTGGTTTACCAAACTAGGGTTTGTCAAATTAGGGTGAAACTAAATTCATCTTTTCACCCTAATTTGACAAACCCTAAATTCTTTTGAAACTCTAGTGTTTGTCGAACCCTAGTTTGGCAAACTAGGGTTTGATACTTCTTTCATTGTATGAAGAAAAAATTTTATTTTTTATGAATTTTTTCTGAATTTTATTGATTGTAATGACAAACCTAGTTTATAAAACTAGGGTGTGCCAAACTATTCTAGTTCTTTAACTAAATTCATCAAATTCCTGCATTTAATTGAATTTTTCTATATTTCATTAACTGTAATCACAAATCCTATTGCCAAACTAGGGTTTCATAGCAAGAAATTTTCTTTATTTAATTTACTGTAATGGAAGCCATGGAATCCCCCGTCGGCAAGAAATTGGTGTATTTAAGTGAACATACAAGCATTGCATATATACAATATTAGAAACGACATGGCAAATTTATGCACCTAAATATGGGAGTTCGCTCGACGTGTATGGTGATGTGGGTTGTATTCAACTGTGACTGGAGCTCGACATGTATGGAGATGCTATCATGTGGGGTCTTCACTTTCATGGACACCATTCCCTGTCGCCTTTGTGGATGTCGTTCCTTGTCACCTTTGGATGCCATTTCATTTCACCTTCATTTTGATGCAAGCTCTCAAATGACAAAAAAATTGTCATGTGAGAGTCTTAACTCTTTTTATTAAAAAAAAATAAAATAATACCTTTGCTCGAAGATGGTGTTCGAGTGAAGGCATTATCTTTTTTTATTTGGCTCTCAATCACCTTCATTCACACACCCCCTTTGAATGAAGGTTCTAACGATAATCTTTTTGACTTGGCCGATAAGGCCTTCGTTCGAAGAGTCGACCTTCAAACGAAAGTGTCTGCTAAAGATTTTTTGGCACCTTCAATTTTTCTTCGTCCACAAAAGTGTAACCCATTATTGTGGGATGACCCAAGAACACACATGCAATTGGAAATAAACTAGTATGTTTTGGCAAATATAAGACATTGGCATATAGTCTAAAAGATGGTAAAGAAGAAAAAAGGTGTAAATTGGTCATTGAAAAGATTTCAGTGTATCAGTTTATCTATATTTTTTGAGAGAATATAGTTGATGAGTATGAAAGGCCTATGCATAGAGCTTGATGGTTGGACTTACAATTCAAGTTATGCAAGGACATGTTTCTACTTGATACCATCATTTTAGTTGTTGAATTTGTAGAGAACTACACACTGCAACCACAAAATCAGGTGTAATCACAGTATTACAACTCTATGTTGGTTGCTATATTTGTGCATATAGCATTCATTCATGCATATGAAATTACAAAGGATGACAGGAAGATCTTGAGGGAGTATCATTTATATGAATGATGATCACACACATTCTATAGAGTTCATGCAAGGCTTCTTTCAGATGTTCTACCTTGATTTGGCTAGCAGGAGCATATCATATGGTTAGATAATTGTGCATCACAATTCAACAACTTGTAGATGTTCTATTGGTTGAGTAGGATGCATAGGATGAATGGTGTTCAACATATTAGGAATTTCTCTAAGGCCAGACATGGAAAGGGGGAGCATGTATCAAAAGAGCATTAGCACGAGAAGAGTTGAAGTACAAAGATAATGCAAAGTTGATAGATGCAAGATCTCTTGTCGAATGGTGTAACACTACAATGGGTCAAGGTAATGTGGGTATATAGTTCATATATTTTCTTGGTTGTTTGATGATACTAACATTATAAAATATGGGGATTATTGTACAGTAATAGGATCGAGTGAGCTACACTCTTTTAGAAGCTCTAATGCAGGTTCATGAAGTATTCATACATGATGAATGGTATGCTTTTGTTCTTCATGTACAAATCAAGCTTGGTATGAATGTGAGTCAAAGGAGTGCATCAATGAATGGTGTAGAAGAAGTCTCAGCCTGATTGACATGTATCGACTCCCGACAACATTACAACTCATAGAGATTGAACCATTATTTGACTTTGACCATGTTTCATATCTAGTTCAACCAAGTATTATTAGCATTCAAATTTAATAAAAATCAATATTCTATCTTATTTTGTATTTTCTTGTATTGTTGACTATATTTATCAAACTAAATGCACATATAAATGTAGGGCATGTTTATGTAGTTATTGCAACTGAAGACAATGAAGAAGGAACATATTATTATTTGTATCATTTTGTTGAGGAAAAAAAGAAATTAGATGCCCTTGGTATAGATGGAGAAAACATCGAGTACCCTATAGGATCAGTGGTTGTTACTAGAATATGGCTTAGAATGTATCCAGTGAAAAACTCTAATGTGTGGTTGTTTGAGGACTTTGACACATAGGAAGATTCATCTTTATTCAAACCTTGTTGTGGAATCAAACGTTCATTTGATCAAATATGGGGGTAGACCATTGAACATGACCTTGTGGAAGGTTCATGAGTCTGACCATGAGGCAATACTTGACACAATAAAGAGTAGAGCAGATCTAGATGGATCATTAGATTGAATCAATGGAATGATAGAAAGGTATGTTATTTTTATTTTCTATCCTCATTTCACCTTCTATATTTTTGACATTTTTCTTACCTTATATGTGCTCCTTGGTCCTGGTTGATTAGCTTCATTTCACTATAGATCTCATGACTGAATGGCATGGTTGTTGATGCATTTGGATATTCCCTAGGGTCATGATTGGTGAGTTGGTTTGATCAAATTGTAAGTCTTTAATTTAATTTATTTTAACTTTCAAAGAAAGAATTTGATTTGTACCTTTACCAGGAGGATTGATATGGAAAACATTTGCATCATTGAATAGGTGGACAGCAATAAACATAGATTTATGTGTAGAAACATAGATTGTACCATGTGGATGTATATTGATGGTACTATCTCATTTCATCATGTTGGTGTACTCATTTTATCTAAATAGTGCAATTGCATTTGCATGCAGGATTTGAGTATGATGGAGGTAGGAATAATCCTTATTTCATGATGATATGTCCTTTGGAGTCAATTTGATGATTATTCATTCACTTGAAGGGTGATGCCATTATGTTTTCTTGAAGGGTCATGTCATTATGTTTTTTGGAGTCAACTTGATGATTGTTCTCATTTGTCTTTTAGGGCTTCAGATTTTGAAAGTTTCATAGTACCAATGGTGGAATTATTGGGAAAAATATCCTCTATCAGGCTTGGGAGAAGTCATGGTTATTCATGCATCATAGTGACAGGGATTCCTTCAAAGATTGTTTTATCATGTTACATTATGGTTTTAGCATAGTTGCAAAATATAAATCAAACTTATCTTTGCATCATGAAATCATACAAGGATCTTACTTCAAACTATATTTGTCATATCCTATGAGGATATTAAGACCATAATATCATGATGTTACTATGAGTTTTAATTACAAGAATGTTACTATGAGTTTTAATGACAAACCCTCATTTGTTTCTTCAGATTTGGTGCTTAAAATTGATAGTAGTGGTAAGGGAAGCCTCAATTGATGTCCTACAACACATTGGACCAAGTTAGAACACCTTTATAGTACTAAATTTTCATCTACTAGAAAGGTACTAAGACTGAATTTTTACATTCGGCATCTCTTGGGGCCAAATGGATGTTGCCAACACATCTAGGTGGGCGGGTAAATTCTAGGGGGATTTATTTTTAGTGGTGAAGCCTCCTGGTCATTCTTGGCTACATTGGACTGAGATAGTCTCTTAAGAGCCCTAAGACAAAAAAGGTGTCAAACTTTGGACTGACTATTCTATCAAACTGTGACACCTAGGAAAATCTTCTTTTCATGTATAGGTGGATGCTAGGTCCACCTACAAATATCTACCTCAATTTTTTAAATTAATTTTGTTTATCTGTGGTGGTAAGGAGCACATTGTTCCAAAATGCTTCAGTTTCATGTAGTGGAATGGTGCTAGGAGTGAAATTTTTAATTACACACCTTGTGGGGCCCAACAGACTGCGCCAACATGTTGAGGTGGGTGAGTAAATGCTAGGGGAGGTTTATTTTAATGCACCAAGTGCCCCAGATGTTCTAGGTTGTAGGCTACCAGCAAAGTCACTTGAGATCCCTGAGAACAAAACATTGCCAAACTTTGACGAAGTGGTTCCCAAAATTTGTGGCACCTGGGAGTGTTCCATTTAGACCTACATGTGCACATGGGGTCCATACAAAATAACCTCTCTTAGTTTTTGTCAAATCCAATCCATTTGATCGTGTCAAAAGTAAACACATTCTTGCAAAATACTTCAGTGGCATTCAACAGAACCTTGTTAGGAAGCATATTTTTTGCCCTGCTCGTCATGGGGCCCAAAGAACTATACCAACATGTTAGAGTGGATGGCTAAACACTAGGGGAGGTATGTTTTCATGCACCAAGTGCCCCATACATTCTGGGATGTAGGCTACTGGCAAAGTGACTTGAGATCTCTAAGTGCAAAAAATGTCAAACTTTGACAGATTGGTTCTCAGAATTCATGGAACCTTGGAATGTTTTGTTTAGACCTACAGGTGCATGTGGGGTTCATCCATAATAACCTCTCTTAGTTTTTTTCAACTCCAAACCATTTGACGGTGTCAAAATTAAACACATTCTTGCAAAATTCTTTAGTGGTATTTGGGACAACCTTGAGAGGAGCCATATCTTTCATTCTACTCATCATGGGGCCCAACAAACTATGCCAAGACATTGAGGTGGGTGAGTAAATGCTAGGGGAGGTCTCTTTTCATGCTTCAAGTGCCCTAGACATTCCATGTTGTAGGCTCTACCTCCCCTAGCATTTACGTGTACGAAAAGAGACCTTTCCTAGCATTTACCCTCCCACATCGATGTGTTGGTGTGGTCTGTTGGGCCCCATGATGAGAAGAACAAAAGATATCACTCCTCGAAAGGTTGTACTGAATGCCATTGAAGCTTTTTGCAAGAATGAATTTAATTTCAACATAGTCAAATGGATTGGAGTTGACAAAAATTGAGAGATGTTATTATGGATGGACCCCACGTGCACTTGTAGGTCTTAATGGAACATTCCTAGGTGCCATGAGTTCCAAGAACCACTTCATCAAAGTTTGGGATTTTTTTGTTCTCAGAGATCTCAAGTGAACTGTTGGTAACCTACAACCTAGAATGTTTGGGGCACTTGGTGCATAAAAAGTGACCTCCGCTAGCATTTACTTGCCCACCCAGATAGTCTATTGGGCCCCACAACAAGTAGAACGAAAGATATGGTTCCTAACAAGGTTGTGTTGAATGCCTCTGAAGCATTTTACAAGAATGTGTTTAATTTCAATATGGTCAAAGGGATTGGAGTTGAAAAAAATGAGAGGTTATTATGGACAGACCTCATGTGCACCTGTAGGTCCGAATGAAACATTCTGATAACCACTCTGTCAATGTTTGGCATATTTTTGCTTTTAGGGATCTCAAGTGACTTTGCCCATAGCCTACATCCTAGAATATCTTGAGAACTAGGAACATGAAAATAGACCTCCCATATCATTTACTTGCCCACCCTGATGTGTTGGTGCAGTCTGTTGGGGCCCACGATGTGCAAAACAAAAGATATGGCTCCTAGCAAGGTTGTGTTGAATGCCACTGAAGCAGTTTACAAGAACGCATTTAATTTCAACATGGTCAAAAGGATTGGAGTTTACAAAACCTAAGAGAGGTTAAAGTGGATGGAACCCACATGCACTTGTAGGTTTGAATGTAACATTCCCAAGTGCCATGAATTCTAAGAACTGCTCCATCAAAGTTTGATATTTTTTATTTCTTAGCGATCTCAAGTGACATTGTCGATAGCCTACAACATGAAACATCTAGGACACTTGGTGCATGAAAAGAGACCTCCCCTAGAATTTACCCACCCAACCCAACATGTTGGCATAGTTTGTTGGGCCCCACAAAGAGCAGAACGAAAGATATGGTTCTTGGTAAGGTTGTGCTGAATGCCACTGAAGCATTTTGCAAGAATGCATTTAATTTTGACACGGTCAAATAGTTTGGAGTTGACAAAAAATGAGAGAGTTTATTGTGGATGAACTCCACATGCACCTGTAGGTATGAATGGAACATTCCCAGGTGCCACAAATTTTGAGAACCGCTCTGTCAAAGTTTAGCAGTTTTTTGCTCTTAGGGATCTCAAGTGACTTTGCCAAAAGCATACAACCCAGAACATCTGGGGCACTTGGTGAACAAAAATAGACCTCCCCTAGTATTTTCCCACCCACCTCAATGTGCTGGCAGAGTCTATTGGTCCTTGCGATGAGCAGAACGAAAGATATGTCTCCAAGAAAGGTTGTGTTGAATGTCATTGAAGCATTTTTTAAGAATGCATTTAATTTTGACATGGTCAAACAGATTGGAGTTGACAAAATCTGAGAGAGGTTATTGTGGATGGATGCAAAATGCACTTGTAGGTCTAGATAGAACATTCCTAGGTGCCATGAGTTCTAAGAACCTCTCCATCAAAGTTTGGTAGTTTTTTGCTCTTAGGGATCTCAGGTGACTTTATCAGTAGCCTACAGCCCAGAATGTTTGGGGCACTTGGCACATGAAAAAAACCTCCCCTAGAAATTACCCACCCACCTTGAAATGTTGGCATAGTCCATTGGACCCACAAGGTTTGGAATGAAAATTTTCACTCCTAACACCTTTCTATTGCATGAAACTGAAGCATTTTGGAACAATATGTTCCTTGCCACCACAGGCAAATGAAATTGGTTTAAAAAACCAAGGTAGGTATTTGTAGGTGGACCTAACATCCACTGATACATGCAAATGTTACATCAAAAAATGTCCCCTTCAGGGCTTTCCCTCTTAAGGTTTAGCTCTCGTGTCCTTAGAATTCATTATAAGCACCTTGCATGTCAATGTTGACTCCCATGCATGGGGGGGTAATAACAACCATTGGGAACTTTAGGATCAACGAGTTCACATGCAAGCCACCTGGTTAGGATAGTAACAACCGAACGTGGAAATGAAGGATGGAATGAAGGATGAAGGAAGCAAGTAGGGAAGGATGCACACCAATCATCGATACATGCAGGGAATCACCAAAGAAAGGAATCCAACAAGGATGATCGAAGGATGGAGGGAAGTAGGGAATGAAGGAAACAAAGAATGAGGGATTGAAACAAGTAGGGAAGGAAGCACAACCACCAATACTCATCTTACCTACACTTGCACCTACACAACTCTTTCTGTTTAAGCAACTCATAACTCTCCCGATGAGAAATCCCTTGAGTTTTATGGCAAATAGGACCTAGGGGGTGCTATTGTGATTACTCCTAACTAAAGTAGGGAGGGAGGACTTGGGCACCCGTGCCCTAGTCCTACCCTATTTAAGGTCAAGACCTAAATCTAAGTGTCGATTATGTGATCGTTATTAGGTTTTATGCTGACACCTCAAGTTTGAATTACAAAATTCTTAGTAGGAATGTGTTTAGTTGCATATATAAACATGTTTAGGGATTCATTTGTGAACTAGAAGATGATTATGAACTTTTAGCGCACTTGTGATTTTAGAGCTTTCAAAGTATTCATTGTCGTAGAGAATACTTGTCTTGTTATTGTGTTTGTTATACATATTTGGCTTCATCTTCTCATAATGTGAAGGATTATCATCTATATGCGAGTTAAACCCCCAAGGTGACATTTATTTGTGTTTTCAATCATTTATCATTTGGATTTTACCTCTATCCCACAAGGATATGCACTCTTTATCTGACAATGGTGTTTGGAAGACTTGAATGTCTCTTCGGGATTTTTCTGAGGCAAGAAGCTAAACACCACAACCCCCAACCCCTTTTTCCATGATTGTAGGTTACAGGTTGTAGAAGAGATAGAAGTGGAGTTGCAGGAAAGTAGAACGGAGTGTCAGAAGTGTAGAGCAAAGTAGAAAATTAGGATCTGGACTAGGGCACCCAATAATTAGTCCTCTAGATCCCAAAGTAGTAAAATCTCTAGAATAGAAGAATTGAGTTGCAGACATTCACCAGAGATTCCAACAGAAACTGGTACATTGTGTTGCAAGTATGTACCTAATTGATGTTGTCATTGATGTCAACATATCTGTGTTGTCATTGGTGTCAAATGTGCTCTCATTTTGTTACTTTCTTGTAATGAGTTAGATGTTGAGGATATTGAGAAAATTAGCTCCTTTAGTAGAAACAGTGAGTTGCAGTGGAAACAATGTTTTACATATAGAAGAATAGTCCAGAAGATTGCTCCACGTTTCCTATAGAATGAACATCTTTTCTTGTGGATTGGAAGTTATTTAGAAGTCTGTATGAAGAATTTTTATTCTAGGGTTGAGCCTTTGATATGAAGATTTGAGTGAGTTTTGTTCACCACTGTGAAAACTAATTTTCCTGTATGTTTGGTGATGACAGGGAGAAAGTGTTATGCTTCACATTCCTTTGCATTGAAGTATTTTAGTCTATGGTTCTGGAATTAAGTTTGTTATGATGATAAGTGCCTTCAACTCTATTGGTTCATGATCTGGTGGTCCGCAAGTGATCTTTTCCTTATGACAGTGGTTGACAGTGTTGTTCTTGTGCTTCGGTTTTAAGAATCTAATTGGAAAAGTGTTTGGGTGTTTTGTGGATTATTCGAATGATTATAATGTGCTTGTGGATGTCTCCCAATTGTGTTCCTATATTTTGGTTGGTCCACAAAGAGAAAGTTGGATTATGAATGAAGAACATTGTTAGAAGACCTAGTGTTCTCACCAGTCTTGGCCAACTTGGTTAACACTAATTGTGGAGATGCATTGAAGATTGTAGAAGTGTGCCTTGGCATTAACGATTGGATTTGAGTCCCAACTAAGGCATGGATTGATCCACATACATCTTTACATCTTTTCCTTAGCTAAATTTGTATTAGGTCCAGACCTATTTTATGTTTGATTGTAATGCCAACCTTGGAGATTATTCCAATGATTGATGAATGTATTACCAACCTTGATGTACATTCCAAGGTTGATGACTTGTATAAAAACTAGTAATATAATTGCAGAAAGAGTGTAGAATGCGAAAATGATAAGATAAGTGCGAAGGGATAAAAAGAAGAGTAGAGAAGATATATTGTACGTCAATGGAACTGAACCCAGGCATGGAGTAGATGCTACCAAATCAATTCACCATCTTTTGGTAGTGAGCCAACCTTTGGTAGTGAGCCACCCTTTGGCAGTGAGTCATTCTTTACAATGAGCAATTTGGGTAGTGAGCCCTATAGGCAGTGAGCTTCTATTTTTTGATATTATTATAACTCATATATTTTTTTGGGCTAACACCCACCATGGTTTTTCCCTTTTAGTGTTTTCCAAATAAAAATCTGGTGTCTATTGTGTTCAATGTGTGCTTTTGATTAAGTCTATGATTTCATGCTTTCATGATTAAATCTGATTATCAAAAGTTAAGTAATTGATGGTTTGATATTCATATGAGGTTAAGTTTTTGTGACAACTAATTCACCCCCCTCTTAGTTGTCCTATGTATTTCAACAATTGGTATTAGAGCCAGGTTCCTCGAAAGAAAGCCTAACAGCTTGAGGAAGATCTAGGGTGTCTTTCAAAAAGGAGGCTCCACAATTTGATGGGACATACTATGCGCTAAGGAAGGTAGGAATGAGAAGCCATCTCCTTTGTCTTGGATATAAAGTATGGAAAGCTGTGGAAACAAAATACACCATACCTGAAAATGGTTTGACAATTGAAGATGAAATCAAAGAGTATGAGTTGAATGTAAAATCCAGAGATGCCCTATTAAGCGCCTTGACTGACACTGAGCTTATAAAATTCATGGATCTAGAAACTACAAATGAAGTTTGGGAGAAGTTGAAGAAACTATATGAAGGAGATGATTCTTTAAAAAAAGCCAAGCTATAGTGCCTGAAAGCAAAATATTAGAGTTTAACGATGAATGAAGATGAAAATATTAAAACTTTCATGCAAAGGGTTGATGAACTTGTCAACGGAATAAAAGGAATGGGAGGAACTATTGGTGATAAGGAAGTTGTGATGAAAATTCTTAGATCTCTACCAAAGTCCTATAGTCACAAAGTCGCTACAATTGAAGAAATAATGATTGTGAAAACTATTAATAGAGATCAATTTCTTGAAAAGCTTATAATCTTTGAGATGAGAGAGTTTGGTGATACTCTACCAAAAGCTAAGATAACTTTTAAAGCCAATACTTAAGAAAAGATCTCCAGAGCTAAGAAATATAAGGTGGATCCTAATGATGACTTTGATGAAATTGAAGCTAACTTTGTTGATAGGTTGCAAAGAGGTTCCAGTAAGTTAAAAGGCAAATTACCTTTCAAATGTTTCTCATGTAGTAAAGTAGGTCATTATGATTCCAGATGTCTTGGAAGAATTGAAAGAAATAGGAAAAGATTTGAGAGTAGGCCTAGGGCTCCAAAGAAATGCTACTATCTTAGAGACTTTAATGATGAAGGTGTGATAGATGAAGAATCTGATGATGCTATCCACAAAACCACTTCTTCACAAATTTATTTATCCAATTTCTAAAGTTAATAATATGATAGTAGAATAAACATAGACACATCAACCACAAAGACATAACACATGAACACCATGATTTTTATGTGAAAAACCCAAAAAGGGAAAAACCACAGTGAGTGTTAGGTCACAATATATTAATATAGCTCAATACCGGATTACAATAAGGCTCACTGCCCTGAGAAATGCTCACTGCAAAAATTGCCCACTGCCTAGAGAGAGATAGAAGAAGGAAGAATGCCTCACTGTCAAGTTTGGCTTCTCATATTGCATCTATACATGCATGGTTATAGCTCCAAGGAAGCATTGGAATACTAACTCAAAACTCTTCATCTTTGACTACTCTATTTCTCTGCTCTGCTTTTACATAGGAACAAGATCTCTCTCCTTCTGCTCTTTGTCACTTTCACAAAATCATCTTGATTCGCATTTCGTACACATATTCATCCACATTCACATCACTCCAAAATATTGAATTTGATCACTCATATATATCTGCAACACTTGATATCTCCATATTAGGTTGACCTAATAAAATGAGGCGTGTACTCATACTTTGAGTAGCTTTTCAGCCAAATTCATTCACCAAAAATCCTAGCAGACTCAAACAACACTTGGATTATATTCATATATGTTGGCCTCAACTATTTAACAACTTAGTATTAAGTTCTAAACAATATAGCTTATCGTATACAATTCAAACGTGTCATGTTGGCCTCTAACTTAGACTGCCATTGATTCAGTTTATCTGTGAGACTACATATTTTACTATGGACCATAGAGCTTGCTCAAAATCATATCAAAGACTCCTCAAACATCACCAATCATACGTTCAGAACCACTGCAAATCAAAATATCCTTTAGTAGCAAAATGTGGACCATAAGAATTCAGACTCTGTCATAGTCAAACTCTGTCAAATAGTGTAGCGATACACAATAGCTTGTAACTGTCTTTCTATTTGACTTTAAATCTTGCAAGTTTATGGATTTAGACACTTCATACAAGTGTTTACAATACCTCAAAACTGTACATCCAGATATGCAATACCAAAGGAATGCGGACCAAAACAACTGAGTGTTATTTTCTGAGTAGCACTGTATTTTACTCTACCGGACTTAGGCAATTTGAAGATATACTTCTGGAATTGATCAATAGCTGAAACCTTGGATATAAGATCATATGAGAGTTAGAAACATCATACCAGAACTACAAAACTTGATCTTTATCTACGGACCAATGCCAGTCTAAACACTATTCTTTTGTCGCTACTTCTATATATTGCCAATACTTAGCCAATATGACTAAGTCTTCTTTACCAGACCAAAAACTCTATTCCAACTGTTGAAGAATAAATTTGTGCATATAATCTAGCAGCAACATGGGAAACTTCAAAGACATGGGATTGATCCCTGAAGTGACCTCCAAATTTTAAGGAAGCTAGCTCTTCTGTTTTCAAAGGGGATTTGGGAAAAGGGGCAGAAGAAAACACGATTACAGATACAATATTAAAACCTAAATCTATGGTGATGCACCAAATTTGAAACTACCCAGAAAGCACAGTGTCAAACTTTATATGATTTAATTGAAATCAAAGAGTAAAATGCATGATTGATACATAGTTTGAGAAATAGAGCTAACAGAGGCAAAAGAAACAAAGAAATTAGAAACAAGAAACAAAGATTGACTCAGATATGCACAGAACAGTATTTCTAATTATTTGAATAGTAACAAATTACAGAGGTTGGAGATCTGCACAAAATACAATGTCACATCCTCCTAGAAGAAAGAACTACTAAGGCAAAAGAAAATATCTGCTGCTGGCTGCTCAAAAATACTATCTGTGTGTGGAACTCTGTAGAACTGACTCAGATCTGACTATTTATAACCCAGAAAAAATAAATCTCTTGAAGATCTCTACAACTAAATGCCCCCAAAATCTAGCCCAAAATCTGGCAATGATTCCAGCAACTATAATTGAACTGCAACTAAATTGGCTGTTAGTTGGCTGAAAAATATCTCCCTCCTGCATGAGAAGAAAAATCTCCCGCTGCTTCTTCTTTGCTTGACGTAAAAAAAATGAAATAGCTGCAATTTATTTAGGGTTTCATCTTTGCCTTCCTATGAATATAAGAGTCAAATGAGTCATTTCATAATGAAGCCTTTCTTTGTTACCTATGGGACCCACCATGCCTCTTTATGTTTTCATTTAAAATCAGCTTTATTTCTAAACTCCCCCTGTAGCTTTTAGGAAAGAAACTATATTATTTAATTAATAAATCCTTGGCTACTTGAAAAGGGCCCGCCAGATTTGATACATTTAATGAGTTTTAAAAAAAAAAATCTTATTTTCTAAGCTCCGCTTGAGCCACGTGGTTGCTTCCTTTTCTTCTCAAACTCTAGCAGCTGTACGTGGTTGCCTCTGAAGCCTTTTGAATTGCTTCTCTTTTATCTATTTTCTTGACACATGGTTGCCCCAAAGGGTTTCTTCTCTTGCCCCTTTAAAGAATGTGGTTCTACCAAGTGGTGGCCTCTAGTAGATTTTGTTATGCACCTTGCTCTTTTAAGAATAGCCACCATTGTATATTGCTTGTGCATCTCATATCATTGTTGTGTCATTTGCTGTCACGTTTCATATGATGTCGCAGCTCGCTAATGATGATATTTCCATTTCTTATGAAACCTACCCTTGATCACAAGCATCCATCTCTATGTGGCTGCATTAACTTTGAAATGACTCATTACTTACACTATGCCATGATCTTCAATGTATTGGTTGTGTCTTATTCTTGCCTGAGCATTGATTAGACTGTCCTACTCTCTTATTTTGTCATAAAAATGAGTTGCAAACCTTCACCTTGTTGGAGTAGCGCCACACTCATCTAGAGGCCAAGCGTCATATTTATTAGCTGCACCCTATGTGGAGATGTTGTTCTATCTTCTTCGAATGGTGGTCAAGCTTTGCATGTGCATCTATGTGCCTCCATTGAGGCTGCCTCTTTCTTTAAAAGACCATCTCATATTGTAAGTTGAGTGCAATTAATGGTTACATATAGGTATATTTCAAACTCTTGTAGCTCCTTTTGAATAGAGACCATGCCAATATTATATTTGGTTGCTTTTGATTTCATGGTGAGAGTTTGAAAGAAATGTGAATTTGAATAGGTGTGCCATCATTAATATGTTGCTTCGCTATTTATGGCCTACGCTATGGTCTTTGAGCTGAACGCTTTTGTTGAAAATGACTAGCGCCATTATTATATCTTGCACCACATTCTTTTTGAAGTTGTTTCTGATGTTATATCCTTGTGCCATGTAATAATGTACCACCATATGGAAATGAAGAGGCCAAACCTTATCTGAAATGGCCGAGCTTTGTATTGGCCGCTCCTTATAGTTGAGTTTGAAACTTTTGGTATCGTTATAATGACGAATCCATTTATTGAATGCTGCACCTTCTTAGATGCCACCATGTATCAAGGATATCCTATGATACCTGTGGTCATGCATTATAATTGGTGACTGGAAGCCTTAATTCTTAGAGTCTGAATGTCCTTATGGCTGAGACATCTTCATATGGGTTGCATGCTTCTTTCTGAAGGTCTGTGCCTTATTAAGACTTGATAATGATGCCTTTATCCTCGGCATTCTTTTATAGATGAGCTTGATCACATAGAGAGACTACTTAAATGATAGGCCGATACCTTTATAGCATTTATCTCATTCTTCATAACACAAGCCTCCATGTAATGACTGATGCCGGAAGCGTATCGTCTGATGTTGATGCTTTGATTTTTATTGGAGGATAGGCCTTGTTATGAATACTCATTCGTGCCTTAAATAGATAGGGATGGCACCATGATTTTGGAATAAATGTTGCACTATCTTAGTTATCTCCTGTAGCTTTTCTTTGAATGAAACTTGCCTCTATATTGAAGTGTCTTCATTGCCTAGGTCAATGCCCTTTTGAAGTGCATCTGCCCCATTCATCTAGCGCCATAATTATAACTGGCAACCTTGTGTTTGAGTGGCTATGTGAGTTTAGAAACTGAGCATGGTTGTGTTCTAATACATATTGGCAGTCGTGCTTAATAAAACATGATTTGAGTACTACATTTAGTGGCTACACTTAATATGGCAGTGTCACCATCCTTTATAGGCTAAACTTCTTGATCTATAGATTCACCTTTACAAGCTATGTCAACAGCTAGCACCTTCATTGTTGCATTGAAACTCTTGATATTAAAAACTGCAACATTCATTCAGAGATAGCACCTCTCTTTGGCTATGACTTGAGCCTTCTAACTATGACTCTCTTTTGTGCATCACCAATCTTAGTTTAAACCTTTGATCTCATACCATAGGTGCAGTTTACTAAACATGTTGAGTCTCCTAAAACTGATGATGTCTATATCAAGGGTATTGTCACTACCTTCACATTAATGGTTGCATTGTGCCTTATGTTCAAAAGTTGTATGTGCACGGATGAACAAATCTATGGCTTCTATATTTGACGTTTGCCTCTTTTGTGTTGACCATGCCTCCTCAAACACCCATAGTGCCTTACTTGCAGGTCACATCTTCTTTGGCCACCACTTTAAAACTAGTAGATACCTATTTTAGATCATATACCTTTATGATGCCCACACCAAATAGACTGTGCATCCTGAAACCTTAGACCTACACCTTAGTCTTAGGGGGTATGACTTCTACATTGATATGGCAGAAACTTACACATACAGGAGAATCCGCATCTTTTCGTTGAAGAATCATGCAATAGGGATTTCACAATCATTATCAAATTCACACATATTGAAAATTTTCAGAATGGTGTGCAAAATTGCACAATAGTTCTTGGCAACGGGCTGGGAAAATGAGCCTGCTCACTTAGAACCCATAATTTCTGGCTTCACAGACTAGTTTCTTGATCAATGGGCATAGGGTCACATTACTCTGAAACTGAAAGATTTATGAAATTGAAACACCTGTGCAACCAGACTGAAACACAACTACCCAAAAATGTATTGAAGCTGAAACAGTAACACTGTTGAAACTAGACACATACATCCTCATAGTAGCAACCGGGACTTATTGAAAGAAAACCAACTGAATATAAAACTAATGCTACTATTGTAGATTTATTCTAAAGCATTTAAACTAATTACTACATATTGAACGCACAAGGACATGCCCATTCACAGGGATGGAATAATAACTGCCAGATTTGATGATGTTGCTTTAGTTGACCCATAATGAATTGATAATGGACCAAACAAAATACATGGAAAAATATAACAAGATTTTGTACCTTTTTGCCTCTTTTCTTTCTGAAAGCTTGTCCTTGGTATGAAAATACCACTCAGTGTGATAAATATGTTGTTCTTGCTTTAGTGGAGGGCAGGAAGGGAAAACCATGCATTGGAACTTGTTCCTCCATTTGCATTTGGAAGCTTTTGTTGACCAAACTCCTTCAGTGACTTCTTTCCCAAGCTCTTCAATAGAATGATGACTCATGATAGTGTCTAGGCTAGGCTTACAGGTGACATAACAGCCAATAAGGGTCTTGAATCTGATCAGAATTCCCTTTACCAAGAACAAAGGTGTAGAATGGGACCCAGTATGTGATTCTTGAATTTTGTAGATACCTCTTTGGTTCCCATCATCTTGTTGCTGTGAATCTTCATAAAAAAGAAGAGTATAACCACGTTAAAGAATAGAAAATAGATCAACTCTTCCATCTACCTCCATTTCATACTCATCTTTATAATCATCTTCAATAGGATTTGCAAAGTAGCCATTCACATGTTCAATAGTATCATCTCCTGCATACAGAATGTGATAACCTTGTTGTAAAATTGAGAATGAATCTTCCTCTTGCTGCCCCAGCTCATGTATCTCTATGCTATATTCTTCAAAATATGAAACCTCATGACAAAGATAAAGGCAGTCTATATTTGTAGACTCAGAATCTCCCTCTGCAACTTCTTCCTCAAGATGAGGCACAAATTGTTCATCACTGCTTATCTAGTACTTTTCAGCTTCTAGAAGTATCACCTCATCATCATCATCTAAATCTTCTTCATTAGTTAACTAAGTTTCTGAATCATATCTTGCCATCAGTGCATGATGTTAAGGATCAAACAGACATACTGGATAGACAAGAGCCACTTCTCTTCTTGTAATATGGTTCTTGAAACTTGATTCTTCTTAGATATCAAAATGGCAAAGAACTTGATCTGTGATCTCTATGGGCTGATTTGCAGCTACAGAGACTTGTAAGGCATTATTTTCAAGATAGTGAGGTAGTCTCTTGGTATGAGGAAGGATTTCTTCTATAATCTGATCACACTGGTATGGTTGTTCATAAGGATCTTGAGGCATGACATTTGGATCAACATAAAACTTGGCTTGACCTTTTACCTCATTGATCTCATAAGAGAGAGTTTTTATAAGTGTTTTTATTGGACTCGTCTCCTCCTAATTTGACAAATCAAGAGAGAGGGTGGGTGGCTTAGAATTTATATGAATTTGGCTACAAGAAAGATCTTGAGACAAGTTATTTGCATGAGGCATTAGGGGTTTTAAAGGCAGTGGAGATAACTTACCAGAGTCAATGAGATTATTTTCAACCCTAATGGCAAGGTCATATGACTAGGGAAGAGTTTCACCTCCTAGGGCTTGTATCATGATAGATATTTTAGGGTCTAAAGCTTTTAAATAATACAAGAATGCAAAAAATGGAGATGGCCTGATATCAACAAAGAATGTTTTCCATACCTTGTTAAATCTTGAATTGAAATCATGTATGGGCTCCATAGGATGCCTCTTGATGGTGCTGAGATTCTAAGTGAGGGAGCTGACATATGTCCTCTCTCTGAACTGATTATAGATGAGCCCACCAAGCTAATCCCATCTAGTGATTGAACTAGGCTACAAACTTCTCTACCATTCTTTTGCTTTACCTTTAAAGGAGGATGCCAACAACAAGAGAGCATGATTCTTAGTTGTGACATTATGAACAACGCATAAACTTGCTACATATTGAATGTGATCCAAAGGAGAAACTAAGCCATCTCCAAGAAAGTGAGGTAGTGCCTTCCATGCTGTGTCAGGAACTTGACCCTGCTGCTGAAGAACAAGAGGACTTGAATCCCAAGTCAGAAAAGGTAGATCTCTTTGAATATTCAGACGTACATATATACCAGGGGCTGCCATGGTCTGCAGGCACAAAGATCTGAGAAAGAGCCTTCAGTAGAGTCACCAGATGGAAGATTCATGCTCCTAAGAGTAGATATTTCTATGATTTCCCATCAAAATCACAAAATATAGGGCAAAGATTCAAGAAAACAAAGACCCAAGTCTTTGATTCCAGTCCCACTGGGAGTGCCAAAAATTGTTGAAGCATAAATTTGTGGGTCTAATCCAACAACAACATGGGAAACTTCAGAGACATGGGATTGACCCCTGAAGTGACCCCCAGATTTTAAGGAAGCTGGCTCTTTTGTTTTCAAAGGGGGTTTGGGGAAAGGGGCAGATAAAAACAAGATTACATATACAATATTAAAACCTAAATCTATGGTGATGCGCCACATTTGAAACTACCCAGAAAGCACAGTGTCAAACTTTATATGATTTAACTGAAATCAAAGAGCAAAATGCATGATTGATACATAGTTTGAGAAATAGATCTAATAGAGGCAAAAGAAACAGAGAAATTAGAAACAAGAAACAGAGATTGACTTAGATATGCACATAATAGTATTTCTCATTATTTGAATAGAAACAAATTACAGATGATGGAGATCTGCACAAAATACAATGTCACATCCTCCTGGAAGAAAGAACTACTATGGCAAAAGAAAATATCTGCTGCTAGCTGCTTAAAAATTTGATCTATGTGTGGAACTCTGTAGAACTAGCCCAGATCTGACTATTTATAACATAGAAAAAATAAATCTCTTGAAGATCTCTACAACTGAAAACCCCCAAAATCTGGCCCAAAATCTGGCAATGATTCTGGTAACTATAATTGAACTGCAATTGAACTGGCTATTAGTTGGTTCAAAAATATCTCCCTCCTGCATGAGAAGAAAAATCTCCTGCCGCTTCTTCTTTACTTGCTGTAAAAAAATGAAATGGCTGTAATTTATTTAGGGTTTTATCTTTGCCTTCCCGTGAACATAAGAGTCAAATGAGTCATTTCATAATGAAGCCTTTCTTTGTTACCTATGGGACCCACTGTGTCTCTTTATGTTTTCATTTAAAATCAGCTTTATTTCTAAACTCCCCCTTAACTTTTAGGAAAGAAACTATATTATTTTATTGATAAGCCCTTGGCTCACTTGAAAGGGGCCCACCAGATTTGATACATTTAATGAGTTTAAAAAAAAAAATCTTATTTTCTAAGCTCTGCTTGAGCCATGTGGTTCCTTCCTTTTCTTCTCAAACTCTAGTAGCTGCACGTGGTTGCCTCTGATGCCTTTTGAACTGCTTGTCTTTTATGTATTTTATTGACACATGGTTGCCTCTAAGGGTTCCTTCTCTTGCCCCTTTAAAGAATGTGGTTTTACCAAGTGGCAGCGTCTGGTAGATTCTCTTATGCACCTTGCCCTTTTAAGAATAGCCACCATTGTATATTGCTTGTGCATCTCATATCATTGTTGTTTCATTTGATGTCATGCTTCATATGATTCTGTGGCTCGCTAATGATGATATTTCCACTTCTTATGAAACTTGCCCTTGATTGTAAGCCTCTATTTGTACATGGCTGCATCAACTTTGAAATGACTCATTACTTACACTGTGCCATGATCTTCAATGTATTGGCTATGTCTTATTCTTGCCTGAGCATTGATTAGACTATGTTACTCTCTTATTTTGTCATAAAAATGAGTTGCAAACCTTCACCTTGTTGGAGTAGCACCACACTCATTTAGAGGCCGAGCCTCATATTTACTAGTTGTGCCCTATGTGGAGATGCTATACTATCTTCTTCGAATTGTGGTCGAGCTTTGCCTGTGCATCTTTGTTCCTCCATTGAGGGCACCTCTTTCTTTAAAAGACCGTCTCATACTATAAGTTGAGCTCCATTAATGGTTGCATACAGGTATATTTGAAACTCTTGCAACTCCTTCTGAATAGAGACTGTGCCAAGAATATATCTGGTCACTTTTGATTTCATGGTGAGAGTTTGAAAAAAATGTGAATTTGAATAGGTGTGCCATCATTAATATGTTGCTTTGCTATTTATGGCCTACTCTATGGTCTTTGAGCTGAACGCTTTTGTTGAAAATGACTGGTACCATTATTATATCTTGCACCACATTTCTTTTGAAGTTGTTTCTAATCTTATATCCTTGTGCCATGTAATAATGTGCCACCATATGGAAATGAAGAGGCTAAACCTTATCTAAAATGGCTAAGCTTTGTATTGGCCACTTCTTATAGCTGAGTTTAAAACTTTTGGTATTGTTATAATGACTAATCCCTTTATTGAATGCTTCACCTTCTTAGATGCCCCCATGTATCGAGGATATCCTATGATGTCTATGGTCATGCATTATAACTGGTGATTGGGTGCATTAATTCTTAGAGTCCAAATGTCCTTATGGCCGAGACATCTTCATATGGGATGCATGCTTCTTTCTGAAGGTTTGTGGCTTATTAAGACTCGATAATGATGCCTTTATCCTCGGCATTCTTTTATAGATAAGCTTGATCACATAGAGAGACTCCTTAAATGATAGGCCGATACCTTTATAGCATTCGTCTCATTCTTCATAACACAAGCTTCCATCTAATGACTGATGCTGGAAGCATATCATCTGATGTTGATGCTTTGAGTTTTGTTGGAGGATAGGCCTTGTTATGAATACTCATTCGTGCCTTGAATAGATAGGGATGGCGCCATGATTTTGGAATAAATGTTGCACAATCTTCTTTATCTCGTGTAGCATTTCTTTGAATGAAACTAGCCTCTATATTGAAGTGTCTTCATTGCCTAGGCCGATGCCCTTTCGAAGTGCCTGTGCCCCATTCATCTGGCGCCATAATTATAATTGGCAATCTTGTGTTTGAGTGGCTATGTGAGTTTAGAAACTGAGCATGGTTGTGTTCTAATATAGATCGGTGGTCATGCTTAATAAAACATGATTTAGATACTACATTTAGTGGTTGCACTTAATATGGTGGCGTCACCATCCTTTATAAGATGAACTTCTTGATCTATAGATTCACCTTTACAAGCTATGTCAATGGCTGGCACCTTCATTGCTACATTGAAACACTTGATATAAAAATCTACAACATCCATTCAGAGATCGCACCTCTCTTTGGCCACGACTCGAGCCTTATGACTATGACTCTCTTTTGTGCATCACCAATCTTAGTTTAAACCTTTGATCTCATACCATAGATGCAGTTTACTAAACATATCGAGTCTCCTAAAACTGATGACATCTATATCAGGGGTATTGTCACTGCCTTCATATTAATGGTTGCATCATGCCTTATGTTCTTTCTTTGTATGTGCATGGCTAAGCAACTCTGTGGCTTCTATATTTTACATGTGCCTCTTTTGTGTTGACCATGCCTCCTCAAACACCCACAGTGCCTTACTTGCAGGTCACATCTTCTTTTACCACCACTTTAAAACTAGTAGAGACATGTTTTAGATTATATACCTTTATGATGCCTGCACCAAATAGACTGTGCACCCTGAAACCTTGGACCTACACCTTAGTCTTAGAGTGTATGACTTCTATGTTGATATGGCAAAAACTTACACATACAAAAGAATCTACATCCTTTTGTTGAAGAATCACAGTAATAGGGATTTCAAAATCGTTATCAAATCAACACATATTGAAAATTTTTGGAATGGTGTGCAAAATTGCACAACACCAACCTTTTTCCTTTTCTTGTTCCCATCAATGACAACACTCAATTATTCAACATAGCAGTGTCTCTTGCCAACAATCTCCCCCTTTGGAATTGATGTCAACACTTCGTGAAAAATGCTTTTGACTGCTCCCCCTTTCTGTATATACTCTTATATTCCTTCTCCCCCTGATATGCTTTCTCATTTTTCACTGATCTTCTCTCCGCCTTTGACATCAATTGCAAAGTTGGGGATTCTGGAGTCAAATCTTGTCAAAACTACAAAAAATTGTTGTACTCTACCACATATGTACAAGTGTAATCTTCAACTTTATTTTACATGAGCTAGAGGATGTCACTGAAAATGTTCTTAATTTGAGATAGCTCACCATCCCAGCTTTTCTTTGCATTATTCAAAATTTGAATGTGACCACTAAGTAGAAAGACTATAGTCTCTGCCTTGAGAAGATCAGAAGGTGTGTTAGATTGTAAAGCTACTTGTGCTTCAGCTGCTAGATTAAACATAGAATCTAACTTAGGACTGATCAATCTTCTTAGCTGACACATTTTGTCTTTGACTTTGTCTCTCTGGCTTATTAGATTGTTTAAGTCATCTTGAAGGTTGATGACTTGACTTTATTTGTTTCTCACTAATTCTATCATCAGATCGAATGACTTAGAGATATTTATCAGTTTCAGCTGTACATCCTTGATCTTCTCTTCTATTTCCTTAGTGGCTTCCAACCAAGATAAGCAAAATCTATATATATCACCAGCTTCTTTAATGGCATTTTGAATCCTTTTTATTCTATATTCTAGTTGGGCTTTGTCATCAATTAAAATTTTCTTCAACTCATTTAATCTTTCCTCATTAAACTCTTACCTAACTTTAATATCTGTGGATTTCTCAAAAGATTCAAAATACTTACTTACAGAGTTTAATAGTCCTTTGAGTTGATTTTTTGATGATACAGAAGTATCCTTCTGGTATGTTGGCATCAACTTCTCCAAAATTCTATATGCCTCACCAATGAGCTCACTATCCTCTATGTGAGAATTTAAAATTTCTTCTCTTGCAGTTGCTTGTGCAATTAAAGCCAATCTAAATTTTTGCACTGGGGACATTGCATTCATGTTTATTGGACCATTATAAACTCAGGCTCTTCTAAAACTTGTTTCTCTTTCTTCAAAGTTCTTTAATGGACTCTACAATGTCTCTTAGTGCAATAGAGACTTCCTCTTTTGATCTCTGCTCTAGATGATCTAGATCTATATCCTCATTTGAGTCCTCCTTCTATTCTGGTGAAGGATTTTCCTTGGTCTGTTCCTCCTCTGTCATCTCCTTGTCAGTTTTGTCCTCAGCTTGATGGTCTAGAGAGGAACTTTTTTTCAAAAAGAACTTCTTTCTCCTCAGTTATTTTGTCATCTTTATTTATTTCCTGCTCAGGGCTCAGATCTAGAACAAATGTATCAACTTTAGCCTTAGTTTCTTTATTGTCAATAATGGATGGGAGTTTGAATTCTCTTAGTGTGTCCAGAGTGATTTCTTCAGTTTCCTTATCCACTTTCTCAATGTCTCCTCCCATAAGATAATTCATTCTCTTCTTCGACCTCAGTTTAATGGAAATTACTTTGGAAACTTTTACTTTCTCCTCCGAAGTGATTTTCAGACATAGTTTTATCAGAGTATGGTCTCTTAATTCAACATCTTTTGCCATGGATGGTTCCTTTCTTGCAGTCATCATACTTGCCCGACTGTGTGGAAGCTCACAAATTATTTCAATTAGAGCTCTGTTGTAAACGTTCAAATATTCTACAATAGCTATCTCAATCACCCTTTTTCTAGATCATTATATTCATCATATAGTTGTGCAATTGGTTTTAGATTGTCATCCACTCTTATGGCTTTGAGAACATCTTCCAGACTTATAGTTGCTTCCTCTATTTGAGGCACATCTTTCTTTTGCCTTTTCCCAGGTTGACACTTACTAGAGGGTTTCTTCTTGCTAGATCTGGAGGCCTTTGTGGCCTTAGCTTTCATCTTTTTCACTTCTTCATCAGACTCTGTTTCTTCTTAATCAGTTCTTCCTATACTGACATACATCCTTTTGCCTTTGTCAACGGATTTCTTGAAGGTTTCTCCACACTTGCAGATGGTGTGGGACCAAAGAATGTAGTAGAGCTTCTTGTAGTCCTTTGTGTTGCTTCATACTTTTCTTGTTTCCTTTTAGGCTCCTCCAAAGCCTTAGCTAGTTCATTCTCTTTCTTCCCTTTTTCCTCTCTGACCTATTCTTTAGAGAAATTGTGTTTCAATGCAACTTCTTCTACTTCCTTTCTTACTTTCCTAGAGATTTCAGGTTGTCTAAGTTCAACATGCAATTTCACTGATAGTTCTTCATAGGTTCAAAACCTTTTTTCTCTACTGTCCTTGGGTTTGTTGAGTATTTGCTAAGCATGGTTTTCTAGTATTTTCCCATCTACCTCATATACCATGGGCATTACCCAAATAGTTTTGTGCTCCACCGCCTCCATTAAATGTTGATCCTTGGTAACCATGAAACATATGGTATATTTCTATTTCTTAACAATTGCCTTAGGGATTCTTTCCCTTGACTGCATCATGCTTTGGAAATTTTTGAAATAGCCCCACAAGGCTGATTTGTGGGCATCAATACTTCCTATGCTATTCAGATGATTTCTAATTTGAACTACAATAGGTTTATCATTTGTCCAGAGTAGATTCTTCATACCTGGCAACTCTTGCATGTAGTAGAATAATAAACAGAGAATTAGCATACCATATGAATAGATATTTCTAATCTTTGGTCTTCCTTAAATTTTTCGTTAGTTGTTGTCAGAGAAGTTCACAAAGATCATACTTTGCATCTTCCTTCACCATCTCAAAAGCTATATAGATTACTGTACCAGATACTAAATTTTCACGGTTTGAGAAATAAACATTGTATCCAACAATCATGGAAGCAAATCTTATTGCATGATCTTCAATCTCATTGATTGTTAGTACCCTTTTGTCAAACTTTGCTCCGGTGGCCACCGTTACTTTATCATTCTTCATGGCTTTCAACACTAGACTGATCCGGTGGAGTTTAATCCATTTACTACCCTTATAACATCTTTTGTAATCTTAAAAGGTCTCTCAAGCCACATGAATTCATCATGGACCCTGCTTAATACATACTGGACCCATTAATCCTTAGCAAACATTAGGAAATCAATATACTGAATGAATTTCTTTGTTTCCAATGCTTTGTATTCATTTTTCATATCGTAACCTCCATCGTACAAGTGATCTAAAAATAAGTTTGATTTTTCTCTTCCCATGTTCTTCTAAGGCAACATGAATATATGCCCTAATATCCTCTATGTACAGAATTACATGTGGAATGTCTGATAATGCTCCCAATGGATCCACTTTTGTTGCTTTGTAATGGTATTTCTTGAATTTTGGTCGAGGTCTTTCAATGATATCAACAACTTGCGGGGTTGCCATTTTAGATTTTACTAGACTCACGAATGGGATTTCAACGAAAATACCTTGTTCCACTGAGCTAGGGTTTTCTTTATCTGAATCACTTCGAATCCTTTATATCTTAGTTGTTGTCACTAAAGCTTCACCTTAATCTCTCCTGGATGTCTGATATCTTGAATGCAAATTGATTTTGAAATCAAACAAGTCCCTTTTTTATCCTCCACATGACTTAACCTAAATCATCATAAATGCTCATTCCCAAAAAGTTGCATGTCTTCTTTGATAGATACAGTCAATCAAGATTGGTCCGCAATGTGTCGCATTAACTCATTTTCTTCAGGATTTTCTTCCATATGATCTTCCATATCTAATTCCGCCACACATATTCATGTCAGATTCCAACTCTAACTATATGGCTTGGGGTTTTGAATTTTCAACATTACTCCCCCTAAGCTAGAGATCCCAATTTATTTCCCAGAGGAGGTATCTACACCAAATGATGGTGTGGATTCATCCTTGACTTCAATCACATATTTCTTGATCCAAATCTTGCTCATTTCTTTCTTGGTTTCAAGTAGATCAACCTTTTCCTTCACTTTGTCATTTCTTTACTCTTTTTTCCTACTTTTATCATGGTAGTCTCTTCTCACATTTTTGCTTATGCAGATTCTTGCAACATGTGCATAGTTGTTGAAATTGTAGCAGACCACATTCTTTGTCTTTGATTTCTTCTATTACTTGGATTTGATCAGCATTGATTAGCCATATGTCCAAATCTGTTGCATGTAAAACACTTTCCATTGAATGCATGACTATTCCTTGCATTGTAGGTACCATTCCTTATCAGATTTCTACATTCATTTGATTTGCGACCAATTTTCTTGCAGTTGAAGCATTGACCAGAGAATGATGGAACATTTTGATTCTGGTTTGTTCTACTCATGCACTGAGTAGCTTTATGACCAAACTTATTGCAATTAAAATAATGACCATTGAAAGATGGATACCTTTGAGCATTTGGCTGCTTGACCAAAGGTCCTCTAGGTCTTCTTCTTTGATTTCTAAACTAGTTCCCTCTGTTTTTCTTTAACTCAAAGTTTGCTTGACTAGATTTTGAGCTTTCTCCTTTCTCAAATCCCAAACCTTGCTTATCATCAACACTCTTTTGACTAGAACTCATCTTATCAAGCTTTGCAAGAACTTAACTTGAACTTTTCCTCATAGTTCTTGGCTTCTTCTAGATTAATTTTTAGATGTAGCACTTCTTTGCCCAATTTTTCACATTCCTCTAATTTATCCTTAATAACTTGATTCAGATGCCTTTCAATTTCTTCCTTCTTTTCAACTTCCAATGTCAACCCATTTAGGAGTTCTCTTGTGCTTCATCTAATTGATCATTTAGCTCCTTGCTTTTCTCTTTGAATTTCCTAACTTGCTCTCTTAGCTTTAGGATGCATTCATTAGCTTCTTGAATATTAGCTTTTAGATCCCTGATTTCTGCCTCAGATTTTTCAAGATCAATAAGGACTACTTCTAGCTCCTTGTTGCTTTCATAATTTCTTCTTGTTGCCATAATCACACTACCCTAGATCTTCCTTAGGCTGTTAGGCCTTTTCCAAGGAACCTAGCTTTGATACCAATTGTTGATAACAAGGAATACTAAGAGGGGGGTGAATCAGTATTTCACAAAACCACTTCTTCAGAAATTTATTTATCTAATTTCCAAAGCTATAATATGAGAGTAGAATAAACATAGACACAGCAACCACAAAGACATAACACATGAAAACTAGGATTTTTACGTGGAAAACCCAAAAAGGGAAAAACCATGGTGAGTGTTATCTCACAATATATTAATATAGCTCAATATCGGATTACAATAAGGCTCACTACCCTAAGAACTGCTCACTGGCAAAACAAGCTCACCGCCTAGAGAAAGATAGAAGAAGGAAGAATATCTCACTTCCAAGGAAGAATGGCTCTATACATGCATGGTTACAGCTCCAATGAAGCACTAAAATACTAACTCAAAACTCTTCATCTCTGACTGCTTTGTTTCTTTGATTTGCTTTTACATAGGAACAAGATCTCTCTCCTTCTGCTCTTTGTCACTTTCACAAAATCATTTTTCTTCACATGTCACACACATATTCATCCACATTCACATCACTCCAAAATACTAGATTTGATCACTCATATATATCTACAACACTTGATATCTTCATATTAGGTCAGCCTAATAAAATGAGGCGTGTACTCATACCTTAAGTAGTCTGTCAGCCAAATTCATTCACCAAAACTCCTAGTGGACTCAAACAACACTTGGATTGTATTCATAGATGTCAGCCTCAACTATTTAAAAACATAGGATTAAGTTCTAAACAATATAGCTTACCATATACAATTAAAACTTGTCATGTTGGCCTCTAACTCAGACTGCCATTGATTCAGTTTATCTGTCAAACTACATCTTTTACTACGGACCATAAAGCTTGCTCAAAATCATATCAAAGACTCCTCGGACATCACTAATCATACCTTTAGAACTACACATCAAAATATTCTTTAGCAGAAAAATGCGGGCCATAAGAATTTAGACTTTGTCACAGTTAAACTCTGTCAAACAGTGTAGTGATACACAACAGCTTGTAACTATCTTTCTGGTGGACTTTAGAACCTACAACTTTGGATTTAGACACTTCATACAAGTGTTTACAATACCCCAAAACCATACATCAAGATATGCAACACCGGAGGAATGCGGACCAAAACAACTAAGTGTTATGTTCTGAGTAGGACTGTATTTTACTCTACTGGACTTAGGCCATTTGAAGATATATTTCTGGAACTGATCAATAGCTAAAACCTTGCATATAAGATCATCTGAGAGTTAGGAAGATCATGCTAAAACCATAAAAGTTGATCTTTATCTGCGGACCAATGCCAGTCCAAACACTATTCTTCTGTCTCTACTTCTGTATATTGCCAATACTTGGCCAATATGACTAATTCTCCTTTGCCGGACCAAAAACTCTATTCCAACGTTGTTCCTTTTCTTGTTGCCATCAATGAAAACACTCAATTATTTAACATAGTAGTGCCTCTTACCAATAGCTAGTAGTAGTGAAAATGAATGCCTATTTATTGCTATCAAAGAAGATCCTACGTTTATTAATTCTGCTAGCTATGTGAAGGAAGAAAAACTAGTGGAAGAAAATGTTGGATCTAGGGCATACAACTGAGAGGGGGGGGGGGGGTGAATCAGTTGTATAGAACTTGTTCTTTTTCAAACACTTAATTCTCTGTTGTTAGTTAGCAGCATATCAAATAATCATTCATGGAAGCACAATACATAAACACAAGAGCAGATAAGCATCAACACATTGAACACCAAGATTTTGACGTGGAAAACCCGGTTAAGGGAAAAACCACGGGGTGATTAACCCAAGAATTATTCTCTGTTAGAAGAATAAGGAAAAATGAATGGCACATGCCAATAAGGGCTCACTGCCCGAGCACACTGCTCACAAAGAGGCCCACTGCCTACAAGGAGACACACTGTCTACAGAGTGATAAAAATCACAGTCTTGAACTGGAGAATGACATCTCTACCATGTCCGGATCAGTTCCAATTAAGCCCAACAATCTCTGCTCTGCCTTTCGCACCTTTCTTCGCTACACCATACTCATCCACATGCCACACCCTGAAATGAATTCACAAATCATTATTTATACAAGACATCGACTTAGGAACAAGCATCTAAGTCGGCAAACAACCATAGGAGTATCCGCAAGATGAATAACACATCCGGTCGGCTATCACAAGAACATTCGCAGGATGAACAACTCATCCGGTCGGCTAAACAGAGCAATAACTTCATCCGGAAGAGTAACTTCAATTCCGGGCTCTACCATCAATGCGGACCAACAACACAACCTAAACATGATTCAAGAACCTTCACAAGTCTGTCTGAATGTCCGGATACATCCGCACTTTCTCTGCTTACTGGGATCTCTTGTCTTCCTCATTCGGAACTTCAAGAACACAGTCTGTCGTCACTGTCATAATGCAAGAGGTACTTCCGGACCTCCAAATCACACACAAATCAGGATGACACATCACAAGGACATCTAAAACACTCCTTCCAATCCGCAGATTATGATAATACAATTTCGGACCTCACCGGACCTTTTTGTGATCCTCTGTCACCTCCGGATACTTGCCGGACCCGGTTCTATACCGGCAGCCATAACTCCTTCAGATCTTCATGCGGACCTCTGAAATCTTAACTGTAGCATCTCAAGACTCATATCTACTAACCCTTTAATCCGCATCCTCCGGTTCTCATCCTATATAGTATATTTACCTTCTTCTCATCACTGTTCTTCACTGTTCCTGACTGAGGCTAATTTTCTCAATATCCTCAGCACAAAGCTCATCAAATCCTTCTTGTCAATGCAGTATGAGTATGTTGACATCAATGACAACAATGGCTCACCTCATACTTGCAACAATCTCCCCCTTTGTCATTGATGGCAACATATGATGTGAAAAACCATCAAGACAAGAACTTCTCTTTTCTGTCACAGCTCCCCCTATCAACAACCACTTGTTTTTCACATGTCTTCTCTCCCCCTTTGACATCAATGGCAAAGGGCTCATACTTGCAACTCTCATGCATCAGAATAATACCAGCTGCTCCCCCTTAGTTGCAGCTCCCCATTAGTCCGGATCACAAGATATGACTGTGATAGCCACCGGACTGATGCACATCAGTGCATCTTAGTTCATCACCGGAGGGGCCATGACCCCTAACTTCTCCCGGAGATATTCAAAAGAGTCCTTGGGAAGAGGTTTTGTAAAAATATCTGCAATCTGATCCTTGGAGGGAACATACTCCAATCTGACTTCTTCCTTGTTTACTTGTTCTCTCAAAAAGTGAAATTTGATAGATATGTGCTTAGTCTTAGAATGCAATACCGGATTCTTGGAAATATTAATTGCACTTGAATTATCACAGAAAATTGTGATAGGCTCCTCATATTCAACTTTGATGTCTCTTAGCATCTGCTTCATCCACAAGATTTGAGTGCAACTACCTGCTGCTGCAATGTATTCTGCTTCAGTTGTAGACAGAGATATTGCATCTTGTTTCTTGCTTAGCCAAGAAACCAATCTCTTCCCCAAAAAGAATGCTCCACCACTAGTGCTCTTCCGGTCATCCACATCTCCTGCCCAATCTGCATCTGTGTAAGCATGAAGAGAAAAATCCGGATCTCTAGGATACCATAGACCATACTCAACTGTCCCTTTCAAGTATCTAAAAATTCTTTTGATTGCCATAACATGAGATTCTCTAGGATCAGCCTGGAATCTTGCCACAAGACCAACAGCTTGCATTATATCTGGTCTAGTTTGAGTGAGATACAACAATCCACCAATCATTGATCTATACTTTGTCTGATCTGCCTTTGGAGAATCATCATCTTTGCTTAACTTACATCCGGTTGCCATAGGAGTGTTCATAGGCTTTGAGTCTTCCATACCAAATTTCTTTAACAATTCTTTCACATATTTGGTCTGAGAAATGAAGATCCCTTCTTTTGTTTGAGTAATTTGCAGACCCAAGAAGAAATTCATTTCACCAAGCATAGACATTTCAAACTCACTTTTCATCTGATTTGCAAAAGTTTTACACATACTATCTCTTCCTCCAAAAATGATATCATCCACAAACACTTCAACAATCAGAATGTTTTCATGATCAATTTTGAAATATAAGTTGCTGTCAGCAGTACCTTTGTTGAATCCAATCTGCACAAGATGCTTATCCAACCTTTCATACCATGCTCTTGGGGCTTGCTTCAATCCATACAAAGCTTTCTTCAACTTGCAGACCATATCATTATTATCAGACAATTGAAATCCATCCGGTTGTTCAATGTAGACTTCTTCTTCCAGATCACCATTTAGGAAGGCAGACTTGACATCCATCTGATATACCTTGAAATCTTTGAAGGCAGCAAATGCAAGAAGTAATCTGACTGCTTCAATTCTTGCTACCGGAGCAAAAGTCTCTTCAAAGTCAATTCCTTCTATTTGAGAGTAGCCTTTGCAGACCAATCTAGCTTTGTTTCTGATTACTTCACCAGCTTCATTTAGCTTGTTCCGGAAGACCCACTTGGTTCCAATTACATTCCTGTCTCTAGGTCTGGGAACAAGATCCCAAGTATGATTTTTCTCAATTTGCATCAGTTCATCTTCCATTGCTTTGGTCCAATTTTCATCATTGCAGGCTTCATTTATTGTTTTAGGTTCAATCCTTGAAATCAGACAACATTCATTCTGATCTTGAGCAATATTCCTTCTAGTTTGTACACCTTTGCTTCTGTCACCTATGATCTGATCTTCAGAGTGATTTAGTTTTACATACCTTGGAATTTTGGGAGTATCCAGTACTACTGTTTCTTGATCAGGCTCATTTAAACCTAACTCTTCTTCCTGATTTACCGGATCAGGCTGACTCTGTTTGACCGGAGAGGATTGAGTTCCTTGAACACTATCTTGGTCATCTTCATCAAATTCATAAAATCTTGAAGGTTTCTCAATTCCTTCATCAACCTTTACATTGGTGCTTTCTATCATCTTCCTCAATCTCTTATTGTAACACCGATATGCTTTGCTTTGAGTGGAGTAGCCCAAGAAAATTCCTTCATCACTTCTAGCATCAAACTTTCCTAGATCTTCATCTCTTTTAATATAACACTTGCTACCAAATACCCTGAAATATTTCACAGTAGGAGTGATGCCAAACCAAAGTTCATAGGGGGTCTTACCGGTGTTGTTTCTGATTTGAACTCGATTGAGAGTGTAGACTGCAGTGCTGATAGCTTCTTTCCAAAACATTTGAGGAACATTTGCTTCCAACATCATTGTCCTAGCAGCTTCCTGGATGGTCCGGTTCTTTCTCTCAACTACTCCATTCTGCTGTGGAGTCTTAGGAGCAGACAACTGTCTCCTTATACCCTGTTTCTCACAAAAGTCAATGAATTCACCAGATGTAAATTCACCACCTCTATCAGACCTTAGACACTTTAGTTTCAATCCGGTTTGATTCTCCACCATAGCTTTGAAGATTTTGAACTTCTCAAAAGCTTCTGATTTTTCTTTTAGAAAGGTAACCCACATCATCCGGGAATGATCATCAATTAACAACATGAAATATCTATCACCTTGCAGACTCTTGATTCTTGTCGGACCACATAGATCAGTATGTACTAATTCCAACAATCCGGTAGAAGACTGATCTTTGCTTTTAAAAGAGACTCTGCTTTGTTTGCCTAACTGACATTCTTTACACACACTGTTTGTAGGTTTTATTAACCTTGGAAGATCTCTCACAGCCTGAGTATTGCTTATTTTGATGATGTTATCAAAATTTACATGACACATTCTTCTATGCCATAACCAACTCTGATCAATTTGAACAAACAAACAACTTTTATTTGAACCAACCAGATGAAAGATGTTACCTCTTGTCTGAGTACCGGATGCAATTTCAGTTCCGGAGCTTGTAAAGATTCTGCATTTTCCATTCTTGAACCGGAGATCATAGCCTTTGTCCACTAACTGACCAACACTGAGAAGATTGTGCTTCAATCCTTCAACATATAGTACATTACCTGTTTTGCTCTTACCATCAAAGGAAATAGTTCCCCTACCTCTGATTCTGCCAGCAGAATTGTCACCAAACTTTACCATTCCTCCTTCATATCTTTCCAAGTCTAAGAACTTATTCTTGTCACCAGTCATATGGTGAGAGCATCCACTGTCAATAACCCAATCATCCTTTTCTTCCACTTGAGCAGCCAAGGCTTTTTCAACAACTTTGTGATTGACAGATTCAGAGAGCAAGGAATCTTCTTCCTTGATGGCTATAAACACCCACTCATTTCCGGATTTGCTTCCTGGATCTGATTCATCATCTGTTACTCCTTCATTGTCATCTTCTTCATGAACATAATAGCAATTCTTTTGAAACCTTTGTCTGTGAGTATTAGATCTTGCAGATCTCTCCGGACATCTTGAGGCAAAATGACCAATCTTATTGCAGTTAAAACACTTAAAGGGTAGTTTTCCTTCATACTTACCGGATCCTCTTGGCAGTCTCTTTGCAATGAGGGCTTCAAGTTGAGCTGTTTCTGCTTCTTCTTCTTCCATGTCTCTTCTTGCTTGATCATACCATGACATTTTCCTTGATGAGTTTTCACCCGGATCAAATCTCTGTTTGCCTTTCACATAGGCACTGGCTTTGAAAGCAGATTCAGTCTTGGGTGGATCATCTCCAAACTCGGTCATTTCAAATGCAGCTAGTTTGCCAGCCAATTGTTCTCTTGTGACAGTTGTGTGGGCTCTGAATTCATCAATGGCAGCAACTTTGATTTTGTAGGCAGCAGGAAGGGATCTTAGGATTTTGCAGACAATCTCATTTTCATCTAGAGTTCCACCAGTATTTCTGATTCCACATACCAGCTCATTTACTCTTGGCATAAAGGTAGTAATGTTTTCATCATCTCTCATTTTCAATCTTTCAAATTTCCCTTTCAGACTTTGCAACCTTGCACTTTTGACAAACTCATCTCCTTCA
The DNA here is from genome assembly GCA_027924645.1 of Cunninghamia lanceolata. Classification (NCBI taxonomy): domain Eukaryota; kingdom Viridiplantae; phylum Streptophyta; class Pinopsida; order Cupressales; family Cupressaceae; genus Cunninghamia; species Cunninghamia lanceolata. Next base: position 226,101 of record BSBN01000248.1, on the reverse strand, counting down.
TACAGAAGTTCCAGTTTAGTTAGGATCTCATATGCAGTTGGTAGGTCAATGACATTCGAGAGATCTGAGTCATTCAATGCGCTTAGAAGAGCTTCCTTGGTCCGCAGATTGTTTTCAGCTTCTGTGGTTTCATCAGGAGTTGTCGGACCACCTTGTGGGGGTATATATGGTTTTGAAATCATAGCCAAGTATGCTTTTCCCATACATTCCAAATGACACTTCATGCGACCTTTCCAGAGAGTGAAGTTGGTTCCATCGAACTTCGGACTATCCTTCTTGTATGACGACATCCTGGATCACCTCAAGCGGTTAAGCTCCTATCAGAGGAACTCGGCTCTGATACCAATTGTTGGATCTAGGGCATACAACTGAGAGGGGGGGGGGTGAATCAGTTGTATAGAACTTGTTCTTTTTCAAACACTTAATTCTCTGTTGTTAGTTAGCAGCATATCAAATAATCATTCATGGAAGCACAATACATAAACACAAGAGCAGATAAGCATCAACACATTGAACACCAAGATTTTGACGTGGAAAACCCGGTTAAGGGAAAAACCACGGGGTGATTAACCCAAGAATTATTCTCTGTTAGAAGAATAAGGAAAAATGAATGGCACATGCCAATAAGGGCTCACTGCCCGAGCACACTGCTCACAAAGAGGCCCACTGCCTACAAGGAGACACACTGTCTACAGAGTGATAAAAATCACAGTCTTGAACTGGAGAATGACATCTCTACCATGTCCGGATCAGTTCCAATTAAGCCCAACAATCTCTGCTCTGCCTTTCGCACCTTTCTTCGCTACACCATACTCATCCACATGCCACACCCTGAAATGAATTCACAAATCATTATTTATACAAGACATCGACTTAGGAACAAGCATCTAAGTCGGCAAACAACCATAGGAGTATCCGCAAGATGAATAACACATCCGGTCAGCTATCACAAGAACATTCGCAGGATGAACAACTCATCCGGTCGGCTAAACAGAGCAATAACTTCATCCGGAAGAGTAACTTCAATTCCGGGCTCTACCATCAATGCGGACCAACAACACAACCTAAACATGATTCAAGAACCTTCACAAGTCTGTCTGAATGTCCGGATACATCCGCACTTTCTCTGCTTACTGGGATCTGTTGGGTGAATATTTTGTCGTTAACTCGCTAACGGCAAAATGGGTATATCAGCCACAGCTATGATGAGACAAAGTCTCTCCTCTCAGCAAGGGGAGGTTCCCTCTAATTACTTAACTTTTGTAAATCAAACATTTATCAAATTTATGTATACTAAAAACTATGTTTGGGGTGGTTCCATCTCATCTCATTCTCTTTTTTCAGAATAGATGTTTATATTTCAAACTCTCAATATAAAACTTATAATTTATCACAATATCACAGAAACACAAAGTTTTCTGTTACCTCACTCACTACTTGTAACCAGAACTTGTTTGAAGCAAAATGCAGCCCAAAGTCTTCACTCTCCTTCAATATGATAAAAATGATTCAAATATAACAACTTGCAGCACAAAGTCTTCAAACTGTTGTATTTTCACAAACATGAACATATAACCCACAACCGATTTGATAACACAAAGTTTATCAGAATCAAATCTAGAGCGCTCTTCAATCACTTGAAACAAACTCCACCTTTCAATTATTATCAATTAAGATTATGATAGCAAGACATAAGAACAAAACTATCACAACGCAAATAACCCCAAGACAAAGATTGGAATTGAACTTGCTTTCTTGTATTGATGAATATTTGAATATTGATTTTCACAATAAGCACAAAGTCTTGATTTGCTTTTCAATTCGCCAGAGTTTTCTTGCAATAGATAAAAGATCCCTATTACAATAGAGGCCCTCTTTATTTATAGGGAGGAGCCTGGAGCAAAAATAGGAAATTTACAACTACTTTGACTTATTCAACAAAAGAGTCCTATTTGACTTGGGACTTCCTTTGTTTTTACATGTAATTACAAATGAGAAAAGTACATGTAAATATGTCCAAAACTGATTCAAGAGTACATATGAAAATAGAAAATATACTAAGGCAAAGATCACATTTATCAACTCCCATCAATATCCTTCTTGAGAGAAACTTCCATCCATTGTTATCACTGTTTGCATCTCTAGGTTGTCTGGTCCAAAAGTGTCCTTGGAAATGACACAAGTTCTTGTTACTAAAACTTTCACGGAGGTAGCAACCTTCACATGTTTACCCAGAACTACCTTGAGAATGTCCAAGGTCAACTGTGTGTCTGACAACTTGAGAAAGCTTGATCTTCGAACTCCTTTGGATCATGTTATTGAATGCCTGTATCTTTTCATTTGTGGAAAGAAACTTTTGGTCTCTTTGACTGGAAATTACAGTAGCGAGGGAGAATTGAGCATTTGCATGGGCTTTGAAGGGCTAAAGTGCGATTAGAGCGAAAAACTGAGTGAAAATGGGCTAAAGTTAAAAACTTGAAAATTTTCCCAGAGTTAGAAAATTTTTTAGGGAGTGGGTGCACGGGCGGCAAAAATCGCCGCCCTTGCATGTGGAGGAAATTGCTTTTGTGCACGGGCGGCAAAAATCACCGCCCTTGCATGTGATAAAAGGCTTAACATGCACAGGCGGCAAAAATCGCCGCCAGTGCATATGACAAAGGGACAAACATGCACGGGCGGCAAAAATCGCCGCCCTTGCATGTGACAAAATGCTTAACATGCACGGGCGGCAAAAATCGCCGCCAGTGCATGTGACAAAGGGCTTAATATGCACGGGCGGCAAAAATCGCCGCCCTTGCATGTGACAAAATGCTTAACATGCACGGGCGGCAAAAATCGCCGCCAGTGCATGTGACAAAGGGCTTAATATGCACGGGCGGCAAAAATCGCCGCCAATGCATATAAAGATGCAATGGAGGTAAAAATCGCCGCCATTGCATATGAACAAAAATTTACTAACTTCTAAAAAGTGAAAATTTCAATTAGACTTGTTTTGCAAAATTCGAGAAATCGACACAAGTTGACGCTCGAAAGGATGTTCCAAGGCTAGGAGACCACGCTCAAGGGCAAATGCGATTCACCTCGTTTTGCGTGTTTAGAGTTGTAGGCTACAAAATGGACAAATTTTGTAGGGGTCATCCTACAAATTGAGCGCAACTAAATTTGAGGATAACAGCTGGCTCTAACTGGGGAACTTCCTTTGATTATCCTTTGAAATGATCGAAGGGAGAAGAACTCCAGTCTCTAAGTGCCTTCATCCATCCATTGGGCTATAGAATCAGACAACACAAAAACACAAAAATGACTAAAATAGAAAAAAGACACAAAAACTATACAAAAATTCATGAACTTATCTGTTGCTTCACTTTGAGAATAGCTTCAGATGTTGTCTGCTGTGAGGCAGAAGAAAAGATGTTCCATTTCTTTTTCTTTTACTATTGAAAGAGTAACACTTCCCAGTGTTTGTCATTCTAGGATCTTCTTCTACAAACAGGTTGAATTGCCCAATTGACGTTGATGAATTTGGTCCCAACTGTCGTTGCCATTTGACAAAGCGATCATGCTTATCAAAAGGTTTCTCCGGAGAAACCAATCCTTTGGAAATGCCTTTTCCTTTCAGTTGCAAAATCCCTTCGCTTGAAAAGAATGGTCCATTTGTGTCTAGACCTCCATTTGAAACATTATCCAATGACTCAGAATCTTCATTGGAGATCAAGAAGTAAGTACCCATATCTGAAAACTCGAAGAGAATCTGAGCTTTTGGATCCTCAGATTTCATCACTGTGTACTTGGTCTCCCTTTCAGGATGAACCTCCTGCATAATACCCTTAACAGGTATTCTTTCCTCAGACATTTGAATCTTTGTCTCCTCAGCATGATCTATGATATCAATAAGCTGATATGGATTTGTCACAGAAGATGAAAAACTCTCATTTTGAGGTTTTTCATTGGGGGTACTAGTCTTAGGAACATAGGATGAAGTGAGAATATCTGGTGTACTTACTTGTTTGACACCAACCACATCTTTATGAGTCGATGTATTTTGTGACCATGTGAGAACATCATAAGATTCACCAGAAGTAACCTCTTCTTGTCCCATCTTGTATTCCAAGTTCAAGAACCCGGTGGTAGAGTCGCCAGCTAACTGCTCTTCACCTTCCATGAAAAGATTAGCAACATCTTCTCCTTGATCATATTTTGATTGAAGAAGATTGTTTTTCTCTGATTCATAATAGAAAATTGCTGCATTCAAAGGTGGTACTTCCAAAGCAAGTATTCCTTGTTGTGGAGGAAACCTATCTTGATTCTGGTCCCTTGAAGCATCGCCTTGATAGTTCAGAGCATTTAGAGAAGTTCTCCTTGATATCTCCTTGTAGAGGGGAATGGACAAATTCTGTGATACCTGTTCTTTCAGAGCTAACAGCTCATCAGCCAACTTTTGCACTATAGGATCCATAGTGCTTCTAGAAGATAGAGCCAATGAGGGCTGCTCATTAGGCCCAGTAGAATCTTTCTTCAACTTTCCCGCTAAGATCAAATCATCCTCCACTTCAACTGCCAAACTTTGAGCAATTGCAAGATCAGCTGGTGCTACTCTTCGCAAAAGAAAACTTACTTTTGGCAATTGTGAATTGATGAAGAAGCATTTTAGGTTCTCATCTGTAGGTTGAGCCACAGTTGGGATCCTGTTCTTTAGCTTATTGAACTTTGCCACGAACTCACGCATGGGCTCATGCGGTTCCTTTTTCATTTGAGTAAGTTTGGCCAACAAGGTGTAAGCATCTTCTGCTGGCTTGAATCTAGCTTCGAACTGGGTTCGAAGTGTATTCCATCCAGTGATAATTCCTGGTGCAAGGTGATAGAACCAATCTGCTGCAACACCTTGGAGCGTTTCTACAAACAGTCTCACAGAAACATCTTCATACTCAACTCCGAGAACACCACATGCAATGTAGAAAGCTGCAATATGCTCATCCGGATGTTGTTTACCATCCCCGTAGAACTTGGGAAAGTTCTTACGTGAACCTCGAGGTAGTTCATGTAGAGGTTGAGTCAATTTCAATGGCCCAAATACATTTCCCCATGGACCTGGGACAGCCATACTCCTTGATAAAACTTTAGAGAAGATATAACAAAAAGATATTACAATAGATGAGACCGGTATGCTTCAACCAAAGGCGAGAGGCTCTTGATTGTGCGTTCGATCCCCAGTAGAGTCGCCAAAAAACTGTTGGGTGAATATTTTGTCGTTAACTCGCTAACGGCAAAATGGGTATATCAGCCACAGCTATGATGAGACAAAGTCTCTCCTCTCAGCAAGGGGAGGTTCCCTCTAATTACTTAACTTTTGTAAATCAAACATTTATCAAATTTATGTATACTAAAAACTATGTTTGGGGTGGTTCCATCTCATCTCATTCTCTTTTTTCAGAATAGATGTTTATATTTCAAACTCTCAATATAAAACTTATAATTTATCACAATATCACAGAAACACAAAGTTTTCTGTTACCTCACTCACTACTTGTAACCAGAACTTGTTTGAAGCAAAATGCAGCCCAAAGTCTTCACTCTCCTTCAATATGATAAAAATGATTCAAATATAACAACTTGCAGCACAAAGTCTTCAAACTGTTGTATTTTCACAAACATGAACATATAACCCACAACCGATTTGATAACACAAAGTTTATCAGAATCAAATCTAGAGCGCTCTTCAATCACTTGAAACAAACTCCACCTTTCAATTATTATCAATTAAGATTATGATAGCAAGACATAAGAACAAAACTATCACAACGCAAATAACCCCAAGACAAAGATTGGAATTGAACTTGCTTTCTTGTATTGATGAATATTTGAATATTGATTTTCACGATAAGCACAAAGTCTTGATTTGCTTTTCAATTCGCCAGAGTTTTCTTGCAATAGATAAAAGATCCCTATTACAATAGAGGCCCTCTTTATTTATAGGGAGGAGCCTGGAGCAAAAATAGGAAATTTACAACTACTTTGACTTATTCAACAAAAGAGTCCTATTTGACTTGGGACTTCCTTTGTTTTTACATGTAATTACAAATGAGAAAAGTACATGTAAATATGTCCAAAACTGATTCAAGAGTACATATGAAAATAGAAAATATACTAAGGCAAAGATCACATTTATCAACTCCCATCAATATCCTTCTTGAGAGAAACTTCCATCCATTGTTATCACTGTTTGCATCTCTAGGTTGTCTGGTCCAAAAGTGTCCTTGGAAATGACACAAGTTCTTGTTACTAAAACTTTCACGGAGGTAGCAACCTTCACATGTTTACCCAGAACTACCTTGAGAATGTCCAAGGTCAACTGTGTGTCTGACAACTTGAGAAAGCTTGATCTTCGAACTCCTTTGGATCATGTTATTGAATGCCTGTATCTTTTCATTTGTGGAAAGAAACTTTTGGTCTCTTTGACTGGAAATTACAGTAGCGAGGGAGAATTGAGCATTTGCATGGGCTTTGAAGGGCTAAAGTGCGATTAGAGCGAAAAACTGAGTGAAAATGGGCTAAAGTTAAAAACTTGAAAATTTTCCCAGAGTTAGAAAATTTTTTAGGGAGTGGGTGCACGGGCGGCAAAAATCGCCGCCCTTGCATGTGGAGGAAATTGCTTTTGTGCACGGGCGGCAAAAATCACCGCCCTTGCATGTGATAAAAGGCTTAACATGCACAGGCGGCAAAAATCGCCGCCAGTGCATATGACAAAGGGACAAACATGCACGGGCGGCAAAAATCGCCGCCCTTGCATGTGACAAAATGCTTAACATGCACGGGCGGCAAAAATCGCCGCCAGTGCATGTGACAAAGGGCTTAATATGCACGGGCGGCAAAAATCGCCGCCCTTGCATGTGACAAAATGCTTAACATGCACGGGCGGCAAAAATCGCCGCCAGTGCATGTGACAAAGGGCTTAATATGCACGGGCGGCAAAAATCGCCGCCAATGCATATAAAGATGCAATGGAGGTAAAAATCGCCGCCATTGCATATGAACAAAAATTTACTAACTTCTAAAAAGTGAAAATTTCAATTAGACTTGTTTTGCAAAATTCGAGAAATCGACACAAGTTGACGCTCGAAAGGATGTTCCAAGGCTAGGAGACCACGCTCAAGGGCAAATGCGATTCACCTCGTTTTGCGTGTTTAGAGTTGTAGGCTACAAAATGGACAAATTTTGTAGGGGTCATCCTACAAATTGAGCGCAACTAAATTTGAGGATAACAGGATCTCTTGTCTTCCTCATCCGGAACTTCAAGAACACAGTCTGTCGTCACTGTCATAATGCAAGAGGTACTTCCGGACCTCCAAATCACACACAAATCAGGATGACACATCACAAGGACATCTAAAACACTCCTTCCAATCCGCAGATTATGATAATACAATTCCGGACCTCACCGGACCTTTTTGTGATCCTCTGTCACCTCCGGATACTTGCCGGACCCGGTTCTATACCGGCAGCCATAACTCCTTCAGATCTTCATGCGGACCTCTGAAATCTTAACTGTAGCATCTCAAGACTCATATCTACTAACCCTTTAATCCGCATCCTCCGGTTCTCATCCTATACAGTATATTTACCTTCTTCTCATCACTGTTCTTCACTGTTCCTGACTGAGGCTAATTTTCTCAATATCCTCAGCACAAAGCTCATCAAATCCTTCTTGTCAATGCAGTATGAGTATGTTGACATCAATGACAACAATGGCTCACCTCATACTTGCAACAGAAAATGCTTTCACTGTTCAGGTTGAGAAGGATAAAGATGAATTGATTATTGATAGTGGATGCTCACATCACATGACTAGCGACAAAAGTAAGTTTGTAAGTTTGGAAAAGTATGATGGAGGACTAGTTAGGTTTGGAGACAATGCAACTGGTAAGATTTGTGGAAAAGGATCTATTTCATTTGATGGAAAGCATAATACTGACAATGTCCTATATGTGAAGGGTTTGAAGCATAATCTTTTGACTGTTGGTTAGATGTGTGATAAAGGATATGATCTGAGATTCAAAGATAATGGGTGCAAGATCATGGAAATCTCTGAAACAATAATTGCTACTGATAAGAAGACCAGAGGTAACATTTACTAGTTAAGAGGAACTAATGATTAATATTTATTGGCCCAGGTAGATGAAAGTTGGTTGTGGCATAGAAGGATGTGTCATATAGACTTTGATAATTTGGTGAAGATAAGTTTAGGTCAGATTGTTAGAGATTTACCAAATCTTCTGAAACCCGCCAATACTATTTGTAAGGTTCATGTCAGTTGGGGAAGCAGACAAGAACCCATTTCAAGAACAAAGAGCAATTATCTGCCAGCTTGCTAGATCTAGTGCATACAGATCTGATGTAGATCTCACTAAACAAAGACCGCAAAGGGATCAAATTAACAACACAGGAGGAAGAGGATATAGGGGATGGTAGGGCAAATAACTCATCTAGGCCTTAGTGGGCCAAACAGAAATACTTGACTTCAAATTGGACTTGACTATCCACTCACATGCCATGGTTTCAGCACAATACAATAACACCATTTATAGGTTCATATACATGGGAACATTTCCAAACATTATAGGGACCCTAGACCTTCTTGGTTCAACTGTCCCAGGTTTACAAAACTAACAAATTGCACTGAGGGTACCTCCTTGTACCACTTCCTTCACAAACTGACCTATCTCTTTGTAGCCTTGCCAGAGATGTTTTTGAAGCATAACTTTCAGAATACATAACAAACCCATAAAAAAAACACCTTTTAAAGTACCCATTATGGAGTTACACAACATACTGAACATGCAAGGTAGGTTGTTTTGTAACATACACCTCAAATTTGGATTGTCCCTGCTGTCCTAAAGGGCAATTAGCCCACTTTTACAAAGGAAGTACCTAGAATCTCAAGCCCACAAACAAATTTCCACTTTGATGAGATTAAACACATTCCAAATAGACCAATTTCATAGGTTTATTGGGTCTAAGATCATCTCAACTTGTTTTATGATCAAAACTTCACTCCTTCAACTCTAGTTTGCCTTAACATGACACAATGAGGTCTTCATGGCTCAAATCTTCACATTCTTCTTGTCCCTTGCTCCTGCATTGAAAACCCATTAGAGAAAAACACCATTTTACACTAACTCCACCTATTTTGGGGTTCTAACACAACAATATTTGATAGGAAAACAAAAACCTCTCTTAAACCCTTAAAACTAGGTTTTTGGGACCTCCTTTACAAAAAGCAATCATAAAATGTTTAAACCTCCATGAAATTTCCTCCAACTAGGTTCAAATGAAAGGTAAGAGTATAAACCAAAATATTTTTATTAGTTCTACCCACAAATATACTATACGGCTGAATACAACACAAAGGAACAACAAAAAAATAGTGAAAAAACTAGAGAACATAGCAGTTTCAAAAAAATGTTTGGAAAAGTGCTTTAAAATCCACCAAATTCCCTCCAACTAGATTCAAACAAAGATAAGACCATTTTCTTCAACATTCCTATGCTTGAAAGTTTCATAACAATGCTTTAGGGATGAGGAAAATTGAACGGAATAGCAAAAATAAAAAAAACAGTGTTAGGGACAGCAAACTGTAACTTTTCTTTCATTTTCTCCTTTCAAACTTCTTCAAAATCACCATACCTCCGACCACACACACCTTAAAATGCCTTTTACATTTGTGTTTATTTCCTTCTCTCTCATCTCCATCATAGGAAGAGGCTAAGAATAGCCCAAACTGATTGATTTCTTTAAAAAGCAAAAAAACTCTAAAAATAGACTATCACACTGCAGTAAAAAGCAAACCACTAAAGAGAATGACTATTTTCCCTCTCCACTAGATGACTTATGCCTTTCAAAGGCTCTACTACATTATTAAAACTCCATTTTTCCTTTAACAAACAAATTTATAAAAATTTGACTTAAAGATTACTCTAGGTGCACTGAACCAAGATCTGTGTGGAACTACAAGGGTGAGAAGTCTACAAGGTGACAGGTACTTCATGTTTCTTATTGATGATTATTCTAGAATGACTTTTGTTACTTTTCTAAGAGACAAATCAGAAGTCCTAGAGAAGTTCAAATCTTTCAAGGCAATGGTTGAGAATGAAATAGAATTGACAATCAAATGCTTGAGGTCTGATAGAGGAGGTGAGTTCACATCAAATGAATTCAACATTTTCTGTGAAGATGAAGGGATAAAGAGATAGTTGTCAGCACCTAGGACTCCTCAGCAAAATGGAGTTGTGGAAAGAAATAATAGGACAGTTCAAGAGGCTGCTAGGACAATGATGAAGGAAGCAGATCTACTGGATGTCTTCTAGAAAGAAGCTATACATACCGTTGTCTACATTCAAAACAAAGTTCAAGTGAAAGGTAATGGTACTAAAACTCCCTATGAATTGTGGTATGGAAGAATTCCTAGAGTAAAATATTTCAAAGTCTTTGGAAGTAAATGCTATATATGAAGAGATGAAGATCTAGGAAAGTTTGATGCAAGGTGTGATGAAGGAATCTTCCTAGGATACTCTACCAAGAGTAAGGCCTATCGGTGCTACAAAAAAGCTCAAAAAGATTGTTGAGAGTGCAAATGTAAAGGTGGATGAAGAAAAGGAAAGAATATCAGACCTGAATTGCTATGGACCTGATGAACCTGTGACTATAGTGAATGAAGAAAAAGTTGAGGAAGAAGACAGTGATGATGAAGAAGAGGCTTTGAAAAGTATTGTTAAGACTCCCAGGTATGTAAGGATTAATCATTTTGAAGATCAGATTATAGGTGACAAAAACAAAGGTGTTCTGACAAGGAAAAGAGCTTCAAAAGAACAAGTAAATTACTATTTACTTTCAAAGGTTGAACCAAAAACTATTAAAGAAGCCTGCAATGATGAAAAGTGGGTAAAATCCATGAAGGAAGAACTAATGCAGATAGAAAACAATTAAACGTGGGAATTAGTACTTAGACCTGCTGATAAAAATGTTATTGGATCCAAATGGGGTTTCAAGAACAAGCTGAATGAAAATGGAGAAGTTGTAAGGAACAAAGCAAGGCTTGTGTGCAAAGGATAATCTCAAATTGAAGGAATATATTTTAAAGAGACTTTTGCTCTAGTAGCTTGGATTGAAGCAATCATAATATTTTTGGCATTTGTAACTCTCAAAGATTTCAAGGTGTATCAGATGGATGTGAAGTCTACTTTCCCGAATGGTGAGTTAGAAGTGGAAGTCTACATTGAGCAATCGGAGGGATTCCAACTATCAAATCAAGGTGATATGGTATGTAGGTTGAAGAAAGCATTGTATGGACTCAAGCAAGCTCCTAGAGCCTAGTATGCAAGGTTGGATAAGTACTTACTGAATTTAGGGTTCAATAAAGGTACTACTGACAGTAATCTCTATTTCAAGATTAATGGTGATCAAATATTGACTGTTGAAGTCTTTGTTGATGATATCATCTTTGGAGGCAATGAAGGTATGTGTATGAAATTTGCTGGTGAAATGCAAAAAGAGTTTGAGATGTCTATGTTTCGTAAGATGAAATTCTTTCTGGGTCTGCAAATCATTCAATCAGATAAAGGAATCTTCATATCCCAGTCTAAGTATGTGAAAGATTTATTGAAAAAGTTTGGGATGGAAGACTTTAAACCGATATGTACTCCCACGGTGACTGGTTGCAAGTTGAGAAAAACTAATGAATCACCTAAGACTGATAAAAAAAAGTACATATCCATGATTGGAGGATTGCTTTATCTAACTCAAACCAAACCTGATATTATGCATGTAGTTTTTCTTGTTGCAAGATTTCAAGTTGATCCAAGAGAATCACATGTGATGGTAGTTAAGATAATCCTAAGGAATTTAAAAGGCACTCTGGATCATGGCTTATGGTATCCAAAGGATGATGATTTCACTCTTAGTGCTTATACAGGTGCTAATTGGGTCAAAGATGTTGATGATAGGAAAAGTACAAGTGGAGGTTCTTTCTTTTTAGGCAATAGATTAGTTTCATGGCTGAGTAAGAAACAAGACTCAATCACTTTATCAACATCAGAAGTAGAATATATTGGAGTAGCATGTTGTTGTACTCAAGTGTTATGGATGAAGCAGACCTTGAGGGACATAAGAGTCGTATATGATGATCCAGTTGCAATCTTCTGTGACAATACAAGTTCTATAAATATTTCAAAGAATCTAGTGATGCACTCAAGGACAAAGCACATATCTATAAGGTATCACTTTTTGAGAGAAAAGGTGATAGAGAATGAAATAAAGTTGGAATATGTGCCCACAAAGGATCAGATTGCAGATATCTTCACTAAGCCTCTGCCCAAGGATAACTTTGAGTATCTCAAAGAAAAGTTAGGGGTCATTACCCCTCCTGCCCTCAACTAAGATGCATAAGAATGCATCAATCCAGTGGTGTTCAAGTCTCATTCCTTGATCTGGATTAATGTTTTGAGAGATACCTCTCAGGGGGAGCAGTTAGATGTGTTGGTAACAACCCAATTGGATCAAAGCAGTAGAATGCAAGTATGTGTCCTTTGCCATTGATGTCAAACAGGGAGACAAATCATGTGAAAAACTTGGGGAATAAAGGATGCAGTTGTGTAAAGAGAAAGGGGGAGAATCTTCTATTGATGATCTTTTCAATTTTTCACATCAAATGTTGCCATCCATACAAAGAGGGAGGTTGTTGCAAGTATATGCCTAATCGATGTTGTCATTGATATCAACATATCTGGGTTGCCATTGGTGTCAACTATGCTCTCATTTTGTTACTTGTTTGTAATGAGTTAGATGTTGAGGATATTGAGAAAATTATCTCCTCCGGTAGAAATAGTGAGTTGCAGAGGAAACAGTGTTTTACATACAAAAGAATAGTCCAGAAGATTGCTCCATATTTCTTGTAGAATGAACAGCTTTGCATGTGGATTGGAAGTTATTTAGAAGTCTGTTTGAAGAAGTTTTATTCTAGGTTTGAGCCTCTGGTATGAAGATTTGAGTGAGTTTTATTCACTAGTGTGAAAACTACTTTTCCTATATGTTTGTGATGACAGAGAGAAAGTGTTATGCTCCGCATTCCTCCGCATTGAAGTGTTTCGGTTTACGATTTTGGAATTAAGTTTGTTATGATGATAAGTGCCTTCAACTCTATTGGTTCATGATCTGGTGGTCAACAAGTGATTTTTTCCTTATGATAGTGGCTGACAGTGTTGTTCTTGTGCTCCAGTTTGAAGAATCTGATGGGAAAAGTGTTTGGGTGTTTTGTAGATGTTTTTGATGATTATAATGTGGTTGTGGATGTCTCCTGATCATGTTCCTATATTTTGGTTGGTCCTCAAAGAAAAAGTTGGACTGTGAATGAAGAACATTCAAGATTAGAAGAACTAGTGTTCTCACCAATCTTGGTCGACTTGGTTAACACTAATTAAGAAGATGCATTGAAGATTGTAGAAGTGTGCCATGGTGTGGAAGATTGGATTTGAGTCCCAGATAAGGCATGGCTTAATCTACATACATCTTTACATCTTTTCCTTAGCTAAATTTGTATTAGGTCTAGACCTATTTTATGTTTGATTGTAATGCCTGCAACCTTGGAGATTGTTCTAATGGTTGATGAATGTATTGTCAACCTTGATGTACATACCAAGGTTGATGACTTGTATAAAAACTTGTAATATAATTGTGGAAAGAGTGTGGAATGTGAAAATGATGAGATATATGTGAAGGGATAAAAAGCAGAGTAGAGAAGCTATATTGTACTTCAATGGAACTGAACCCATGCATGGAGTAGATGCTACCAAATTAGTTCACCATCTTTTGGCAGTGAGTCGTTCTTTGCAGTGAGCAATTTGGGCAATGAGCCTTTTTTTTTGGTATTATTATAACTCATATTTTTGTGGGTTAACACCCACCATGTTTTTTCCCTTTTAGGGTTTTCCACATAAAAATCTAGTGTCTCTTGTGTTGAATGTGTGATTGTGATTAAGTCTATGATTTCATGCTTTCATGCTTAAATCTGATTATCAGAAGTTAAGTAATTGATGGTTTGATATTCATATGGGGTTAAGTTTTTGTGACAACTGATACACCCCCCCTTTAAATCATCCTGTGTATTTCAACCCATTGGACTCCGGTGCCCACTCATTAGTCCCTAACTTTTCCATACACCGAATCTTGAAATCTGGTATGTATCTAATTGTCATCTGATATCTCTGTTTGCAAGCATTTGTTGAGATTTGTCCATTTGTTTATGATTTTACAAAATTAGAGTTTTAAGCATAATTGAACTTTAATTGATAAAATAGTTAGAAAATTCCAAGTTTTCTCTTCATTCTAAGGGATCCTAAATCTGTAGTAGAGCCCTCTTGCAAGAGGTTGTGGCTTCACTCGATTTATGTCCTTGAATGTTGGTGTGAAAGGAGGATTTACCCTTGAAACTGAAACCCCTCTTGTTATCCCTAAACAACAAATAAGATGTTTCTAGGTGTCATGGTTTGACGGAACAACTGGTCCAACGTTTGACACCTTTTTTGTCTTAGGGCTCTTAAGAGACTATCTCCGTACAATGTAGCTGAAAATGACCAGGAGGCTTCACCATTGAAAAGACATCTCCCCTAACATTTACCCACCCACCCAAATGTGTTGGTACCATCCATTTGGCTCCAGGAGATGTCGAATGTAAAAATCCAGTCCTAGCACCTTTCTAGTAGATGAAACTAAACTAAAAGGTATGTTGTAATCTCCATTTTAGGTGTTTCCTATACTCTCCTTAGGTTGATATGGTGTGTTGGTTCTCAAATTCGTAGATTGCTAAACCCTAAAAGTATGCCACGCTTTAAGATCAGACTTAACAACTGGTTTGGTCAACAAATGAAATCAATCAAAATGATTGGAATTCCCTTCACTTCAGGCTCTACTTTGCCTAGGTGGGTATACCTCTTATCACCACTGAATGTGAACTCAAAACTAATTAGTGATGATTAAGTAGATTATGAATTTCATGCAATTTTGTCAATTAAATCATCCTTTTTAGCCAAATTCAAACTGGCATGAAATTTGAAAATGGATTTATTCAACTACTCTAACTACTACTCCTACTCCTACAACATAAAATCAAAATTGTATTGAAATATTATTAGGAAATGGATTTTAGAAATGGAATGATTAGTGCCCTCCCTCCATTGGGCAACAGAGTTTAAATAAAAATAGATATATGTGTTCCCTCTAGATACAATTCAATTCATTTGGTACTATAATGTTTCTGATTGGCATAAATGCACAAAAAATGTCAATTATTTGGTTCTTCTTATTTATCCAATTTAATTTCCTAGGTTACTGTGACTTATTAAGAGGAATTTAGTTCTTTCTTGAAGAAACCCAATAAACAAACCACACAAAATAGGAATATGTTTTAAAAAATCAAACATACACTTGATATGCTAATTTAAATTAAAAAAAAATTAAATTAGAGATAACTAGGTAAAATTTTACCAATAAATTCAACAAATGTATTACACTAGAATTTAGGCCCCAGATTAATGCAGCTTCTGCATTACTTTATTTCAAAAAGATGAGCCTTTACAATTCCTTGCTTTTTCAAAATCCAAATACCCCCAGAGAGCTTTTCCATCAGTCTTGGTTTATTTCTTATAGGCATGAAGGAAGCAACCAGCTTCAGACCATTCACATTCCAAAAATAAATGCTCAAATTCCCACCCTTTTCTATTACATTTTACAATATTTTATCTTTGGCTAGTCTAAATAAAGGGGCCCAAAATTAAATACATTAGATGAAATAAAGCATAGAAATTAGAAAGAGAACAAAGGGGACATCCAAGGCTTGTTGATGGTGACTTGATGACTGATGACCCTAGCATGATGTCCAATTGCTCCACCACATCTTTGACTTGATCAATCCTCCAGAGACAAATATTCTTTCTCCCATTGGTACATCGTGTAGTCACTTGGCCACTTGTGTTCTTGAATCTGAAGCATGTTTTCTAGATGATCTTTCCACCTTTTATTGAGAAGTCCTCTAACATCTGTGATAAATCTTGCATATCTTGCATCTAATACAATTATCCTATCTAGGATCATAATGAAACCATGAACACTCAACTCTTCATCCTTCTGCAAATGTCCATCAATATGAGAAACCATTTGATCACACTCCTCTTTCCATTTCTCAAAACCTTTGAGCGGATTGTCCTGACTAAGAATTCCTGGGATGAACTGATGCTTGAAAGTGCTAAAAGAGTCCATCTTTGCTTCTATCTTTTGACTTTCTCTATATGCATATTGGAATTCATCATTGATCATCTTGACTATTCTTTTAGTTTGTTTCAAGGTAGCAGGGGCATCTGGATTCCTTTGTAGGACTTTGCATAATGTGATCAAATTATGATGGACATGATACCATTTCTTAAGTAAAGGATCTAATACATGAACATGAACATTCATTTGTTCTAGTTCTTGAGACAAAGCATTATAGAAACTAAGCATCTATTGAATTTTATCCAATACCAATTTGACTCTATATTCCAGAACCTTCTCAATCACATCAAAAATCTTAGATCTTGTTTCATTCTTTATGGCCTCATTCATTTCCTTTAATTTCTTTATATCTTTCTCTAGATTTTGCTTCGTGGAATTCAGTTGATTAGTAGGAACACTATTATCACCAACTCCTTGAGACATAGAGCGCTAATAAGGTACAATTGCTTTACTTTGAGAAAAATCAATTCCTTTCAATTGTTATTTCAATTTTACATTTTCCAAATACAATTTGTTCACCTTATCATTCATCTCTATTTGATTTTTCTCATACTTAATCATTTTGAGTTCCATATTCTTTACAGCTGCTTGGGTGAACATAGTTGAGTGCATAGTCAAGGTAGCTACCTCCAATGTTGATGTGTCCTATAAGGTCTTGACCATAAAAGTTCCTCTTATCTCCTGGACCACATCCAATAATCTTGGCTTTTGTGTACTTTTCTATTTTTCCCAAAGTGCCAAAGTTTAAGTCTTAGGATTGTATCCCATACTGCTTACACCTTCTTCCGAATCAAACTCAACAACCATCATAGGATCATCCTAACTCCTCAACCGATCCAATAAAAACATCTTTTTCAACTCCATACCAGGAATGATTAACATATTACTTTTCAGAACCATTTGTCTAGCCTCCTATGGGCTGACATTTATTTCATTAATTTTGATATCCTTAAATATCTGGGAAACAATTTGATCATGTTAGGATTCATCTTCTCCCATCTTATTTATTTGAACCTTTTCTTCAAATTCTCTCATCTTCATTTTCATCCAAAAATATTTGAATTTAGGAATATTGATGAATTCATCATCATCCATGAATCTCAAAGAAGCCACTATCCTTTCGTCCTCATGCATCTTAGGCTCATCTTGTACCTATGTGTCCATCCTAGCCTCAGGTTTGTGGATATTAGTTTCTTTTCCTACAAGGAGCTGATCAACTTCTACATTTTCACCCATATGCCTCAATATACTTGCCACTTCATCTGTATCACCTACCCCTTCTGACATATCATAGGGCACTAGAGGAAGCACATCATCAACTTTTTGCTTCTTGGATATTGGTTGTTTAGGGAACATAGGCTCTTGTACTGACATTGCATCTGGGGCAGGTTCAAAAATCACAATTTCACATGATCTTTTCATAGGGAGCTTAGCAGCCTTTGTAGGCTAGCTCTCTGCTTCACCATACAACCATTCAAAATTATCAATGATCAAATTAGTCATTTTCAGTGGATCAATTTCTTCAACAAAACATCCTAGGAAACTAGGGTCTTTCTTCTTTTTATCTTCTTCTATTTTGATCAGGATCTCCCACTTCCTTTTTCTTTTATATACATCTTGAGGAGTGAAGCAATTTCTGATTACATCCTCATCATAGTTCACTTGATGAGATATCCTAGCCCTAGTAAGAATGATCTATCTCACAAAATTCATGTGGCCTTCAAGGTCATAGACCGTCTCTATTTTTTATTTCAATAAATATGTTGTCTTCAAATACACTTGTAGCTCCTCCAAAATATCAGAACCAATTGATAATTCATCAAGCATAGTCAAATCAAGCATAGTCAAATCAAGCAAAAATGTTCCTTTCTTTTGTTTCTTCATCACATCCTTCTCCATCCAAAGAATTTGCCACATGAATTCCAAGAATGCTAATCTAGAGGGCACAAATTTGGGCAGAGCATGTGGAGGTTGAGTTTATCCATAGACCCTTATCATAGTATGACCTGGCAAGAAAAACTAGTCACAAAAATTGTGCATATGTCCTTCCTCTGACTTCAGTGCATCAGGTCTCAATAATTCTCTAATTTCAAATGGTATTCTTGGTTAAGGATTCCCAAGAGTAGCCATGATTCTAACTGTAAAATCATCATGAAATGCTATGTAACTGATGTTCTTGCAATTGCTATCCCAGGGATAACACCAACACTGCATAGGAAATCTTTGTCCTTTCTGATCTATCATACTAATATCCATCCTCTTGGTCCACTTTTTCATGTTTTGGTACAAAATAAAATGGCACAAAAAAAAAAGAATAGTATCTAAATGTGATGGGTGCCCTATTCTCTCTTGCTTGGAGAAACCCATCATGTAATCCCTTTTCAATAAAAGAAGAAAAATCATACTCAATGTCGACCTTAGGATTTTGATTCCTCATCGCCAACATCATTATTCCTTTAATTGGCATTCTATCTGGGGCATCCATTCCCAACACCTAACATAGGGAAAATATGTCTTCTTGAAGTACATTGCAATTTCATCCACTACAAATGGTTCAACAGAGGTTGTGGGAATAGGTATCCTTTTATTATTAGCTCCTTTTCTCATATACATTAGAAGCTCATCACTCTGATGAATGTTCCTCAGTTTGGTGTAGTCTTCCTCACTTTTTTGGATGTCAACCTTTGTCAAGGCTTTTTTATTCAACATGGAACAATCAATGATATTGTTATATTGGAAAATGTCCCCTTAGGGGCTTTTCCCTCTTGAGGTTTATCTCTCGGGTCCTTAGAATGCATTATAAGCATATTGCATGTTAATTTTGATTCCCAATGAGAAAACCCCAAAGTTTTATGATGAATAGGACCTAGGTGGTGTTATAATGTTAATCCCTACCTAAAATAGGGAGGGAGGACTTGGGCGCCTACACCCTAGTCTTGCCCTATTTTAAGTCAGGACCTAAATCTAAGTGTTGGCTATGTGACCATTTTTAGGTTCTATGTTGACACCTTAAGTTTGAATTACAAAATTTTAAGCGGGAATGAATGTAGAAGCATATATAAGCCTGTTTAGGGATTCATTTGCAAACTAGAAGATGATTATGGACTCTAAGCATATTTGTGATTTGAAATCATTCATGATACTCATTGTTGTAGAGCAGAGCATTGTTATTGTGTTTGTGATTACAGATTTTATTTCGTCTTCTAATGTTATTGAAGAGCCTCCATGTGAGATCTACACTTCAAGGTGGCATCTATTGTGTTTTCTATCATTTCTCATTTGGAATTTTGCCTCTATCTCACAGGGATATGCACTCTCATATAACAACGGTGTTTGGAAGACTTGAAAATCTCTCTTAGGCTTGACTGAGGCAAGCCTTTAAAGACTACAACCCCCAACACACTTTTCTATGATTGCAAGTTACAGGTTTTAGAAGTGGAAGAAGTTGAGTTGTAGGGAAGAATTACAGACTGTCGGAAGTGTAGAGCAAAGAAGAAAACAAGGACCTGGACTCGGGCGCCTGCTCATTAGTACTTCAGATCCCACAATAGTGAAATCTCCAGAACAATAGAACTGTGTTGTAGACAACATTCCCATATCTTGACAAAAACTAAGCCATTGGCCTAGGGTGCCTACTAATTAGCCCCTGATGTTTCCACACATCAAACTTCAAAATCTAGTATGTATTTGGTTGTCATTTGATATCTCTGGTTGTGATCATTTTCTGTAATTTGTCTGTTTGTTTATGAATTTATGAAATTAGGGTTTTGAGCATAATTGGACTTAATTGAACTATAAATTCACACAATTTTGATCTTCCCCTATGTTCCAAGTGATAAGAGTTTTGTAGTAGAGTTCTCTACTCAGTTGAATGTCCTTGAATGTTTATTGGTGAAAGGAGCATTGATACAAACCCTTAAAAAACATCATTTGGACATCTTTCCGCCTTTTATTATTAAACATTTTGGTGAGCCCATGTTATTTTGAATTTTGAACCTTTTCAAGTGTTGTACTTAATATCTACTTTCATTTCATTCATTCATTTCATTTTTCATCTTATTGCATTTGAAAAATTACCAAAAAAAAATTGAAAAAATTGGCATTCTTAGCTTGCATTTTCAAATAATTTGAACTAGTTCGCATTTAATTTAAACAATTTTTTTTTAATATCATCAGATCTGATTTAAAATACAGAAATTCTTCATCCACCATTCATTTACATTGCATTTTCATGATTAAATTGATAAAAATTGCTTGAAATTGTGCATTTTTTCATATAACCTAGTTTTGCATTAGCTAGGGTTTGTAGTCAAAAATCTTGTTTCAGATTTTACTACCCTTTTAAAACACTCATTAGGAATGATATATAACTATAGTGTTTTATCATAGTGTCTTTCATGCAAAATTTGATGTCTAGGGTTTGAAAACCTTGCATTTACACTAGATTTTGGCCTTATCGTCTCTCTATAATTGCATCATAGGTGTGTTGTGGAGGGTTTTTATGTACTAATTGGCTGCGATAATAGTTATTATCTACTTCCCCACATAAAATTCTTTACAATACCCTTTTTTTTGGGCAAAAATTGTTGAAAATTTGCATATTTTAGTATATTTTCACTAGGTTTTGACTTGTCATCATTATAGGATTGCATAAAAGGTGTGTTGTGAAGGATATTATTGGTTTATTGGACTGATATTAGACACATTACTTTCTGCATCTCATCAATTCCCTTACAGAACCTCTTCGTTCACTCATTTGCATTGAAAAAAGTTGAAAAAAGCAAACATTTTAGGTCATTTTGACATATAGTTTTGCACTTGTTTCTTGCATAAATTTTGAAAAGATTTTAAAATATGATTTTACATTGAAAACATCTGCACATGTCATCTTCATGTTATTCTTCTTTTAAATCTTTGTGCATGGAGTATATCCTAGACTTTGAAAATTTCTCTAATTTCACTAATGAGAATCCTCAAGTGGTATTGATGCTTCTATATGTTCTACATATGAGCTAAAATTACTTTGTTATACACATGATTTTAATATATTCTCATTACTCATAGGAGCATATCCTTTGATTTTAGAAGATTTAACTAAATTCATCTCTAGGATTACCCATGAGAAAGATGAGAGTGAAAGCTCTTTTTCCTTCAACAATGATGATTCCATAGGTTATCCTACTTCTCCTATAGTTAAATGTCCAAGAACCTTAGATGAGAAGACTATAGATAACTCTATTAATGATACAATACCTAAGCTTCCTAACAACATTGTACCTTCCTCTCATTCCAATGCTCCAAGATGTAGCGTTACTGGATGAGAAAAGGTCTCTCACATTCAATCCTTTAGGTATAGACGTAGGGTATAATTAATAGGAAAAAAATGTTAATTCAATCTTCATTAATAGACTTTGTAGTAATATTCCTAAAATGATTGTTTAGGGGACAACTAGTGCACCTTCTTACTTAAAATCAGTGATTACGGTTCAAGGTACTCAACAACCACCTTGACCCCTAGATTACTTTTTAAACTATGCAAGACAAATCTCTCAAGGAAATCAAGGTGTTCAAAATGTGTCACAACAACCACACCACAATGTGATTTCTCACACATACAACACCCATAATATCAAGCAAAGTAAGCAAGCACCTCATGTGCCTATCTCTCTTCATGTTCTCAACCTATACTCCCCCTGCCACCTTGTCTTACTCATAAAATTGGTCAAGAATATGATCTTGTCGAGCAACTTCATTCTACTCTGGCTAAGATCTCTCTTTGGGATTTAATACAAACTTCACCTACATATCATGGAAATCTCTAAGAAGATTTACAAAAGGTGATTGTCCCACCTACTACTAAGACAAATGATGTAGCAATTGTATTAGATAGAATGCATGCAACAAAAATAGATATTCTCTTTCAAGCAGATGAATTACCATCAATTGAAGTTCAAAACCAATGTGATCCACTTATGATCTTTGTTACAATAAATAAAACATTGATAAAATGAGTTATGATTGACAATGGATTGGCTCTTAATGTTTGTAGCATTGACCTACTACACAAAATCAAGGCTGACACATAAAAAATAAAACTAGATAAACTTAGCATTCATGGCTTTGATAATCATAGTAGTCAATCAGCAGGTACTATAACCTTACCTATAAAGGTGGGTCTTGTGATTGTATCTACCCTGGTTCATGTCATGCCTAGTTCTTTATCTTACAACATGATTCTTGGCAGACCTTGGATTCATGCATTAGGGGCAGTTCCTTCCACCCTACATCATTTAATCAAATTTATATTCTAAGATAAACTTCATACTATTCATGTTGATCTTGAACCGGATAACTGCTTACATATTGAAATGCAAAAACAAGTTTACAATCATATGAGCTTAAACAATTTACGAGTTGATTCATCAATGCCTCTTGCCATGAATAGTGTTGTGCATGACTCTAGACCATCAAATACACTATTTGATGATGATTGGGGCTCATTAGATTTTAATCCTTGTGGTATAGTGGAATAGAAAATTACTAGCCTTGACACATCAAAAGTAGCATCGATCTCATCTAAGTAATCTTTTGAAGAACCTGAGAAACCCAAAGTCCCCTTGGTAGAAAATAAAGATAATACTCTCACTTATACTACAAATTATGAGACCTATGAGGCTTCACTATCCCCTAAAGAAATAACATCCCTCTATGATCAAGGATTTAAAATCCTTTATAACAACTGTGAAAATGTAGGTAAGGGATGTGGTGTAAATCAACAAGGGATTCGAGTACCTATAGAATCCACTTCAAGACATTACTCAAGTGGCATTGGATATAATCCTTTTAAAGAAAAGAAAGCCTCTTGTCATCCTAAACTTAATGTTAATGCAATATCAACAAGACCAAAGTAATATGTGAGATATCCTGAGCTGAAAAGCCACACTCATTGTATAAACTACTATATTTGCTCTCAAGGGTGGCCTCTCCCTGGATATGTATGTTCTTAACATCAAATTCTATTAGGTAAGTATTTCTAACCCTGGTGGTCACTTATGTAGTAGCATGATCTACTCGTGTATGTGACCTCCCCTTCGTGTTGTGTTTCCCCAGTGATGTGTTATGTGTTGTTTAGGTCCCCTAGGATGACCCTTGATTTTCTTGTAAGGTAAAGGATACTGGGAGATTGCCTCTATTATGACCTTCTTATATTTGTATCATCATTCTTCTATATTGTTTCTCCTCTATTTTCATTGTTGTGTGTTGTGTCCTATGGACATAGCATTGCAGTTAGTGACTTGTGGGCACCTTCCTACATGACTGTCACTAAGGCACTTGTTTCTCCTCTCTTAATTTATTATTTACCTTCCTCTAGTGTTTATATCTAGTGTGCAGATGATGAAAAACATATTATACCGATACGGACCTAGTGTCCCTTCAGAGAGAAATAAAAAATGGACCTAGTCCATACATTACGATGGGGTTGTTATATATTATCTGACACTTGGCTAGTAGAATCACTCTATGTGATATCTTGATGTTGTCTTATCGCACTTACCAACCATAACAATACTTCTACTCTGTGCACCTTGTTTATCTTTGAATCTCACCTTAGTTACACTCAGTTTTGAGATTTCTATGGTATAGCCCCACAGTTATACTTAGGTCTTGGATCTGTAGTATAGCCTCAGCTCTTTGTGTGAATGATCATATGCATTGTTGTTTATCATGATTATATGGATGCTAACACCTTTTCTTTCAGGAAATTGTGTTTGTGGGAACATTTGGTAATCGTAACATACATGTCACCTCTAGGGGCATGGACTTTGCGAGAGCTCGTGTTCCCTTGTGTGTTTTCTTCCTACCTTAACATGCTTGATATCGTTACATGCTATCAACCACCTTATGGTGGGGGCATACATAAGGTAAGTTGTTTGATTTAGATGCTAGCAATGTGTGTTTGCAATTCTTGAAATCTATTTGCAATCATTTAAGCCCTCTGTAGAGGTGGGGATGGTGTATTTCTTGAGGAGACTACACATCTTGTCATTTTCTAAAAGTCATTTACAGAGGCATGGAGCAGATCTGAGACTATCCTAACCCTTAAGCGTGTCTTTGATGATTGTTGTGGTGAAGCCCAATCGTCAGTGTGTGCCTGTAATGTGCTTGAGATGGTGATGAACCTAGAAATAGGCACACTCCATCGCTTGTTTGCCATGTTCTCTCCATGTCTTCCATGTGTGTGTACGACATGTTTGTTCCCAAGCATAGTATTAAAGACTATTGGCGATGAGTCCCTCCTATACTTTGGGATTTGTATGGTGTACTTGATTTGTATGACGTGTTTGTTCTCAAGTGTAGTCTCAAAGACTGGTGGCGATGAGTCCCTCCTGCATTATGGGTGGTGTGTTTACTTTCCTTGTACTTACATTTGCATTTCATATATATGAGAAAAGAAAAAGAAAATAATCACTATGTTCACTACATTCACTATATTCACTGTGTTTTTCATGTCTTCAATGTTGTATTCTCTATGTCTTGCATGACTATAATTGTCTTCTCCATGTTTTACAGAAGCATGATATCGCATATATCTTTTTTATCTTAAGCCCTCTACGGAGGTACAGATGGTGTATTTCTCGAGGAGAGTGCACATCCTATCAAATCTGAGACTATCCCAACCCTTAAGTGTGTCTTTTTCAATTGTTGTGGTGAAGCCCAATCATCGGTGTGTGCTTGTAATGTGCCTAAGATTGTGATTAACCTAGAAATAGGTACACTCCATCACTTGTTTGTCATGTTTTCTCCATGTTTTCCATGTGTGTGTGTATGGCATGTTTGTTCCCAAGCATAGTCTTAAAGACTAGTAGTGATGAGTCCCTCCTATGCTTTGGGATTTGTATGACGTGTTTGTTCCCAAGTGTAGTCTCAAAGACTAGTGGTGATGGGTCCCTCCTGCACTCGGAGATTTATTTTGCATGTTTATTTCCCCATATGTAGTTTAAGGACCGGTGTCCATGAGTCTATCCTACATTATGGGTGGTGTGTTTACTTTTCTTGTACTTGTACTTGTATTTGTATTTTATATATATGAGAAAAGAAAAAGAAAATAATCACTACCTTCATTGCATTCACTGTATCCACTGTGTTTTGCATGTCTTCAATGTTGTATTCTCTGTGTCTTGCATGGCTATAACTATCTTCTCCATGTTTTGCATCCTTGTTATTGTCTTCATTATGATTGGCATGTCTTTTCCATGCTTGGCATGTTTGCTGTGCTTGTTGACCGTACTTTAATGCATGTATGGGCCTAGTGTTCATACATACATTAAAGTGGGGGCTAAATGTTATGTCAGAAAATGTCCCCTTGGGGGCTTTTCCCTCTTGAGGTTTAGCTCTCAGGTCCTTAGAATATATTATCAGCATATTGCATGTTAATTTTGATTCCCGATGAGAAAACCTTGAAGTTTTATGATG
The DNA here is from genome assembly GCA_027924645.1 of Cunninghamia lanceolata. Taxonomy (NCBI): domain Eukaryota; kingdom Viridiplantae; phylum Streptophyta; class Pinopsida; order Cupressales; family Cupressaceae; genus Cunninghamia; species Cunninghamia lanceolata. The sequence goes on along the minus strand of BSBN01000248.1, from coordinate 200,313 downwards.
AATAGTACCTAGGGGTGTTATAATGTTAAGCCCTACCTAAAATAGGGAGTGAAGATTTGGGCACCTACGCCCTAGTCTTGCCTTATTTTAGGACAAGACCTAAATCTAAGTGTTGGTTATGTGACTATTATTAGGTCCTATGCTGACACCTTAAGTTTGGATTATGAAAATTTAAGCGAGAATGAATGTAGAAGCATTTATAAGCATGTTTAGGTATTCATTTATAAACTAGAAGATGATTATGAACTCTAGGCATACTTGTGATTTGAAAGCATTCATGATATTCATTGTTGTAGAGTAGAACATTGTTATTGTGTTTGTGATTACAGATTTGATTTCATCTTCTAATGTGATTAAAGAGCCTTCATGTGAGATCTACACTTCAAAGTGACATCTATTGTGTTTTCTATCATTTATCATTTGAATTTTTTCCTCTATCCTGCAAGGATATGCACTCTCATATAACAACGGTGTTCAAAAGACTTGAATGTCTCTCTGAGGCTTGACTAAGGCAAGCCTCTAAACACCACAACCCCCAACCTATTTTTTTGTGATTGCAGGTTTTAGAAGCAGAAGAAGTGGAGTTGCAGGGAAGCATTACAAACTGTTGGAAGTGCAAATCAAAGAAGAAAATAGGGACCTAGACTCGGGTTCCCGCTCATTAGTCCTCTAAATCCCACAACAGTGAAATCTTTGAAACAACAAAACTATGTTGTAGACAACATTCCTGGATCCTAAAAAAAATTGAGGCATTGGACTAGGGCACCAGCTCATTAGTCCCTGACTTTTCTGCACACTAAACTTCAAAATATGGTATGTATTTGGTCATGATTTGATATCTATATGTGCGATCATTTTCTATAATTTGTCTGTTTGTTTATGAATTTATGAAATTAGGGTTTTGAGCATAATTAGACTTAATTGAACAATAAATTCACACAATTCCAATCTTCCCCTATGTTCCAAGTGATAGGAGATCTGTAGTAGAGATCTCTACTCATTTGAATGTCCTTGAATGTTTAATGGTGAAAGGAGGATCGATACAAACCCTTAAAAACATCATTTGGACATCTTCCCCCCTTTTTCATATTAAACAGATAGCAACTCTAGTCAATGTGACCAAGGGTGACCAATTTGGTAACCTCATAGTTCTTGTAGCTATATTTTAGTGTTGTACCAACACTTTGATGAGTTCAACATCTAGGAAGACATTCAGGACCACTATCTTGGCTAGATCAATGATCCATCGGTTTGCAACAGGGCCCTGAGTATCCTTCTTTTCATAGAAATACTAGAATAAATTCCATCCTGAGATAGGAATTAGGGCATCAGGGCAGCCATGTGCCTCATCCTTAAACATTCTTTTATAACGTTTATCCACAAAGATTGAAAAAATCTCTAGAATAGACTATTACAATTGTCTTTTCTTCTCTTTTGGAGATGAAGGTTCCCCCTTTTTAGCCACTAACTGACTCTTTTTGGGTGGTATTGTATACTATCTATTGAACTAGGTTTTGGAGATTGTTTGTTTCACTGATCTAATTGAAAGCAAGATTGCATATACAATGTATTAATTCTGACAAAGGAATGTATAGAATGCACTTACCTAATCAACAAAAAATTGCAAAGCACACACCAGGATTCGAATCCTTTATCTCTAAGTACTCTGAGCTTGTTTGAAAGACTAGAAATGAAATGAAATTCCTCATTTTATAAGTCCCTATGCTGATCATTTTGCCATTAATCACCTTCGTGCTAAGAGATACAGAAATCTTTGCATTCATATGACTTTGAATATGCACCATTGATCTAGATAGATATGAGGGTTGAGGATATTTGACAAGATTTGTTTCAAATTCTTAGTCAATGCGAATGACATCGCAATCTTGCCGTAGTAAATGAGGACCTCTATGGGGTGTCAGGACACAAAACCCCAAGTTTTAATTCTTACCACATTACCATAGCTAAGTTTAGCCTTTATCACTCCCATAGCGGGCATGTGGTAACTATTGTTGTTTATGTTTACCATCTACTGCTATCTCAGGCTAATATCGAATACTATGATACTCCTATCGTAGGATGATGGGAGCATTTTATCTTTTCACCACACCACTACAAACCCTATTAGATAGTTATCATCCTTCATGTGGGGCTGTGGAGACCCTTTATCACTTCGTTGACCTCTTAGAGCCAACTTGTCGATCAATTCCAATGTCATGTTATTCTTATTGTGGGGCTACGATAACTATTTAATATTAGTTTCATTGTTTACTGCTAGCCCACAACTATTATTTCCTCTTCTCGCAGTAGCGTGGTAACCCTGTATTCCATTCCTCAAACTCCCGCAACCCTGCAAGGTACTCTTAGGGTACATTTATTAGCTCCATGGGGATGTGGTACTAAACAAAAACACAATTTAGAGTAAAAATACAAGGATGTAACACATGTATAGTGCAAAATGACCAAATGAAGGTGCTATACCAAGATTTTTGGATTTCAGGGAATGAATGACCAAAGGACTTAGACTCCTTTTTATGGATTTTTGGAATTAGGATTAAACAAAACTGGGTATAATCAAGTGGATTTTACCAATTCTAATAGTGGCTCTAGTTCAAGATGAATGGCTATTAGACATTAAAAGAATCCAGAACCTAACTCTGGTGTGCAGACCAAAAACACAAAACTGTATAGACACAAAGAAAACTAAAATTGGGAAAGACCTACGCTACTGTGCATGGAAAAAATCTTCTTTAAGAAAAGAAGTGTTTCAAAAATTATCCATGCACTGGAAATTCCTAATTTTCACCCACCATGTTTTGCAAATAGTATGAATCTTCTCCACACTTGCCAATGATGACAAATGGACCCAACCATAGAGCTTCAAAATTTTCATGCTTTCCTTTGTCGTAACTCTGAGTATTCCACATAAGAACCATGTCATCAACTTGAAATTTTCGGTCCTTAGCCTTCTTATCAAATAGATACTTAATTTTTATTTGCATTTTTTCATTTTTCTTTTGCACTTGATTTTTAATTTCATCCAACTCTACCAATTGTTAGATATCCTTTTTTCCATTGGCTTGGGTACATCTATATCTTCCTACAAGATGAATTTGTAAACATGCAGAAGATTGTGCATTGAAATTCTAGCTTGAGAACCATAGACCAGTTCAAAAGGTGACTTCCCAATAGCTTTTATGACTATTATTCTATCTTTCCACAATGCCAATTTTAATTTTGGATCCCATGCCCTTTTGTTATTTTCAAGCATCCTTTTGATTATCTTCAAGATACTCTTACTACTGGACTCAACTTGACCATTAGCATGAGGATGGTATGGGGAAGCATGTGAAATCACTATTCCATAGGACTCACAGAATTTCTTGAATTCATCAAATCTAAAACACATTTCATTGTCTGTGACTATCCTAATAGGAACCCCAAATATGGTAATAATATTCTCCAAGATAAAGTTAATTACTACTTTACTAGTGGCATGTTTGGTTGGGACTACTTCAATTCATTTAGTAAAGTAGTCAATGGCAACAAGAATCCATCTGTGTCCACCACTTAATTTATATGTTAGCTTGTTGGAAAGAGACACTACTCTAGACATAATTTGTGTGTTGTCATTGATGGAAACAAGACAAAGAGAATCCATCAGCATGGCAAAGAGACACCCCTTTGGCAGACAATCTTGAGTTGGCAACAAAACACAAATTATTTTGGTTTGGAAGCCCAAAATGGCTAATTATGGGAAGTATTCTGAATAGGGGACAAAAAGTTAATTAGTATGCCTCCGCAATTGAAGACTTACAAATGTGGTTCAGGTATGATGTTTATAACTACCTATTGTTTTTATATTCTAGTGATCAAGATCTGACTTTCTTTGGAAGTCATCTGGTGAAAAGTCTAAGTCTGGGTGGATAGTGTTAAGACAGAGAAAATGAACAGTATAGAGAAAATTGGTCCGCATTCCTCCACAATAGCATTTTTTTTTCTGTAGTTCTAAGGAAATCTAGAGATATGTCATGACTACCTAAATCCAAGATTATAACCTCTAAAGTTCAATAGATAGTATTTTACAAGCTTGCAAGTATTAGCTTCTAGTTTGACAGTGATTCAATGTGACAGTGCAACAGTTCTAAGATCCGCATTTTGCCATACAAAATTATTTTCTTTATGGATCTAAAGACATGTTAAGAGGTCATTTATGAATGTTAGATATGGATTGTGGAGTCCTGTATGGTTTGCAACATAAGTTATGATATGATAGAGGAGCCTATCATATATGTTCTTAAGGAACAAGCCGGCAGGCCTATAAGATCATTATGCAGAGAAAGTATAATATCTAGGCAATCAATATAAGTAATTGCATTATTAGATCTAGCCTATATGAAGACCTTGCACATGTTTGTTTGGGTCCACATTTCACAAGATCAAGCTGATAGAATACAGCACCTTGTGTACACATTTCATACTTTGCTTGCCAACATGATTAAGAGTTAGATCAAATTGTGAATATATATAGGATGGATTTCGGTGTTTGGTGTGTGTACATGGTATGTGATGAAGTGTGTGAATAAAGCTATGCAAAGATAAGTGACCAGAATAGAAGAAGAGAGATCATATGTGAAAGTAGAGCAGTATAACAGGGTAGAGAGAGATGAAGAGTTCTGAGTCGGTGTTTTTGTGCTTCATTGGAACTGTAACCATGCATATGTAGATGCAGTCTCAATAGTTCATCTTGTTAGTGAGCCACTCTTCTACTTTTTTCATTCTTCTAATTGGCAGTGAGCCTATTCTTTGGTAGTGAGCCCCTCTTTTTGAGCAGTGAGCTCAGGACAATGAGCCCTAAGGTAGTGAGCCTCTTGTAATTTGGTATTGTGCTATAATAATAATATTGAGAGCTAACACTCTTCATGGTTTTTCCTTCTTTGGGTTTTCCAACTAAAAATCTCGATGTTCATGTGTTATATCTTTATTGTTGTTGTTTATTTGTTTAATCTTCTTTCACTTAATTGAATTTGGAAATTGGATAAAAGAGCAAGGACATAAATGGTTTTATAGAACACTAATTCACCCCCCCTCTCAATGTTCATTGTATTCAACAGTTGGTATCAAATCCAAGTTCCTTGGAAGAAGCCTAACAGCTCAAGGAAGATCTAGGATAGTGTGATCATGGCAGCAAGAAGATTTGGAAATTATGAAAGAAACAAGGAGATAGAAGCAACCCTTATGGATCTTGAAAAATCTAAAGTAGAAGTCAGGGATCTAAAGGAAAACTTACAACAAAATGATGAATGTATCTCAAAGATAAAAGAACAAGTCAAGAAATTCAAAGACAAATACAAAGAAGTTAATGATTAATTGATATCAGCAAATGAAGCCCTAAATGATTTGGAAGTAGAAGTTATAGAGAGAACAAAAGCAGAAGATGATCTAAATTTAATTGTGAAGAGAAGATCAGAAGATTGTGCCAAACTTGAAAAAGAAATTGTAAGTCTAAAAATAGACTTGGAAAAGGCCAAGAGCTTTGAGGAAAAATTCAAGATAAGTACTGCAAAGCTTGATGAAACGATTGCTAGTCAGAAGAGTGCTGATGACAAGCAAGGTTTGGGATTTGAAAAAGGAGAAAGTTCAAAATCTGGTCAAATGAACACTGAGTTAAGGCAAAACAATGGAAACTAGTTCAAAAATCAAAGAAGAAGACCTAGAATAGCTCTGGTCAGACAACCAAATACTCAGAGGTATCCATCTTTCAATGGCCACTATTTTAATTGCAATAAGTTTGGTCATTAAGGTACTCAATGCAGGAGTAGAGTAAATTAGAATATTTCATCATTCTCTAGTCAATGCTTCAATTGCAAGAAAATTGGTCACAAATCAAATGAATGCAGAAATCTAGTAAGAAATGGGTCTTACAATGCAAAAAAAATTAATCATTCAATGGAAAGTGTTTCACATGTAATAGATTTGGACACATGGCTAATCAATGCAGATCAAGGATGAGTTCATTTAGAGGAAGGAATCAAGGACAAGGAAACATTGTGTGTTTCAATTGCAACAAATTTGGACATGTTGCAAGATTCTGTAAAAGCAAGAATGTGAAGAGAAATTACTATGCTGAAGAAAGAAAAACAAAGCAGAGGAATGATAAGGGAAAAGAAAAGATTGATCCGGTTGAAACCAAGAAGGAAATGGACAAGATCTAGGTCAACAAAGAAGTAATTAAAGAAGAGGATAGATCCACACTAGCAACTGATGCAGATACTTCCTACAGGAGGTAAATTGGGTGCTCTAGCTCAAGGGGAGCAGTGTTGAAAATCCAAAACCCCCAACTAGAAAGTAAGTACCATAATCTAACACGAAGGTATATAATGGAACTTGATGTGACAAATCTCTCAAAAGAAAAACTGGAAGAAAAGAAGTCAATGTGACACATTGTGGAGCAATCTTGATCGACTGTATCCATGAAAGAAGTCATGCAACTTTTTGGAAATAAGCAGTTATGATGATTTAGGTCAAGTCATGTGGAGGATAAAAAGGGACTTATTTGATTTCAAATTCACTTTGCATTTATGATATCAGACATCTAGGAGAGACTAAGGCAAAACTTGAGTGACAACAACTAAGATCTAAAGGATTTGGTGTGACTCAGACCAAGGAAACCCTAGCTTGGTAGAACAAGGTATTTTTGTTCAAACCCCATTTGTGAATAGGTTGAAATTGTAAAATGGCAACTCCGCAAGTCATTGATGTCACTAAACGACCTCGACCTAAATTTAAGAAACACCCATTTAAAGAAACCGAAGTTGATCCAATGGGTGTGTTCTTAAAAATACCATACGGAGTTTTGTATGTGGAAGATGTTAGGGCTTATATCCATGTTGCCCTAGATGAGCTCAACAGCGAAAAATTCTTAGATCTATACTTGAAGTTTCTAAGCAATGATCAATTTGACCTAAAGGAAGAATACAAAGTATTAGAAGAGAAGAAATTCATCCAGTATGTAGAGTTTCCTATTTTCAGAGAGGATGAATGGGTCTGGTATATCCTAACTTAAATTCATGATGAATTCATGTGGTTAGGGTAGCCCTTCAAAATCACCAAGGAAGCAATTAGGGCAGTAACAGGGTTAAATTCCACTAAAGGAGTACCCTTGCTGAAAGCTGTGAAGAACCAAACTATTACAAAGGCCACCAAAGCCCAATTTGACAAGAGGGCATTAACCATAAATGACATCACAGACCCTGTGGTAAGATTTTCTTCTATGGTCACAGGCTACGAAATCTATTTCTCAAATCAAGAGAACTCTGTCTCTAGTACTACAATTTACACAACATATCAAATGGTCAAAGAGAATGCTAAGTATGATTTGTGTGAGTTGCTAAGAATCCAACTACTGGAGAATCTAAAGAAGATCAAGGAAAGAAAAAACTACCCATTCAAATTCGGTAGGTTGATCATCTGTCTATTCTTCTATTTTATGAATGAATTACCAAAGATGAAGAATCTGTTCTAGTTTACTAGGAAATCAGTAGCTGTTCAAATTAGAGATCTTCTAAGTAGCATTGGAAACCATGATGAACAAAAGGTGGTATTGTGGGGGTATTTCAAAAACTTTCAAAGCATGATACAGTCAAGAGAAAGAATCTAACAGAAAATTGTTGAGAAGTATAAGGATACCATATGTTTTATGGTTACAAAAGATCAATGCATGATGGAAGCTATGGAGCCTAGGACAATCTAGATTATGCCAATGGGTTATGAGGTAGATGGATAAATACTTGAAAACAATGCCCAGTCCCTGTTCAGCAAACCTAGAGACACTAATGAAGAGAAGTTTGGGACTTATGAAGAACTAAGTTTAAAACTTCATGTTGAACTCAGGAAGCCAAAATCCACCAGGAAGGTGAGAAAAGAAGTAGAGGAAATTGTTGCTAGATATGGGTTCACAAAAGAATAAGTGACAAAGGCAAGGGAAAAAGTGCAAGCTGCTAAAGTAGCAGAAGAAAAGAGAAAAATTGAATCGAGTGGAGCTTTAGAAGAACCCAAGGGTGAACTGGAAAAGCTAGAAGACTCAAGAAAAAGAACTAGATGATCCACCTCTATAGAAGCTACATCCATACCCTCAGGTTCGACACCCTCTTCAAGTGTGGAAATTCCTATCTCTAGTTCTGAGAGAAAAAGACTAAGGCCAAGAGAATGCATGTAAGCATAGATGTTGATGAAGAAGCAACTGAATCAGATGAGGAAGTAAAGAAGATGAAAATTGAGGCTACGAAAGTCTCCAAAACTAGTAAGAAGAAACCCTTTGATAGGGGTCAACCTGGGAAAAGGCAAAAGAAAGATGTGCCTCAAATAGAGGAAGCAACTATAAGTCTTGAGGATTTGCTCAAAGCCATAATAGTAGATGGTAATCTAAAGCCAATTGCATAATTGTATGATGAATATAATGATCTAGACAAAAGGATCATTCAAAATGTTGTGGTAGAATACCTAAACATCTAGAACAAGGCCCTAATCGAAATAATTGATGATCATCCACATAGCCTGGCAAGTTTAATGACTGATAGAAAGGAAGCGGCTATGGCAAAGGATGATGAGCTTAGGGAGTACTCATTGATAAGATTATGTCCAGAGATCATCCCCCAAGGAGAAGGCCAAAATATCTAAAGAGATCAAGGATGGATTCAGGACTAAGAGAAGAATGAACTCACTGATGTTGGGAGAAATTGATAAAGTGGTCAAGGAAATAGAGGAGATCACTTTGGAAGCATTAAAGAAAAATAATATTCCTACTATCTATGACAATGAAGGAGAAAATGATGAAGACACATCTCTTCTAGAGATAAGCCAGGATCAAGGACCAGAACAGAGTGATCAAGTCCTTGACATGGATACATTAGATATGCTAGATCAAGGTAGAACTAAAATTGATCTGCCTCCTAAACAACAGGTTGAGGTTGAAGAGATTAGGGAACAAATAAGGAGCCCTGCACTGGAACAAAACATTGATCAACAAGAAAATACAAACATGGATTCTCTAGAACACAGTCAAGAAGAATTATCTGGGAGAGCAAAAGACATCGTAGATTTCTCAATTGGTTATGGAAGACATCAAGTTATAGATGAGTCTGAACTTCTTCAAGGACCAATCAACTTGCCCTCATTGTCACCAGTGCAGAAATTTAGATTAGTGTCTATTGTCCAAGCCAAGGCACAAGAAGAAATAATGAAATCTCATGACCAAGACAATAAATTGATCAATGATGCATCTAGCATTCTGGAAAAGATGATGCCAATAGTTCAAAAGGATACCTCACTATCCTCCATTGATCATCTCAAAGGGCTATTAAACTCTATAAGTACACATTTTGAGTCTTTTGAAAAATTTGTAGAAGCAAAAGTTAGAAAAGAGTTCGATGAAAAGAGATTGATTAAGTTAAAGGCTACGATAGAAAAAGATAAAACTACATTAGAAAATGGAATAAAAGGAATACAAAGTGCCATTGAAAAAGCCTATAAAGTATATAAATTTTTCCCATCTTGGCCAAAAGTTACAAAGGAATTAGAAGATAAAATCAGAGACTTGGAACTCAAACTGCTTAATATCTCTGAGACATATAATTTGACAGTTGAGTCAATAAATGTCAAAGAAGCTCAAGTTGCAAATATTCACAGTGATCTAAGCACTCTGATGAAGAAAAGGGGAGAAATTAGAGATAGGTTGTGCCAGCTAAGGGCACTGATAAGTCCAAAAATTGATTCCATGACCAATCTGGCAGATGAAGCCTTGAAATCACAAGCACTAGTTGATACACCTTCAGATGTGCAGAGGGCACATAAGTTAGTTTTTTTTTTATGAATGGCTACATCCATATCCTAGAAAGTGTAAGGAATAGATGGAATGGAGAGATAGCTTCGATAAAGACTATCTATAATGATATTATACCTTCTATGACAAATTAAGATAAAAATGTGTATCTGTATATATGCGGCAGAATATAACAATTTTGACCAATTTTGTTTGAAGCCACACCCTTTGCCATTAGGGAGAGAAGGTCAGTGAAAAATGAGAAAACATCTTAGGGGGAGAAGGAATATACAAGTGTATATAGAAAGGGGGAGCAGTCTAGGGAGCATTTTTCACCAAGTGTTGCCATCAATGCCAAAGGGGAGATTGTTGGCAAGAGACACTGCTCTAGAGATAATCTATGTGTTGTAATTGATGACAACAAGACAATGAGAATCCATCAGCATGGCAAAGAGACACCACTCCAGGAGACAATCTTGAGTTGGCAACAAAGTACAAAGTATTTTGGTCTGGAAGCCCAAAATGGCTAAGTATGGGAAGTATTCTAAATAGGGGACATAAAGTGAATCAGTATGCCTCCACAATTGAAGACTTCCAGATGTGGTTTAGGTATGATGTTTATAAATACCTATTTCTATTATATTCCAGTGATCAAGATCTGACTTTCTCTGGAAATCATCTGGTGAAAAGTCTAAGTTTGAGTGGATAGTGTTAGGACAGAGAAAATGAACAGTACAGAGAAAATTGGTCCGCATTCCTCCGCAATAGCATATTTTGTTCTACAGTTATGAGGAAATCTAGAGATATGTCATGACTACCTAAATCCAAGATTATAGCCTTTGAAGTTCAACAGATAATATTTTACAAGCTTCCAAGTATCGGTTTCCAGTTTGACAGTGATTCAATGTGATAGTGCAATAGTTCTAAGATCTGCATTTTGGCATACAAAATTATTTTATTCTATGGATCTGAAGACATATTAAGAGGTCATTTATGAATCTTAGATATGGATTGTGGAGTCCTTTATGGTCTGTAGCATAAGTTATGATGTGACAGAGGAACCTATCATATATGTTCTTAAGGAACAAGTCGACGGGCTTGTAAGATCCTTATGTGGAGAAAGTATAATATCTGGACAATCAATATAAGTGATTGCATGATTAGAGCTGACCTATATGAAGACCTCACACATGTTTGTTCGGGCCCATGTTTCATAGGATCAAGTTGACAGAATACAACACCGTGTGTACACATTTCATACTTTGCTTGCTGACCTGATTAAGAGTTAGATCAAATTGTGAATATATATATATATATATATATATATATGTATCTTTACATACATGTATATATATATATATGTATATATACATACATGTATATATATGTATATATACATACATGTATATATATGTACATATATATATACATGTATGTATATATACATATAGATATATATACACAAACATATATACACACACACATATCATGGATTTCGGTGTTTGGTGTGTGTACATGGTATGCGATGAAGTGTGTGAATAAAGCTATGCGAAGATAAGCAACCAGAGCAGAAGAAGAGAGATCATATGTGAAAGCAGAGCAACATAACATGGTAGAGAGAGATGAAGAGTTTTGAGTTAGTGTTTTTGTGCTTCATTGGAACTATAACCATGCATATATAGATGCGGTCTCACCAGTTCATCTTGGTAGTGAGCCACCCTTCTACTTTCTTCATTCTTCTAATTGGTAGTGAGCCTATTATTTGGCAGTGAGCCTCTTTTTTTTGAGCAATGAGCTCAGGGCAGTGAGCCTCCTATAATTCGGTATTGTGCTATAATAATAATAATATTGAGAGCTAACACTCTCTGTGGTTTTTCCCTCTTTGGGTTTTCCACGTAAAAAAATCTTGGTGTTCATGTGTTATGTCTTTGTGGTTGTTTATTTTTTTAGTCTGCTTTCACTTAATTGAATTTGGAAATTGGATAAAAGAGCAAGGACATAAATGGTTTTATAGAACACTGATTCACCCCCCCTCTCAACGTTCATTGTATTCAACATACCTCTCCTATGAAATCAATACCCCATTGGTAGAAAGGTACTTCAGTCTGCATAGGCCTCAATGTTAGGGATCCTTGGTACTTCAACTTACCAGAAATTTTTTGGCATGCTTCACATTTTCTCACATTCTTATGGGCATCAGTAAAGACACTTGGCCAGTAGTAACTTGCTCTCAATATTTTATGTGTAGTAGTTTTAGTTGAGAAATGTCCTCCACATACACCTTCATGCATCTCCTTTAGAGTCTTATTTTCCTATCCTTCATCTAATCACAATGAGAGAATACCATCTTTGTCTTTCTAGAATAGATCACCATTCATAAATACATACCTTGATGCTTGTAGGTTCAATGGTCTATTTTGTTTGTCATTCATACCATCAGGGCATTTTGTGTCTAATATAATAAACTATATTTGTGTACCAAGGTGTGTGTTCAATGCTAGATACCATATCTTTTCGTTCCTCAACCTCACACACTTGTGTAGCCTCTAAATTGAATTTAGCCATCAATTTTGCCAATCCTTGTCCTCTTACAAGCTTAGTGTTTTGAATAGTGATATCGAATTCTTGGATTATGTTTATCCATCTACATCTTCTTCCTATGACTTTTGTTTGTGCAAAGACATCTTTAACTGCTGCTGCATTTGGTACATAAGCAGTCACTTGTGCTCCAACCAAGTAAGGTCTGAATGCCTTTACTGCCTTAACAAGAGCATACTCTTGTTTTTTAGTGGCATCATACTTCAATTCAGCCCCTTGAAGTGACTTGCTAAAAAATGAGATTGGTTGTTCATATCCTTCATCATTCTTTTGTAACATAACAATTTCAACAGTATGGAAAGAAGCAAAAGAGAAAATTTGAAATGGCTTTCTGAAATTAGGAGACTTCAAAACTAGAGCTTCTTTAATTCCCCTCTTAATTGATGCAAATGCATCAACAACCTCTGGTGTCCAATCAACTTTTGACCCCTTTTTCAACATTTTTGCAATTAGATTCACAATTTTGGAAAAGTTAGAAATGAACCTCTTGACAATATTTATTTGCCCAAAAAATGATTAAATGGCTTTCACCATTTTAGGGATAGGAATCTTATCAATGGCTTCAACTCTCTGGATCAATTTTTACCCATTCTTTGGAAACAATATGCCCTAGTAGCTTACCTTCATTTACAACAAATTGACATTTTTAAGGATTCAATGATATGCCATATTCAAGTGATTTCAAAAATATCTTTTCTAGATACATACAGTGATCTTCTGTTTTCTTTGAGTATGCTGTTAAATCATCGTGGTATACAACCATTACGACATTGATCAACTTTTCAAAGGCTACATCCATAGCTCTTTGGAAACTAGCACCAGCATTTGTAAGGCAGAAAGACATCCTTACATATACATAGGTACCCCAAGGTGTAGTAAAAGTAGTCTTGTATTGTTCTAATTCTTTGGCTTTGATCTGATTATAGCTAGAGAATCCATCCATCATGGATAGCAATTCACATCCTATCACTCTCTAAAACATTGGAAGTGGATAGTTGTCTTTTAATGATGAGACATTCATATTACAAAAATCTACAGATAAACTTATGTCACCATTCTTTTTTCTTACTAGTACCAAGTTTGAAACCTAAGAAGAATGTCTGATAGGTTTGATTATGCCACTACCCCTGAGCTTCATTAATTCTTCTCTCATTTTTGGTGCTAAAATAAGGTTTATAGGTGTTTGCCTTTGCCTAAAAGGTTTAGCATCTAGTTTTAATGTAATCTCACATTGAAATAGGTCTTCTCTATAGGATTTCAAATCCTCATAAGACCATACAAATACATGCTTGTATTTCCTTAACAACTTTATAAGCATATCCTTGACCTTTAGCCTGATCTTTTTACCTATATATACTTTCTTTGGAGCGGTATTAGTTCCAAGATTTACTTCCTCAAGATCATCTTGATGAACTCTTGTTCGCTTTAAAGCTAGCCTATCATGCCCATTAAAGACATGTTCCAAAGCCACCAGACCTTTTGGGATTTTATTTGTTCTCAACTGTATTACTTCCTGACCAAAGATAATATCTTTACCATCTACATTTTCAACATAAGCATTAAAGTATTTTTCTTGAGACTCATATTGATTTGTACACTGAAGAAACTTTATCAAATTTTCATCATCATTGAACACTTGCCAATTATACACATTGTCAAGAATATAAGATCTGGTTCTCAATTCTATTTTTGGGATGCTTGTCAGTGTAAGATCATCCTTTCTTAAAGTAGCATTTCCAAGAAAATCTGCCATCAAGTTCTTTGACCTATCTATCCATTGGATGGAAAACACATAAAAAAGTTCCACTGTGTCCCATATAGCATGCTTATATTGCTTGAGTCTTTTATTCTTAGTGGCATATCTAGATCTAACTTGTGAATTCAGCTTAGGATCCAATTGAGGTATCAGGCAAATTTCTATACCAATCTCTTGCATCATCAGTCAATGATTGCATGAATAATTTCATATAGACATATTCATGTTACACATCAAAATTATCCATGACTATTTCAAATGTTCTTATAAGATCTCCTGAAATAACATTATTACCAGAAAACTTTGGGATTGCTTTCCTTACCTTATTGTCAATATCATTTGGATATCCCTAGATGCCAAAGAAGTCAAGTTGCCTAAATCTATCCACATTCATAGGCCTTCTTGCAAATGGATTCTGCTTTTGATGAGGCTAATACTAATGGTGTTGAGGTCCTTGTTGCATGTTTGATAGGCACCTCTAGGATCGTACATATTAGCTTGTGGATTTTTATGTGGAGCATGATATTGATAGTGCCCTGCATGTTGATTATATCCTTGATTTTGGATTCTCATTCCTTGGCCAGGAGGAAAAGGATAAGCATTTCCTTGAGAAGTCATCGGAGTACTTACTAGATTTGAGACTTGTTGTGTATGAACATTATGTTGTATATCAGGGACATTACCATGTCTTCTATTTGTATTGTAGGATGTTTGTGAAATCATAGGACCACTTGTATTCCCACATGTCATTTGACTATTGATAGGTCTATATTGTGATACATTTGAAATAGGCTAGGAATTCAACTGGAGCAATTCTTGTTCTAATTCTTGTTGTCTCATTAACAATTTTAGCCTCTAAACTTCTATTGTCATACGCTCTACCTCTTTCTTTAACTCTTGGTTAGTCAATTCTCTAGTTGAAGTAGAGATGACATGGGCATCAGTGAATCTTACCATTTTTGGTGTTTTCTCCTTAGTCCCGTGCTATGAATTCTCAGCATATTATTGTTGTGTCATTCTCTCCTCATGATCTCTTCTTGCTTCTTCTTGTCTCACCTCTTCATGCATGCAATCCTCATATTATTTCATCTTTTGGAGATCTAGTTAAAACTCAATTATAGACCTATATAAGCTATTATGCTCAATAAGATGATGAGACTTTCTTGGCAAAAACTTTTCATTTCTATGCAATCCATGCTCAGTCAAAGGACTATTAAATACATTATATGGTTGTCCATAAGCATATACTTGTTCATTTTGAAAATTGTCATGTGATTTAGTAATTATAGGGACATTCACAGAAGCTCCCCCATCATTTGTGGATATATTTAAAGTGGGAAGGGGCTTTGAACCCTTCTTATTCTTTTCTAGCAATTTTTAATTTTTATTTTTCAAGTTTCCCAAAGATCTTCTACCATCCATATTGAAAAACTATGATATTCAATCTCTCTGACTTAAAAATTAAAATCCTCAGAGATTTATGTCAAGAGTCGCCACCTCCTTTTCTGAAAAGAGGAAAATACTTAAATAGTCCTTTAATCTTCTAGAGCTCTAAGACCAAATTCGAACTCTTTTCTTATTTTAAACAACTTCCAAGTAGAGTCACCAATTTGTTGGTTTCCAAATCTGTAAATTACAAAACCCTAAAAGTATGTCAAGCTTTATGATCAAGTTCAACAACTAGTTTGGACAACAAACAAAACCATTCAAAATGATTGGAATTCCCTACACTTTAGGCTCTGCATTGCCTAGGTGGGTATACCTCTTATCACCACTAAATATGAACTCCTCAAAACTAATTACTGATGATTAAGCAGATTATGCATTTCATGTAATTTTGTTAGTTAAATCATACTTTTCAACCAAATTCAAAGTGGAATGAAATTTGAAAATGGATTTATTCAACTACTCTAACTACTACTTCTACTCCTACAATAGAAAATCAAAATTGTACTGAAATATTATTAGGGAAAAAAATTTAGAAATCGAATGATCGGTGCCTTCCCTCCACTAGGCAATAGAGTCAAAAGACAAATAGATATATGCGTTCCCTTTAGCTACAATTCAATTTTTTTGGTACTATAATGTTTATGACTTGAATAAACATGCAAACAATGTCAATTATCTAGTCCCTCTTATTTATCCAATTTAATTTCCTTGGTTATTGTGACTTATTTAGAGGAATTTAGTTCTTTCTTGAAGAAACCCAATAAACAAACAACACAAAATAGGAATATGTTTTTAAAAATCAAACATAGACTTTATATACTGATTTAAATAACAAAGAAAATTAAATTGGAGACAACCAGATAAAATTTTACTAATAAATTCAACAACACAAATGACACTAGAATTTAGGCACCAAATTAATGGAGCTTCTCCACTACTTTGTTTTTGAAAGATGAGCCTTTACAATTCCTTCCTTTTTCAAAATCCAAATCCCCCCAGAGAGCTATTCCATCAGTCTTTGTTTCCTTCTTATAGGCATGAAGGAAGCAACTAGCTTCAAACCATTCACATTCCAAAATGATTGTTCAAATTCCCACCCTTTCATATTAGATTTTACAATATTTTCTCTTTCGCTAGTCTAAATAAGACCACCCAAAATTAAATACATTAGTTGAAATAAAGCATATAAATTAGAAAGAGAATAAAGGGGACATCCAAGGCTCGTTGATGGTGACTTGATGACTGATGACCCTAGCATGATGTTCAATTGATTCGTCGCATCTTTGAATTGATCAATCCTCCAGAGACAAATATTATTTCTCCCATTGGTACATCGTGTAGTCACTTGGCCACTTGTGTTTTTGAATTTGAAGCATGTTTACTAGATGATCTTTCCACCTCTTATTCAAAATTCCTCTGATATTTATGACGAATCTTGCATATCATACATCTAATACAATTATCATGTATAGGATCAAATTGAAACCATGAACACTCAACTCTTCATCCTTCTACAAATGTCCAACAATATGAGAAACCATTTGATCACACTCCTCTTTCGATTTATCAAAACCTTTGATCTGATTGTCCTCACTAAGAATTCCTAGGATGAACTAATGCTTAAAAGTGCTAAAGGATTCCATCTTTGCTTTTATCTTTTGACTTTCTCCAAACACATATTGGAATTCATCAATGATCATCTTGACCATTCTTTCAGTTGGTTTCAAGACAACAGTAGCATCTGGATTCCTTTGTAGGACTTTGCATAATGTGATCAAAGTATGATGGACATGATAGCATTTGTTGAGTAAAGGATCTAATACAGGAACATGAACATTCATTTGTTCCAGTGCTTGAGACAAATCATTATAGAAACTATATACATCTTGATTTTTATCCAATACCAATTTGACTCTGCATTCTAGAACCTTCTCAATCACATCAAAAATCTTAGATCTTGTTTCATTATTTATGGCCTCATTTATTTCCTTCAATTTATCGATTTGTTTCTCCAAATTTTGCTTCATGGCATTCAGCTGATCAATAGGAATAGTGTTATCACCAACTCCTTGAGACACACAAGGCTAATAAGGCACAATTGCATTACTATGATAAAAATCATTTCCTTTCAATTGTTGTTTCAATTTTACATTTTCCAAATACAATTTATTCACCTCATCATTCATCTCTATTTGATTTTTCTCATACTCAATCATTTTGAGTTCCATATTCTTTATAACTGCTTAGGCGAACATAGTTGAGTGCATAGTCAAAGTGGCTGCCTCCAGTGTTGATGTGTCCTATAAGGTCTTGACCATAATAGTTCCACTTATCTCCTAGACCACATCCAATAATCTTGGCTTTTGTGTACTTTTTTTTTTGCCCAAAATGCCAGAGTTTGAGTCTTAGGATTGTATCTCATACCACTTACACCTTCTTTAGAATCAAACTCAACAACCATCATAGGATCATCCTGACTCTTCAAAAACATCTTTTTCAACTTCATACCTAGAATGATCAACATATTACTTTTCAAAACCATTTGTCTAGCCTCCTATGGGCTAACATTTATTTCATCAATTTTGATATCCTTGAATGTTTGGGCAACAATTTGATCATGTTGGGATTCATCTGCTCCCATCTTATTTATTTGAACCTTTTCTTCAAATTCTCTCATCTTCATTTTCATCCAAATATCTTTGAATTCAAGAGTATTGATGAATTCATCATCATCCATGAATCTCAAAGAAGCCACTATCCTTTCATCCTCATGTATCTCAGCTTCACCTTGTACCTGTGTGTCCATGCTAGCCTCAGGTTTTTGGGTATCGATTTCTTTACCTACAAGGGGCTGATCAACTTCTACATTTTCTCCCATATGCCTCAATATACTTGCCACTTCATCTATATCACCTACCCCTTCTAACATCTCATAGGGAACTAGAGGGGGCAAACCATCAACTTTCTACTTTTTGGATATTGATTATTCAACGGATGGAGGCTTTTGTATATACATTGCATCAGGGGTAGGTTTAGGAATCACAATTTCACCTGATCTTTTCATAGGGAGCTTAGCAATCTTTGTAGACTGGCTCTCTACTTTACCATACAACCATTCAAAATTATCAATTATAAAATTAATCCTTTTCAGTGGATCAATTTATTCAACAAAAAATCCCAAGAAACTAGGGTCTTTCTTCTTTTTTATCTTCTTCTATTCTCATCAGAATCTCCCACTTTCTTTTTCTTTCATATACATCTTGAGGAGAGAAGCAATTCTGAGTACATCCTCATCATAATTCACTTGATGAGATATCCCAGCCCTAGTAAGAATGACTAGTCTCACAAAATTCATGTGGCATTCAGGGTCATAGACCTCTATTTTTTATTTCAATGAATATATTGTCTTCAAATAGGCTTCTAGCTCCTCCAAAGTATTATAACCAATAGACAATTCATCAAGCACAATCAAATCTTGCCAAAATGTTCCTTTCTTTTGTTTTTGCATCACATCCGTCTCCATCCAAAGCAATTGCCACATGAATTCCAAGAATGCTAATATAGAGGGCACACATTTGGGAAGAGCATGTGGAGGTTGTGTGCATCCATAGACCCTTATCACAGTATGATCTAGCAAGAAAAACTAGTCACAAAAATTGTGTATATGTCCTTTGTCTAGCTTCAGTGCATGGGGTCTCAACAATTCTCTAATTTCAACTAGTAGCCTTGGTGAAGGATTCCCAAGGGTAGCCATGATTCTAACTATAAAAACATCATGAAATGTTAAATAACTATTGTTCTTGCAATTGTTATCCCATGTATAACACCAACACTACACAAGCAATCTTTGTCCTTTCTAATCTATCATACTAATATCCATCCTCTTGGTCCACTTTTTCCTATTTTGGTACAAAATCAAATGACACAACAAAGAATAGTATCTGAAGGTGATGGGTGTCCTATTCTCTCTCACCTAGAGAAAACCATCATGTAATCCCTTTTCAATAATGTTATAGTTAAAATTTGGATAGGGTTGATTAGATGGTTTGTTTAGTTTGTTTGTACCTACCCTCCTTTCACCATTACATTCAAGGACTTTGGGTCGAGTGGCAATGCACTATCATACTTTTGGTCACTGTGAGATGTAGGGAAACCTAGATTTCTATGATTTGATTGTCAATTATGTTCAATTACACTCAATTACAACTCAAAACCCTAATTATGCAATTATGGGAGTAAATTGATAAATTGCTTAAAATGTTGTGACAAGAAGATGAAAAATGACAGATAAATGTGCACCTGTTTTTGAGGTTCGGGAAGTGGAATAGTCGGGGGCTAAGAAGTGGGCGCCCAAGTCCAATTCCTAGGTTTTTGTCAGGATCTGGAAGCTTGATTTGCAACCTGTTCCTATTGTATCAAAGATTTTCCCATCACAGAATCTAGAGGATGAAAGAGCGGGTTCCCAAGTCTAGGGTGCTATTTTCAACTTTTATCTGCAAATTTGACACTTTGTAATGCCCTTCTACAACTCCACTTTTCCTGTATATTTAACCTGTAACCTGCAATCACAAAAACTTTGGTAGGGGGTTGTGGTGTTTAGAGGCTTGCCTTAGTCAAGCCCCGGAGAGACATTCGAGTCTTCCAAATATCATTTTCACATAGAGCGTGGTGCCCTTGGGAGGAAGAGGCAAAAACCAAATGATAAATTCTTGAAAACACAAATGATATCACCTTGTAGTGAAGATCTCATGGAAGGAAGAAGCTCTTCATGCCATGATGAGATGATTGCTCAAATCTGCAAATACAAACACATAAACAACACAAATCTGCTCTTGCCACACAATGAATGCTTTGAATCACTTTCAATATGTCAATGCTCATGAAATGTCCATCTAGTTTACAAATTAATGCCTAAACATGGTTATATATGCAACTAAAAACACTCCTACCAAGAATTTTGTAATTCAAACTTACCGTGTTGGCATAGGACCTAAATAATGGTCACAAGCTGACACTCAAAATTTGGGACTCACCTAAAATAGGGCAAGACTAGGGCATGGGTGCCCAAGTCCTCCCCCTATTTTGGTTAGTGTTAGATTCAAGAGATCCCCCTAGGTCCCATTTTTCATGAAACCCAAGGTTCATTTAATTGGGATGTCAAAATATGATGCAAGATGTCTTGAATGTAGATACAAGACCTGGGAGCTTGACCTTATGAGGGAAAAGCCCCCAAGGGGACATTTTCTAACATTACATTTAAACCCCACTTTAATGTATGTATAAACACAAGTCCAATACATGCACACAACAAACATGCCAAGCATGGAGAAGACACGCTAGACACATTGAAGACAATGGAAGGCATGTAAAACATGGAGAAGATAGTTACAGTCATGCAAAACTTAGAGAATATAGTAAATGCATAGAAAATAGTTAATGTATGGAAGATAGAGATGATTTCTTTTCTTATCTTTTCCTCATATATATGAAATACAGATGCAAGTATAGGAAAGTAAACACACCTCCCATAATGTAGGAAGCACTCATCGTGTTGGTCTTTAAACAACATATATGGGGAAACACACATGTAAGACATGCCAAACCTCCCGAAATGTAGGAAGAACTCATCGTGCTAGTCTTTAAACTACATATGGGGAAACAAACATGCCAAAAAAAGCAAACATGCCAAGAACACACACTTTGAAGACACAGAGAAAACACGACAAACAAGTGATGAAGTGTTCCTATTTCTAGGTTCATCACCATCTCAGGCACATTATAGGCACACACCAATGATTACACTTCACCACAACAATCATTGAAGACATGCTTAAGGGTTGAGTTAGTCACAAAACCGCTCCCTATCTCCACAGAGGACTTTTGAGAATGATAGGATGATGCAATCTGCTCTGAGAAGTACACCATCCCTGTCTCCACAAAGGGCTTATGATGATGGATTGATTGGTTGATTGATTGATTAAAAACAAACTTAGAGTGCAGGAGGGACTCATCACCACCAGTCTTTAAATTACACCTGAGGACAAGCACATTGCTAACATCTACAACAAATAGCTTACCTTATATATGCCCCCACCTTAAGGTGGTTGATATCATGCATCGATATCAAGCACATTAAAGTAGGAAGAAAACACACAAGGGAACACAGACTTTCACAAAGCCCATGCCCCCCAGAGGTGGCATGTACGTTACGATCGCCAAATGTTCCCAAAAACACATCCATGCAAGAAACATGTTAGTGTCTACATAATCATGATAAACAACAACATCAATGCAAAGAGGCAAGGTTATACTACAAATTCAGAGATCGAGGATAACCGTGGGGCTATATCATGAAAATCTCTGAACCAAGTGTCACCAAGGTGAGATTCAAAGACAAACAAAGCGCATGGAGCAGCAGTATTGTTATAGTTTATAAGTGAGATAAGGGATCATCAAAATCACTACTCAGAAAGCATGGAGTGCTTCTACTAGCCAAGCATCAGATAATATATTACAACCCCGTCATCATATTAGGAACTAAGTCCAATTTTTGATTTCTTACTAAAGGGACACTAGGTCTGCATCAGTATAAATGTTTTTCATCATCCGTCTGCTAGATAGAAACACTAGAGGAAGGGAAACAATAAATAAGAGAGGAGAAACAAGTGTCTTAAGGACAATCACGTAGGAGGGTGCCCCCAATTCACCAACCACAATGCTATGTCCATACGACACAACACACAATGATGAAATTAGAGAGAGTCAATATAGAAGAATGATAATACAAATAGAAGAAGGTCACAACAAAGGCAATCTCCTACTATCCCGGACCTTACGAGAGAATCAAGGGTCATCCTAGGAGGCCTAAACAACACATAACACATCACGAGAGATAAAGGGTTAGAAATAATTTCCTGAAGGATCTTTGTACTAGAAGCCATCATCAAGGAGGTCATCATCCTTCCAAATCCGAATGCTAGAAAGAGGTGCAAGTTGGTCCATTTGTATATCTAATGTATTTTGATTACCTCCCAATCCCTGAAGGGATAACGAAGGAGGGACCTCAACAATAATATCATCTCTTTGTGGATGAGGTAATACTTCAGTATTTTCCTTATCCACTTCTATAATAGCGATTATATTATCGATTTCTAGATAGTCATCTTGATAATAGTCATAATAAGCTTATTGTTATGTGAAATATCTTTCTCTATTCACTAATGCTTCCTCTTGGCCAGGGAGAGCATTGGATTGAAAGAAAGGTAATGTGTTGTTAGGAATTTTAGATGTTGTATCGTTATCATCCTCATCATCATAAGTTTTAGCTAATGATTCCATTCCATTAAGAGGATTTTCATACCCTTCGTTCTCAATGTGTTTTGTTAAATCTTCCATTTCCTGAGGGTATGCATTCATGAGATAATATAGAGGCATAATAGTATGCTATACACTGTGTGCTAAACCTCGAACAACATTAATGCCATCTTGCACTTATTTTATCAATTCTCTTATGTTACGAATCACAAGTACAACCTCTTCCACTATTCTTTCAGTTTGCACATATTCTTGGAATTTAGCTAGGTCTTTATCCAGTTTATTTACTTGTTCATCAGGTACATATGCTATCACCTCTATAGGATACTCAACATCATGAGAGATTTGTTCTTCTATTGTAGATGTATGAGACATGGTGTCTTTCAAATGGTGTGTTTCTTCTATTGTTGGAAATGTATAAGTGATTTTAGTGTTTTAGATTAGCATATCCTCATGGGAAGAATCATTTTTGAAAGAATGATCAGAGGACAAGGTTATATCATCATCACATGTAGTAGATATGGGAGAGGTGTTATCACCATCATCTTTTGCAGTACTACTCATGGAGATGAACTCTGTTAAGCTCTCTAATATTGTAGGATGTTCACTCATGAGGGTTAAAAATTGGTCAAAATCAAGGTCTTTGATAAATGCATGCAACGATACCATTGAAAAATGACATGAAGATGCCATGTGTATGTTTTCAAATCAGTGTAAAATCAGATTTTAAAATTTTTCCAAAAGTATGCAAAAATGACCTAAAATGCTTGATTTTTTGTACTTTTTCAATGCAACTATATGAAAGAAAAGGTGTTGTAAAGAATTTTATCAAGGACAGTAAATAATATGTCTATTTTCATTCCATTACAGTAATAAAACCCTTTACAACACACTTTTAGTGTCAATCTACAATGATGACTAGTCAAAACCTAGTGAAAATGCCCTAAAATATGCAATTTTTTGCAATTTTTCAATCCCAAGACCTAATGAAAGAGGTGTTGTAAGGAATTTTAGGAGGTGCAGCAAATAATAGCAATGATATCAGTAAACTAGGTTGAGCCAAAATGTACATTTTTCCACCAAATTTTCAATACAAGAGCCCAATAAAATGGTGTTGTAAAGAATTTTAGGAGGGGAATCAAATAATAACCCTGATAATAGACAATTAGTGCAAAAATATTATTTACAACCCGCCTATAGTGCAAGTCTAGAGAGTCAATAAGGCTAAATCTAGTGAAAATCAAGGTTTTTGAAGCCCTAGGTGTGAGATCTTGATGTAAAATGCTATATGAATGTTTTTCAAGATGATTTATGATGAAAATTAAATGTACTCAGATCTGAAAATTATTTCCAAGCCCTAGGATGCAAAATGCAGGTGCAAATCTAATGAAAATGCTAGTTTTTGTTGAAATTTTCTATGTAAAAATGCAAATTTTTGAGATCTAAATGCAAATTCACACTAAAATGCAACACTACAACCAAATTCAAATTTGAATGAGTGCCTAAGATTAGTAGAAAAATCTAAAACAAGATTTTACCTAGAAACCATAGTTTTTGAAATTACTAGGTTATATACAAAATTCATAATTTTCAACAAAACCCTAGCAATTTTATAATGAAAATGCAATGCAAGCTGTTGAATTTTTGCAATTTTCTGCAATTTAACTCATATTTAATGCAAAAATTATAAATTTTATGAAATTCAAATTAATTAATGCAACATGCAAATCTTAGAATGCAATTTTCTTTCAAAATTTTCAATTTTTTTGTAAGTTTTTCAATACAATAAGATGAATGATACTATGAATGAATGAAATCAATGCAATTCTTAAGCAAAACACTCAGCAAGGAGCAAACAAGTCCAACAACATGGGTTCACCAAAATGTAATAGTCAAAATTTGGATAGGGTTGATTAGATGGTTCAAGTTTAGTTTGTTTGTGCCTACCCTCCTTTCACCAGTACATTCAAGGACTTTGGGTCGAGTGGCAATGCACTATCAGACCCTTGGTCACTATGAGATGTAGGGAAACTTGGATTTGTGTGATTTGATTGTTAATTATGTTTAATTATGCTCAATTATAACTCAAAACCCTAATTATGCAATTACAGAAGCAAATTGATAAATTACTAAAAATGCTACGACATGAAGATGTAAAATGACACATAAGTGTGCACCTATTTTTGAAGTTTAGGAAGGGGAATAGTTGGGGACTAAGGAGTGGGTGCCCAAGTCCAATGCCTAGGTTTTTTTCAGGATCTAGAAGCTTGATCTGCAACCTGTTCCTGTTGTATCAGAGATTTTCCTATCACATAATCTAAAGGACTAAAGAGTGGGCACCCAAGTACAGGGTGCTACTTTCAACTCTAATCTACAAATCTGACACTTTGTAATGCCCTCTTGCAACTCCACTTTTCCTGTATCTTCAACCTGTAACCTACAATCACAAAAACTTTGGGAGGGGGTTGTGGTGTTTAGAGGCTTGCCTCAGTCAAGCTCCGGAGAGACATTCAAGTCTTCCGAACACCGTTGTCAGATAGAGAATGTGTGACCTTGGGAGGTAGAGGAAAAAACCAAATGATAAATGCTTGAAAACACAAATGATATCACCTTGTAGTGAAGATCTCATGGAATGAAGAAGCTCTTCATGCCATAATGAGATGATTGCTCAAATCTGCAAATACAAACACATAAACAACACAAATCTACTCTTGCCACACAATGAATGCTTTGAATCACTTTCAATATGCCAATTCTCATGAAATGTCCATCTAGTTTACAAATGAATACGTAAACATGCTTATATATGCAACTACAAACACTCCCGCTAAAAATTTCATAATTCAAAATTACCATGTCGGCATAGGACCTAAATAACGGTCATAAGTTGACACTCAAAATTTGGGACTGACCCAAAATAGGGTAGGACTAGGGCATGGGTGCCCAAGTCCTCCCTCTATTTTGGTTAGGGTTAGGTTCAAAGGATCCCCCTAGGTCCCATTTGTCACAAAACCTAGGGTTCATTTCATCGGGATGTCAAAATATGATGCAAGATGTCCTAAATGCAGATAAAAGACCTGGGAGCTAAACCTTTTGCAACAAATAAAAGAAGAATAATCATACTTAGTATTGACCTCGAGATTTTGAATCCTGATTTCCATCATCATCAGCCCAATTGGCATTCTATCTTGGATATCCATTGCCAACACCTGACATAGGGAAAAATATGTCTTCTTAAAGTACACTACAAAGTCATCCACTACAAATGGTTCAATAGAGGTTGTGGGAATAGGTATCATTTTTTTATTAGCTCCTTTTCTCATATACATTGGATTCTCATCACTTCGATGAGTCTTCCTTAGTTTGGTGTACTATTCCTCACTTTTTTGGATGTCAACCTTTTTCAAGGATTGGTTATTCAACATGAAATAATCAATGATAGCAATGTTGGAAACTTGCCAAACATCATTGGTAGAGACATTGCTGGTATGAGTTTGGTTGAACATGATGTTTGATGGTGTTATTATTGATGGAAATAAGAAAAGTAACAAGGTTGGAGTAGAGATTGTAGTCAAGCAAAGAAGACTTAGTCATTTTGGCTAAGTATTGGTAGAGTACAAACATAGCAACAGAGAGACATTATCTTGATTGGATTTGGTCCACAGTTGAAGATCAGGTCCTATGGTTCTGGTATGATATTCCTAATCCTTAGATGATCATATATCTAGAGTTTCATCCCTTGATCATCTTCAGAAGTGTATTTTCAAGTTGCACAAGTTTGACATTGCAGAGATTAAAGGTAATAAGAGCAAAACACACATTTGTTTTGGTCCGCATTCCTCCAGTGTTGGATATTTTGTTTTGTAGTTTTGGAGTGTTGTAAACATAGAAATAAAGTTGATAAATCCAAAGTTGTAGAGCCTAAAGTCTACCAGAAAGATATTTGTGAGTATCTAAGTATCGCTACTTGGCTTGATAATGTTTGATTGAAACAAGGCATGTGTTCTGATGGTCCGCATTTCACTGCAAGATAATATTATGCTCTATAGTTCTAAAGTTAAGCTTACGGATATCTAAAGATTCTTTGATATGAATTTGAGAAAGTATTGTGGTCCATAGCAAAACTTATGATATGACAGTTACATTGAACCAATGACAGTCTGTGTTTGAGGCCGACCTGTTAGTTTGATTTATATGCGGTAAGTTTTATTGATTGAAACTTTATCCTAAGTGGTTTTATAGTTGGAGGTGACATTTGAGAATGTGTTTCAAATGTAAATTGAGTCTGCAAAGCATTTTGGTGAATGAATTTGGCCGACAAGCCACATGTTGATTAACTACATGCTTCATCTTAGTAGGCTAACCTAATGTGAAGATTCTAAGTGTTACAAATATATATATGATATCCAATCTGATGTTTGGATAATTGATGTGAGAATATGAAGGCGTGTGTGTGTGACATGCAAAAGATTGTGATTTTGTGAAGGTGACAAGTGCAAAAGAAGAGAGATCTTGTTCTCATGTAAGAACGGAGCACTATAGCAAAGCAGTTCAAGATGAAGAATTTTGAGATAGTTTTCTGAGCATCATTGGAGCTATAATCATGCATTTGCATATGGAATTTTAGCAATTCATTTTGGCAGTGAGCCATCCTTCTATCTCTTTCTTTCTTTAGGTAGTGAGCCTATTTTTTGTAGTAAGCTTGTATGCAGTGATCATCCTTGGATAGTAAGTCCTTTTTGGGCAGTGAGCCCTAAGGTAGTGAGCCTATTTGTAATTTGGTTTTACTACTACATAATATATTGTGAGCTAACACTCACCATGGTTTTTCTCTTTTTGGCCTTTCCACGTAACAATCCTCGTGTTCATGTGTCATGTCTTGTGTTTGTTCATGCTATGTTTAATATGCTTTAATGTTGTTGAATGGGAAAATAGATTAATAATTTAATGAGTGTATGGTTTAAGAGAATACTTATTCACCCCCCCTCTTAGTATTCTGGGTGTTCAACAATTGATATTAGAGCTTGGTTCCTTGGAAGAAGTCTAACATCTTAAGGAAGATCTTGGAGATTGAACAAATGGTAGGTAAAAGGTATTCTACTCCTGAAGACATTGATCCAACTGAAACTATAGAAGAAGGATGCAAGGTTGTTAGTGGAGAAGAACTCAAGGCTACTCTTGAACATCTTGAAAAGACTGAAATAGAAAGCAAGGATCTGAAAGAAAATATCAAGAAACAAGATGAGTGCATCAGAAAATTAAGGGAGGAAATCAAGAGATTCAAAGAAAAGAATAAGGAGTTTAGTGAAGAATTGAGATCAACAAATGAAACCTTGAATGATCTAAAAGTGGAAGTTGTAGAAAGAGAAAAAGCTAAAGAAAGCCTAAATGAAATAATAAAAACCAAATTTGAAGAATGTACAAGGCTTTAACAAGAAGTTGTGGATCTGAAAGATGATATGAAATAGGTATGGATTCAAGAAGATAAATTCAGAGTGAGTGCTACAAAACTTGATAGAATAATTGCAATTCAGAAGATTCCTTATAAAAATGAAGGTTTGGGATTTGAGAAAGGTGAAAGTTCTAAATCAAATCAAGCAGAAATTACTGAGAATAAGGAGGACAAAGGCAAACAGATCCAGAATCAATGGAGTAGACCTAGAAGACCACCGATTAGGAAACCAAATGCTCAAAGGTACCCATCTTTCAATGGTTATTATAATTCATGCAATAAGTTTTGTCATAATGCTGCTCAATGTAGGAGCAGAATAAATCAAAATGTTGCATCCTTTTCTAGTCAATGCTTTACATGCAAAAGAGTTGGTCACAAAGCTAGTGAATGTAGAAGTCAGATAAGGAATGGTTATAATAATGGAAGGAATGCTCAACCCTTTAGAGGTGACTTCTTTACATGCAAGAGAATCGATCATAAATCTAATGAATGTAGAAGTTAGATAAGGAACAACTATAAAAATGGAAGGAATGCTCAATATTTCAATGGCAATTACTTTCCATGCAATATATTTGGACACAAGGCTAACCAATGCAGGTCAAGAATGAATGGAAGGAGTAATGGTCAGAGAAATATTTTATGCTTCAATTGCAACAAGCCTGGACATATTGTAAGGTTCTGCGGAAGCAAGAATATGAAGAAGGATAATTAGGCTGAGATAAAGAAACTGGTACAAAAGGTTGATCTGGTAGAGACCAAGAAGGAGATGAACAAGATTTGGGTTAAGAAGGAAGTACATGAAGTCAAGAATGAGTCTGCACTACCCTCTGATGTAGATACTTCCTCCATGAAGTGAATTGAGAGTTGTGGCTCAGGGGGAGCTTCAATGAAAAATCTTGCTCCCCTAGCCAAAAAAGTGGTGCTAAAATTCAACATGAAGATATAAGTTGGAAAACATTCTGATGGATCTTTTGAAGAAAACTCCAGCAGAAAAGAACCTAATGTGATGGATTGCGGAGCAATTTAGATCTACTATGAATGACATAGAAAGTGCTTGACAACTTTTTAAAACTATCATTTATGGTGAATAGGTTTTGATGAAAAAGGGTTTATAGGCAATCTTATTCAAAGGAAATCCATATTGCATTCAAACACTCAAGTAACCAAGGAGATCTGAGGAGAGAAGCCAAAGCAAATTCAAGCACTTGCTATAAAGAAACCCTAACTGGAAGCAAAAGGTATTTATAGTTCTCATTCTTGAAAAGTCTTTGTTAAGATGTAAAATATTTCAACCCCACAAGTTGTTGAGATCATGGAGATGCTGCGACCTAATTTTAAGAAGCACCCTTTCAAATCCTTAGAAACAGATCTGAATGGTGTATTCTCTGAGGTTTCGTTTGGCATCATGCATATTGAAGATTTTAGGGCATATACACATGCAGACCTAGAAGAATATGATCATGGAAAATTAGGGCAAATTTATCTGAATAAACTGACTGATGATAAGTGTGAGCTGAAATGAGAGTATAGTGCATTGCATGAGAAGAAGTTAGATGTATGGATTGAGTTACCCATCTTTTCTGAAGATGCTTGGGTCTGGTATGCCCTAAGCAGAATACATGATAAATTCATGTGGTTGGACATGACACATATGATTACTAAATATGCGATTAAGGCGGTCACTGGCATGTGTTCCACAAGAGCCATTTTGGCTTTGAAGGTCGTAAAGAATAACACAGTGATGGAGTTAACAGGTGCCAAATTTGACAAAAGGGAACTAATTGTCAATGACAGAAAATTTGATGGTAAGGTTTGCTTCCATGGTGATTGGTTATAAAGTATACTTCTCAAACAGGGAGAACTCTGTCTGAGCTATGGCTATCTACACAACCTTTGAGATGGTGAAGAAGAATGCAAACTATGACCTGTGTGAGTTGCTCTGACAACAATTTATGGAGAATCTGAAAAGGACAAAGGACACTAAGTACCCCTTCAAGTATGGTACTCTGATCATCTGCCTACTATTCTAATTCCTAAAAGAATCACTAGGTATGGGTAACATTGCTTGGTTAAATCATTCTCTAGTAGCAGTTCAAATTAGATATCATTTGTAGAGTCTAGGAGATGTTGATAAATATAATGCAACATTATGGGGTTACTTTAAGAATTTTTAAAATAAAATGTAGGCTAGGGCTAGGATCCCTAAAAAGATTATGGAGAAATATGAAAAAGAGATTTTGTTTATAGTAGATAAGGCTAAATGCCTCATGGAGGCAGTAGAACCTAGAACAATATGGGTACCAATAGAGGGATATGAGGTTACAAATGATGTTCTGACTGACCTAGCTGATCTAATGCTAAGTAAACCAAAGGATCCTAAGGAGGAAAGATTTGGAACATTTGAAGAAAAATCTCTCAAAGTGCATATGGAACAGAAACAACTTGAAATCAAGAGAAATGTAAGAGAATATGTGGAAGAGTTTGCAAAAAGTAAAGGATTTACAAAAGAACATATAGATGAAGCAAGAGCCAAGTTTGAAGCCTCCTAGGTTACAATTACTCCAGAAGGTCAGACATCAAAGGCTCTGGAGAAGGAAGAAGAGAAATCTGAACCATAGAAGCCTACTTCTAGCTCAAGAAGAAGAATAAGAGCCTCCTCTATTGCAGATACCTCTAAGAGCTCCGGTCCACTCCCTACAGGTGAGGTTGAGAAAGAAAAGATAGAGCCTACAAAGAGAAGGCAAAAAAGAAATAAAACAAAGGCCACCAAAAGAGTGTATGTGAGCCTACGTGGAAGAGAAGAAGAAGAGAAAGAGATTGATGAAGAAATCAAGGCAAAGAAAGAAAAAATAGATGACACTGCAATAGGCAAAAATTTGAATCTCTCCAAGAAGGTTAAGGAAAAGAAAAAGAAGAAAGGGGAGAAGACTAAGACCAAAGAAGATGAAGCAACAATTTCTTTGAAAGATGGTGGTACGTAACCAGATTTAGGGTTTTAAGTCAGGTCTGCAAGTCCTTATTTTTTATTCCTTTAAACCTCTTAAATCCCTATGTTTTCTTGTCCCTTGGCCTCTTGCACTTTATCTTTTAAAACTGCATTGACCTCCTGTAGCGGGTCCCTAGTTTCTTAAGTCATAACTTTAAGCCTTCTAAGTCATTAAATGACCAACACCTTCTCCCTAATGTTAACTCTCATTGCCCGTCGCACCATAAAATTTATATCCTAAGTTTTCAAAGGGCCCAAGAGTGCCATCTGGCAACTTTTTGTAGCATCATAGAGCTCTAGAGGTGACATCACTACCGTACTATGCGGCTGCAATAAGGCACCAACTATCAAGGAATGTGCCTTATAGCCATTAATCCAAGACCCCAGATCAATGAATCAAATGGTGCCACGTGTCGACACAGTGGAGACTCTGGGGAAACATTTTGTGGAGGTAACTCAAATGCCCGCCAGCTTGCCGCATGTCTTTCTAAATATATGGCGGAGCTTGCCACGTGTTCCTATGTTTAGGCTTATTTATTAATCTTTATGTGTCTTAAGGTGATGTATGATCATGGTGGGACCCAAGTTTCAAGATTGGTGGAAGCAACATGACGCCGCCACGTATCTCAGTTTTGACACCAGCGGGGCCTGCCTTATTTCAGAAGAGAATTAAGTCTTGTGTAAGGTTTGGGAGCTGCAGAGGATACCACATGCCAGTATGGTGCATGTTTAAGGAAGAATTTAAAAAAGGCCTCACAGGGAAAGTGTCATGATTCCACGTATATGATTCCACCTGTTTCAATGGTATTTGATGCACCTGTTGACCAATAAGGATGTAGAAAATGGGCGAGAAAATCTAGTATATCTAAAAGACTTAGAGTGTCGGTTATAAGGAGGAGAGAGGTTATATAACAAAGAGTGACACGTGGAGGCTCCTGCTCATTTCTGGGGAGCCAAAATGAAAATGGCTTGCTCTCTACCTCTCGACCCTGGAATTGCACCACATGTCCAAATCCGATGAAAAGGAGGGAAAAGTTAGTGAAGAAGTAGACCACCCTACTCGCATGATTTATATTGGAAGAGGAGTTTTCAATGGCGCCGACATGGATTATCAAGCATTTTAAGACGTCAATCTAGAGAGAGACAAGCCCAAATCATTGGCTAAGTTTTAAATTTGGGGCGGTTGTCTGTCAGTGATATTCCCTCCATTTTCACTCTGCAGTCAATGAATCCACAGCATGGCCATGACAAAATATCAAATCTTCTCATTCAAATGAGTTCAAGGTTGCTTCATTGATGGATTTTCATCAAGAATCTGACTACTTCAGCTACTAAAATTTATTGAGGGTCTAATTGTTTATTTGAAAACCTGTAAGGATATGGTTGTATCATTTAAGAAATCTATCAGAATGTAGGTGGTCGATAGCTTGTTTCTCCTTTAAAAAGGGAATTCAGGTCCATTCTATAGGTTGTTGAAGATTTGGGAAAATTTTGGAGAAGTAATGAAAGACACTTTAGCTAGGTTGTTCTATCTCTTTGCTGTGAGTTTATGAGTTATATGTTGAATGCATGTCTGCATATATGTTTTCAGTTTCATGTTGATGTTATAAGAATAATGCTTCATGCATGTATTCTATTAATTGTCTCCATTGTTGTATGCATCTCTTCTTTTGAATATGATAACTAAGGGTTGTTGAAATGCTAGGATACAAATTTTCTGTATCACATGATTAATCTTTGACCTCCATTCAAGGAGTAGATTAAACTATTATGGGTTAAGTGTGAGGAAGAATGTATGGCAGCAGGGATATTTGTAATAAGAGTTAACTGAATACTCTATCTTGGGTGGTGTTTGTAAGGAAAATACCAATCTAACTCCCTTAAACTTGAATGTTGAGCTTATGCAGTTCATTCACATATATATGTCTAGTTGACTCCTTGCCCTAAGATAGGCACTAGTCTATTCTTGTGTTGAAGTTATGATTCAAAACCCCTGTCTTGCAGCCAAATATAAAAACAAAGTCATTTCTAAATCATCAGTTTATTAGTCTATAGGAGTAGGATTAGGACCCTGCATGCTCTCATCGTCAACCAGTGTGATATGTCCAAGAACATTGCCATGCTAGGATCTATCTAGCAAATCTTGGTCCATTCATGAGAGCATTCTGCTTGATATTGAAAAGCTAAATCTTTTGTCCTGGGTAAGTCAAAGTTAAATCTTTAGTTATAGGGATACCCCCCTTGGTGTGGTAGAACCAAAAGTGAAGGGGAGGCAGTTCACACAACCTCCTGTCTTTGTTGGCCGAATCTGCTTGAGCATAGGAAGTGGCAAACCCTTTGCTGATTTGGAAATCAACAGAAGCCATAGTCAATGCAATAGATGAGCATGGGAATTTGAATCCTATTGTTGGTATATATGATGAAATCTTAGATGTAGACAAATTGATACTTGAAACATCAGTTGTAAATTTTTTTGTTATGTTTAATAAAGCATTGATTAAAGTTATAGATGATTTACCAAATAGTTTAGCTAGCATCATGACAACAAGAGAAGAAGGGGCCATGGCTAAAGATGCTTAGATAAAGGAGTATGTTTTGTTGAAACCTTTCCTAGTGCAGTCACAGTTAGGAGGGTCCACAAAGTGAATTGTCCAGGCTGTGCAGCTAGAGCAAACACAACAGAAACAACTTAAAGATATGAAGTAAATGCAAATTCAGTCATTCAGTATATTATAGAATTCAAATACAAATTAGCCAACAACATGGGGGCTTACAATCAGGGCTCACAAGCCTAATTTCATAGTTACAGAATATGCACTAGATGTAGCTTTTAAGCTCCTTCACACAAAATTCAAACTATCAACTATGAACTAATGATCAACTTCTTTCCTAGGTATCTATTACATTAATTTATATCATCTCTAGAATGAAAGAATCCTCTACATCAGCCAAGGCCAATGAAGAGCTATAACATGTCTACACCTATAGGTCGGACCTAATCATGTAAAAGTCTGAGCTGCAAATGAATGAAATGGTGTGAAGATCTCATGGAAGGTCAGCCACAAAATAAACAACATTGAATGATGTGTCCTTTAGCTCTATAAGTTGTGAATTACTCCACAAGTCTTCTCCTTTAGCTGATTGTCTAAGACTATCAGGGAGCTCTATTTTGAGAAAATAGTCGATCTTCTGATAGCGATATCTTACCATTACCTGATCCAAATGATCTGAGATTTGGATATGATGTCCATGAATGTCTCTAGATGCTAAGTCCAACTCTCTAAGGTCTGAATTACAATTGTGGTAGAATGTAAACCAAAATACAGAAACTACTACTGACTGAACTGAATTGGAAAAGAAAAGAAACAAACTGAAATGCAAATATTTTTGGTTGATGCAAGATTGCTCTTGAACTAGGGATGCTCCTACATCAAACATCTAGAGTTATTGAAAAAGTGAGTCCCTCACTTTGTTGGGGCTAGAGGAAAACCAAGACGGTCCACTTCAGCCTTAGAAATCCAAGATGAGTCTTCTTCTGGTCTACCTTTCCACTTCACAAGATATACCTTGTATTGCCTTTCAAACTGTTTTGGTGCTCATTATGGTAACTACTTCAAGTCTTCTTCAATTCTTTCACTAAAATCTACTTCATGATACTAATATAGGTCTACAATGTTGAAAATAGATGATTTACCAAATGTCTCTAGTAACTCTACTTCATATGCATTTCCTGAATCAAAATTTTTGAGTATCCTACATGGTCCAAACTTCTTCATCTTCAACTTAATATATGTTCCAACTAGAAATCTTTCTTTTCTCAAGTATACCATTACTTCATCTCCCACTAAAAATTCTGTCTTTTTGGTGCAGGAGCACCTTACTAGCTTTAAGCCTCCATGAGGCAACTTTTGGTTTTAATATGGTTTTGGTGTTTTAATGATGCAATAAGGTCATGAATTGACCATTGGCAATGTATTAGAGGCATTTTCTTAGGTTCTAGTAGGATTTGGAGTTATTGTGTAAAGGATTGCAAAAATTGCAAAATTGTTAATATTGCAAAAAGTGCAAAAAGGGCAAACAAAAGAGGAATATGAAGGGTCATAGGGAGTTTAATATGTAGTTTCTCACGTTGGAGGAGTTTTATTTCATTATTGTTGTAATAAAGGTTTATGTAAGACCACTCTTATGTATTTATAGGTCATTAGGTAGTGGAGCTTTAAGTTTGCTCATGTTTAGTACTTTATAAGTTGAGTAGTGTTAGTGCTTTGGCTATTTTTAACCTCTTCTTTTTGCATGTAAAAGAGAGTGGAGTGATGGAACAAAAAATATGGATGTAAAGATATTATTTATACCTTTAAATTTCATGCAAGAGGTAGAGATGAAGGAGAGATGGAGGAGAGATGAAGTTTAGAGAAGAGAAATGAAATAAAAGTTTAGTTTTCTGCAATTTTTTTAACTTTTTTTCACTGTTCCTGAGGCTGGTACAGCCCTGTACAGAATCTCAAATGGCATAAAATTATATTTTTTGGAAAGATATCAGAGTCTTCTTTCTTTTTGCATTGGTTGTATCAATTTTTATTATGTTGTGTGAAAGTTATGATGAATTTGGTGATTGACACTTCTAGTTTTGTTCATTGTAACAGTCATCTTGTTTGCAATGGTACGGATCATACTGATCAAGTACATGTTTGAAACCAATGGAAAAAGATGAGGATATGAGTCTAGTTTCATATTATTTTGGTTTGGGCAATGTTTATTAAGAATTAAGTGAGTTATGTCATTTTTGGTGATGGCAGGTCTGAAATCTACTAGGGTCTCCATCTCTATAACAATCCATTTTTGAAGCATACTTTCAAAAACAACCTATATTGTATGTGAGATATATTGTGTAAGAGGATAATGGGTATCCAAATCAGTTTTTAGATCATGGGTTTGAGTTGTATTATGAAAATTATGTCAAATTTACCTTATTTGTTGCTCTCATCAAAGCATAGTGGAAGTTTGTGAGATAAGTCTTTTGTTTGAAACTTGTGAGTTTTGGGTGAATCCTCCATGCCTCTACATCAAATTGGTATCAAAGCTTAGAAGGTCTAGGCAAGAGATTTTGGTGTTGTGAGTTTTTGTTTGTGCAGGTTGAAAAGAGAACCTGGTTGCCAAAAGACTAGGTAGAGGAAAAGAGAAGAGACCTAGGTGAGGCAAAGACAAGAAGAAGCAAGGTGAAAGAGACTTGCTTGAGGAAAGATGGATTTGTTTAGAAGGTACTTGCAGGCTAGGGTTCAAAAAAGAAGAAGAAAGAAGAAAAAGAGAGGAAGAGGAAAGAGGAAAATATGAGGCAAATAGAGGTTGAGAAAGAGATAAGAGAACTGAGGCAAGCTATGTAAGAGATGAGCAGAAGGATGAAAGATGAGATGGAGCAGTTGCTCAAAAGAGCACTTAGTTGGCACTTGACAATCAAAAAGAAGGTATCATGGCCTATTAAGAAGATAGTTCAAAGAAGAAAAAAAAGCATAGTTATGGAAGAGGAAGTTGCAGCAGTAGGACAAATTGCATGCAGCCCTGAAGTGCATCAGGAAGAGATTGATCAAATCCTTTGGAAGGAGATGACAAGTTTGGACAAAGAGGAATACTACTTTGTATATGAAAGTCCTAAGCAATTAATAACTATGATGGAGGAATTAGAAGATGTTGTTCATCAAAGGAAACCCTTGGAGGACAAGTTTGAAGTAGAGTGCATGGTGCAGGGAAGCAAAGAGGAGACCTCAAGGTCTCAATATTTTATTTCTAATATTTCATTGGATTATATATGTGCAGGTTATAAAGAACAAGAAGAATTGCCTACAATGTATGAAGATGATGGTGAAAAAGATGTTGCCAAAACACTTGAGGAAATGATTTCCTTTTCAGATGAATATGTTGCCAGTGAAGACATAGATGATATTACTGAGGTATATACACAAGAAATGGAATTTTGGAGCCTAGAAGTTGAGAGAATGTTGAATAAGAGATGGCATAAGAAAAAGAAGAAGAAGAAGGACCCAGGGATAGTTGTAAAGATGAAGGACATGTTGCAGAATAATTAGAGAATTAGGAAGAAAGAGTTGACTTGCATTCCAGAGGACTTGAATTCTGTTTTCTCCAGGAATATGGTGCAGGACCACCTTACTAGCTTTAAGCCTCCATGAGGCAACTTTTGGTTCTAATCTAGTTTTGGTATTTTAATGATGTAATAAGGTCATGAATTGACCATTGGCAATGTATTAGAGGCACTTTATTAAGTTCTAGTGGGATTTGGAGTTATTGTGTAAAGAATTGCAAAATTGTTAATATTGCAAAAAGTGCAAAAAGGGCAAACAAAAGAGGAATATGAAGGGTCATAGGGAGTTTAATATGTAGTTTCTCACATTGGAGGAGTTTTATTTAATTATTTTTGTAATAAAGGTCTATGTAAGACCACTCTTATGTATTTGTAGGTCATTAGGTAGTGGAGCTTTAAGTTTGCTCAAGTTTAGTACTTTCTAAGTTGAGTAGTGTTAGTGCTTTGGCTATTTTTAGCCTCTTCTTTTTGCATGTAAAAGAGAGTGGAGTGATGGAACAAAAAATATGGATGTAAAGATATTATTTATACCTTTAAATTTTGTGCAAGAGGTAGAGATGAAGGAGAGATGGATGAGAGATGAAGTTTAGAGAAGAGAAATGAAATAAAATTTTAGTTTTCTACAATTTTTTTGACTATTTTTTGGCTGTTCCTGAGGCTAGTACAACACTATACGAAATCTCAAATGGCATAAAATTATATGTTTTTGAATGATCTCAGATTCTTCTTTCTTTTGACATTGGTTGCATCAATTTTTATTATGTTGTGTGAAAGTTATGATGAATTTGGTGATTGACACTTCCAGTTTTGTTCACTATAACAGTCATCTTATTTGCAATGGTACGGATCAAGTAAAAGTTTGAAACCAATGGGAAAAGAGGGGGATATGAGTCTAGTTTCATATTCTTTTGGTTTAGGCAATTTCTATTAAGAATTAAGTGAGTTATGTCATTATTGGTGATGGCAGGTCTGAAATCTAATAAGGTCTCCATCTCTATAACAGTCCATTTTTTAAGCATACTTTCAAAAACAACTTATGTTGCATGTGAGATATGTTGTGTAAGAGGATAATGGGTATCCAAATCAGTTTTTAGATCATGATTTTGAGTTGTATTCTGAAAATTATGTCAAATTTACCTTATTTGCTGCTCTCATCAAAGCATACTGGAAGTTTGTGAGTTTTGGGTGAATCCTCCATGCCTCTACATCACTTTTATTCTCATATGCTCTCTCTTTATACTTGCTATTCATTTCCTCCAAATGCTTCTTAACTTGATTATGTACTGTCTCCATGTGTCATACAAATTCTTCTACTTCTGCACTCTTCTTATCTTCCATACTGATGTATCTCAACTCTTCTACTCCTCTAGGGTTAATTCCTGTCACAATCTCAAATGGTTTTCTTCTGGTAATCCTATTCACTAAATTTTTATATGTAAACTCTTTTTGTGAAAGAATCAAATCCTAATTTCTTGCCTTCTCTCCAACCAAACATCTCAACAAGTTTCCCAAACTCCTATTCACTACCTTTGTATGCCCATCAGTCTATGGATGAAATCTTGAACTAAACTTTGAGTCTATCTTCATTTTCTTCCAACGTGTCTTCCAAAAATATCCAAGAAATCTTATATCTCTGTATGAAATTATTCTCTTAGGTAATCCATGCAATCTCACAATCTCCTTGAAAAATAGGTCAGCTACATGCACTGTTGGCAAGAGACACTACTCCGGTATAGACTTGTATGTTGTCATTGATGGAAAAAAGGCTCAGAGATCTAATCAGTATGACAGGAAGATATAACTCTGGAAGGTCTTATTGGAATTCAGATCCGGTTGGCAAAAATGACTAAGTATAGGCACGAAATAGAGTAAGGGACAGAAAGTGGATTAGTGTGCTTCCACAAATGAAGACCTAGAAATGCGGCTCAAGTATAATGTTCATAGTTGTTTGGTGTTGTTATATTCCAGTGATCAAGTCCTAACTTCCTCTGGAAGTCATTTGGAGGAAATGTCTAAGTCTGGAAGAATAGAGGTATGATAGGAACAATGTACAGTGTAGAGTAAAATGGTCTACATTCCTTTGCAATTGTATATTTTGTTTTGCAATTTTAAGGAAACTAAGAGACATGTCATGAATACCTAAATCCAGGATTATAGCCTTTGTAGTTTAATAGATCATATTCTACAAGCTCTCTAGTATTGGCTTCCAGTTTAATAGTATTTCTTTGTGACAGAGCAACAGTTTCATGATCTGCATTTTGACATGAAGAAGTATTTTACTCCACAGTTCTAAAGGTATGTCAAGTGGTCAGTAATGAACATTGGATATGAATTGTGAGGTCCCATTTGGTCCATAGTGCGAGTTGTGATGTGACAGATGAAATTGTCAAGTATGTTCTTAAAGAATAGGTTGACTGGTATGTTAGATCCTTATGCGAAGAAGATATAGCATCTAGATAATCAATCTAAGTGTTCATATGATTGAGGCTGACCTATATGAAGACTTGTACTCATTTGTCTAAGTTTGCATTGCAAATTTTTCACAAGATTAAGCTAACAGATTACAACTATTTGTTTACATGTTTCATATTTTGGATGCTGACTTGATTATGGATCAAATCATGATGCAGATATATAAGGTGATGAATTTGATTGAGGAAATGATGATGTGTGGTGTGATCGATGTATGCATGAAAATAGCAGAGTAGAGATAGAAGATCAGTGATGATGAAGACTCAAGACATGGAATTCAGTTTGTAAGTTACTGCACCCTGGCATACTGATAGATGCTTTTACAGTATTCAAACTTCCTATATAATTCCACTTGTACTTGGTAGTGAGTCTGGCAGTGAGACACCATTAGGGTTTAACATCACTTATTGTAATCTTTCTAGGTTTAGGGTTGAGGCAGTGAGCCTACTAGACCTAGTTGTACTTCATCATAGTGAGTCAACATGTTCTAGGCCCATGGAGTGACCAAGTCTGAACATCACCATTTGTAAAAGATTGCAATATATATTAAGAGATAATCCTCTCCATGGTTTTTCCTCACCTTGGTGTTTTCCACTTAAAAATCCTGGTGTCCATGTGTTATGTCTTTGTGGTTGCTATTCATTTGCATATTGTGCTTTTGTTTAATTAATTTTGGAAAATGGTTAAAAGTGAAAGTGCATGAAAGGTTTTATGGAACACTGATTCACCCCCCCTCTTAGTGTTCCTAATATTCAATAATTGGTATCAGAGCAAGGTTCCTCAGAAGAAGCCTAACATCTTGAGGAAGATTCAGCAAGGTTCACTTATGGCAGCACAAACATATCTCACTTGTCCTAAAGCAAATCCTTCTGGTAGCATTATAATTGGAAATCAAGTACATGTCAGTAATGAACAATTTGAAGCAGCTCTAGAAGATCTTGAAAACTCCAAGGCTGATATCAAGGGTTTACAGGAGAGTATTAAAGAAGCTGATGATTGCATTCTAAAATTAAAAGAGTAGAGTAGTAAATCTCAAGAAAGAAGGAAAGAATTATATGAGCAACTAAAACAAGTAAATGAATCCACAGAGAGTCTTCTTAGGGTAATTGAAGAAAAGACCAAGAATGAAGAATATCTAAAAAAAGTTGTGAAGGACAAGTCAGAGGAATGTGAAAAACTAGGGAAAGAAGTTCTACTCTTGAAATTTGATCTAGAGGTAGCAAATAGCTACAAAGAAAAATTCAAAATAAGCTCTATAAAAATTGATAAGTTGCTAGCCAGTCAAAAGTATCCAGATGATAAACAAGGCTTGGGATTTGAAAAGGGAGAAAGTTCAAATTCAAGGCAAGATAGATCTAAAGAAAGAAGAGGCAGAGACCATCCATTAAGGAATCAAAGAAGAAGACCTAAAGGACCTCCAGTTAGGCAACCAAATGCTCAAAGGTACCCATCTTTCAATGGTTACTGTTTTAAATGCAATAAGTATGGTCATAGGGCTATTCAATGTAGAAGAAAAATGAATCAAAATGTTCCATCTTTCTCCAGTCAATGTTTCAACTACAAGAAAATAAGTCATAAAGCAATTGAGTACAGAAGTGTGTCAAGAAGTTATCCAAACAATTCAAGGATTAGTCAATATTTCAGTGGACAATGTTTTTCATGCAATAGATTTGGGCATATGGCCAATCAGTGCAGATCAAGGTCAATTCCAAATTATAGAAGAAATCAAGGTTAGAAAAATGTTGTCTATTTTAATTGCAACAAGTCTAGACACTTGGCCAAATTCTACAGAAGTAGAAATGTAACAAGAAACCATCCTGCAGAGAAAGGAAAAATAGGGTAGAAAGATGTCAAGGGCAAGAACAAGGCTGATTTGGTAGTAACTAAGAATGAGATGAGCAAGATTTGGATTAGGAAAGATGCTAATGAAGTCAAGAATGGATCCACATTAGTCTCTAGTGCAGATACGTTCTCCAAGAAGTAAATTGAGAGCTCTGGCTTAGGGGGGCAGTGTTAAAAATCTAAATCCCCCAGCTAGAAAGTTGGTACTGGAATCCAGCACAGAGATATGAAGTAGAATCTGACATGACAGATCCTTTGAAAGAAATTCTAGAAGAAAAAGTTCTAATGTAGAGTATTGCGGAGCAATCCTAATCGACTATATTCTACAGTGAAGAGTTTAACAACTTTTTGGAACAAGCATTAATGATGATTAGGTTAATTCATGTAGATGATAAAAGGGAACTAGTTTAGTCTCAAAATCACTAGATTAGGGATAAAAGGGAACTAGATTAGGTATTCAGAAAGATTGAAGCAAAATTTGAGCATGACAACCAAGTTTTGAAGCATTCAGAGTAATTTGCAGAAAGGGAACCCTAATTCGATGAAACAAGGTATTTCCACTCAAACCCTATTTGTGAGTCTATTAAAATCTTGAGATGGTAATGCTGCATGTTGTTGATATTACTGAGTGACCAAGACCTAAATTTAAGAAACATCATTTCAAACCAACCAAAGTTGATCCAATGGGTGCATTCTCAAAAGAACCATATGAAGTTCTGTATGTGGAAGACATTAGGGCATACATCCATGTTGCCCTAGATGAGTACATCAACATTTATTTGTTAGATTTGTATCTCTAGCATCTAAGTGATTACTAGTTTGATCTCAAGGAAAAATACAAAGCCCTAAAGGAAAAGAAATTCATTCAATATGTGAATTTCCCTATGTTTGTGGAGGATGAATGGGTAAGGTATGTACTAAGCCAAGTCCATGAAAAATTTGTGTGGTTGGGAAAACCCTTCAAAATTACAAAGGAAGCAATTAGGCAAGTAACAAGGTTAAATGATACCAGAAGCATGCCCATGTTAAAAGCCGTGAAGATCCAAATAGTTACAGAGGCCACCAAAGCACAATTTAACAAAAGGGCACTGACAATCAATGATATCACAGATCATGTGGTAAAATTTTCTTCCATGGTGATAGGTTACAAGGTCTATTTCACAAACTGGGAGAACTCTATCTCTGAAACTACAATTTACACTGCCTATCAGATGATTAAAGAGAATACCGAATATGACTTGTGTGAGCTACTGCGGATTCAACTGATGGAGAATTTGAAGAAGATAAAGGAAAGAAAGAACTATCCCTTCAAATTTGGTATGCTTCTTAACTATCTATTCTTCTACTTTATGAATGAGTTGCCAAACATGAAGAATTTGATCTGGTTAAGTAGTAAACCAGTAGTTGTTCAAATTAGAAATCATCTAAATAGCATTGGAAGTGTTGATGAGCAAAAAAACAGCCCTGTGGGGGTACTTCAAGAATTTCCAAGGCACGATGCAGTCAAGAGAAAGAATCCCTAGGAAAATTGTTGAGAAGTATAAGGATAAGCTATCTATTTTATGGTTACAAAAGATCAATGCCTAATGGAAGCTGTTGAGCCTAGGATAGTCTGGGTAATGCTAATGGGTTATAAAGTGGATGTACATATATTAGATAGCTATTCTCAACACATGTTGAGCAAACCCAAAGACAACAGGGAAGAAAGGTTTGGAACCTATGAAGAGCTATCTATGAAACTTCATGTTGAATTCAGAAAACTTGAAATAACTAGGAAAGTCAGAAAAGAGGTGGAAGAAATTGCTGCAAAATATGGCTTCACCAAGGAACAAATGAAAGAAGTAAGAGAAAAAGTAGAGAAAGCATAACAAGAAAGTGAACAGGCTAAGGCTCTGGAAAAGATTTTTAAGAAGCAAAAAGGGCCTGAATTAGCACAAATAAATGTCCAGTTCTTCCAATTCCACACCATCAAATAAATCCATTGAGAAAATCTCTAAGAGGCAAAAGATGAAAGGAAGAAGAATGTATGTCAGTGTGGGAATAGAAGATGAAGAAGACACAGAATCAGATGAAGAGGTAAAGAAGATTAAAGTTGAGGCTACTAAAGTCCCAGAAGTAGTAAGGAGAAGCCCTACAGAAAGGAGAAACCTAGAAAAAGACAAAAAGTGGATGAACCTCAAGCCACAATAACACTTGTAGATGTATTAAAGTCTATCACTGTTGATGGAAATTTGAAACCTATGGCTGAATTTTATGATGATTACAATGATGCTAATAAAAGGATCTTGGAAGAAGCTACCATAAAGTACTTGAACATATACAATAGAGCTCTCATTGAGATCATTGGTGATCTCCCAGATACCTTGGGTAGTATTCTGTCAGTTAGAAAGGAAGTTGCAATGGATAAGAACATTAAACTCAGAGAACATACATTGATAAAATTATGTCTGGATATTACTCCAGAAGAAAAGGGCAAAATCTCCAAAGCACTTAACAATGAGTTCAAATCAAAGAAAAGAATGAACTCACTGATGATAGGAGAAATTGATAAAGTGGTCAAGGAAACAGAGGAGATCATTTTGGAAATACTAAAGAAGTACAACATCCCTACTATCTATGACAATGAAGTAACAGATGGTGGAAATGATGCATCTATTCTAGAAGTCAGTATGGATCAAGGCTTGGAGCAAACTAATACAAATCCTCTGGTAAAAGACAAACTAACAGAAGAGCAAGAGGAAAAGAAAAGTCTTGAGAAAATTGAAGAAGGCCTTGAGGAAGTAGCA
The DNA here is from genome assembly GCA_027924645.1 of Cunninghamia lanceolata. NCBI lineage: Eukaryota > Viridiplantae > Streptophyta > Pinopsida > Cupressales > Cupressaceae > Cunninghamia > Cunninghamia lanceolata. Next base: position 155,744 of record BSBN01000248.1, on the reverse strand, counting down.
TTAGAAGAGGAGACAAATAAAGTTGACCAAACAGATGAAGAAAAGGAAACTCTTACCTCTCTGAAACATCAAACAGTGGACAATACTATTGGAGAGAGGACTGCAGAAGAAGAAATACCAACTGCACAAACTAGTTCCTCTCCGGCACATCAGATTGAAAAGGATTTGATAGAGGATGAACAGAAGGAGGACATGAATAAGGCCATGGAAATTAATCCTTCAGGATAGGAATTAAAAAATGATGTCTCTGGTGCAACAAGAGACACTGCAGATGTAGTAAAAGAATTATTGAAAAAGGAGGACCTAGTTCTAGATGAGCCTAAGTCAATCCAAGGTCTAATAAACCTAGATACAATGTCTCCTATTCAGATACTCAAGTTGGCTTCAGTTTCTCAAGCCAAAGAAAGTAAAGTGATATTGAATTCTCACATTAAGGACAATGAACTCAATCAATGAAGAATCTAGCATTTTGGAGAAGTTGGTGCCAACATACCAGAAGGACACCTCTCTGTCTGGCACTTTTCAACTCAAGGAACTAATTCATTCCGTAGGTACACACTTCAAATCTCTTGAAATATCTGTTGTAACAAAAGTTAGACAAGAGTTCAATGAGAAAAGATTAGATGAGTTGACAAAGTTGATAGGTCTTGAGAAGGTTTAGTTAGATAATGGCATACATAATCTTCAAAGTGCTATTGTAGAAGCTAGTGATGTATATAAATTTTGTCTATCGCGGGTGGAAATTACAAAGAAGACAGAAGAAAAGATTAAGAAATTGGAAGAAAAACTATTGAATATCTCTGTCTTTTGATCCAGTAAATGAATCAATTAGTAAGAGAGAAGCTCAAGTCATCAAAATTCATAATGACTTGAATGGTCTAATAAATTAGAAGTATCAAATAAAGAGTAGAATGGGACAATTAAGAAGACTGATTAGTCCTAAACTAGAGTCAACGACTAGGCTTGTAGCTGAAGCACAACTGGCTACATAAACTGCCACACCATCAGACCTGTAAAAAGATAAAACTCTAGTTTTTCTACTTAGTGGGCATATACAAATTTTGGATGGTGCTAAGAAGAGTTGGGATGTTGAGATAGCTCAACTAAAGAACATCTTTAGTGACATTCTTTAGCATATGTAAAATAAAGTAGAAGATTGTACTTGTAAATATGCAGCAGAGTACATAAAATTTTTGAAGACTTGACAAATATTTGGTTCCATAACACACCCTTTTCCATTGATGTCAAAGGGGGAGAAGACAATTAAAACATCTAAGGGGGAGTAGGAGAATGAAGTGTAGTAGTCAAGTATTTTTCACTAACTGTTGCCATCAATGCCCAAGGGGGAGATTGTTGGTAAGAGACACTACTCCAGTATACAACTGTATGTTGTCATTGATGGAAAAAAGGCTCAGAGATCTCATCAGCATGACATGAAATTATAACTCTGGAAGGTCTTATTGGAATTTAGATGTGGTTGGCAAAAATGACTATGTATGGGCAAGAAACAAAGTAAGGAATAGAAAGTGGATCAATGTGCTTCCGCAGATGAAGACCTAGAAATGTAGCTTAGGTATAATGTTCATAGTTGTTTGGTGTTGTTATATTCTAGTGATCAAGTCCTAACTTCCTCTGGAAGTCATTTGGAGAAAATGTCTAAGTCTAGAAGAACAGAGGTATGATAGGAATAGTGTATAGTGCATAGTAAAATGGTTCGCATTCCTCTGCAATTGTATATTTTGTTCTATGGTTTTGAGGCAACTAAGTTACATGTCATGAATATCTAAATCAAGGATTATAGCCTTTGGAGTTTAATAGATCATATTCTACAAGCTCTCCAGTATCGGCTTCCAGTTCAACAATATTTCTCTGTGACAGAGCAACAGTTTCATGATCCGCATTTTGACATGCAGAAGTATTTTGCTCCATGGTTCTGAAGGTATGTCAAGTCATCAATAATGAGCATTGGATATGAATTGTGAGGTCCCTTTTGGTCCATAGTGCGAGTTGTGATGTGATAGATGAAATTGTCAAGCATGTTCTTAAAGAACAGGCTGACTGGTATGTTAGATCCTTATGCGAAGAAGATATAGTATCTAGATAATCATCTAAGTGTTCATATGATTGAGGCTGACCTATGTGAACACTTGTACTCATTTATCTAAGTCCACATTATAGATTGTTCACAAGATCAAGCTGACAGAGTACAACTATTTGTTTACACATTTCATAGTTTGGATGCCGACCTGATTATGGATCAAATCATGATGCAGATATATAAGAGTGATGAATTTAGGTTGAGGAAATGACGATGCGTAGTGTGATTGATATGAGCATGAAAATAGCATAGCAGAGATAGAAGATCAGTGACGATGAAGACTCAGGACTCAAAATTCAGTTTCTAAGCAAGTACACCCTGGCATACTAATAGATGCTTTTGCAGTATTCAAACTTCCTATATAACTCCACTTGTACTTGGTAGTGAGTCTGGTAGTGAGCCACCATTAGGGTTTAACATCCCTCATTATAATCTTTCTAGGTTTAGGGTTGAGGCAGTGAGCCTACTAGACCCAGTTGTACTCCATGGCAGTGAGCCAGCATGTTCTAGGCCCGTGGAGTGACCAAGCCTAAACATCACCATTTGTAAAAGATTGCAATATATATTGAGAGCTAATCCTCTTTGTTGTTTTTCCCCACCTTGGGGTTTTCCACATAAAAATTTGAATGTCCATGTGTTATATCTTTGTGGTTTCTATTCATTTGTATATTGTACTTTTGTTTAATTAATTTTGGAAAATGGTTAAAAGTGAAAGTGCATGAAAGGTTTTATGGAACACTAATTCACCCCCCCTCTGTGTGTTCCTAATATTCAACATGCACTGCATCAGTTGTCTTCTTACAAGGTATGAAATGTGCCATCTTTGAAAATCTATCAACCAGTACAAATATTAAATCATGTCCTCTCTACGTCTTCAGCAATCCCATTATGAAATCTATGCTTGTATCTTCCCAAGGTCTCTCTAGTACTGTCAAAGGTTTGTACAAACCAGTATTCTGACTACTCCATTTTGCAACTTGACAAGCTGTATAGCTCTGTAAAAACTTCCTAACATCCTTATGTATCTAGGGCCAAAAGTAATTTTCACTTACCAAAGCCACTATCTTATCAATGCCAAAATGTCCTACCAATCCACCACTATGCTTTTCTTTGATCAAATTGTCTCTCATTGAAGTCTTGGGTAGGCATAACTAATTTCCTTTGAACAACATATCTTCTTGAATGAAAAAGTCCAACCACTTACTCCTATCTATCACAACAGGTTCCCTGCATGCTTTCCAAGGTTATGCAAAAGCAAGATCTTCTTCGTACATGTTCTTCAATTCCTCAAATCCCAACACTTCAATTCTCATCTCTATCAGCAAATTCTTTCTCCTACTCAATGCATCTACAACTTTGTTTGATTTTTCACTCCTATGCTTATATACAAAAGTATAACTCTGCATGAACTCTACCCATCTCATATGTCTATGATTCAACTTTTCTTCAAACTCCTTAGGCAACAAATAATGTTTCCACTTCTTCATAGCTTGAATTATGACATAGAACTATTGGTCATAAATTGAATATCTTCTGCTTGCATCATTCAACTTCTCACTAAAATATGCTACAGGTCTACCTTCTTGATTCAACATTGCTCCAATCGCATTTCCACTTGCATCACAATCCACTTGAAGGATCAGTGCAAGAAGTTGGGTCCACTTTTTGGCCAAAAAGTGGGTGTTTTCCTTGATTTTCAGAATTTATCACATTTGACCTAAAAAATTGAAGCACTTAAAGATTGAATCTCAGAAAAAGGTAGTAATACAAAATGTAGTACTCGGAGTCTAGTTTCCAAATATGTAATTTATTTTAATACCCAGATGATACAAATTGATTTTTAATAGGCATGTCTAAAAACCACTATTTAAAATTCACTTTTTTTTAACCATACCATGCATGTGTATGGCCAACATAATTTGACCTAAATAAAAGTATTTTTCTGAATCCTTTTGGGAAAAGATGTGTAGTGCAGTGAAGATTGATGAAGATATTTGTTTATTATTTTTTTCTAAATATTTTTTTTTTATTAATTTTTTATTGGCCCTAATTGTTGTTTTCAAAAACCTCTTGTGTACGAACAACATAATTTGAGCAAAACTAATCATACAATGATTTTTTTTTCATTGTGTAGGGAATCATGTCTAGATTGATGACATAATTTTTTTTAAAAAAAACTTTTAAAATCAAAAGTTATTAAAATAATACAAACACCTATCATTTCAAGTTTTTGGACTAGTTTTCTCATAAATTAAATAAGAAATATAAAAAAAAGTCCAATGAATTTTTTTTTACATATTTGAAAACTAGACAGTGTCATCAGTAATGGGTTTTAATTTCGTAAAAAAATTCATAAAAAAATGTCGTCAACCATATAGGTAAACTCAGTCTTTTCTCTTATTTTGTACATAGAAAAAAACTTGTAGGTCAAAGGCAAGGGGTTGGGTTACCATGCCTTTCTAGAGCCTAAGCTTTTAGGAATGGGTACCCGTTCCTTTTGTGTGGGAAAAAAAAGAACACAGGATTTTTTTTAAAATTCAAATATCTATATAGAAATGGGTACCCGTTTGGTCTCTGGCACCCATTCCTAAATAGGTACCCGTTCCTAAATGGGTACCCATTCCTAAGAAGGCATCTATTCAAGCTTAGGAAGCCATTCCTAAATGGGTACCCATTTTTGTTGGGATTTTTTTGCTCGCGACTTCCCCTATGTGGACCCAACTTCTTGCACTTACCCTGAAATACCTTATTAAAATCTGGTAATGCCAACATACAATGTTATGTTACTTTCTGCTTCAACAATTCAAAATTTTATCTACTCCTTATGTCCATTTAAAGTCTTTTCTGTCACCTCTCATTGACTCTATCATGGGGTTACATATTGAACCAAAAAAATTGATGAACTTCAGGTAGAAACTAGCCAATCCATGAAATGATCTGACTTCTCCAATGCTCTTTGGTGTAGGCCATTCAACAATTGCTCTTACCTTCTTAGGGTCTATTTTCAATCCTTTCACAAAAAATCACAAATCTGAAGTATATCAATTCTTCCTTCATGAAACTACTCTTCTTGATGTTTATCAACAATTTCTCTTCTCTCAGTCTCTATACCAATTCTTCCTTCATGAAACTACACTTCTTGATGTTTATTAACAATTTATCTTCTCTCAGTCTCGGCAATACTTGTCTCAGGTGCCACAAATGTTCTGGCTTACTGAAAATTAGAATATCATCCAAATATATAATAACAAACTTACCTAAGAATTTCTTCAAAACTTCATTCATGAATCTCATGAAAGTACTCGGTTCATTTGTTAATCTAAAATGCATCACTAACCACTCATACAATCTTTCATTTGTCTTAAAAGAAATCTTCCATTCATCTCCTTCTCTGATTCAGATATGGTGGTATCTACTCTTCAAGTCTATCATTGTGAAATATTTTGCTCCACTCAAGCAATTCATGATATCATCCATCGTAGGTAAAGGAAATCTATACTTAACTTTGATCTTGCTTATTACTCTAGAGTCTGTACACATTCTCCATCCTTCTTTGGTGTTAACACTGCAGGTACTACACAAGGATGCAAACTCTCTCTAATCAAACCTTTCCTCTACAAATCATGTATCTGTCTATTCAGTTCTTCATTCTCCGTCGGTGTCATTCTATGTGCTACTTTGTTAGGAAAACTAGCTCTAGGTATAAGATCCATGTGATGACTAATACTCCTTATTAGTGGTAATCCTTTAGGTACATTATCAGATATGATGTCTTCATACTCTGTCAGCAACTTAGTTATCTCCTCTAGTTGTGATTCTTCAGTCTCCTTTAATGTTTCAGGTTTCTTAGGGATCAAAGCATAACACATATTCTTATGTCTCAAACCCCAAAAAAATTCTTCAATTTACCAAATAGATTCTAGCATTCCCACATACTTCACTCTTAGTATTATCTTCCAAAGGAATCAATGTAATTCTCTTTCCATTTGATATTATAGTGTATGTATTTTTTCTCCTATCATGAATAGCTTTTCTACCATATTGTCAAGGTCTACCCAACAAAATATGGCATACATCTATAGGAATAATATCACACAATACTTCATCATGATAAGATTCAATATAAAATTTCACCAAACATTGTTCACTCACTAGTACCTTATGATCATCCTGAATCCATGCTATCTGATAGGGCTTAGGGTGTTTCAATCTTTCCAACTTCAGCTTAGTCACCATCTCCTCTGAAACTATATTATTTGAACTACCACTATTAATAACAACTTTACAACATTTACCTCCTAATTTGCATCTAGTTTTGAACAAATGTTTCATCTATGGTGGTTCCTCCATTGTCTCTGCTTGAAATAGTGCTCTCCTCATGACATGTGATTCTCGTTTCTCAGGTTTACCAACTGAACTAGGTGATCTAATAGGTTCTTCCACATAGGTTGCTCTTCCACTATTCTCTATTCTCTTTCTTGTACTCCCTTGATTACATTCAAATGCTTTATATAATTTTCAACCACATTTAAAACAAGTTCCTCTGAATGTTCTCTTATCGGATCCTCTTCCTTCTCTTCTACATCCTTCACTCCAGTATGAATTAGGGTTTCTTCTATGGTAGAAAGTTCTATCATCTCTCCAGTATGCATTGCTATCTCTCTCCACCTTCTTGAATGTGTTCTCTTGTTCGTTCTACTCTGTATATGATCTTTCTCCTCTAGAAAATGTTCTACCTCTATGAAATTTACCTCATCTACCTCTCTATTTCTGATCATGCCTCTTGTTCAAATTCTCTTTGACTTTTAGCGCAAACTAATATGATTCTTCTAATGTTGTCATCCTCACCAAACTCAGTTCTTCTTGAATGTTCAATCTCAGTCCATTGATGTATCTAGCCACTTTCTCCTTCCTTGCTTCACTATGTCCTATCATTATGATCATCTTATGAAATTCTTTAGTGTACTCCTTCATAGATTTCTCATTTTGTCTTAGGTTCTGTAATCTCTTCAATAGTTCCAACTCATAGTCAATAGGTATAAATTGATTCTTCAATTTTGTCACCATTTTGTCCCACTTTGTAATCTTTTCTTTTCCTCTTCTATTTCTATCCAACTAAACCTCTTTCCACCATAGAGTAGCATGTCCTTTCAACTTTGTCTTTGCAAATTTCACCTTCTCCAAATCTTTAATTTCATCATACTCAAAGTATTCTTCCATGTCATTTATCTAATCAATCAGTTCTCCAGGGTTCAGATTACAAGTATAGTTTAGTACATCAACTCTAGGTCTCTTCCCAATCTTTGAAATAGCTCACAACATCTTGACTTGATATGATTCTTCTTCATTATCTCCTAGGGTTTCACCAGTTTGAACAGCGGATTGAAATTTTTCATCATCATCACTTTCAACATTTGGTCTAGGTGTAAGTCCTCTTCACTTATCCTCTTCAACAAAATCCAAGTGAAATAACATGGTTTTCATCATCTCCATCATCTCATCCATTATTCTAATAGCAAGGATTCTCCTCGGTGGCATTCTTCCTTGGATCAAATGTAACTGCCTCAAATTCAGCGATCGGGATACAAGGTGACAACTACCTCACAATTGGCAATCAATTGCAAAACAAGTAACCTACCTCATATTTAGTGATTTGTTCATAGAAAGATCTTATAGAATTCCTTCACTAACTTTGCTCAATTGGCTCCCAAAAATTTGAACTTTAACTCTGATACCCACTTGGTGTAGTCACGGTTAGGAGGGTCCATAAAGTGAACTGTCCAGGCCATGCATCTAGAGTAAACACAATGGAAACAAGTCAAAAATATGAAGCAAATGGAAATTCAGTCATTCAGTATATCATAGAATTCAAATACAAATTGGCCAGCAACATGTGGGCTTAAAATTAGGGCTCACAGGCCTAATTTCATAGTTATAGAATAAGCACTAGATGTAGCTTTAAAGCTCCTTTGCACAAAACTCAAACTATCAACTATGAACTAATGATCAAATTCTTTCCTAGGTATCTATTACATTAATTTATATTATCTCCAGAATGAAATATTCCTCCACATCAACCAAGGAAGATCACCAACTCCAATGAAGAGTTGTAACATGTATACATGGATAGGTTGGACCCAATCATTTAGAACTCCTCTGCAAATGAATGAAATGGTGTGCAGATCTTAGAGAAGGTCATCCACTAACCAAAAAACATTGAATGATGTGTCCTTTAGCTCTATAAATCATGAATTGCTCCATAAGTCTTCTCCTTTAGATGATTGTCTTAGACTATTAGGGAGCTTTGTTTTGAAAAAAAAAGTTGATCTTATGATAGTGATACCTTACCAGTACCTGATCCAAATTATCTGAGATTCAGATATGATGTCCATGAATATGTCTAGATGCTAAGTCTAGATATATGAGGTTTTAACTACAACTGTGGTAGAATGCAGACCAAAATACAGAAACTGCTACTGACTAAACTGGAAAAGAAAAGAAACAAACTAAAATGCAAATGTTTTTGGTTGATGAAAGATTTCTCTTGAACTAGGGATGCTCCTACATCATTGCCCAAATATCACAAGTGAAGAAAAGGTTAAAGTCACTAAGAATCTTAGTTATAAATTTAGAACCAAGAAAAGAGTCAATAATCTGATGTTTGGAGATATTGAGAAATTGGTTAAAGAGACTAAGGAGATAACACTATGTGTGCTACATGAACTACAAATCTCAACTATGGTAGACACTAATGAAGAGGAACAAAATGTTACTACTGACAAGCCTAATACAGTTCTTGAGGAGAATATAGAACAGAGTGTGGATCAAGGTGGAACACCTCCTCTGGTAAGCTCTGGGCAAGATGAAGAGATGAAAGAGTCTACAAAGCAAAAGAACTTTGAAGAAGCAAAAGTAGTATTTGAAGAAAATGTCTCTAAAGATCAAGGTGAGCAAAGAGAAGAACCAAATGAACAAATAGTTGGCAACCTTCCTTCGAAATAGAAGGAAATGAACAAGAACTCATTCAAGAAGATGCTCTAGAAAGGCGTGATGCTGGGATGTCTCATGAAGAAGAAGATAAAAGAGACACTGTTGAGAATGAGTCAGTTGACTCCTTGAGAGAGCTTTTGCAGAAATAAAACGAAACTCAGATTTTGAATGCACCTAAGCTATTGTAAGGACCAATTAACCTTGCCACAATGTCTCCATTCCAGAAGCTAAGACTTTTGACAATTTTTTAAACCACAAAACAAGAAGAGATATTAAAATCCCATATGGAGGATAATGAGAAAATTGGAGATGCATCAAATTTTTTTGAAAAGATTATGCCTGGAATAAAGAGAGATACATCCTTGGCTCCTACTACATAGTTGAAGAACTTATGGAATCAGTCAACTCCCATTTTGAATCCCTTGAACAAGATGCAGAAAAGAAGGTAAGGGAAGAGATTGATAGCAAGAGATTAATTGAGTTGAATGATAAATATTCTCAAGACAAAGTTTTGTTAGATAAGAGTGTTGAGTATTTAGAAATGGCTATCAAAGATGCTAGTAAACTATATCAAATTTGTCTAACATGGCCTAAGAAAACTAAGGATCTAAAGGACAAGATAGATGGTCGGGAAGCCCAAATCACTAAAATATCAAAATCTTATGATCTGATGAAAGATGGTATTGGGAATAAAAAGGGCTACAATATAAACCATTCATTATGACATAAATAAGTTGTAGACCCAGAAGGAGGTCATCAAACATAGAATGAGCTAGTTCTGAAGATAGCGAGCTTCAAGATTGCATCCATGACCAGGCTAGTAGCAGCAAATAAGACAAGGCAAATCACTGAGGGCCCTGCTACTGTGAAGAAGGAAGAAGAGATGGTGTCCTAGGTTAATGGGCATAAATTAGGGTTTGAGCGATGCTAAGCCTAGATGGGATGAAGATCTGGTGCAACTGAAGAAGATCTAGAAATATATTCTCCCTGCAAATTAGTAAGGCATTTGACTTTACTTGTATAAATGCAGATAGTACAAACAATTTTGAAGTTTTGGTCACCTATACATATTTTTGTATCATACACCTTTTCCATTGATGTCAAAGGGGAGAATGAAGCATGTGAAAAATACAAATAAAAGTAACTAAAAAATAAGGAGAGAAGCATGAAGTTAGGGGGAGCAGTGTGAAAAGAGTAAGGGGGAGAAGTATAATAGTTTTTCACATCAAGTGTTGCCATCAATGCAAAAGGGGGAGATTGTTGGCAACTTAGCAAACATCATTAATAGATAAACTACTAGTATGAATTGGTTTGGTTGAGCATGATGTTTGATGGTGTTTTCATTGATGGTAATAAGAAAAGGAACAAGGTTGGAGTAGAGATTGTAGTCAGGCAAAGAAGACTTAGTCATTTTGGCTAAGTATTGGCAGAGTATAGACATAGAAAAAGAGACAATATCTTGATTGGCTTTGGTTTGTAGTTGAAGATTAGGTCGTGTGGTTTTGGTATAATATTCTTAATCCTTAAATGATCATCTATCCAGAGTTTTATCCCTTCATCATCTCTGGAAGTGTATTTTCAAGTTGCACAAGTTTGACATTGTAGAGATTAAAGGTAATAAGAGTAGAACACACATTTGTTTTGGTCCGCATTCCTCTGGTGTTGGATACTTTGTTGTGCATATTTGGGACATTGTAAACATAGAAATAAAGTCTCTAAATCCAAAGTTGTAGAGCCTGAAGTCTACTAGAAAGATATTTGTGAGTATTTAAGTATTTCTACTTGGCTTGACAATGTTTGATTGAGACAGGGCATGTGTTTTGATGGTCCACATTTTTTCGCAAGATAATATTATGCTTAGTGGCTCTAAAGATAAGCTTGGGGATGTCTAAAGAGTCTTTGATATGAATTTGAGAAAGTATTGTGGTAAATAGCAAAAGTTATGATCTGATAGTTAGAATGAACTAGTGACAGTCTATGTTGGCCGACCTGGTAGTCTGATTTGTATGTGGTAAGTTCAATTGATTGGAACTTTATCCTAATGAGTTTTACAGTTGGAGAAAATATATGAGAATGTGTTTCAAATGTGAATTGGGTCCACAAAGCATTTTGGTGAATGAATTTGGCTGACAAGCTACATGTTGATTAACTACACGCTTCATCTTAGTCGGCCGACCTAATGTGAAGATCTAAGTGTTGCATATATATATATATATATATATATATATATATATATGATGTTTGGATGATTAATATGTGAATATGAAGGTATGTGTGACATTGATGCAAGAGCATCCCTGGTTCAAGAGCAATTTTGCATCAACCAAAAACATTTGCATTTCAGTTTGTTTTCTTTCATTTTCTAGTTCAATTCAGTCAGTTTAGTTAGTAGCAGTTTCTATGTTTTGGTCCACATTCTATTTTAATTTCATTTCAAACTTTGTTGAGTTGGACTTAGCATATAGACACATTCATACACATCATATCCAAAATTCAAATAATTTGGATTAGCTACCGAAAAGATATCGCTATTAGAAGATTGATTCTTTTCTTAGAGAAAAGCATCCTGATAGTATGAGATAATCAGCTAAAGGAGAAGACCTGTGGAGAATCTCATGACTTGTGGAGCCAAATGATAAATCATTCAAGGAACTTTGGATCAAGGTCAACCTTCCCTGAGATCTACACACTATTTCATTCATTTGCAGATGAGTTCTTTATGATTAGATCTGACCTATCCATGTACACATGTTACATCTCTTTCATCAAAGTTTGTAATCATCCTTGGCCAACGTGGAGAAATCTTATGTTTTAGAGATGATATATAATCATGTAATAGATTCCTAGGAAAGTAGTGAATCATATAGAGATAGTTTGATAGTTTGAATTCTTTGCGAAGGCGCTTCAAAGCTATATCTTTTGCATATTTTGTAATTGAGGAATCATGCCTGTGAGCCCTAATTGTAAGCCTAGATGATGCTAGCTAGTTGTATTTTTTAATCAATGATATACTAAATGACTGAATCTACATTTGCATTCTATCTTTGAGTTATTTCCATTTTGTTTACTCTTGTTGCGCAGTCTCGACAGTTCACTTTGTGGACCCTCCTACCAATGATTGCACCAAGTGGTATCAGAGCAAAGTTTAAATCTTTTTAGAGTGAATTGATTGAATTTGGTGAAGGAATTTCATAAGATCTTGATGTGAATATATCGCTGAATTCGAGGAAGACTACTTGTGTTGTCAACTGATCACTGATTGTGAGACAGTTGGCACCCTGTAGCTCGATTGTTTAATTTGAGGTAGTTACACTTGATCCTAAGAAGAAATACCGCTGAGGAGAATACCTTGTTGGCAAGAGACACTGCTGTGATAAATGATAAATATTGTCATTGATGACAAGGTTAAGAGTTTCTACCGGTATGTCAAAGAGACTTTACTTCAGAAGAATAAATGACTGAGTATAGGTAGTATATAGTATACAAAGGAAGTGACAGTATTTTAGATGGTACGCCTCCATAGTTAAAGACACTTGTATATAGTTTAGGTATGTTTTTCATAGCTATCTAGTTATCACATGTTCTAGTGTTCAAGTCCTGACTTCCTCTGGAAGCCATATGGTAAAGTGTCTAAGTCTGGGTGAACAGAGTTAAGACAAGAACAATGCACAGTACCATAGTAAAAGGGTCCGTATTCCTCTACTATGGCATATTTTGTCTTGCGGTTCTGAAGGTATGCTAAGAGGTCAATGATGAATGTTGGATATGATTTTTAGAGTCTCATATGGTTGGTAGGAGAAGTTATGATGTGACAGTTGAATTGGTCAAGTGTGTTTTTAAGGGACAAGCCAATAGGCATGTTAGATCCATATGCGGAGAAGATATATTATTTAAGTAATTAATCTAAGTGGTTTAATGATTGGTACCAACCTATATGAAGATTATTATATATTTGTTTGGGTCTGCATTGTTGTTTGTGCACAAGATCAAGCCAACTAGGTATAACAGTTTTATACACATTTCATGTTTGGCTTACGAACCTACTTTTGAGTTAAATCTTATTGTGGATATATATATACTAGATGGATTTTAGTCTTTAATTAATGTGGATGTGTGGAAGTAGCGCGAATTCAATGTGTGAATGATTTCAAGCAGTTTGCAGAACAAAAAATGATAATAAGGGTAGAAAACAGAGTATAACTAGGAGAGTGGAAAAGTAGGGCATAAATAATGAAGACCTTTGAATATGTGTATTGACCCTTCAATGGAACTATGATCCAACATGTGGTAGATGCATTTGTAATAGTTCATCACTAGCAGTGAGCTAATTTCCTTCTATCTTCTATCTTTCTCTCCTAGTGGATAGTGAGTCCACTTGTAGTGATCATTTCCTTCTAGGCAGTGACCCCATGGTAGTGAGCCTTATGTAATCCAGTATTGTTATCATAATATATTGTGAGCTAACACTCACCATAGTTTTTCCCTTTTTGGGTTTTCCACATAAAAAATCTTGGTGTCTATGTTATGTCTCTATGGTTGTATTGTTCTCATATTTATTCTTCTTTCATGTTATTAATTTTGGAAATTGGATTAATGAAGTATTGAATAAGTGGTTTTGTGGAATATTGATTCACCCCCCTCTCAATATTCCTTATATTCAACAATTGGTATGAGAGAAAGGTTCCTTGGAAGAAACCTAACATCTTGAGGAAGATCTGGGATAGTATACTCGTCGCAGCAAGAAGATTTGGACATTTCTCATATGAGAACAATGTTGAGCTGGAAGCAACTCTTATTGATTGTAACGTTAAAAAATGTCCCCTTGGGGGCTTTTCCCTCATATGGTTTAGCTCTGGGTCTTTAATCCGTATTTCAGACATCTTGCATCATATTTTGATATCCCAATGGAATAAACCCTGGGTTTTATGACAAATGGGACCTAGGGGGACCCCTTCAACCTAACCCTAACCAAAATAGGGGGAGGACTTGGGCGCTCATGACCTAGTCCTGCCCTATTTTAGATCAGTCCCAAATTTGAAGTGTCAGCTTGTGACCGTTATTTAGGTCCTATGCCAACACGGTAAGTTTGAATTACAAAATTCCTGGTAGGAGTGTTTGTAGTTGCATATAAAATCATGTTTAGGCATTCATTTGTAAACTAGATTACAACTAGATGATCATTGTGAACTTTATACATCCTAAAGGTGATTCAAGGCATTCATTGTGTAGCAAGAGAAGATTTGTGTTGTCTATGTGTTTGTATTTGCATATTTGAGCAATCATCTCCTCATGGCATGAAGAGCTTCTTGCTTCCATGAGATCTTTACTACAAGGTGACATCATTTATGCTTTTGAGAATTTATCATTTGGTTTTTGCCTCTGCCTCCCAAGGGCATGCACTCTATATCTGACAATGGTGTTTGAAAGACTTGAATGTCTCTTCGGGGCTTGACTGAGGCAAGCCTCTAAACACCATAACCCCCTCCTAAAGTTTTCATGATTATAGGTTACAGGTTGAAGATACAAGAAAGGTGAAGCTGTAGGAAGGTATCACAGAGTGTCGGATTTGCATATCAGAACCAAAAATAGCACCCTGGACTAGGGTGCCCACTCATTAGTCCTAAAAGTTCCATGACAGGAAAATCTCTGGTACAATAGGAACAGGTTGCAGATCTTGTTTCAAGATCTTGACAAAAACTTGGGCCTTGGACTTGGGCACCCACTCATTAGTCCCCGATTGTTCCTCTTCTCAACTCTAAAAATAAGTGCACTTTTATTTGTCAGTTTACAACTTTCTGCAGAAGCATTTTGAATAGTTTATCTATTTACTTCTGTAATTACATAATTAGGGTTTTGAGGTATGATTGAGAATAATCTAACATAATTGGCAATCAAATCACAAAAATCCAATCTTCCCTACATTCCTAAGTGACCAAGGGCCTTATAGTGCATTGCCACTCGACTCAAGGTCCTTGAATGTAATAGATGAAAGGAGGATAGACATCAAACACCCATAAAATCATCTATCCTAAATTTCATCTATTACATTTTGGTGAACCCATGTTGTTGGGATTGTTTGCACCTTGCTAAAAAAATTTCTTCAGATTTGCATTGACTTCATTCATTCATAACATCATTCATCTTATTGCATTGAAAAACTTACAAAAAAATTGGAAATGTTGAAAAAATTTGCATTTTAGGGTTTGCATGTTGCATCAATTAATTTGAATTTCATAAAATTTATGATTTTTTCATTAGGTCTGAGTTAAATTTCATAAAATTACAAAAATTCAATCACTTGAATTGCATTTTCATCATAAAATTGCTAGGGTTTTGTTGAAAATTGTGAATTTTTCATATAACCTAATAATTTCTAAAACTATAGTTCGTAGGAAGAATCTTGTTTCAGATTTTTCTACTCATCTTAGACACTCATTCAAATTTACATTTGGCTGTAGTGTTGCATTTTAGTGTGAATTTGCATTTTTGCATAGAAAAATTCAACAAAAAACTAGCATTTTCATTGATTTTTCATTAGATTTGCACTTGCATTTTGCATATTAGGGATTGGAAATCATTTTCAGATCTGATTGCATTTAATTTTCATCATAAATCAGCTTTAAAAACATTTATATAGCATTTTGCATTAAGATCTCAAACCTAGGGCTTGAAAAACCTTGATTTTTCATTAGATTTGGCCTTATTGGCTCTCTAGACTTGCACCATAGGCATGTTGTGAAGAATATTTTTGCACTAATTGGCTGTTATCAAGGTTATTATCTTCTTCCACTCCTAAAATTATTTACAACACCTTTTTATCAGGCCCTTGTATTGAAAATTTGGTGAAAAATTACACATTTTTGCTATATTTGCCCTAGGGTCTGACCTAGTTTGCACCCTAAGCGTGTTGTGAAATAGTTTATGCTTATAGGTGACTGATATCACTGATATTATTTTCTGCACATTATAAAATTATTTACAACACCTCTTTCATTAGGTCTTGGGATTGAAAAACTGTGAAAAATTGCATATTTTAAGGCATTTTCACTAGATTTGGACTTGTCATCATCTTAGATTTGCATCAAAAGTGTGTTGTAAAGGGTTTTATTGTTTCATTGGACTGAAAATAGACATATAATTTTCTTCCCTTGATCAAATTCTTTACAACACCTTTTCTTTCATAAATTGGCATTAAAAAAGTATAAAAAATCAAGCATTTTAGGTCATTTTGCATATAGTTTTTCACATGTCTTTTGCATACTTTTGAAACGCTCTTAAAATATGATTTGGAATTAATGGTCTCATCCAATCAATGCTATTTGGAATCTTTTCATGCATATATAACAAAATTTGAAAATCTCTATAAATTCCTTAGTATGCACCCTCATGTCATTACCTATATACAAGCTATGTATCCCCAGGATATATTTGTGTCCTCTTCCTTCAAAATCCTTGAATATGCATCTGATCTTAAAAAATTCATATCTCTCATCAATACATACCCTTGGGTAGTAGAAGAACTAATAAAACATACTTTGAATGAAGAGCATGACACTTCTCTTGAGAGTTCGGAATTAATAGCTGAAACATATGGAGTGACATTGACAATGACTATGAGAGTGATGCTGAATTCACAAGCTACCCTACTTCTCCTATAACTGACCATTCAAATAACTCAGATGAGAAGACTAGGGACAACTCTAGTAATTCGAATAATCTTCCTAGCCAAAGTGAAGCATTAATGGATGACATCCTAACAACATAACATTGTTTTGACTATCTTGACCTATTTGGTGTGATTGATGTGGATAAGGAACAATTTCATAACCCACCTAGTCCACTAAGAGATGATATTTATGTTGAGGTCCATCCTTTGTTATCCCTTCATGGATTGGGAAGTGATCAAAATACATTAGACAAACAAATGGAACAACTTGTATCTCTTTCTAGCATTCAGATATGGGAAGATCATCACCTCCCTGACAATAACTTCTAGCATGAATCTCCATACAGGTAAGTATCTCTAAACCTTTATCTCTCTCATGATGTGCTTCCCTCACGATGTGTTATGTGTTGTTTAGGCCTCCTGGGATGACCCCTGATTCTCTCGTAAGGTCCAGGATACCAAGAGACCACCTCTGTTGTGACCTTCTTCTATTTGTATCATCATTCTTCTATATTGCCTCTCTCTCTGATTTCATTGTTGTGTTTTGTGTCTTACGGGTATAGCATTGTGGTTGGTGAATTGGGGGCACCCTCCTACATGACTGTCCCTAAGACACTTGTTTCTCCTCTCTGATTTATTGTTCCCCTTCCACTAGTGTTTCTATCTAGTGGGCGGATGATGAAAAACATTTATACTGATGCGGACCTAGCCTCCCTTTAGTGAGAAATAAAAAATTGGACTTAGTTCCTAATATGACGACGAGGTTCTAATATATTATCTGACGCTTGGGTAGTAGAAGCACTTGTGCTTTCTGCATAGTGATTTTGATGATCCTTTATCTTACTTACAAACCTTAAGAATACTGCTACTCCGTGCACTTTATTTGTCTTTGAATCTCGCCTTGGTGGTACTTGGTTCAGAGATTTTTGTGATATAGCCTCACAGTTATCCTTGATCTCTGAATTCATGGTATAACCTTGGCTCTTTGTGTGATTAATCATATGTATTGATGTTGTTGTCTATCATGATTATGTAGACACTAACATGTTTCTTGGAGGGATGTGTTTGTGGGAACATTTGGCAATCGTAAACTACATGTCACCTTTGGGGGGCATGGGCTTTGTGAGAGTCTGTGTTCCCTTGTGTTTTTTCTTCCTACCTCAACATGCATGATATCTATGCATGATAGAAACCACCTTAAGGTGGGGGCATATATAAGGTAAGCTGTCTGTTGTAGATGTTAGCAATGTGCTTGTCCTCAGGTGTAGTTTAAAGACTGGTGGCGATGAGTCCCTCTTGCACTCTGAGTTTGTTTGCAACCAATCAATCAATCAATCATCTTAAGCTCTCTATAGAGGTGGGGGTGGTGTACTTCTTAGAGCAGATTGTATCATCCTGTCATTTTCAAAAAGTCCTCATGGAGAGGCGGGGAGTGCTTCTGTGACTAACTCAACCCCTAAGCGTGTCTTCGACGATTGTTGTGGCGAAGCCCAATCATCGGTGTGTGTTTGTAATGTGCTTTAGATGGTGATGAGCCTAGAAATAGAACACTTCATCACTTGTCTACCATGTTTTCTCTATTTCTTCAAAGTGTGTGTGTCTTGCATGTGTGTTACCCCATATATGCAATTTAAAGACCAGCATGATGAGTGCTTCCTGCATTATGGGAGGTGTGTTTACATTCTTGTACTTGCATCTATATTTCATATATATGAGAAAAAGAAAAGAAAAGAAATCATCTCCGTCTTTCATGCATTAATTGTCTTCTATGCATTTACTGTCTGCTCTATGTTTTGTATGACTGTAACTGTCTTCTCCGTGTTTTGTGTGCTTGTTATTGTCTTCAATGTGTTTGGCGTGTCTTCTCCGTGCTTGGCGTGTTTGCTGTGTTTATTGACCATACTTTAATGCATGTATTGGCCTCACATTTATACATACATTAAAGTGGGGGCTAAATGTAATGTCAAAAAATGTCCCCTTGGGGGATTTTCCCTCATAAGGTTTAGCTCCTAGGTCTTTTATCTACATTTAGGACATCTTGCATCATATGTTGATATCCCAATGGATTGAACCCTGGGTTTTATGACAAATGGGACTTAGGGGGACCCCTTGAACCTAACCCTAACCAAAATAGGGGGTAGGACTTGGGTACCTGCGCCCTAGTCCTATCTTATTTTGGGTCAGTCCCAAATTTTAAGTGTCGACTTGTGACCATTATTTAGGTCCTATGCCGACACAGTAAGTTTGAATTATGAAATTATTGGTGTGAGTGTTTGTTGTTGCATATAAAAGCATGTATAGGTATTCATTTGTAAACAAGATTACAACTAGATGATCATTGTGAACTTTATGCATACTAAAGGTGATTAAAGGCATTCATTATGTAGCAAGAGTAGATTTTTGTTGTCTATGTGTTTGTATTTGTAGATTTGAGTAATCATCCCCTCATGGCATGAAGAGATTCTTCCTTCCATGAGATCTTCACTAGAAGGTGACATGATTTGTGGTTTTGAGCATTTATCATTTGGTTTTTGCCTCTGCCTCCCAAGGGTACACACTCTCTATCTGACAATGGTGATTGAAAGACTTGAATGTCTCTCCGGGGTTTGACTAAGGTAAGCCTCTAAACACCACAACCCCCTCCCAAAGTTTTCATGATTGTAGGTTATAGGTCGAAGATACATGAAAAGTGCAGTTGCAGGAGGGTATCACAGAGTGTCAGATTTGTAGATCAGAGCCAAAAGTAGCACCCTGGACTAGGGTGCCCACTCATTAGTCCTTGAAGTTCTATGATGGGAAAATCTATGGTACAGTAGGAACAGGTTGCAGATCTTGTTTCCAGATCCTAACAAAAACCTGGGCCTTGGACTTGGGCACCCGCACATTAGTCCCCGACTGTTCCACTTTCGAACTCCAAAAATAGGTGCACTTTTATTTGTCATTTTACATCTTTCTGCAGAAGCATTTTGAATAGTTTATCTATTTACTTTCGTAATTACATAATTAGGGTTTTGAGGTATGATTGAACATAATCAAACATAATTGGCAATCAAATCATAAAAATCCAATCTTCCCTACATTCCTAAGTGACGAAGGGCCTGATAGTGCGTTGCGACTTGACTCAAGGTCCTTGAATGTAATTGGTGAAAGGAGGATAGACATCAAACACCCATAAAACCCTCTATCCTAAATTTCATCTATTACATTGATCTTGAAAATTTTGAAGCAAAAATCAGGGATCTGAAGACAAATGTTCAAGAAGCTAATGAATGCATCTTAAGACTAAGGGAGTGAGTGAAGAAGTTTAAAGAGAAAATAAAGGAGCTTAGAAATCAATTGAATGTAGCACATTAAACACTAAACAATTTAACATTGGAAATTAAAGAAAAAGAAGAGATTGAAAGGCATATGAATCAAGTTGTAAAGGATAAGTCTGAAGAATGTGAAAAATTGGCTAAAGATGTGTTACTTCTAAAATATGATTTGGAAGCAACTAATGTTACAAAGGAAAATTCAAAATAAGCTCTGCCAAGCTTGAGAAGATGATTGAAAGTTAGAAGAGTTTAGATGACAAGAAAAGCTTAGGATTTGAAAAAGGAGAAATTTCTAAATCAGGTCAAGAAAACATTAAGATGAAGAAAAACAAAGGCAACCAATTCCATAATCAAAGAAGAAGACCAAGAGGACATCCGATTAGATAACCAAATGCTTAAAGGTACCCATCTTTCAATGGCTATTGTTTTAATTGCAATAAGTTTTTTCATAAGGCTACTTAATGTAGTAGAATGAATAAAAATGCTCCATCATTTTCTAGTCAATGTTTCAATTGCAAGAAAATTTTTCATAGATTAAATTAGTGCAAAAGTCTGGTAAGGAATGGTTTTAACTATACAAGGAATACTCAATCCTCCAATGGGAAGTGTTTTGCATGCAATAGATTGTGTCATATGACTAACCAATGCAGAACAAGTATGAATCCAATAAACATAAAGAGCCAGGGACAGAGGAATGTGGTATGCTACAATTGTAACAAGCTTGGACATGTTGCAAGATTTTGTAGAAATTCTATAAAGAAGAGGAAAATAGAGCAAAGAGAAGATAAAGGCAAGAACAATATTGATATAGTAGAAATCAAGAAGGAAATGAGTAAGGTCTAGATTAAGAAAGATGTTAATGAGCTTAGGGATCGATCCACACCAGCCTCTGGTGTAGATACTTCTTTGGGAAGTAAATTGGGAGCTCTGGCTCAAGAGGAGCTATATTGAAAATCCAAATCCCATAGACAGATAATCAGTGCTAGGAGTTGACACAAAGTTATGATGAAAAGCTTCATATGACAGATCTCTTGAAAGTATTTCCGAAAGAAAAGGATCAAATGTGGAACAATATGGAGCAATCTAGATCCACTGAGTATAACAGAGAAGGGTTTGATAGCTTTTTGAAACATAGAATTTATGGCAATTAGGTTAAGACAAATAAAGGGGTTAAGAAAGAGTCCATTTGGTGGATAATTCATTTTTTACTCAAGCTCGCAAGTATCTAAGGCCAATTGAAGCAAAATTCCAAGTAACTATAGTGATTTCCCAAGTGATTCAAAGCAAGTCAAATTGATCTCAAGGAAACCATAATTCGACAAAAGAGGTACTTACAACTTAAAAACCCTACTGTGAAGTTTAAATTATTCTAGGAAAATGTTTACTCCTTAAGTAATCAAGATAGCAGAAAAGCCTCACCCCAAGTTTAAGAAACATTTCTTCAAATCACTAGAAAATAATCTTATAGGGGCATTCTCAATTACTCCACATGGAGTTATGCATATGGAAGATGTTAGAGAATACATTCGTATCAATCTAGAGGAATATGATCACTTGAATCTAGGAAAACTGTACTTGGACGAACTGACTACTGTGGATATTATGTTTAAAGATGAATATAAAGTTCTAGGAGAAAAGAAATTAAACACCTAGTTGAATTTTCCTGCGATCCCAAATGATGCATGGGTTAAGCTTATTCTAAGTAGGATTCATGATGAGTTTCTATGGCTTGATGAACCTTATATGATAACTAAAGAAGCTATCAAAGTTGTAACTGGTATGATCTCCTTTGGGAGGGTTCCCAGTGTAAAGAAAATGAAGAACAATGTGGTAATGTACCTAACAGGAGCTAAATTTGATAACAATGCCCTTACGGTAAATGATATTAAGGATTTGGCCGTTAGATTTGTATCAATGATTATTGGATACAAATTATGCTTTTCCAATAGGGAAAATTTTGTTTCTACACCGGCCATATACACAGCATATGACATGATAAAAAAAATACAGATTATGACCTATGTAAATTGCTCTAGAGTGAACTAATGGAAAAATTGAAAAGAACAAAAGAGACAAATCATCCTTTCAAATATGGAATATTGATAACTTGTCTCTTTCTATTTCCTAAAAGAGCTACCCAACCTTCGAAACACTATCTGGTTTGGTCATACAACATTAGCCACTCAAATAAGAAATCACTTGCAAAGTTTGGGAAATCTGAGAAGAAGAATGAAATCTTATGGGGATACTTAAAGAACTTTCAAAAGAAAATATTATGTAGAGTCCAAATACCTGAAAATGTAGTGATGAAGTATGAAAAGGACATTGTATTCATGGTAGACAAAGACAAATGCTTCATGGAAGCTGTGGAACCAAGAACCGTATGGGTCCCTACATTAGGGAATGAAGTTGTAAAAGATGTTTTGATTGAATTAGTTAATGTACTACTAAGTAAACTAAAAGATCTCAAAGAAGATAGATTTGGGACATTCACAGAATTATCCTCCAGATTATCTATGGAACATGAGCAATCAGAGAAAACATCAAATGAATAAATATGTAAGGCAAAAACCAAAGTAGGAGGATTAAAGTCCATAAGTGCTCTGGTAGAATGGACATCAAACACTCTAGAAAGGAAAAATGAGAGATCTGAAATGGAAAAACCAACATCTAGCCCCATAAAAAGAACAACGACCTCATCCATTGTAGTAGCCTCAACTAAAGTAAAGAAAGAAAAGATAGCAGAAGAGAAGAAAAGAAAGAAAGTTACACTTAGTGAAGAACAAGTGGCAAGAGACACTGGTGCAATTTTTTGGAAAAGCAACAAAGAGCATAGATCCTAGATTTACCTAAGTTTCTAGAAGGACCAATAAATCTGGATTCTATGTCTCTAGTACAGAAATTCAAATTGGTATCAATTATGTAAGCTAAGGCTTAGGAAGAACTTCTTAAAATACATATACGAGACAATGAACTCATTGATGAAGCATCCGGTATTCTGAAAAAACTGATACCCTCATACCCAAAAGATACATCAGTGTCATCATCTGATCAGCTCAAAGGTCTAATAAATTCTATAAATACTCATTTTGAATCCTTTTAAAAATCTTTTGACATTAAGGTTAGAAAGGAATTTGAAGATAAAATACTAGTAGAGTTAAAAACCAAGTTAGACAGTGGTAAAATTTTGTTATAAAATAGTATCAAGAATATGGAGAATGCATTCAAGGAAGCCTGTGATATATACAAATTTTGTTTGTTATGGCCTAAGACCACTAAGGAGATAGAAGACAAGATCAAAACAATGGAACTTCAACTTGCAAATATTTATAAGACCTTTGATCCAATAGTTGACTCAATCAGTAGCATAGAAATACAAGTTGTAAATATTCAAAATAATGTAAGTAGTCTGCTTAGTAGACAGGAAGAAATTAAAAACAAAATGTGCCTGCTAAGAAGGATAATCTCTAAAATTGAGTTCATGACAAGTCTAGCTGCAAAAACCTTAAAGGTTCAGGAAATAACTGACATGCCTATTAGTATGAAGAAGGCAGAAGATCTGGTACTCCAAGTAAATGAGAACATCCAAATTTTGAACAGTGCTAAGACTAAGTGGGTTATAAAGTTAACACAATTAAAGATTGTGTACAATGATATTCTTTCACATGCAAAAAATTGATTTGACAAGTTGTACCTGTATATATGTAGTGGAGTATGACTGTTTTTGTAGTTTTGACACAATTTTGACTCTTGTACATACACCTTTTCCATTGCTGTCAAAGGGGGAGAAGAAGACCAATGAAAAATGTGCAAACACCTTAGGAGGAGAAGAAAAACAAGTGTACAGTGTAAGGAGCAGATAAGTATTTTTCACTAAGTGTTGCCATCAATTCAAATGGGGGAGATTGCTAGAAAAAGACATTGCTCTGATGAATGGTGAATGTTGTCATTTATGACAACAAGGCTAAGAGTTTCTACCAGTATGGAAAAGAGACTATACTTTGGAAGAATAAATGACTAAGTATGGGTAGTATACAGTATACAAAGGAGGTGACAGTATTTGAGATGGTATGCCTTCACAGTTAAAGACACTTGTATGCAGTTTAGGTATGTTGTTCATAACTATCTAGTGATCACATGTTCCAATGTTCAAGTTCCATCTTCCTTCGAAAGCCATATGGTAAAGTGTCTATGTCCAGGTGAACAAAGTTAAGAAAAGAACAATGCACAGTACCAGAGTAAAAGGATTTGTATTCCTTCGCTATGGCATATTTTGGCTTGCAGTTCTAAAGGTATGCTAAGAGGTCAATGATGAATGTTGGATATGATTTTAAGAGTCTCATATGGTCTACAGTAGAAGTTATGATGTGATAGTTGAATTGGTCAAGTGTGTTCTTAAGGGACAAGCCAATATGCATGTTAGATCCATATGCAGAGAAGATACATTATTTGAATAATTAATCTAAGTGGTTGAATGATTGGTGCCAACCTATATGAATATTATTGTATATTTTTTTGGGTCCACATTGTTGTTTGTGCACAAGATCAAGCCGACTAGGTATAACAGTTGTATACACGTTTTATGTTTGGCTTTCTCACCTAATTTTGAGTTAAATCTTATTGTGGATATATATACTAGATGGATTTCAGTGTTTAATTAATGTGGATGTGTGAATGATTTTAAGAAGTTTGTAGAGCAGAAAAGGATAATAAGGGTAGAAAATAGAGTATATGTAGGAGAGTGGAAAAGAAAGGAAGAACTAATGAAGACCTTTAAATATGTGTATTGATCCTTCAGCGGAATTGTGATCCAGCATGTGGTAGATGCATTTACAATAGTTCATCACTAGTAGTGAGCCAATTTCCTTCTATTTTTCTCTCTCAGTGGATAGTGATTTCACCTATAGTGAGTATTTCCTTGGGCAATGAGCCCCAGGGTAGTGAGCCTTATATAATCCGGTATTGTTATCATAATTTATTGTGAACTGACACTCACCATGGTTTCTCCTTCTTTGCATTTTCCATGTTAAAAATCGTGGTGTCTATGTGTTGTGTCTCTATGGTTACTGTTCTCATATTTATTCTACTTTCATGTTATTAATTTTGGAAATTTGATTAATGAAGTATTGAAGAAGTGGTTTTGTGGAATACTGATTCACTCCTCCCCCTTCTCAATATTCCTTATATTCAACATACCTACTGTTGGTACTATGGCTTGATGAATGCATGAGATGATGGAAATGATGAAAACAATGCAAGTTCACCTGGATGTTGTTCAAGAAGATAGGCAAAGAGGACTTAAACCTTGACCTAATGTTGAAAGTGATGATGATGAAGAATTTCAATCCAGTGATCAAAATTGTTGGGTGAATATTTTGTCCTCAACTAACTGAAGGCAAAATGGTTATATCGACCACAGTGTAATGAGATAAATCTCTACTCTCATCAAGGGGAGGTTCCCTATCACTTATCACAAAATACTTTAAACTAAATACTAATTTAGCGGTGAGAGCATATCATCCATTTCTCTTTTTTCAGAAATGATCTTTATAAAATAAAAGAGCACTTTCTTGATACAAACTGAATAACCAAGAAACCCACAAGAGCATAAAGTCTATCGTTGCTTCTTTCACCAACGGAAAATAAAATGATTTGGAGTAGAGTGCAGCCCAAAGTCTTCACTACATGCCAAGATGAGATAAATAGATTAAAGATAACAACTTGTAGCACAAAGTGTTCAAGCTATTTCTCATTCACAACACAATTCTCACAAATGATTTTATACCTCAAAGTCTATTAAAATCAGATTTAGAATACTCCTTAATTACTTGAAATAAACTCCCACACTTCAATTACTTATCAAGATAATATGATAGCAAAGACATAAGAACAATTATATCATAAAACAAATCACTCCAAGACAAAGATTGGAATTCAACTTGCTCTCTTGTATTGATAAATATTTGAAAACTGATTTACACAAATAAGCACAAAGTCTCAACTTGCTTCTCAATTCGATAGAGTTTTGCTACAAATAGATAAAAAGATAATATTTACAATAGAGGCCCTCTTTATTTATAGGGAGGAGCCTAGAGCAAAAATAGGAAATCTACAACTACTTTGACTTATTCAACAAAGGAGTCCTTTTTGGCTTGGGACTTCCTATGTTTTTACATGTAATTACATATGCAAAAAGCACATGTAAATATGTCCAAAACTGTTTCAAAAGTACATCTAAAAAGTAGAAAAATAAACTAAGTATTGGGAAAAACTACTTCAACTTGTATTGCCGCCTTTCTTCATATGACAATCATACATGGTGAAAGCTGCCTGCATACCAATATTGTCTAGACTAACTGTGTTCCTGAAAATCATCCTGGCTCTCACAATGGCATCTCTGATTGTGGTGACTAATTTTGTATGACTAGTTAACTTGGTTTTCAGATTATCCAAGGTTAACTGATTGTCCAGAATATTGTCCATGGAGGCCATTGAAAATGTTTTATCCTCATACTCTTTCTAGAACATCTCTTCAAATTCTCAAACCATTTCTTCTGCAGAGAGAAATTGGTTATCCTGTGACACAAGATTGCATGACAGCTCCTCCAATTTATTCAAAAGACTAACATCACTCTGCTCACTAAGTTTCCTCACAGTCTCAAGGTCATTGATCAAATCCTTAAGCACACGGCTCCTGTATGTCAATGCCTCTTTGGTTTCTGTGTAAGAATCTCTTTTATGAATGACATCAATTGATATTAGAGTGCTTGTTTTCAGTTTTCTCATCTCCACCCATTTATCATGATTCTTTTCTATGCGCTCAATATCTTGAGAAATAACATCAATGAGATCATCCAGTTCTATTCTTATTTTCTCCATTTTATCTATCTTCTTAGATAGTTCTGTGAACAGAGATGTTCCCTGTGTGCGCATCCTGTCTAGGTACTCTTCAAGCACTTTTCTTTTGAGATGAGTCCTTTCTACTTTCTGGATAACAGGGTCTTCTACAGAAATGGCTTCAGGAGTTACTGCTTCTAAATTTAGAGTGATTTTCCTCACCACTGTAGTCAACTATTCCACCATTTCTTTGTAGTGATCTTTCATTACTTTCTCCATGTCAAATTTCTGAATCAGGATATCCATGGCTGACTGCATATCATTCTTGGCACTTTCATGAGTTATCTTGCCCAATTCAACTCTAGAGATAGAGTAATCATTCATATCAAAATTTTCCATGATTCCATCCTGTGGAGGTTTTGCAATCTCCAGAAATTTATGTCCCTTGCCCTCAAGCATTCTTGAAAGAATTTTTTGTTTCTTTGGGGCCTTGGCTTTTGCAGGCATCAGCTTACTAAAATCAAAGTCATCTGGGGAGATGGCTTGTTTTTTCCTTTTTGGTGTATAAGCTGATAACCAAGGTGGAAGCAGAGAAGTACTCACATTGGGACCCATTCCCATTGTTGGTGTTGCTAGAATTGTACTTGCACTGGTAGTGGAACCAATAGGTGGAGTGTTAGTGAAAACTGCACTTGTTATATTTACACTAGAGACTTGCTCAGTATTCATTACAAAATTATCAAAAATAGAGGCATCCCCAATATCAAAAGATGAAGAAGACAAACTAGGAATAGACCCTGAAGAACGGAGAACATCTTCAAAAGTGTTTTGGGGATTGTCAAAAATTATTTTGGAAGGGGAGGGAGATTCAAAAGAGGGAATATCAATAGGGGAAATAGACACAGGAGCTGCAACAAGTGTATCAGGCAAAGGAGAAGAGACTCCTATTTCCTATTGTACATTCTCTTGTGGGGACAAAGCTTCCTCCTCTTGTGGATCTAAAATCCTATTTTCAACCTCCATCTCTTCAGTGGCTTGCTCCTCAGTAGCTAGCTCCTCAGCTTCCATACCTTTTCTTTCAGGCTCTTTCTCCACAGTCTTTGATTTCTTCGTCACAAACTTGATTCTAGGCTTATGTGTTTTAGAGGATGAGGGAACATCACTCTTGTTCTTCATTCTGTTTTCCACCTTTTTACCAGTTTTCTCTTGGATCTTAGTCTCTGATCCTGTGAGGAATTCTTTCAGAGTAATTCCTTTATCTGCTAGCCAATTATTAGTGTTTGCCAATATAGGCTCAAATCTTTTCCTCAAAGAGGTCAACTCTTTTTGAGACCATTAAATAGGAGGGAGAGGAGTGTTAGCAACCTATTCAGTATTATATCTATCATCAATTAACTCTCCATCATCCACTAGATCTTCAGGAATATTAGCATTCCCAGATATTCAATCTGCTCAAGAGATAACCTATTGTAGTCTAACTTCCTGACATCTTCTATTCTCAAATCTACCCAAACATCTTCAACCATAGTCAAACATTGGTCTTCTCTTGAATTACTTCATAGTAACAAGCTTAATCTCAGTCTCCATGGCCCTAGCCTTTGCAATAGTTGATACTGAATACCTGCTAATTTCAACTGGGAACTTGAAACTAGGCTTCTTGAGTTCCATTTGTTTATTATACACGATGATCATTTGTCTACATAACTCCATTAAGACCAGTTTGTCTAAGGGGAATCTTGGAAGCATATAGGGATGACCTTGGAAAAAGCCAACCCTCTGTTGATAACTGAGAGGGGGGGGGTGAATCAGTTATCCTAATTATTTCCCTTATTAAACTTTCCTTTTATTTGAGGCAGCATAAAATCAAACACAAAACATAAACCATGAAATAAGAAACACATGACACAGTATTTTTGACGTGGAAACCCTGTTAAGGGAGAAAACCACGGGGTGATTAACCCAAGAATTATTCTCTGTTAGAAGAATAGGAAATTACAAAAATGGCACTTGCCAATTAGGGCTCACTGCCCGAGCACACTGCTCACAAGAGGCTCACTGCCTACAAGAAGACACACTGTCTTACAAAGTGATTAGAATCACAGTCTTGAACTGATTGGAAGCATCTGCATATGCTGGAGTTCAGTTCCGGTTAGGTTCAGTATACTGATCTGCTGCACTTCATCTTTCCTCTGTTCTTTAGTCTGCTGTCCTTTCACATACCGGATCTTTCTTGTTACTTCTGCTCTACTCTGGACTTGTTCGCATATCCTCACATTCATTCACCCACTTTACCACTAAATCCATCCTCTATATATATCCGCACAAGTAATTTCATCATCTTTCTAGTCGGCATCCGGAACAGTCTAGTTTCTTACAAACTTAGTTCTGTCGGCTGAATCCTTGCTCACCAAGCAATGCGGATCAAGCATATACTTGTAGATATCATCAATTATGTCGGCCAAACATGATTCATGCCTCCGCAACCTTTATCATCATCTGTAACACATCCGGAAAGTAGTTTGATACTCAGTCAGTCAGTTCTTCCTCTGTTTTCACTGTCTCTCAGGAATCCGGTACTCAACTATTCATATCTTTTTCCTTGTCCATCTCCGGAGGCTAAATCCTTGGAATATACTACTCAAGATAGTCCTCTTGACTTCCCCAGATCCGCACTGCACCAAGACACTTCCTCTGAGAGATCCGGACCAATCTGTCGGACCTTGTCACATGCTCTGTTCTTGTTCACCGGACCACCACAATCTTCAATCTGACTTCCGGTAGAGACATATCATGACTTGCGGATATGTGGGATGACCTTTGTTGCCATCAATGACAACAACCATGAATCCATATAGTGTCTCTTGCCAACAATCTCCCCCTTTGGCATTGATGGCAACACTTAGTGAAAAATGACTAAGTGTTTACACTATGCTCCCCCTTTGCTGATGCTCTGTCTTTATATACAATTTCCGGAACTCCCCCTGAGTTGGATTCCTCATTTTTCACTGCTCCTCACTCCCCCTTTGACATCAATGGCAAAGGGTAGGGTCCGCACACCAAAATTTTCAAAAATTTTCTATATATAGCCGCATATTTACATACTCACATATACTGCAGAATGTCTGCAAAGGATGTCTGCAGTTGAACCATTTCAGTAGCCCAACTTAGCTTCATTCTGTCCAAGATTGAAATGTGACCACTCAACAAAAATGCAAAAGCTTCTGCCCGCCTGAGATCTGTCGGATCTTTTGTATGGGCGGTGGTCTGGGCATCACTGATGGCCTCATGCATCGTTTCCAACTTAGGGACTATAATCCTTCTAAGTTCTCCCATCCGGTTGGTAATGTTCTTCCTCTCCTTCTCAAGATTCTTTATTTCATTCAAGACTGCAATAGTCTGACATTCTTGATTTATTATAGAGGAAGAGAGAGGATCAAAACTTTGAGATAAGCTTTGAAGCTTGTCCTGTTCCTCTTTTATTTTCTTGTCAATTGCTGCTGTTGCCTTTGACCAAGATATACAAAATTTGTAGATGTCACCGCCATCCTTAAGAGCATTTTCTAAGCTCTTTATTCCAATGCTTACAATCTTCCTATCCTTAGAGATTAAATCTAATATTTCAGAAAATCTCTTATCCAAAAATTCCTTCCGGACCTTGTCTTCAGCTGATTTTTCTAGAGAATTAAAATGTGTATCAATACTGCTGACTAAGGTTTTTAGATTACCGGAAGTGGAGGCTGTCGGATCTATTTGGATTGATGGCATGATCTTTACAAGTACTCCGGAAGCAGCCTCTATCAACTCACAGTCTTCCATATGAGACTTCAGGAGCTTTTCATTTGCCTTGGCATTTGCAAATGAAGCTATCTTCATTGTTTGTACCGGAGAGAGAGAGTCAAAATCAAATGGACCTTTTAGAAGCTCCGGTTCATCAATCTCTAGAGTTTCTTTGCTCAAAAATTGTTGAACAGTTTGTGCAGTGTCTCTTGCCGGAGACAGATGTTTCTTTTCTTCTGCAGTCTTAGAACTGTCAACCTCTTTGTCTGTCACCACTGCTTCCTTCTCCTGCAATTGCTCTTCTTCTTTGGATCCGGAGACTGTAGGGGAAACCGGAGGAGAGATGCTTGCTTGTTCATGGGCCACTTCTTCTGGAGCAGAGGGTCCCAAGTCCTCACTTGTCTGTTCAGGGCTCACTTCTTCCGGAACAGAAGATTCCAAATCAGCAGCTGTTTCTGCACCTAGGTCCTCTACAACAGGAAGATTGAACCTTTTGAAGGCCTTCAGGAGGATCTCTTCTGTCTCTTGTGCCACTTTGTCAGTCTCACCAAGCATGAGCTGATTCATCCTGGCTTTACTTCTGAACTCATCTCTGCAGTCCTTGAAGATCATGTTCATTGTCTTGGGATCAATTTGAGGATATAGCTGAATAGCTATCTGCTCCCGGATCTCAAGATCTTTGGCATGAGCATTATTCTTTCTTACTTCCATTTCCTTCTCTAGGCTTTTAGGAATGAGAGATATGATCTCAATGAAAGCCTTATTGTATGTGTTCAGATATTTAACTGTGGCTTCCTGCAGAGTTTTTTGGTCTGCCTCACTGAAGTCATCATAGGATTCAGTCATTGGTTGAAGGTTTCCATCCACCGTGACCGACTTGATTATGCTCTCTAGTGACAGAGTGGGCTTTTCAACAGTTACCTCTGCCATTTCCTCCTTGTCTTGGCCTGTGGAGGGCTTACCGGATCCTTTCTTTTTCTGTTTCTTTACTTCTCTTACTCCTTCATCTGATTCTGTCTCCTCTTCATCTTTTTGGCTTTCATAAGCCCTTGATGCTTTTGTCTTGGATCTTTTACCGGATGCCTGGACTTCCGGTTTTGAGCTTTTGGTTGTGGAAGGTGCAGATCTCTTTGATGATCTGGTCCGGGTGGGGGTTTCAACCGGAGCACTTTCTTTGCTTTTCTCTTCTTCCTCAGCCTTTCTCCTCTTTTCCCGACTGGCATCAAGTGCCTCTTTTGAGATGCCTAGGCCTTGAGCAATGTGCTCTACTTCTTTTCTCACTTTTCTCTTAATCTCAGGTTCCCTGAGTTCTACATGTAATTTCACGCTCAGCTCCTCAAAGGTTCCAAACCTTTCTGCCTTAGGATCTTTGGGCTGACTTAGCATGTGTTGAACATGCAGCTCTACTATCTGTTCATCAACTTCATACCCCATGGGCATGATCCAGACAGTCCTTGGCTCCACTGCCTCCATTAGGCACTGATCAGTGTCAACCATAAAACATACTGAGTCCTTGTATTTCTCGATGAGAGACTGGGGAATTCTCTCTCTTGCTTGCATCATGCTCTGAAAGTTTTTGAAGTATCCCCATAGAGCTGTATTCCTCGCTTTTGCATCCCCAAGTCCATGCAGATAGTCTCTTATCTGGACTGCAACAGGTGTGTCATTCTGCCATACCCATCCACTTGTTCCGGGTAGCTCATTCATGAAGTAAAAGAAGAGACATACAATGAGAGTACCATACTTAAAGGAGTTCTTCTTGTCTTTCTTGATTTTCTGTACATTTTCCATCAATTGGCTTAGTAGTAGTTCACAAAGATCAAAATCTGCATTCTTTCTTAGCATTTCATATGCTGTGTATATTGCAGTTCCGGATACAGAATTCTCCCTGCTGGAGTGATAGATCTTGTATCCTATTATCATTGATGCATATTTGATATCCGGATCCGAAATATCTTCAATGGTCATTGCCCTCTTATCATATTTTGATCCGGTGGCCTCAGTTACAACGTTGTTCTTGACAGATTTGAGGATAGGTACCCCCCCGGAAGAGTATAGACCAGTTACTGCTCTAATTGCTTCTTTTGTGATCTTACAGGGTCTATCTAGCCAAAGGAAGTTGTCATGCATCCTGCTCAGTACATACCGGACCCATTCATCTTCTTCAAAGCTAGGGAAATGAATGAATTGCTCAAACTGTTTCTTCTGGATACCCTTATACTCTGGTTTGAGCTCAAAAGCATTATCTATCAGTTGCTTGTGATAGAGGTCTCTTAATTTGAATTCCCCAAATTCCTCAATGTTTGCGTGTATGTAAACCCTAATATCTTCAGTATGTAAGACTCCGTGGGGAACACTAGAGAAGGCTCCTAGTGGATCTACCTCCAAAGATTTGTAGGGATGTTTCTTGAATGAGGGGCGAGGTCTATCAGAGATCTTAACTATGTTTGGAGTAGCCATTCTTCAAAGATTTGCAGTGAGGCAATGAAAAACGAAGAATACCTTATGCGCCTTCGGTTTGCACGGAGTGGTTGGATTGATTTCTTTATGCAATAGCTTCGGCAGGAGATCCTTGGTGTGCTTGATGAACCTTGTAGCAGAGCTCCACTATTCGCTTCTTCTCAAGTGTAGAATGAGCAGATAACTTTTGAGAAATCCCTTATATTGCTCCGCAAACCCTAATATCTGTCTGCAATAAATGCTTCACCTGCATTATTCCGGTTTACCATGTCTGGACAGCTTGGAGTATCCCGGATTAGTCCTGATCACTGAATATCATCCGGATCTTTAAATCATGAATAAATCTAGGTAACATATCACAAGAACATCCCAAACACTCTGTCCAATCCGCAAGACAAGATCGTGCACTTCCGGATCTCTCCGGACCTTTTTGTAATCCTTTATCATACCGGAGCACCTCCCTGAACAGGTCTAACTTAGTCGAACACAGCTTCTTCATAACTCCATGCGGACCTCTGAAAACTTGACTGAGGCATCTCAGGACTTATATCTACAAACCCTTTAATCCGCATCTTGTGCCTCATCCGGCACAACTTGTTTGGCTGGGGGAACAGAATCTTCTTTGAGTCTCCCCCTGAGCCTGAGCTCATTTTTTAATTTCCGGAAGAAATATCAGCACCAGAATCTGGTGCGGATCCAACCTCTACATTCTCTGAGCTTTTCTTCACCCAAATCTTGCTCATCTGATTCCTAACTTCATCCGCATTCATCTTTTGTTTACCCTTGTCTTGATTCTGATTATACACCGGACCTCTTTTGTCCTGATTCTTGTTTCTGCAGACTTTAGCATTATGACCGGACCTATTGCAGATTTGACAAATAACATTTCTTTGCATATTTAACTGATATCCCCTTGATCTGCATTGATTAGCCATATGACCTACTCTATTGCATGTAAAGCATCTACCTTTGAATGATTTGTTTATTTGCATAATTCTGCATTCATGGGATTTGTGTCCATACCTTTTGCAGTTGAAGCACTGTCCGGAGAAGGATGAATTAATCTGATTCATTCTCATTCTGCACTGATTAGCTTTGTGACCAAAATGGTTGCAGCTGTGGCAGTATCCATTGAAGGATGGATATTTTTGAGCATTTGGCTGTCTTACCGGAGGTCTTCTAGGCCTGCTCCTTGGATTTTCTGATCCAAGATTCTTCTGACCGGATCCGGAGCTTTCTCCTTTCTCATATCCCAAGCCATATTTGTCATCTGTCCTCTTTTGACTTCCAAGAAGAACTTCAAGTTGAGCAGAACTTATCTTGAATTTCTCTTTATATTCATTTGCTGTTTGAAGGTCTCTTTTGAGAGAGGCAATTTGATCCTCAAGTTTTCCTTCATTATCTTTGGAATCTTCAAGATCAGATTCAAGGTGTCTGATAATCCTGTCCATCTGGTGGCATTCTTCTGATTTTTCCTTGAGAGATTGTTTTAGATTGTCTTCAGCCTTTCTTTTTTCTTCAATCTCTTGAGTGAACTTTATAGTTCCTGATTCCATTTCATGTCTTAACATAATGACTTCTTTTGATAACTTTTCACATAACTTGGTTTGCTCAGTCAATTCTTCATTTGTATTGCTTTCTTCACTTTGTCTTGCCAACTGTTGGAGCAGCTCCTTTCTCTTTTTCATAGAGAGACTTAATTTGTCTTTTAATTCCCTCATGAATTCATCAGCCTGTTTGAGTCTTTCTCTTAATTCACTGACTTCAGAATTTGACTGTTCAAGATCCTCAAGGGCAGTCTTGAGTTGCTCCTTTAAACCATATGCATCCATTTGAAATCCCAGATCTTCCTCAAGCTGTTAGGCTCTATTAGGAGGAACTTGGCTCTGATACCAATTGTTGATAACTGAGAGGGGGGGGGTGAATCAGTTATCCTAATTATTTCCCTTATTAAACTTTCCTTTTATTTGAGGCAGCATAAAATCAAACACAAAACATAAACCATGAAATAAGAAACACATGACACAGTATTTTTGACGTGGAAACCCTGTTAAGGGAGAAAACCACGGGGTGATTAACCCAAGAATTATTCTCTGTTAGAAGAATAGGAAATTACAAAAATGGCACTTGCCAATTAGGGCTCACTGCCCGAGCACACTGCTCACAAGAGGCTCACTGCCTACAAGAAGACACACTGTCTTACAAAGTGATTAGAATCACAGTCTTGAACTGATTGGAAGCATCTGCATATGCTGGAGTTCAGTTCCGGTTAGGTTCAGTATACTGATCTGCTGCACTTCATCTTTCCTCTGTTCTTTAGTCTGCTGTCCTTTCACATACCGGATCTTTCTTGTTACTTCTGCTCTACTCTGGACTTGTTCGCATATCCTCACATTCATTCACCCACTTTACCACTAAATCCATCCTCTATATATATCCGCACAAGTAATTTCATCATCTTTCTAGTCGGCATCCGGAACAGTCTAGTTTCTTACAAACTTAGTTCTGTCGGCTGAATCCTTGCTCACCAAGCAATGCGGATCAAGCATATACTTGTAGATATCATCAATTATGTCGGCCAAACATGATTCATGCCTCCGCAACCTTTATCATCATCTGTAACACATCCGGAAAGTAGTTTGATACTCAGTCAGTCAGTTCTTCCTCTGTTTTCACTGTCTCTCAGGAATCCGGTACTCAACTATTCATATCTTTTTCCTTGTCCATCTCCGGAGGCTAAATCCTTGGAATATACTACTCAAGATAGTCCTCTTGACTTCCCCAGATCCGCACTGCACCAAGACACTTCCTCTGAGAGATCCGGACCAATCTGTCGGACCTTGTCACATGCTCTGTTCTTGTTCACCGGACCACCACAATCTTCAATCTGACTTCCGGTAGAGACATATCATGACTTGCGGATATGTGGGATGACCTTTGTTGCCATCAATGACAACAACCATGAATCCATATAGTGTCTCTTGCCAACACCCTCAGGTATGAGAAAGTAGGAAACTGTAAGAACATGCACCTGAAATCATTTACCACTGTCCAAGACTCATCTAATACTCTTCTATGTTCTAGTTGGGGGTCAAACAGACACAAGAATACTACAAAGAAAGCATCATTTACTCTCTTGTAATGATGAATAGAACCCTTCAATGTTAACTGAGAATAGTATTGGTACACAGGGATTACCCTCCTATCTCCTTCTGATGTTAGACCTGGAAAGATCCTCATAGAAGCTGCTATATACACCAGATAAGAGGTCATGTAGAATTTAAAAGTAGTGGGTACCTTTATCAATTGTTCGTGCAAATCATTTCTGATTTGCTCCCCCCAGAAGATGATTTGTTTGCCTTGGAGTATTACCTTAATGAAAGGATACATCCATTCATGAAACTATGAAGAAGAGGACAAACCTCTTATCCTGCTAAGAAGAGTTATCAGATCACCAACTTCTTCTACAAAGTCACTTCGAGGGAAACTATGTGGCCACCTAGACAAATTTGATCTTGCAGTCTTTAGCCATTTATTGTTGATTACTTTCTTTGCCTTCTTAGGATTTTTGTCATATTCCTTCTGTGCTTCAACAAAATCAAGCTTTAACACTTCTGTTGTAGGAGGGCACATAAACACCTTATCAATGAACTCAAGATTGAGTCTGATTATTACATTGCCACTTGTGTCCACCACAACCCTAGTATCTCTGTTATAGAATTGAGCACACTGAAGAACAAATTCTGTGTTGTGAGCTGCCACTGGGAAAGATGACACTAAATGGATGTTACTGTCAATTATCTTCTTCATTGCAACACTGGGATTGCTTGACTTGGTTCTTTCTACAAACTCAGCCATGTCCACATGGCCAATCTCCATATCTCTAATGTCATCAACATTAGAAGTGACTGAGGTGATTGGAAAAACACCTTGATATTTGTACTTCATCGCTTTCGATTTCTTTGGGGACAACTTAGTCATCTGAATGAGCTATCACTAGAAGATGCTGATGAAGAATGAAGCTCCACAGAAGAAACTAGAACAAAAAGTCATTATCATGCAATTAGGGGAAATACTGGCAATCTGGGAAAATTGCATGTCAATGATCACGACTATGGAGACACACTTGAAAGGGCTAGAGTGCGAGCAGGCCAAAAATCAAAGGAAAGCGGGCTCAGAAAATCAAAACTAAAAATTTCCTAGAGTTAGGAAAATTTGAGAGTGTTTGTAAGGGCAGAAAAATTTGCCGCCCTTGCATATGAGGGATATTGTGTTCTTGCATCGGTGGCAAAATTTGCCGCTATCACATGTTTCAGGAGAATCAAGTGTTATATATTAGAGTGGCAAAAACTGTCGATGCTACAGTTGATAGGAAATTACAAGTGTTATACATCGGCGGTAAAATTTGCTGACAATGCATATTGGTATGAATTGTATTCAAGGTTCAAGTGGCAAATTATGCCGACACCGCATAGGATAGAAATTGTAAGATTTTCGTGGAAGGGCAGTGGATTTCACCACCCATACACTTCTATTCGAAAGTTTAGGAAAACACATAAACAGAGAATATTGCCGACTTTGCATGTAAGGTAGGGTTGCAAGGTTTTAGTGTAGGAGCGGCAAATTTCACAGCTCATACACTTACATTTTGATCACAAGTTTATGGGAAGGTCTTAAGTGGCAATTTTTTATGTCATTGCGGATGTTTCGAAGATGAGTTCAGTAGGGTCAGGACAAATCACCGATAACACATGCTATCAAAAAAACCCGGGGCACAAACATTGATTGACGATTTTTGCCATTTGGATCTACCAGTTTACAATCTAGGGCATAAGAAATAAGACCTATTTGATGACCTAGACAACATATGTTTGAAGAATGAATTTAGAATAAAAAATCAAGCACAGAAATGACAATAACAAAGAGGAATGCAACATTTTTACAAAAAGTTTTGTTTAAAACAAAATCAGACTAATAAAGTCATTAAACAATTATATTAATGAAAACCCTAGAAAGTGAAAGCAGTTTAAAAATGACTTACCTGTTGAGTTTGAAACCCTAAGCTTAAAGGCGGTGAATCAAAATTTGTTTGAATCCAATGTCAGTGCGATCAAGCAGCTTGAGGAAGGATTTGCTAATCAATCGAAAGACTTAAGAAAATAGAAATAACAAAAGATGACTAAATAACACAAATAAGAAACTTAAAACAAGTCTTTAATGTTTAGCACGCGTGGTCATTAATGCCACTTGAAGTTCAAGATTTTGAGGATCTTGCTCAGGCGGTGATTTCAGGCGCTCCAACACGTGTTTTACAAAGAATGCAAAAGTGGCAAAAACTACCAACCTTGCAAATGTTAAAACCCTTTTTAGAAAACATGCAATGGTAGTGAAAATTGCCGCTCAAGCATGTGGAAAAAGAAAAACTATGTAAAAGAAGTAGAAACTATCGACACTACACATAAACAAAAAGACATGTAAAAGCGGTGAATTTGGCCGACTTTACATGTGAAGACTCAAATTTTACTAACACCCTAAAAATGACAAAAAATGATATTTTGATTGGTTTATGACTTAATCGATTTGCGCCAACTTCGAGGAATCGATTCAAGGGAAAGTCACAAACTAGTTTAGGATGTTAAATGACTTTGTATGGGACCAAGAGAATCTTGTCTTGATTTGCAAACTTAGAGTGTAGATCACGAAACAGACAAGTTTTGTGGGGGTTGTCTACAAAAATGAGGGTAGCTGATTTTGAGAACAACAGCTGGCTCTAACTGGGGAACTTCCTTCGATCGAACTTTGAAATGATCAAAGGGAGAAGAATCAAATCTCTAAGTG
The DNA here is from genome assembly GCA_027924645.1 of Cunninghamia lanceolata. Classification (NCBI taxonomy): domain Eukaryota; kingdom Viridiplantae; phylum Streptophyta; class Pinopsida; order Cupressales; family Cupressaceae; genus Cunninghamia; species Cunninghamia lanceolata. Next base: position 116,764 of record BSBN01000248.1, on the reverse strand, counting down.
CCTTCATCCATGCCATTGGGCTATAGAGTCAATCTAAAAAAGAAAAAGACAAAAAAAAAAAAAAAACACAAAAATAAAAACACAAAACTATACAAATGTACAAATGAACTTATCTGATACTTCAAGGATTAAAGTGCTTCAGATATTGTCCACTGTGAGGCAGCAAGAATGGTGTTCCATCCTGATACTCCAGCAGAAAGCTATTTTCACCACAGAACTGATGAATGGTGAACGGACCTCTCCATAAGGAATCAAATTTCCCGTGCATTCCTTTTGGTTCCCTCCTCTTGTCCCACAACAAGACTCGATCTCCAATCTGAAACTCACAAGCCCTTGCTTTCTTGTCAAAGAGTTTCTTTACCAGACTTTGATGCTCAGCGATACAATCCACTACCATAGTTCGCTACTTCTCAAGTTCAGTTAGGTACATAATCCTCTTATCAATAGAACTATCAAAAGTTCTATCTTCCAATGCCTTTACCAACTTCAGTGCTAGCAATTCTAAGGTAATTGGTATCTCTGCATTCAGGCCATACAGAAGCTAAAATGGTGACATTCCTATCACCCTTTTGGGGGTAATCTTGTCTGCCCACAAAGCATCGAACAATGCCTTATGCCAAGTTCTCTGATTCTCATCCACCAGTTTCTTGATAATAGTAACCAGATTCTTATTACTTGATTCTGCTCGACCATTTCCTTGCAGCTAATAGCATGAAGAATGAGAAAGAACGATCCCTTGCCCATAGCAAAATTTAGTAATCTCATGAGAAGAGAAACAGGTAGCATTATCTGCTACAATCTTGTTTGGAACTCTAAACCGGGAAACAATGTTTTCCTTGAGGAAATTACATACTACTTCAGAAGTAGCATGCTTAACTGGGATGGCTTCCACCCACTTGGTAAAATAATCTATTGCTGTGAGAACATAGTTGTGTCCCACACTTGTTGGTGGGTTCACAATGCCAATGAAGTCGATGCCCCATTGCTGAAAAGGTTCTTCAATTACCACTAGCTTGAGAGGTAATGCGGCCAACTTCGGTTTCCCAACAAACTGTTGACACAACTCACACCTACGTACCCAATTGTACGCATCTTGAAATAGTGTGGGCTAATAGTATCTAGCTCGTAGAATCTTGTGAGCCGTCACAGGTGTAGAAAAATGTCCACAAGCCAGATTGTGGAAAGACTCCAGAAGTCTACTTTGTTGCAATTTATCCACGCAACGGAGAAATACCCCATCAAGGCTTCTTTTGTACAAACCATTGTCCCATATGACATAGTTAGCTACCTTCAACTTAATAATTCTTTTCTCCTTATAAGACAAATGGGTGGGACACTCACCATAGGTAAGAAAATGAGTGATATTTGAATACCACTCATCAGTAGTAGTGACAAAAAGAACAGTTGGTGTATCTTCAACTTCTTCTTCATCCCCTGTCTCCTTTGGTATATTATTAGCGATCAATTGACATAAACCTCTACCATGCACAAGCTTAGTTAGTTTTATATCAAGATCAAATTCTTAGATCTTAGCAATCCAATTACCTCTCTTTGTTCAAAACTCCTGTTGAGTTAGAATAGACTTGACTGTTGTATCAAGCACTAAAACAACAGTATGTGAATTCAGAATATAGAACCTAAAATGCTTCACCGCTTTGACCACAACATAAGCATGCTTCTCCGTGTTTGAATATTTCAACTCATGACCTTTGAGAGGACAACTCATAAATGATATGGGGGATTCAACACCTTCTTCATTCTGCTAAACCAGAATAGCTGAAAGTGTATGTTCAGAGGCGTAGCTGTAAACTACGAAATCTTTGGTATAGCAAGACAAACAAGGGCTGGACCATGAGCAATAGCTCTCTTGATATCCTCAAATGACACTTTGCCTTCCGCAGTCCAATAGAAAGTAGCCTTACCCTTCATCATGTTGACGATGTGATGGGTTTTCTCTATAAATTTAGGAATGAACCTTCGTAGAAAATTCACCTTTCTGAAGAAAGAATGAACCGTAGTCTTACTAGCAGGTAGAGTAAGACTTTGAATGGATTTGACTCTTTCAGAGTCAATTTTAGTACCTTCTCAGGATACAATGTGTCTGAGAAGTTTACCTTCTGTAACTCCAAAAATTGACTTCTTAGGGTTGAGAGAAATACCATTTTGCCGACAACGTTCCAGCACTTGTCGTAAATGGTACGCATGATCATGATGGTGTTTGGAGAAATACACTATGATGGACTTCCCCATCTCATCTCTGAAGGCAAGGTCCATCTCTCTCTGGAATGTGGTGCAAGCATTGATCAAACCAAAAGGCATTCTGCGATATGCAAATGTGCCCCATGGTGTTGTAAAAGTAGTTTTGAATTGATCTGCTTCATTGACCTCCACTTGATTATACCCTGAAAAACTGTCTAACATAGACAACATTTCTGAATCGGTTACTGTTTGTAATACTTGATCCATGATGGGTAAGGGGTAGTTGTCTTTTAGGGAAGACTGGTTGAGATTCCTGAAATCAACACAGATACGGATTTCTCCGTTCTTCATCCTTATGGGAACTATGTTCACGATCCAGGTGGAATGAGGAATTAGAAAAATTATCCTGGCATTCAACATCTTCTGAATCTCAGAGAGGATAGTACCTAATATTTTAGGGTTGTATTGCCTTTGCTTCTGCTTGTGAGGCAATGACCCAGCTTTGAGGGGAATTTCATGCCAAATTTCCTTTGGCCTGAAGGACTTCAGGTCATCATAGGAATACATCAAGACATCAATGTAATGATGAAGGAGTGATGAATTTGAACTTTTCATCAGCAGTGTAACATTTCCCAATATTGACCATTTTGTGATCTACCTCCGAACTCAGATTTACCTGCTCAAATTCCATAGAGGAACTTGAATCCTGTTGTTACTGCTGCTTGATATACCTGTCATGCTTATCAAATAACTTCTCAAGGGAAACCAAACCTTTTGGAATCTTATTCCCTTTCAATTGAAGAAATAATTCTCCGATTTGTGAATCTATTTCAGAAACATATTCCCGTGGTGGAGACTCACTACCTTCAAAATAGAGCTCATCAAAGCTATCCATCTTTTCCAAGAAAGCAATGATTTGGTTATCGCCATTGAACACCTGCCAATGGTTAGCATTATCAGGTACACTTGGTCGGAAGACCAGCTCAATAGTGTACTTGTTTCCTTTAAAATCCTTATGGGGAACCATAAGGGTTGTGGAGATAGCTAATGAATCTGCACGATCATTAAACTCTCTAGGCACCACAGAAATGTTGAAAGCATTAAAACCTTCAATGCAATCCTATACACGATTGCGATAGTGTCTCAATCTTTCATTCTTGGTTTGATACAAATTTCTCACTTGATAAACAACTAATTCAGCATCTCCTTGAGCATGAAGAATTTTAACACCTCTAGCATGAGCAGCTTCTAATCCGAGCAACAATGACTCGTATTCGGCAGTGTTGTTGGTATTGTCAAATTGCAATTTGTATGAAAAAGGTAAGATATCACCTTGTGGAGATATCAAAACTACTCCAGCTCCAGAACTGGTAGAGGAACAACTACCATCAAATTCTAAGACCCAGATCTCATTAGAATTTGATCTTTTGGAATTTTTCTAACCAAAAGGTTCTTCGTCATCAATGAGGGAAGAATCTGGCATTACTATACCTTCACCTGAACTTTCATCTAAATAATCTTTGGATTCTCCATTTGAATTGTCTGAGCTGTCACCTAATGAACTCTCATCTAATGAACTAGAAACATCTTCAGTAGATAGGAAATAATTACCCATTCCCGAGGACTCAAACAAAATTTGAGCTTTGGGATTTGATGTTTGGGTAACAATGTATTTTGCGTCCTTCTCAGGAAGCAACTTCTGCATGACACCTTTAATAGGTATCCTTGCTTCAGATAGATCCATGTTCAACTCCCCACCTAGATCCTTGCAGAAATTATGTCCAAGTAGAATACCATAGGAAGCTGGAACATCAGCTACTAGGACTCTCATCTTAATCCTCTTGTCTAGAAAGGCTACAAATGCAAATTGGGCATCTTTGATTTGACCCAAAAGTGGTACTTGCTTGTTCTCCATAGAAAAACATCTCCCAAAAGTCTTAGTTAAGGTGAGGCCAAGGGAGTCTATTACCTTGGTAGGCATAACATTATCAGAGGCTCCAGAATCTATTATGTAGTTGCTCAACTTGTGAGCATTTACCAATAAGGAAACATAGAAAGGTTCTATTTTTCTAGAGGCAACAAGGGGAGTAGTGACAAGATTATTTTGGGTAGGTTTGCTTTTTGAGGAATCATGGGAAACTTTTGGAAAATCTTGTCCTGTAGGGACAGTCTTGTTTTTGACATATTTAGCTAACCTATCAAACTATTCAAGATTAGCTTGTAAATACTCAACTTCAGACATTTGGATTTTGCTCTTCCTAGCATGATCTATTATATCAAATAACTAGAATGAGCTATAAACAGAGGAAGGAAATCCATCATTCTAATTTTTATTTGAGGTAGTACTGGTCTGAGGGACAAAAGTAGAAGATACAGGATTGTTAGACGTACTTACTTGCTTATTGCCCACTGGGTCCTTTGATTGGAAAGGCAATGGAGTTCCTTGTTTAGTGATTGAGATCACTAGTTAAGGTTCTTCTCTTGCTTTTCCCTTATCAACTTGTTGAGTTGACTGATTTTGGGACCTAGTAAATATAACATATGCTCCATCATACACTTCTCCTTCTCTTTTAGCTTCATCTTGGTAATTCAGAAAGCCAATGGTAGAGTCACCAGCTAATTCATCTTCTCCTTCTACAAAGAGATTAGCATCATTCTCTTGGTCCAACTCTGGTTGGAAAGAATGATCATGCTCTACTTCATAATAGCCAACTATTGAGTTGACCGGTGTTGCTTCAATGGAAAGCTTCCCTTGAGTAGGTGTAAGACAATTTTGTTGCCCTTGATTTTTAGTAGCATTGCCTTGATATGAATTGTTGGGAAATATCCTTCTTGGTATATCCCGATAAGAAGGAGGGGCAGACATACATTGGGACATTTGCCTTTTCAGAGCTAGCAATTCATTTGCTAGCTTTTGAACCATAGGGTCCGTGGTGCTTGTGGAAGAATTCTTAGTAGAAGGGGAACTTTTATTTCTATTAGAATCTCTTCTTATCTTACCTACAAGGATAAGATCATCTTCAACTTTAGTAGCCAATATCTGGCTATAGGAACATCTGCAGGACCAGCCCGCCTTAATAGAAAACTCACTTTAGGAAGTTGAGTATTGATAAAGAAACACTTAAGATTCTCTGTTGTTGGCTGAGCATTTATAGGAATCTTGTTTCTCAACTTATTGAACTTAGTGATGAAGTCCTTCATAGGTTTATTAGGCTCTTTCTTCATTTGTGTAAGTTGAGCCAACAAGGCATGTGCATCTTCTGCAGGTTTGAACCTAGCCTCAAACTTGGTCTTGAGAGTGTTCCAGTTGGTTATAGTCTGAGGTTGAAGATGATAAAACCAATCTGCAGTAGCACCTTGTAGTGTTTCCATAAAAAGCCTTATTGCTACATCTTCATGCTCAACACCTATCACACCACAAGCTATGCAGAAAGCTGCAATGTGTTCATCAGGGTGAACTTTCCCGTCACCATAGAATTTAGGAAAATTCTTTCTCGAACTACGAGGTAGTTCATGTAATGGTGGGGTTAAATTTAGAGGACCAAAAGTGTTACCCCAAGGGCCTTGGGCTGCCATGATGCACTGATTAAAAGGTGGGATAACAAACCTTTGTGGGGTATGAACAGAAAAAACTCTGCTAGCACTAGAACTAGAAGCTTCACCTGGTATTGGAGACCTGGCGTTGGCAAGAGGAAAACTCTTGGTTCGCTGAAGACGAGGTCATAGAGGCAAAAAACCAAAATTATTTTGTTGCATCAATTCAAATACAGGATCAATAATACCTTGAGCTCTCTTGCTTCTTGTATACTATGAATCTGCTAGAATGTAGTATACTCAACAAATTTTTGTAACAAATGGAAAAGAACTGAAAATGCTTCAACTCAGAGTGTGAGGCTTCAAGTTCCACATTCCTTCCCCAGTAGAGTCACCAAAAACTGTTGGGTGAATATTTTGTCTTCAACTAATTGAAGGCAAAATGGTTATATTGACCATAGTGTAATGAGATAAATCTCTCCTCTCATCAAGGGGAGGTTCCCTATCACTTATCACAAAATACTTTAAACTAAATACTAATTCAGGGGTGAGAGCATATTATGCATTTCTCTTTTTTCAGAAATGATGTTTATAGAATAAAAGAGCACTTTCTTGATACAAACTGAATAACCAAGAAACCCACGAGACCACAAAGTCTATCGTTGCTTCTTTCACCAACAGAAAATAAAATGATTTGGAGTAGAGTGCAGCCCAAAGTCTTCACTATACACCAAGATGAGATAAATAGATTAAAGATAAAAACTTGCAACACAAAGTCTTCAAGCTATTTCTCATTCACAACACAATTCTCACAAATGATTTTATAGCTCAAAGTCTATTAAAATCAGATTTAGAATACTCCTTAATTACTTGAAATAAACTCCCACACTTTAATTACTTATCAAAGATAATATGATAGCAAAGACATAAGAACAATTCTATCATAAAACAAATCACTCCAAGACAAAGATTGGAATTCAACTTGCTCTCTTGTATTGATAAATATTTGAAAATTGATTTACACAAATAAGCATAAAGTCTCAACTTGCTTCTCAATTTGGCAGAGTTTAGCTACAAATAGATAAAAAGATAATATTTACAATAGAGGCCCTCTTTATTTATAGGGAGGAGCCTGGAGCAAAAATAGGAAATCTACAACTACTTTGACTTATTCAACAAAGGAGTCCTTTTTGGCTTGGGACTTCCTAAGTTTTTACATGTAATTACATATGCAAAAAGTATATGTAAATATGTCCAAAACTGTTTCAAAAGTACATCTAAAAAGCAAAAAAATAAACTAAGTATTGGGAAAAATTGCTTCAACTTATATTGCTGCCTTTCTTCATATGACAATCGTACATGGTGAAAGCTGCCTGCATACCAATATTGTCTAGACTAACTGTGTTCCTGAAAATCATCCTGGCTCTCACAATGGCATCTTTGATGGTGGTGACTGATTTTGTATGACTAGTTAACTTGGTTTTCAGATTATCCAAGGTTAACTGATTGTCTAGAATATTGTCCATGGAGGCCATTGAAAATGTTTTATCCTCATACTCTTTCTGCAACATCTCTTCAAATTCTTGAACCATTTCTTCTGCAGAGAGAAATTGGCTATCCTGTGACACAAGATTGCACGGTAGCTCCACCAATTTATTCAGAAGACTAACATCACTCTGCTCACTGAGTTTCCTCGCAGTCTCAAGGTCATTGATCAAATCCTTAAGCACACGTCTCCTGTATGTCAATGCCTCTTTGGTTTCTGTATAAGAATCTCTGTTAGGAATGGCACCAATTGATATTAGAGTGCTTATTTTGAGTTTTCTCATCTCCACCCATTTATCATGATTCTTTTCTATGCACTCAATATCTTGAGAAATAACATCAATGAGATCATCCAGTTCTATTGTTATTTTCTCCATTTTATCTGTCTTCTCAGATAGTTCTGTGAGCAGAGATGTTCCCTGTGTACGCATCCTGTCTAGGTACTCTTCAAGCACTTTTCCTTTGAGATGAGTCCTTTCTGCTTTCTGGATAACAAGGTCTTCTATAGAAACGGCTTCATGAGTTACTGCTTCTGAATTCAGAGTGATTTTCCTCACCACTGCAGTTAACTGTTCCACCATTGCTTTGTAGTGATCTTTCATTTCTTTCTGTTGGCAAGAGACATTGTGTGGCTTCATTGGTGTTGTCATTGATGGCAACAAAGACCACTCCACACATCTGTAGGACATGGTGTATCTTTACCAGAAGTCAGATTGAAGAATACTTTGGTCTGATAAGCAAGAATAGAGCATGCAACAAGGTCTGACAGGCAGGTCCGGATCTCTTATAGGAAGTATCTTTGTAAAGTGTGGTCTTGGGGAAGTCAAGAGGAATACCTTGACTAATAGATTCTAGGGATTAAGCCTCTAGTGATGAAAGAGTGAAGAGATATGAGCATCTATGTATTGGGTTGCGGTTTGGCAGAGTAGACAGACGAAGAACTGACCGACAGAGCATCAGAATTATTCTGGATGAGATATTGATGGTGATCAAGGTTCTTAAGGTATCATCCATGATTGGTTAACATGTTAGATGACTTTTATAAGTATCTCCTTAATTCGCATCACTTGGTAAGCAAGGATTCAGCCGACAGACTAGAGTTTGGGAAAATATTGACTATTTCGGATGCCGAATAGAAAGAGGATGAAATCCTTTGTGTGGATATATATACCAGATGGATTTAGATATGAATGTGTGTGTGGTGTATGTTGATGATCATTTTGATGCAATCATAACAATAAGTTAAAATTCACATATAATGAACTGAAACTATACTTGAAAGATAAGAAGGAATCATTTGAGATTCAACTAATCCCAAGTCTACAATGGTTCGGTTGGTCAAGTTCAGTTGGTCAATGTGAAGCTGTAATGTTCAAGGGGCCTTACGTAGTTTAGGGTTTGTTTGATGGCTTACTGGACTAAGAATATGCAAAGAGGTCATAGATTTCAACAAGTATTCTGTTCATTTGCATACAAGTGTTACCGGGCTGCAAGTTTTAGATGGTTTTCTTGAATTTTTGCAGCTTTCTTCTTTATCTTTTTATGAAAACTGTCTACTTATAGCTCTATTATGCATGCTTCTTCAAATTTGAGACAATCTCCTTTAGATTTCTACGTTTTCAGCTAAATATTTCAGATGGGTTGGGAAAAGTTAGAAAGATCTAATCTATACCTCATTTAATCTACCAAAGGATCTAATTGTTTCTGTTATGCACTATGTAAATACCACAGTAATTTGATCAAATCCACAATAAAAACCTTAAATGTAAGTCCTGAGCATTTTCACAAACATACATTTAAAATTGCAAGCTCTCAAAGAAAATATTTCAAAACACAAAGAAGAGCAGGAGAACACTCAGAAGATAGATGCAGAACTCCAGATTCTATTGTATTAGAAATGAATAGTCATACATGATTTACAATGTAGGAATGACTCTTAGTTTCATTGATCATACTACAGAGAACTTACAAGCTTTACAGATACAGTAAGGCAGCCAGACATTCCACGTGCACCTTACTGCAGACAACAGGCGACCTCCTTCTTCTACACTAAACTATGCCCAGAAAGGCTCTACAATTCTGGCAAAATCCTAAAATCCCTGTGTGTTTTCCTAGAATCCCTGTTGTAGGCCCTAAAATCCCTGTTGTAAAGTATTATAGTGTAGAGAGGCACAATATAAAGACATTCTGATTGTCCTCACTACAGCCAAAAAAACCTAACTGAACCCCTGCTTCAAACCCCTGGTTACAGCAATAAATACAGGTGAACCAGTTCTCAAAAATATCTCTGAGCAGTGTCAAATCTGGGCGAAATATTGCCCCTTCTAAGAAGTTCCGGCAGCTGGGTAATAACTTCTGTTTGTCTGTTGCAGTAATACCTTCAGCTGCAACTCTGTTCTTTACTTTAATGGCCTTGACTTTTCGCATTTCATCCTTATCTTCTTGCTCCTGAGATCAGATCTTCTGCCTCTATGAGGTCACTGTGTTGACTTTCCAGCTGCTTTCTCAACTACAAGCCTGCAAGACAAGACAAGCAATAAGTATTCCATTTATCACATAAACAGCATGAAATTAAAATAACCGTTTAAACCCAGGTGACTGCGCAAGATTGTGGAAATTGGATCCAGAAAACTCTCAAAACGCGTCCAAAATGCGCTCAGACTGCTCAAAATTCATCGGGTCAACTATCGCTGACCGGGAAAATGCCACAGGCGCCAAAAAAACACTTTAAAATTCCACCGCCTCATTTCCCGCCCATCGGCATGACTATCGCTATCGGCGTGTCAAAAAAAACATGTTGGCCGACATTCACTTCATCATCATGATATTCTGGAAACATGATGCTCTCCCTCCTGAAGGTCCAGATGACGTCATCATGATATTTCGCTTCTGCATATTGGAGAAAAGAACAACATCATCATCATCATCATGTTGAAGAAGAATAGGAGGATATGAATATGATCATGCTACCGAGGAAAGGAAAATGATGGTGACGTCATCATGATATTCGGGCTTCATTGAAATGCTAAGGATGACGTCATCATCATGTTCAGTTAAGATCAGGGGATAATTGTGATATCGAGTCACCTAAGGAGCATGATCAGGATGATGAATGTAATGTGACCCTTTTTGCGGCCAAGGTAACCCTCTCGAAAGATCAGGATGCTGATGATGATCATCAGGATATTTACTTCTGTCGAACTTAGAATAAGACATCATCATCATATTCGTGAACCGGACCGTGCTTTGGAAAATATCCTGCCGAAGGGAAAATGTGATGATGATGATCATCAGGATATTTGCTTCTTCTTTTACTAGATCGGGATGACGTCATCATGATATTCGGAGCCTTCATTAAACTTAGAACATGACGTCATCATGATATTTCGCTAACCGGATCATGTTTTGGAAAATATCCTGCCGAAGAGAAAATGTGATGATGATGATCATCAGGATATTTTCAAAAAGGTCGTTCTTCTCGGCAGGAGGACTTCATGAAATGTTGGGTGAACAAACAAGATCATGATGATCTTGAAGATATGACAGGATAAAAAATATGATGATTATCCTCCTCATCGAATTATCATGATGACGTCATCATCATATTTCATTTTCGGAGCACAAGGATGAGTTGAGGTCATCATGATATTTGCGCTAGGGTGATATTGTAAAATATGATCATGCTGTTTGAGGAATGAAATATCGCCCTCTGAATAGATAGGGTGATCATCATGATATTGCAAAAAAGGTGATCAGGAGGATATGAACATGATGATCCTCTTTATCGAATTATGATGATGATGTCTCCATCACTTAGTGAATTTTAGCGAATGACCCGTGAAAGATCAGGATGATGATCATGATTACGCAAAAGGAGATTAGGAGGATATGAAGTCGTCATCATCATCTTAGTGAGGTTCAGCAAATATCATGATGATGACCCTCCGATAGTTTTTTAACATGCGCATGCAAATATGCCGATGATGAATTTTCTAAGTCAGGGTGATCTTATATTATCAGCATGATATTATAATTTTGGGCGATGCAAAAATATCATGATGATGTTCGCGATACAAAGACCGCTCGACAGGGAAACTTACCATGACTCAAAGTTGACGTCATCATGATATTTGAACCTCAGGATATTATCGGGGGGGTGCTTCAAATATGATGATGATGATGCTCTTCATACAACAAAACCGAGTTATAAAATATGACCCTCCTAAAATCATGATGCTAACTATGCGCCTAAGGCCATTTGACGGGTAAAGGGCACTACCACCTAAGATTGACGTCTGGATATTGCGACTGCATGATTTTTATCGGGTGATAGACCAAGATCATGATGATCCTGTCAACATGAAAAAAATGATGATCACTTGCGATTATCAGGTTTGACCAAAACTTTGACCATGCATAACTTTCACATATGGACGAATTTTCAAGTGAAGTAAAAGGCAAACCTGCATGGAATTTCAAGCTCTTTCTAAATATGAGGTCACAGCAATAAAATATGAACTTTGACAAACTAACCTCATGATGATGACTAACCTGATCCAATATCATGATGATGATGCACCTGACCTTCATTTTTACCAAACCGCCAGAAAGCAGAAAAAAACACAAGCAGAAGCAAAAAGCAAAACATCAGCAGGGGTCCCCATTTTGCTAAGGAGCATAATGGGGCGTGTTGTGAACATCACAACAACTAGCAACCAAAACAAAACAATTAAATTCAGAGTGTTCAAGGAAACTAGATGAAATGAACTCATAACTTCCAACTATCTTTCCTGCAAATTACTATTCAGCTTGAGACTCAAAGTATTCAATAAAGATGCATGAATTTCCATTTTTAGTTTAGTTGTGTGCATGTGATTAATTATCCTCATCTTGAAGATCAGTTGAACAAACCAGTGACTGACATTAGCCTACGTAGGTGAGGATATTCCCTCATAGCCGACCGGATAGAGCCTTGCTGCCAGCGAGCGTCTATAGCCCCGGTAAGGTTATCGTTACAATTCTCCTAAGTAGAGCCCCACTGCCAGCAAGCGTCCATAGCCCCAGTAGAGTTACTTAGATGGCTTAATCTGGATTTTCAGTATAATCCGCTTTATTTATTTATTTTATTTTATTTTTTTTGTTTTTTAATTTTGAAAGATTTCATAAGGTATAGCAATTTGTAACTTCATGATGCAAGGAGTGGGCACTTGCCGAAATTAAGCTGAGAATTGTAATGGTAGCAAGGGTGACCTCTGATTTTTCACCTAATATCTACACTGGTAGGTTCAACAAACCCAAGGATTTTAGGTGTGTCATCGTGAGAAACCTGCTTCGAATTCTCAATCACATTTATTGAATATAAAACTTCAGAAGATGAACAACTCTCTACATTCATGACAGTGACAGGTTATGTGTAAATTGCAAATGGTTAACCTGAATATCCTAAATTATATACTGTTTTGAATGGTTGCTAGTTTTGCTCCTTAATACTCTACAGTAAAATAAAGATCCCTGCTGAGGAGACAACAAACAGACCAAACAAACAGGCTGTACAAACAACACAACAAAAGAAAAAACTGTACAAACAGAAAGAAACAAAAAGGAACTATACAAACAACTAACCTAAAAAAGAAAACAGCAAAGAAGAACACAAAAATAAAAAACAACTACCCTACCAGACTATATACAAGCCTTTACAAGGCAATTAGAAACCCAGGAAAAAGACCCAAAAACACCCCTACTTGCATATTTCTTTAGGTTGTGCAGGAGTAACAGGGTACTAGTTATGGTCCTCATCCTAGCAGATTTATCTTTGAATTCTGAAAAAAATTCTGATATTCTAGATTCATTGTGTTTATCAGAATAGCTCTTAATGACTAGTAACTGAGGCAGCTCATCAGGGTTATGATTAATCCATATGCATGTCCTATCTCTTGAATTTCCATAATCAAAATAGCATTTATCATTATTTACTAAGGAAAGGAAAGAGACAACCTGATGTGCCTTTAGCTCTGTGGAACACACTTGTTCATTGATAGTTGGCTCTTCATTTAGCTCTGCATTTTCATTGCCCAGCTCTATGTCTAGTCCTTTTTCAAGTTGAAAGATGAATGACTCTAGATGTATCATTTCTTCATCTTCATCCAGTTTTGTTCCTTCATTCTGGATGTTCAGTTTATCCTCAAATTTGGCAAACCTCCTAATGTTCTCATTAGTTTCCTGCACATCAGCACTTAAGTAAGTATCTTCATCATCATAATCTGATATACAAAAATTAATCATTTCTAAATCACTTGAGAGTAAAGGTGGGACAACATCCTTTGATTGACAGGAGTACTCCCCTGTTTTATTTTCAACATGGCATGGGGGTGATGTCTGATTGTGTACAGCAGCTCCATGATCCTCTGTATCCTCTTCTTTCAAGAATTGTTCATCAGATGACTCACATTTATCATTCAGTGAAGAGTCTAATCTTATTGACCTGCAACAATCTTGATTTTGATCATTTAATTCAAAGAAGTCAGTTGTAACACTAGGATTTACTTTCTTTTCTATGACTTCACTAGTTTCTACAGTAGGGATCTTATCAGTTTCAGTGCATTTTAATTCTGCCAATGCTTGTTTACATTTCTTTGCCAAATCATGTTCGTTAAACTTTTCAGGTCAGACCCAGAGGCTTCTTCTTGACAAATATTCCTTAGTAGTTCTATATATTTATCGAATGTATCAAGATGAACCCCACTTTCCTTTTCTTTTTCATTAAATCCTTTTTGCTTATTATCTAGAAAAGGGACATGAGCTGTGATTTCTTCTCTGCATTTTTTAGGATATTTATACCTTTCACTAACTTTAATCACAGCCGGATCCTGACAAAAAGATAGATTTTTTTTCTTACCATCACATGATTCCTACCAAGAGATCTTATTATCCTTTATTCCTAGCATTGGTTCCATCTTTGTATCCTCTGCACATTTAATGACCGTTGATGCTGCATCCTTCTGTCGCTCAATAATCTCCTCATTTCCCTGCCAACTTTCAGCCTTATACACATCTGAGAGAGAGATTAGTCCTTTCAAATATAAATCTAATCTTGTAAGAAAAGATAAACAATTAAGCTCACCATGCTCTGCGGACTTATGTATCCTACACCTTCCAAATAAACCATAGCTATATAGATTTTTAGGATAAAGCTGGTTATTCAAAGCTTTCTGAAATGAAGGAATGTCAACTTGAAAACTGTTCCTATATGAGTCCATTGAAAGTGGGACCCTCTTTCAACTTTTTAAGCCTTTGAAATTTTATGAGATCTAACATATCTCTGAATATAACATTTAAAACCCAAAATTTTAACCCTAAACCAAATCAGGCCCTCCTTCTAGCGCCAGAAAACTGTTGATGATCGTTTTGATGCAATCATAACAATAAGTTAAAATTCACATATAATGAACTGAAACTATACTTGAAAGATAAGAAGGAATCATTTGAGATTCAACTAATCCCAAGTCTACAATGGTTCGGTTGGTCAAGTTTAGTTGGTCAATGTGAAGCTGTAATGTTCAAGGGGCCTTACGTAGTTTAGGGTTTGTTTGATGGCTTACTGGACTAAGAATATGCAAAGAGGTCATAGATTTCAACAAGTATTCTGTTCATTTGCATACAAGTGTTACCGGGCTGCAAGTTTTAGATGGTTTTCTTGAATTTTTGCAGCTTTCTTCTTTATCTTTTTATGAAAACTATCTACTTATAGCTCTGTTATGCATGCTTCTTCAAATTTGAGACAATCTCCTTTAGATTTCTACGTTTTCAGCTAAATATTTCAGATGGGTTGGGAAAAGTTAGAAAGATCTAATTTATACCTCATTTAATCTACCAAAGGATCTAATTGTTTCTGTTATGCACTATGTAAATACCATAGTAATTTGATCAAATCCACAGTAAAAACCTTAAATGTAAGTCCTGAGCATTTTCACAAACATACATTTAAAATTGCAAGCTCTCAAAGAAAATATTTCAAAACACAAAGAAGAGCAGGAGAACACTCAGAAGATAGATGCAGAACTCTAGATTCTATTGTATTAGAAATGAATAGTCATACATGATTTACAATGTAGGAATGACTCTTAGTTTCATTGATCATACTACAGAGAACTTACAAGCTTTACAGATACAGTAAGGCAGCCAGACATTCCACGCGCACCTTACTGCAGACAACAGGCGACCTCCTTCTTCTACACTAAACTATGCCCAGAAAGGCTCTACAATTCTAGCAAAATCCTAAAATCCCTATGTGTTTTCCTAGAATCCCTGTTGTAGGCCCTAAAATCCCTGTTGTAAAGTATTATAGTGTAGAGAGGCACAATATAAAGACATTCTGATTGTCCTCACTACAGCAAAAAAAACCTAACTGAACCCCTGGTTCAAACCCCTGGTTACAGCAATAAATACAGGTGAACCAGTTCTCAAAAATATCTCTGAGCAGTGTCAAATCTAGGCGAAATATTGCTCCTTCTGAGAAGTTTCGGCAGCTGGGTAATAACTTCTGTTTGTCTGTTGCAGTAATACCTTCAGCTGCAACTCTGTTCTTTACTTTAATGGCCTTGACTTTTCGCATTTCATCCTTATCTTCTTGCTCCTGAGATCGGATCTTCTGCCTCTATGAGGTCACTGTGTTGACTTTCCAGCTGCTTCCTCAACTGCAAGCCTGCAAGACAAGACAAGCAATAAGTATTCCATTTATCACATAAACAACATGAAATTAAAATAACCGTTTAAACCCAGGTGACTGCACAAGATTGTGGAAATCGGATCCAGAAAACTCTCAAAACGCGTCCAAAATGCGCTCAGACTGCTCAAAATTCATCGGGTCAACTATCGCTGACCGGGAAAATGCCACAGGTGCCAAAAAAACACTTTAAAATTCCACCGCCTCATTTCCCGCCCATCGGCATGACTATCGCTATCGGCGTGTCAAAAAAAACATGTTGGCCGACATTCACTTCATCATCATGATATTCTGGAAACATGATGCTCTCCCTCCTGAAGGTCCAGATGACGTCATCATGATATTTCGCTTCTGCATATTGGAGAAAAGAACAACATCATCATCATCATCATGTTGAAGAAGAATAGGAGGATATGAATATGATCATGCTGCCGAGGAAAGGAAAATGATGGTGACGTCATCATGATATTCAGGCTTCATTTAAATGCTAAGGATGACGTCATCATCATGTTCAGTTAAGATCAGGGGATAATTGTGATATCGAGTCACCTAAGGAGCATGATCAGGATGATGAATGTAATGTGACCCTTTTTGCGGCCAAGGTAACCCTCTCGAAAGATCAGGATGCTGATGATGATCATCAGGATATTTACTTCTGTCGAACTTAGAATAAGACATCATCATCATATTCGTGAACCGGACCGTGCTTTGGAAAATATCCTGCTGAAGGGAAAATGTGATGATGATGATCATCAGGATATTTGCTTCTTCTTTTACCAGATCGGGATGACGTCATCATGATATCCGGAGCCTTCGTTAAACTTAGAACATGACGTCATCATGATATTTCGCTAACCGGATCATGTTTTGGAAAATATCCTGCCGAAGAGAAAATGTGATGATGATGATCATCAGGATATTTTCAAAAAGGTCGTTCTTCTCGGCAGGAGGACTTCACAAAATGTCGGGTGAACAAACAAGATCATGATGATCTTGACGATATGACAGGATAAAAAATATGATGATGATCCTCCTCATCGAATTATCATGATGACGTCATCATCATATTTCGTTTTCGGAGCACAAGGATGAGTTGAGGTCATCATGATATTTGCGCTAGGGTGATATTGTAAAATATGATCATGCTGTTTGAGGAATGAAATATCGCCCTCTGAATAGATAGGGTGATCATCATGATATTGCAAAAAAGGCGATCAGGAGGATATGAACATGATGATCCTCTTTATCGAATTATGATGATGATGTCTCCATCACTTAGCGAATTTCAGCGAATGACCCGTGAAAGATCAGGATGATGATCATGATTACGCAAAAGGAGATCAGGAGGATATGAAGTCGTCATCATCATCTTAGCGAGGTTCAGCAAATATCATGATGATGACCCTCCGATAGTTTTTTAACATGCGCATGCAAATATGCCGATGATGAATTTTCTAAGTCAGGGTGATCTTATATTATCAGCATGATATTATAATTTTGGGCGATGCAAAAATATCATGATGATGTTCGCGATACAAAGACCGCTCGACGGGGAAACTTACCGTGACTTAAAGTTGACGTCATCATGATATTTGAACCTTAGGATATTATCGGGGGGGCGCTTCAAATATGATGATGATGATGCTCTTCATACAGCAAAACCGAGTTATAAAATATGACCCTCCTAAAATCATGATGCTGACTATGCGCCTAAGGCCATTTGACGGGTAAAGGGCACTACCACCTAAGATTGACGTCCAGATATTGCGAGTGTATGATTTTTATCAGGTGATAGACCAAGATCATGATGATCCTGTCAACATGAAAAAAATGATGATCACTTGCGATTATCAGGTTTGACCAAAACTTTGACCGTGCATAACTTTCACATATGGACGAATTTTCGAGTGAAGTAAAAGGCAAACCTACATGGAATTTCAAGCTCTTTCTAAATATGAGGTCACAGCAATAAAATATGAACTTTGACAAACTGACCTCATGATGATGACCAACCTGATCCAATATCATGATGATGATGCACCTGACCTTCATTTTTACCAAACTGCCAGAAAGCAGAAAAAAACACAAGCAGAAGCAAAAAGCAAAACATCAGCAGGGGTCCCCATTTTGCTAAGGAGCATAATGGGGCGTGTTGTGAACATCACAACAGTGTATTGTGTGGAGTGAAGAAAAGTAGAAGAGTAGTGTGAAGGCAGTAAGACAGGTCCAGAATGTAGCAGGACAACAACACCTAAGAGAGTAAGAATGAAGTGCAGCAGATCAGTATATTGGGCTTAACCAGAACTGAACCTCAACATATGTGGATGCTTCTCATTAGGTCAAGTATCTAGTGTCCTTGTATAAACAATTGTAGGCAGTGAGCCTCTTGTGAACAGTGTGCTCGGGTAGTGAGCCCTAACTGGCAAGTGCCATTTTGTAGTATCTTATTCTTTTAATAGAGAATACAATCTTGGGTTAATCACCCTGTGGTTTTTCTGGTTTTCCATGTCAAAATCATTGTGTCATGTGTATTGATGTTATTTCCATTTCATGGTTATGTCTGCTTATTTAATTTAATGCTGCACTAATTGATAAGGAAATTTAGAAAGCTAAAATAATTAAGATAACTGATTCACCCCCCCTCTTAGTTATCAACAATTGGTATCAAAGCCAAGTTCCTCCAAAAAGAGCCTAACAACTTGAGGAAGATCTGGGAACTCAAATGGATGTGTATGCTATGAGGGAACAACTTCACTCTACCCTAGATGATCTTAAGCAATCAAACTCTGAAGTCAATGAATTGAAGGAAAGACTCAAACAAGCTGATGATTTCATAAATGAACTAAAAGGGAAACTAAGTATATCTATGAAAAAAAGAAAAGATCTACTTCAGCAATTGGTAAGTCAAAGTGAAGACAATGGTACAAATGAAGATCTGAAGGAGAAAACCAAGTTATGTGAAAAATTCTCAAAAGAGGTCATTATGGTAAGACATGAAATAGAATCAGGAGTTATGAAATTCACCCAAGAAATTGAAGAGAAAAGAAAAACTAAAGATGATCTAAGACAATCGCTCAAGGAGAAGTCAGAAGACTGCCACAAAATGGATAGAATAATTAGGCATCTAGAATTTGATCTTGAAGATGCTAGAGATAATGAAGAAAAACTTGAGGATCAAATTGACACTCTTAAAAGGGATGTTCAAATAGCAAATGAATACAAAGAGAAATTCAAGATAAGTTCTGCTCAACTTGAAGTTCTTCTTGAAAGCCAAAAGAGGGTAGATGACAAGCATGGCAAGGGATATGAGAAAGGTGAAAGCTCCGGATCCGGTCAGAAGAATTTTGGATCAGGAAATCCAAGGAATAGGCCTAGAAGACCTCCGGTAAGGCAACCTAATGTTGAAAGATATCCATCCTTCAATGGATACTACCACAACTGCAATAACTTTGGTCATAAAACTAATCAGTGTAGAAAGAGAATAAATCAGACTAATACATCCTTCTCCAGACAGTGTTTCAACTGCAAAAGGTATGGTCACAAATCTCATGAATGCAGAAATATGCAAATGAACAATTCATTCAATGGTAGATGCTTTGCATGCAATAGAATGGGACATATGGCTAATCAATGCAGATCAAGAGGATATCATTCAAATATGCAAAAAATGTTGTTTACCACAATTGCAATAGATCCGGTCATATTGCCAAATTCTGTAGAAGCAAGAATCATGACAAAAGGGGTTCGGTGCATCATAATCAGAATCAAGACAAAGGAAAAGGAAAAGTGAATGTGGATGAAGTTAAAAATGAGATGAACAAGATCTGGGTGAAGAGAAGTACAGAGAATGTAGGGGATGGATCCGTACCAGAATCTGGTGCTGATATTCCTTCCAAAAATTAAAAAGTGAGCTCTAGCTCAAGGGGAGACACAAGGAAAAACATTTTCCCCTAGCCAGTTAATTGGTGCCTGAAATTGGCACATAGGAAGTTGTGGAATAAAAGGATTCTCAGAGAAACATCTAAAAAAAGCTTGGTAAAGATATGGAAGATCCGCAAGAAGATTTGAAGAGTCTAATCTTCCAAGATTGATCTGGCTTAACAGTCATCCGGTAAAACAAGATTATCACAGTTAAATCTGGTATGATTCAAATTCGACGCATCTTGTTCTATGGATAGATCAAGTGTTTGGGGAAAGTAAGATAATTTGTTATTAATCACCAAGAATAACTCTGATTATATCTTAGTGATCTGGAAAAAGATTTTTCTCAAAATAAGAAGAACCAGGCAACCGGATTGACTTGAGTTGCGCATTTATTGCAATATAAAATTAGGGTTTTCCCATAAATAAAAGGGTTCATTTACTCATCATTTGTACATTTGCATTCAAGAAGAAGAGAAAAGGAGCTCTGCAACAAATTATCTCAAATTCTCAAAAGATCAACCGTTTAAGTTGATTCATCCAGCAAATTAATCCGGCTCATTCAGCGAACCCTAGAAGCACAAAAGGTATTTCTGTTATTGAATATTTCTCTATAAAATCTTTTGAAGATGACTACACTAAATGTTGTAAAGATCACTGATAGGCCGTGTCCTAAATTCAAGAAACATCCATATAAATCCCTAGAAGTTGATCCCCTAGGTGCCTTTTCAAGCATTTCACATGGGGTTTTGCATGTAGAAGATGTTAGGGCATATATTCATGTGAATATTGAAGAATTTAGGGAATCTAAGCTGGTTGATTCTATCACAAGAATTTGATAGATGACTCATTTGAACTCAAAACTCAGTATAAAGCCATCCGGGACAAGCATTTTATACAATGCATTCATTTCCCCTGTTTTGTAGAAGATGAATGGGTTCGGTATGTTCTAAGTAGAATGCATGATAACTTTATATGGTTGATGAGACCATTTAAGATAACCAAGGATGCCCTTAGGGTAGTAACTAGATTGCACTCATCTGGTGGGATTCTTGTTCTCAAATCTGTCAAGAATCAAATTGTGAGTGAGGCTACCGAATCAAAATTTGACAAAAGAGCAATGGTAATAGAAGACATCATTGATCCAGATGTCAAGTTTGCCTCCATGATCATCGGTTATAAGATATATCACTCTAGCAGGGAAAATTCAGTACCCAGAACTGCAATTTACACTGCTTATGAAATGTTGAGGAAAAATGTAGATTATGATCTTTGTGAACTCCTTCTGAGCCAACTAATGGAAAACCTACAAAAGATCAAGAAGGACAAGAAGAACTCCTTCAAGTATGGTGGGCTGATACTATGCTTGTTCTTCTACTTCATGAATGAGCTTCCTAGATCCAGTGGTTGGGTATGGCAAAATGATAGACCAGTAGCCATCCAAATAAGAGATTATATACATGGGCTTGGTGATGCCAAGGCACATAATACAACACTCTGGGGCTATTTCAAGAATTTTCAGAGCATGATACAAGAAAGAGAGAGAATCCCCTAATCTTTAGTTGAAAAGTATAAAGATATAGTATGCTTTATGGTAGAAACTGATCAATATCTAATGGAGGTAGTAGAGCCAAGAATAGTTTGGATCATGCCAATGGGGTATGAAGTAGATGAGAAAATTGTTGAGCTACATGTTCAACACATGCTCAGTCAATCCAAGGATCCTAAAGTAGAAAGGTTTGGAACCTTTGAAGAATTAAGTGTGAAGATCCATGTGGAGCTAAGACAACCGGAAATAAAAAGAAAAGTGAGGAGGGAAGTAGAAGAGTTTGCCAAGAGGCACTTGATGCAAATAGAGAGAAGACAGAAAGGGCAGAGAAAGAAAAAGAAAAAGTAGAGAAAGAAGGTGCTCCAGTGGAAGTCCCCTCCCAGATCAGATCCTCTAAGACCTCTGCACCTACCACTGCAAAGAGATCAAAGGCATCAAAACTGGAAGAAAAATCATCCAGAAAAGGAGAGAAGAGAACCAAGAAAAAGGCAACAGGGTCTTACACAAGCCAAAAGGATGAAGAAGAGATAGAATTAGATGAGAAAGTAAAGAAAATGAAGAAGAGAAGGAAAACATCCAGAGAACCTTCTACTAAAGAAGTAATAGAAGAATTTATTGAGAAACCTACTCTGTGCATTGATGACATCATAAAATCAGTTACTATGGATGGGAACCTTCAACCAATGGCTGAATTCTATAATGATTACAATGAAGCTGACCAAAAAATCTTGCAAGAAGCCATAGTTAGGTGTTTGAATATCTACAACAAGGCTTTTATTGAAATCATATCTCTTATTGCCAAAAGCCTAGAAAAGGAATTAGAAATAAGAAAGAATAATGCTATGGCAAAGGATCTTGAGATCCGAGAACACATAGCTATTTAGCTATATCCCTCAATCACTCCTAAGAAGAAGAATATGATCTTCAAAGATTGTAAGGATGAGTTCTGGAGCAAAGCTAGAATGAATCAGCTTATGCTCAGAGAAACTGACAAAGTAGCAAAAGAGACAGAAGAGATTCTCTGAAATGCATTCAAAAGATTCAACATTCCTATTATAGAGGACTTAGGTGATAATCCCTTGGCCATAGATGTTGAAGAAGAATCTACTGAGATAGTGGTAGAAAAGGTAAAGGAGATAGGTGAACAAAAAGGTAAGGACTTAGATTCCTTTGCTCTGGAAGAGGAGGTCCATGATCAAGCAAACATCTCTCCTCCGGTTTCCCCTACAGACTCCAGATTCAAAGAAAAAGAAAGAGTACAAGAGAAGATCAGTCAACAAGTAGAGGAGAAGGAAAAAGAAGATGACAGTAGTAAGGCTACAGAAAAAGAGAAAACTCCAATAGAGAAGGCCACAAATGATGGTGGTAAGGGTGCAAAAGGGGAGAAAACTCTGTCTCCGGCAAGAGGCACAGCAGAGGTAGTCGAAGAATTCTTAACCAAGGAGATGATGGAATTTGATGAACTGAAACTTCTTCAAGGACTGTTCAATTTTGACTCCCTCTCCCCAGTTCAAACCATGAAACTAGCATCCTTTACTTCAGCAAAGGCAAAAGAAAAGCTTCTAAAGTCTCACATGGAAGACTGCAAGCTTATAGAAATTGCATCCAGTGTATTGGAGAAAATCTTGCCATCATTTCAGAAGGATCCCTCAGCCTCTTCATCCGGTAATCTCAAAACTCTAGTTAATAGTGTTAGCACACATTTTTATTCCTTAGAAAAGTCAGTAGAAGATAAGGTCTGGAAGGAATTTTTTGTAAAAATATTATCAGAGGTACAAGGGTTAATACAAAATGATAGGAGAGTTATGGATATCAGAATAAAGAACCTAGAAAATGCTCTCAAAGATGGGGGAGATATATATAAATTTTGTTTATCCTGGCCTCAAGTGACCATGGACATTGAGAAGAAAGTAAAAGAGCAAGAGGATAAACTATTGAGTTTATCTCAAAGTTTTGATCCTCTATCCTCTTCCATAGTAAAATAAGAGTGTTAGACTATTGTAGTCATAAATGAAATAAAGACACTTGAGAAGGAAAAGAAAAACAAAATAAACAAGTTGAGTGAACTTAGAGGGATCATTATTCCTAAGTTAGAGGCCATGCATGAAGCCCTAACTGATGCTCAGGCCACAGCTCAGACTATTGATCCGACAGATCTCAAGAAGGCAGAAGCTTTTGCATTCCTGTTGAGTGGTCACATCTCAATTTTGGACAGGATGAAGTTGAGTTGGGCAATAGAACTTATACAATTGAAAAACACTTTTGCAGATATCTTAAAGTATATGTAAAGTATAACCGGATAATATACTTTTGCAAATTTTGGTGTGCAGACCCCACCCTTTGCCATTGATGTCAAAGGGGGAGTGAGGAGCAGTGAAAAATGTGGAATCAGTCAAGGGGGAGTGTAGTGTGACACTTAGCCATTTTTCACTAAGTGTTGCCATCAATTCCAAAGGGGGAGATTGTTGGCAAGAGACACTGTGTGGCTTCATTGGTGTTGTCATTGATGGCAACAAAGACCACTCCACACATCTGCAAGACATGGTGTATCTTTACCAGAAGTTAGATTGAAGAATACTTTGGTCCGGTAAGCAAGAATAGAGCATGCAACAAGGTCCGACAGGCAGGTCCAAATCTCTTATAGGAAGTATCTTCTTAAAGTGCGGACTTGGGGAAGTCAAGAGGAATACCTTGACTAATAGATTCCAAGGATTGAGACTCTGGTAATGAAAGAGTGAAGAGATATGACCATCTAAGTATTGGGGTCTAGTTTGGCAGAGTAGACAGAGGAAGAACTGACCGACAGAGCATCCGAATTATTCTGGATGAGATATTGATGGTGATCAAGGTTCTTAAGGTATCATCCATGATTGGCCGACATGTTAGATGACTTCTATAAGTATCTCCTTGATTCGCATCACTTGGTAAGCAAGGATTCAGTTGACAAACTAGAGTTTGGGAAAATATTGACTATTTCAGATGCTGACTAGAAAGAGGATGAAATCCTTTGTACAGATATATATACCAGATGGATTTAGATATGAATGTGTGTGTGGTGTATTGTGTGGAGCGAAGAAAAGTAGAAGAGCAGTGTGAAGGCAGTAAGATAGGTTCAGAATGTAACAGGACAATAACACCTAAGAGAGTAAGAATGAAGTGTAGTAGATCAGTATATTGGGCTTAACCGGAACTGAACCTCAGCATATGTGGATGCTTCTCATCAGTTCAAGTATCTAGTTTCCTTGTATAAACTATTGTAGGTAGTGAGCCTCTTGTGAACAATGTGCTCGGGCAGTGAGCCCTAATTGGCAAGTGTCTTTTTTACTATCTTATTCTTCTAATAGAGAATACAATCTTGGGTTAATCACCCTGTGGTTTTTCCCCTAACAAGGTTTTCCATGTCAAAATCATTGTGTCATGTGTATTGATGTTATTTCCATTTCATGGTTATGTCTGCTTATTTAATTTAATGTTGCACTAATTTAATGTTCCATATCTTTTATTTCAGGCTCTTTCTCCACAGTCTTCGATTTCTTCATCACAAACTTGATTCTAGGCTTATGTATTTTAGAGGATGAGGGAACATCACTCTTGTTCTTCGTTCTGTTTTCCACCTTTTTACTAGTTTGCTCTTGGATCTCAGTCTCTAAGCCTGTGAGGAATTCTTTCAGAGTAATTCCTTTATCTGCTAGCCAATTATTGGTATTTGCCAATATAGGCTCAAATATTTTCCTCAAAGGGGTCAACTTTTTTTGAGACCATTGAATAGGAGGGAGAGGAGTGTTAGCAACCTGTTCAGTATTATATCTATCATCAATTAACTCTCCATCATCCACTAGATCTTCAAAAATATCGGCAAGGCCCAGATATTCAATTAACTGTAGTCCAACTTCCTGACATCTTCTTCTGTTCTCAAATCTATCCAAACATCTTCAACCATAGGTTCATGAAATTGGGTTTTCCTTTTGATTTTTTCCTTCACGCCTTATAGTCAAACTTTGGTCTTCTCTTGAATTGTTTCATAGTAACAAGTTGCATCTCAGTCTCCATGGCCCTGGCCTTTGCAGCAGTTGATACTGAATACCTGCCAATTTCAACTGGGAACCTGAAACCAGGCTTCTTGAGTTCCATTTGTTTATTATGCACAACAATTATTTGTCTGCATAACTCCATTAAGACCAATTTGTCTGAGGGGAATCTTGGAAGCATATAGGGATGACCTTGGAAAAAGCCAACCCTCAGGTATGAGAAAGTAGGGAACTGTAAGAACATGCACCCAAAATCATTTACCACTATCTAAGCCTCATCTGATACTCTTCTTTGTTCTAGTTGGGGGTCAAAAAGACACAAGAATACTGCAAAGAAAGCATCATTTACTCTCCTGTAATGATGAATAGAACCCTTCAATGTTAACTGAGAATAGTATTGGTACACAGGGATTACCTTCCTATCTCCTTCTGATGTTAGACCTGGAAAGGTCCTCATAGAAGCCACTATATACACCAGATAAGAGGTCATGTAGAATTTAAAGGTAGTGGGTACCTTTTATCAATTGTTCGTGCAAAG
Source organism: Cunninghamia lanceolata (assembly GCA_027924645.1). Taxonomy (NCBI): domain Eukaryota; kingdom Viridiplantae; phylum Streptophyta; class Pinopsida; order Cupressales; family Cupressaceae; genus Cunninghamia; species Cunninghamia lanceolata. The sequence goes on along the minus strand of BSBN01000248.1, from coordinate 90,728 downwards.
CATTGCTGATTTGCTCCCCCCAGAAGATGATTTGTTTGCCTTGGAGTATTGCCTTAATGAAAGGATACATCCATTCATGAAACTATGAAGAAGAGGACAAACCTCTTATCCTGCTAAGAAGAGTTATCAGATCACCAACTTCTTCTATAAAGTCACTTCAAGGGAAACTACATGGCCACCTTGAAAAATTTGACCTTGCAGTCTGTAGCCATTTATTGTTGATTACTTTCTTTGCCTTCTTAGGATTTTTGTCATATTCCTTTTGTGCTTCAACAAAATCAAGCTTTAACACTTCTGTTGCAGGAGGGCACATAAACACCTTATCAATGAACTCAGGATCGAGTCTGATTATTACATTGCCACTTGCATCCACCACAGTCCTAGTATCTCTATTATAGAATTGAGCACACTGAAGAACAAATTTTGTGTTGTGAGCTACCACTGGGAAAGACGACACCAAATGGATGTTACTGTCAATTATCTTCTTCATTGCAGGACTGGGATTGCTTGACTTGGTTCTTTCTACAAACTGAGCCATGTCCACATGACCAATCTCCATATCTCTAATGTCATCAACATTAGAAGTGATTGAGGTGATTGGAAAAACACCTTGATATTTGTACTTCATCACTTTTGATTTCTTCAGGGACAACTCAGTCATCTGAATGAGCTATCACCAGAAGATGTTGATGAAGAATGAAGATCCACAGAAGAAACTTCAGCAAAAAGTCATGATCATGCAATTAGGGGAAATACTGGCAATCTGGGAAAATTGCATGTCGACGATCATGACTATGGAGACATGCTTGAAAGGGCTAGAGTGCGAGCAGGCCAAAAATTAGAGGAAAGCGAGCTCAGAAAATCAAAACTAAAAATTTTCCGAAGTTAGGAAAATTTGAGAGAGTGTTTGCAGGGGCGGCAAAATTTGCCACCCTTGCATATGAGGGATATTGTGTTCTTGCATCGGTGGCAAAATTCGCCGCTATCGCATGTTTCAGGAGAATCAAGTGTTATATGTTGGAGCAGCAAAAATTGCCGACGGTACATTTGATAGGAAATTACAAGTGTTATACATCGGTGGTAAAATTTGCCGACAATGCATATTGGTATGAATTGTATTCAAGGTTCAAGTGGCAAATTATGCCAACACCGCATAGGATAGAAATTGCAAGATTTTTGTGTAAGGGTGGTAGATTTCGCTGCCCATACACTTCTATTCAAAAGTTTAGGAAAACACATAAGCGGCAAATATCACCGACTTTGCATGTAAGGTAGGGTTGCAAGGTTTTAGTGTAGGAGTGGCAAATTTCGCCGCTCATACACTTGCATTTCAATCACAAGTTTATGGAAAGGTCTTAAGTGGCAATTTTCACCGTCATTGCGGATGTTTCGAAGATGAGTTCAGTAGGGTCAGGACAAATCGCTGATAACACATGTTATCATAAACAGCCAGGGCACAAACATTGATTGACGATTTTCACTATTTAGATCTACCAGTGTACAATCTAGGGCATAAGCAATAAGACCTATTTGATGACCTAGACAACATATGTTTGAAGAATGAATTTAGAATAAAAAATCAAGCACAGAAATGACAATAACAAATAGGAATGCAACATTTTAAAAAAAAGTTTTGTTTAAAACAAAATCAGACTAATAAAGTTGTTAAATAATTATATTAATGAAAACCCTAGAAAGTGAAAGTAGTTTAAAAATGACTTACCTGTTGAGTTTGAAACCCTAAGCTTAAAGGTGGTGAATCAAAATTTGTTTGAATCCAATGTTGGCGCGATCAAGCAACTTGAGGAAGGATTTGCTAATCAATCGCAAGACTTAAGAAAATAGAAATAACAAAAGATGACTAAATAACACAAATAAGAAACTTAAAACAAGTCTTTAATGTTTAGCACTCGTGGCCATTAATGCCACTTGAAGTTCAAGATTTTGAGGATCTTGCTCAGGTGGTGATTTCGGGCGCTCCAACACGTGTTTCACAAAGAATGCAAAAGCGGCAAAAACTGCTGACCTTGCAAATGTTAAAACCCTTTTTAGAAAACATGCAATGGCGGCAAAAATTGCCACTCAAGCATGTGGAAAAAGAAAAACTATGTAAAAGAGGTAAAAACTACTGACACTACAAATAAACAAAAAGACATGTAAAAGTGGTGAATCTGGCTGACTTTACATGTGAAGACTCAAATTTTACCGACACCCTAAAAATGACAAAAATTGATATTTTGATCGATTTATGACTTAATCAATTTGCGCCAACTTCAAGGAATCGATTCAAGGGAAAGTCGCAAACTAGTTTAGGATGTTAAACGACTTCACACGGGACCAAGAGAATCTTGTCTCAATTTGCAAACTTAGAGTGTAGATCACGAAACAAACAAGTTTCATGGGGGTTGTCTACAAAAACAAGCGTAGCTGATTTTGAGAACAACAAAAATGAAGTAACCCTAGGAGATGAAGAAAAAGATTTAGATCAAGTTAGGATGTTGCAAGCTATTTTGAAGATTGGGAAAAGACTTAGAGTTGATGCACTAAATTACACTGGCAATTTGAATCTTGAAGAGTTGATTGATTGGATAAATGACCTAGAAGAATACTTTGAATATGAAAAAATTGAAGACTCGGAGAAGGTGAAATTTGCAAAGATAAAGCTAAAAGGACATGTTGCTATATGGTGGAAATAAGTTTAGTTGGATAGAAACAGAAGAGGAAAAGAGAATATTACAAAGGTGGATAGAATGGTGACAAAATTGAAGAATCAATTTATACTTGTTGACTATGAGTTGGAACTATTGAAGATATTGTAGAACCTAAGACAAAATGAGAAATATGTGAAGGAGTACACTAGAGAATTTCATAAGATGATCATAAGGACAGGACAGTGAAGAAAGCAAGGAGAAAATAGCTAGATACATCAATAGAGTGAGACTGAACATTCAAGAAGAACTGAGTTTGGTGAGGATGACAACATTGGAAGAAGCATATCAGTTTGCCTTGAATTTGAAGAAAAGTTGAACAAGAAACATAAGCAAAGTCAGAGAGGTAGAGGAGGTAAATTTTAGAGAGGTAGAACATTTTTTGGAGGAGAGAGATCATATGTGGAGCAGAAAAGACAATAGAACACATTCAAGAAAGAAGATAGAGATAACAATGCATACCGGAGAGATGACAAAACTTTCTACTAGTTCATATTGGAATGAAGGATACATAAGGGAAGGAGGAGGACCTGATAGAAGAACATTCAAAGGAACCTATTTTAAATATGGAGGTGAAGGACATAGAGCAGTTAACTATAATCAAGGGAGTACAAGTAAGAGGATAGAGAATAGTGGAAAAGCAACCTATGTAGAAGAACTTGTTGGATCACCTAGTTCAGCTGGTAAACCTGAGAAAGGAGAATCACTTGTCATGAGGAGAGTACTATTTCAAGTAGAGACAAATGAGGAACCACTGTAAAGGAAAAGCTTGTTCAGAACCAGATATAAATAAGGAGATAAATGTTGTAAAGTTGTAATTAATAGTGGTAGTTCAGATAATTTGGTTTCAGAGGAGATGGTGACTAAGTTAAAGATTGAAAGATTGAAACACCCTAAGCCATATTAGATAGCATGGATTTAGGATGATCATAAGTTTCTAGTGAGTGAATAATGTTTGGTGAAATTTAATATTGGATCTTATCATGATGAAGTATTATATGATATTATCCCTATGGATGTATGTCATATTTGATTGGGTAGACCATGGTAGTGGGTCATCCCACAATAATGGGTTACACTTTTTGGCCAAACTTGACATTGAAATCAACATTTTGAACTAAATCTTCACTTTCTGACACCTATAGCTGCTAAATCGTGAGGAATTTAAAGATGATGCAAACTAGTGATTTGTGGGATTTTGTTTGTAGATTCTAAATATTTTTTTTAAAAAATTTGGAGTTAAATTGTAAAATTTTTTGCATCTCCTTTGATAACTAGTTTTTAATAGTAAACAACATTTTTTAAAGTGATGTGTATTCCATAGCACATAACAATTTTTCTACAAAGGATACAATTTTGATTCTTTTGAATTTAGATTGGTAACACCGATATATAAGACATGCATTTGGTTTCATAATGTTTTGTTGAATATATTTTTTTAATTAAGTTTGGAAGTCAAACCAATTATAATTTAGACATAGGTATATTCCGTAAAGCATAACTTTTTTTATATGTATCAAAATTCAATTTTTCTTTTTTTATTGAAACAAGGATATCAATACCTAGGGAATAGATATTTTTTAGAGTTTTTTTTCACTAATTTAGTAATTTTCCATGTGTGTAGAACAAAGAACTTGATGTTCGGTTGAAAACCTACATTCACAAGAAATAAAAAAATAAATATAAGAATCAAATTAAATATATTTAAAATTATACTTTTTGGGAAGGTTATAATAAGGACTACATACTTACAAAACATAAATTTTAAATGAATTCATTTGATCCCCTAAAAGGTAAATCAAAAGTAGTTTTTTATCAGCATTTTGATAGGTGTAGAGGAGACTCCATTATAGGTATGGTTTAAAACTAGCGAGGTTCTATCCAAGGGGGTTTGAATCTATGGGGTTTTGATCAAACCCTCTTCAATTAAAATCCTTTAAATGAAACCTTTCAAGGATTAAATCATTATATTTTCTAAAAATATATGATTTCAGCAAAAATTAGGATGTCCCAGAAAGTGTAACCCATTATTGTGGCAGCACCCCAGTATGATAGAAAAGCTATACATGATGGAAGAAAGAACACATATACTATAACACCAAATGGAAAGACAATTACTTTGATTCTTTGGAAGATGATCCTAAGAGTGAAGTATGTGGAAATTCTAGGTTCTATTTGGTAGATGGAAGGAAATTTCTAGATGGTTTGAGACATGAGAATATGTGTTATGCTTTAATCCCTAAGAAGCGTAAAAATCTAAAGATTGAAGAATCATAACCGGAGGAGATAACTATGTTACTGAAAGAGTATGAAGACATCATATTAGATAATGTACTTGAAGGATTGCCACCAATTAGTAGTATTAGTCATCACATGGATCTTATACCTGGAGCTAGTTTGCCTAACAAAGAAGCACACATAATGACACTCGCAGAGAATGAAAAATTGAATAGACAGATACATGAATTGTTGAGTAAAGGTTTGATTAGAGAAAGTTTGATTCCTTGTGTAGTACCTATAGTGTTAGCACCAAAGAAGGATGGAGAATGGAGAATGTGTATAGACTCTAGAGTAATAAACAGGATCATAGTTAAGTACAGATTTCCTTTACCTAGGATAGCTGATATTATGGATTGTTTGAGTGGAGCAAAATATTTTACAAAGATAGATTTGAAGAGTGGATATTGTCAGATTAGAATTAGAGAGGGAGATGAATGGAAGACTACTTTTAAGATAAATGAAGGATTGTATGAGTGGTTAGTTATGCCTTTTGGATTGACAAATGCATCGAGTACTTTCATGAGATTGATGAATGAAATTTTGATGAAATTATTGGGTAAGTTTGTTATTATATATTTGGATGATAATCTAATTTTCAGTAAGACAAAAGAAGAACATTTGTGGTACTTGAGACAAGTATTACAGAGACCAAGAGAAGAGAAATTCTTGATAAACATCAAGAAGTGTAGTTTCATGAAGGAAGAATTGGTATACTTGGGATTTTTTATTTTTGTGGAAGGATTGAAGATGGGCCTTGAAAAAGTGAGATCAATTGTTGAGTGTCCTACACCTAAGAGCATTGGAGAAGTTAGATCATTCAAATGGATTAGCTAGTTTCTACTAGAAGTTCATCAGAAGTTTCAGTTCAGTATGTAACCCTATGACAGAGACAATGAGAGGTTGTAGACAACTAAAAATGTCTTTATCATCAAATCAACTCCCGACCTCCCTAAACATACCTATTTCCCTTCCAAACAATTAATTAAATTTTTATTTAATTAATTATCCTCTCATCACCTAATTCTTCATCATTTTACCCCCTACAATTAGATTAAAATGATTAATTCAATAGTCCAACCTTAGCTTATTAATTAAATAAATATGCAATATTTATTTGGTTAATTTCCATTGTCTACTAAACCCAATTAATTAGGTAAATCAAGTTTATCTAATTAATTTATCCTATTAACTAACATATCCCTACCCTAGTTAATTAAATATCTATTATTTAATTACCTAGCCTATCCTACATGACCCTAGACCTAGGATTAATTAAATAAAACCTTATTTAATTAATCTAAACCTCCCATTAACCTATTCCCTAATTTTTTCCAGCCATATTAATTAAGCTAATAACCCCAATTAAAATGGTCAAACCTTGATTAACACCCTTCCCCACATCCCACAAATAAAAAATTGAAATATATCCCATATAAACCAATTTTTTATACACATCTGTCATAATCCTCATTTAATACCTCTTACACCCCTTACACATGTCATAGCTCATTAATATCCACTCTTGCCCAAATGAATTTTAAATTCATTTTACCCTTCCCCATGTGAATTTTTAATTCACAAATAATCCATTACACTCCACCTCATTTATGAACCCCTCTTCGCAAGATCAATTAAAAATTTATCTTTATTCCTAGCCCTCCATTTTCCAAGATGAGATCTAGGTTTTCCACATCATCTTCATCCTCCACCATTGATCTCTCAAATCAATCTCAACTATTCGATCAAAATCTCTCCAAAATGCCTATAAATACCACATCCTCCAAACCATTTGATCATCCAATTTCTAAGTAATGTTATGATGCCAAAAATTATCTTGAATTAGTGAGTTGCATTTAGATTGAGCATTTCACATTTGAATCTATTATCTAGGGTATATCTAGGAGCTCTTGGGTGGATGCTTCTACCACCCTATCTTGGATTGGTGAATCTTAGTGAGGTATAAGGCTTGTTTTATGCTTTTATTTTGTGTTTTTTATCTCACTTTATTTTCCCTAATCACATTGGCAAGCCCAGTGGGACCCACAAGGTCTCACTCTAACCATTTTTGTGAGTTTTTGTTGTTTTGAGATGTATTTATAGGTTTAACGCTATCTCCCTATGCAGTGGCACCATTTCGACGTATTTTAGCGCTAGTTGACATGACAATTTTTTGTTGGCTCTCACTCACATCTTGTTGGATTTTTGTTAATCTTCCTAACATCTTTTTAGGTTGTTTTCTCTCAGTTTTGCAGGTTTTTATGAGAAAACAAGGGGAGACCATGCCAAAATTTTCTTAAACCATCTAACATTTCATTTTGGTTTGGTTTTCTTTGGAAAGGTTGTCTTTTTTAGTTAATAACACTTCTAATCACTAAAAAGGACCTAACACACCTCTTTTGAGACAGAACAAACTTCATGCTTGGTTAAGAAAACTTTATTTTTGCAGCTGTGACCAGTTGAACCCCATATCAGCGCCCTCGACACCCAAAACAACGCCATATTTCACATTTTACTAGACAGTGCAAACTCATGCACAGTAGTGCTATATTTAGTCTGTAGTAGTTCAATCATTAGTTTTAGCACATTTTGTATTGTCCTGTAGCACTATTTCTATATTCAATGTAGTCTATAGTCCATTTAAGCACTATCTTGTAATTCAATACTATCTGTATGTGTTATTAGCGCTATTATCTAGGGTGGTTAGATTCTATCTGAGGTGATGGCAGCACCGTCATTTACAGGTCAAAGTAACACCATATGTGATCTATTTTATTGCTATTTTGTCTGCTAACATTGGGTTATGTGTAGGTCCTTCTATCTATTTTGTAGGTCATCATCATCTATCCAAGACCATTATTCTAAAACAACTAATAGTTTTTGCAGGGTTTTTGCTTTAGATTAAACAAAAAACTTCCATTGGTGCTTATAAAAGGAACCCTTGCATGTTAGTGTAAACAACATTTCAATTGGTGCACTAAAATTGATCAAACAAACAAACAAACAAACATTTCAATTGGTGCTCATAAAAAGAATCCTTGTGTTCCTTGATATGGAAAACATTTGATTTTGGTGCTCTAAAATTAACAAGTGCTTGCCCACAAATTTAGGAACATTTTGATTTTGTCTTTAAAAGAACAACGTGCATCATAACTCATTGGTTTAAAAGGAACCATAAATTGCATTTTTCACTCATCTAAGCAAGAAAACAAAAAATTGTGTGTGAAGTGTTTTGTGATAGCATTTGTGTGGTGAAATTTTATGCTCTTGCCTCGCACAATTGGTGATCTTGGGAATAAAAAACTTCTCACAACACTTGCATAAATCACCCCCAAAATAATCCAAGATCTAAAAACGAACCTTGTTTAGTGTGACCCAAGCCTAAAAATATGTATGGTCTCCCCTCGCATCTTTGTATGAGCTTGGGGATGAAAAGTATTTTTACGCTTGTGTTTCTTTTGTTGAACCTTTAGAGGGCCTACCACCCCGCTTCAAAAGGTGGGAACGACCCAAGCGGCAACAAGCTAAAGCCAAGCTCTTTCGAGCCGCTATATAAAATAATATGTTTGTGATGAAAGTTATAAGAAACAGGTGTTGTTGTGTCATACTGACAACCAACCTCCCCCAAAACCCTTCAAGTCATAACCCTTGAAGGCTGGGAGACTCCATAATGGAGAGTAGCATTGCCATACGTATGGCCACCTGAACAAATGCACTTCCTATGAACCATTGTTTTAATAGCCCAAATCCTTCTACTTGTTGGTGTAAAAGGTGGGATCTTTGAAGCCACCTTGATTCACGTAGTTCTTAGTAGAGATAGTAGGGACAATCCTAAGGTTTGGTGGGGGTACAAGCCTTGGGAAACCTAGATCTTGGTATGTGTGAGGAGTGACTGCCATGGAGGGGAGCCGGTGCTACCAAGATCTTGAAGCTATCTGCTTTGAATAGGCACAGCCAGGGGATCCAACAAGTATTGTCCTATCTTTGCCTTAGGTTGTGCAAAGTGCTTGTTAAAATCTTTACATCTTCTCACAAACAAATCTCTGGCTATTGTGATCTATTGTGTTTGAAGTATTCTAAAAAAAAAACTTGCCAAGAAACAACAAAAATTATTTGGTCAAACTTCATACCCATAAAAATCCAAATTTGTCATCAAAATCCATCTTATTCAGAACCTTGACCAACACTGACCTATTTTAGCGCTATCTCTATCTGTTTTTGGTGCCATTTCTCTTGAGATTTGGCACCATTTACAGACTGACTTGCCTAAAACTTGGAAGAATTGTCTTGTGATCTTTAGCACCTACCTAACCATAATCCATAATCACCTTCCCAAAAATATGTCAATACCCCATCCATTTTGATCTAAAAAGTTTCCCAATCATACCTCCACTTTGACCTTAGAGAATTAATCATTATCATTATTGGACCCCTTGCTATACCATAATCCACTCATTTCCATATCTTCTCATCCTCATTGATCTTTGCATACTTTTTGGACCAAACAAACATCCTTTTACAAATCATCCCCAAAATCCATTTCCATCTTCCATTAAAAACATATCCAAAATCTTCTAAATCCAAACATCCATCAAAACCATCAACCAACATCCAAACTTCATCAATCCTTGAGCTAAAGCTAGATCTAGATTTCATCCTTCACATCATATTTTGCTTGATAAGTCATTAATCTACCTTTCAAGTAAAATAAATCATCTCTCTTTGTGTAAGGTCATAAGTCTACCCCAAACAAAGAAAAATATCCATTTGTGCAACACAAAACTAGATCTTCCTTGAACTCATTTGTTGACATCCAATTTCCTTTTCACAAACATCACCCAAATATCTCATACCAAACATCTAGTTCATCTAAGGTTTCATCCCCCAAATCAACATCAAAAAGCTCTTCCATCAAATCATACCCAAACAAACCTCCTTTTATCTTCCATCATTTTGGTCCAAAATTTTTGTAAAAATCAATATCATACAGTCTTACCACCCTTAGGTTGACACTCTTTTGAGACTCATCTCTTAAAAGTAAAAATATATCTAAACCCCATCATAATTCCCTTCTACCTTTAGATTGTAAGAAGCACACCTTCTTATATCTAAATCTCATCACATTTCATCACCACATCCTCTTTAGGTCCCACAAATCAATCCAAATTCTCTAAGGTCTCCACCTCAAAATAAAAATCCATACACTTGCATGCCCATAACTAGATCCCAACACAAGAAGAATCAAGAGATGGAAAACCTTAGATACAATGGGGGCACAAGGATGCCTTAAACCAACGTGAACAATATACCGATTGGACAAAAAACATACAATGTACCCTTAGTTTTCCAAATGCTGACATGTGGTCCTCATGAAAACCCCTTCCACTTCTTGCAAACACAACCTCCACAACCTCCCATCCAAAACACCCCCACCATCAACCAAATAGATCAAGATGTCTTAAGCTTCACACAAGACTCCGATAGCATGGATATACCTGACAAAGTCTTAAGGTTAGATCCAAATAGATATCTTGATTACCTGCTCAAAATTGATGCCCAAACATCCCACAACACGACATCCTCCCAACCATCCACGTCTAACAACAATCCCATGACATCCTCTCAACCATCTACTTCAAACAACCAACCTACCTTCTCTCAAACTCCAACCCCAACCATATCTACCACTCCCACAAACTCTAATGTAACCACATCTACAATTCCCACTAACATATCCATTGCCTCTAATGTCTCCAATCCTACCATCTCCCAACTCATCATCACCTCCACTACCATAACCAACATAAACTCTTCCATTCCCCAAATCACCTTGGGCATCCAAAGCAACCCCATGCATGCGAGTGCCTCCACAAGCGTGCCTCAACTCAACCCTCAAACCATAGCCTACATGAGACAATTTATTTCACAACCACCTCTCAACACAACCAATCCATCCAACGTCAACCTGTTTAATCTCACATATCTACAAAATCCCGTAGCATCATCAACACAACACAATCCCAATCCCCAATTGCCACATCATGTCCTCCAACAAATCCACACTTACCAACAATACCTCAAACAACAAAACCAAAACACCATCCCACCATATCAAAACACGATCCCCCAAAATCACAACCCTACTTACCAAAATCTAAATCAAACAAACCAATATCAAACTCCTCCCAACCTACAACATCTCATCAACCAATAAAGATACATCCTAGAAACTCCACCAACCCTAGACCTAACAAGAGTGGTACAAGATTTGATCCAAAAGGTAGATGATTTGCAAACTGGCAGCAACCGTAAACATTATTCATTCAAGGATATTTGTCCCTATCCATTTGATCGAACACTATACATGCCCCCTTTTCCCAAAAATTTTGAAACACCCAAATTTGACAAATATAAGGGAAAGGGAGACCCTAGGGATCACCTTAGGTAGTTCTACCTTGCTTGCCTCAAAGTCTTGAACAATGACACATATCTAATGAGACTTTTTTTGAGGAGCCTCGGTGATCAAGCCACTGAATGGTTTGCACATCTTCCCCCGGGCATTAGGTATTATCTTGAGCTCGCAGAGAAATTTGTCAACCACTTCTCCGACAATTTTGAACATGAAATATCCATGACGGACCTTTGCAATACCAAACAAAAGAACAGAGAGTCTTTCGCTTCATTCTTGCAAAGGTGGAGAGCCTTAGCAAGAAAACTCCCTTGGCCGATTCCTGAGAAACAATTAGTCACCATGTTCGTGACTAATCTGAACCAAGAAATGGGGTTCCATCTACAAATCCTTTGTGCGTCTACCTTCAAAGAAGTCATTGACAAGGGTACTACTATTGAAAGAGCCCTTATTGCCAAGGGTTTGATCAAACTATACGACAACAAGCCCTACACCAACAACAACAACAACAACAACAATAAGGTCAATATGAACTTCCCCGACACAAACAACAACATGCAATCAAATAAAAAATCACGCTTTTGGGGAAAGAACAAAAACACCCTCAATGACGGCATCATTGATGTGAAGGCCATCCAATATGTACAAAATAAAGCACCCACAAGTACATACACCACCAATGTAAATATTCCAAAGGGGCAACCTAAACAAAGCAAACCACGGAGACAATTCACACCCCTAGGGGAACCAATTGAAGATATCCTTGATAGATGTCTAAAGAATGGTTTGATAACTCTCCCACCCATTAAGCCCACCAAGAAAGTGAACTCAAAGCCACGCGGTACAATGAAAATGACTATTGTGACTACCACCGCATTATGGGCCATAAGACATTTGATTGCATGAAATTAAAAAATTGTGTACAAGACCTTATAGAGGAAAAGAAAGTCAATCTTGAGCAAGCCACCCAACCATCACCCAATGCCAATTTGGAGCTTACAAGGATCCACTACCTAATCACAACAAAGACTCATCTTCTAATCAAACCTACAACATCACCCCACCTCTCGCATCCTATGATTCCATTGTAGGACAGATAGAACCATCATCTAACTGTATCAACACAATCACCATTCGAGGTCAAGTACCCAATTGTGCCGTCACAACCCGTCGTGGCCATGTATCCATCCGTACAGCCCCTACTACCAATCAAAGGCCTCCATCCACATCCAACCCTCAACCTAATCATCCATCCATTCTCCCACCACCTACCAATAATTACAACCTCCTATATTATCTAAGAAAGAGCCTTGCATAAATTTCCATACTCGAGCTGCTTGGCACGTCACCTCTCCACAAAAAAGTCCTCGACAAGGCTCTCTTGGAAACCCAAGTTCCCACCAACCTAAATGTGGATCAGTTCCAAGCTATGGTGGACCATATTGCCTCCCCTCATCATCTCACCTTCTCTGAAAAATATCTTCCCACCTCTGACAATCTATATAATGATGCCTTACATATCAAAGTCTGCATCCATAAACATATCATCAAAAGAGTCTTAATAGATGGTGGCTCAGGCCTAAACTTGTCCACTCTAAAATTACTAAAACACTTGGGATACTCAAATGTGTTTGTAGACACTAGTGAATGCATAACCATTAAGGGATATGATGACACTGAGAGATTGTTTGAGGGCACTATCAAACTCCCCATCCAAGTAGGGAAAAAGATAATGGAAGCTAAATGTCAGGTTTTGGATCTTGACCTCCCCTACAACATTTTTCTCTGCCGACCATGGATCCATGCCATGCAATCCATCCCCTCTATGTTCCACCAATGTCTAAAGTTCCCTCACAATGGCATGGAAGTAACCATCTATGCCAACCCCCGCCCCTTCCAATACTGTAGTTTGTTGGAAGGCCATGACCACACTTTCTACCCATACAACAAGGCTATCACAAAAACCACTTCTCGAACCAATCCCACAACATCCACCTCTTATATTGACCCTTCCAATATTTCTTCCACTTCATCTCTAGCAACTGCGCCACTTGAGGTCAAGGCCAAGATCAGTGATATGGGATGTGGAGAATATGACCTACATGGTACCTTTTATGTAGGGACATTACCCAATCCTAAGATGTTTGGTGCCCCAAAAGAGGGAGAAGACTCCACAGTGGTTATCAAATGTAAGCCATCCCCGACCTTTGAGAAGAAACACCTTCTTGACCAAGATGTGCTTGAAGACATATCATCATGGCTGTATAAAGATGAAGAAACAGAGCAAGAAGCCCCTACCATACCAATGGAAATCTATGGCAAAGGGTTAGAGATCGTCAAAAACATGGGCTACAAAGGATAAGGTGGTATCAGCCTTCATGAACAAGGGATCATAGAACCAGTTCAAGCAACAAGGAATCCCTACACTCAAGGGTTAGGGTATGGACAACGATAATGTATCCTCACTAGTGGTGAATGTATCTTAGCTGAGGTCGCTACAATTTGCCCATAAGTCAATAACATCAATGAAGTAGGCCATCAAAATTCCTTTAGTGACTTTGCTGATTTCTTCAAATCATCCATATGCACCATATACATAGTCACCACCCTAGTATCTTCATCCAATGACCTACCCCTTGTATTCCTGGACCTCATAGACTGGGACCAATAGGGACCTCCCATCCTTGACATAGCACAAAATGATGAAGCAATCGTTGAAATGATGGGGGTTAGAGATCACTTCCTCCTAGGAGATCATAGAGCTGGATACATTATGGAACTTGATATGGCTACCTATTTCAGGGAGACAACCCATGCTTCTAGTGACAAAAATATAAAAATCAAACATGGGTCTGATGGTGAAAACTACTCCGCGGCAATGTCAGATCCCAAAAAAGTAAAAATAAAAGGCATATCTCCTAGTGAAAACCTCCATGAGGCACTAGGAGATGGAAGCACGGGCCTTCTTGAGATAGAGAAGGTATATACTGATAGATCACCCATCCTTGTGGAGCCAACCCAAGAAATGAATCTTGGGATGGAAGAAGAGCCAAAATTCACTTTCAGGGCAGAATCTCTCAAGCCAATAGAGCAGGAAAACTTCTTAGCCTTCTTCAAATGTAGAAATTGTAACTTTGCATGGACCTATACAGATATGCTAGGGCTAGATCCTGCCTTGGTCATCCATCATCTTGCAATACGACCTAATGCAAAACCAGTGAAACATAAGCTAAGAAAAATGCACCCTCAAGTTGTACTCCTAGTCAAAGAAGAATTAAAGAAACTACTGGGTGTAGATTCATCTGACCAATTGACTATCCTGAGTGGCTTTCCAACTTAATGCTAGTAGCCAAACCTAATGGTTGAATCCATTACTACACTAATTTCTGAGACCTTAACAAAGCCTGCCCAAAGGATGACTTCCCCCTACCTAACATTGACATCATAGTCGACCTTACGGTAGGACATGAGATACTATCCCTGATGGATGGATTTTTAGGGTACAATCAAATTAGAATTATGGAAGAAGACTAGCACAAGACATCCTTCATCTTCCCATGGGGGACATACTGTTGGGTAGTGATGCCATTTGGCCTAAAGAATGCAGGGGCTACTTATCAACGAGCTATGATCATTATCTTCTGTGATCTTTTCCACCACATCATGGAAGATTATGTGGATGATTTTCTAGGGAAATCAAAGACAAGAGAGGAACACCTAGACATGTTAGCAAAGATCTTCCACCGACTGGAGCAATATAATGTGTGCCTAAATCCAAAAAAATGTGTTTTTGAGGTTACCTCAGGAAAACTTTTGAGATACATAGTCTCTAGAAGAGGAAGTGAGGTGGATCCTGCTAAAGTCAAGGCTGTCATAGAAATGCCTCCTCCTAAGAGATTGAAACAACTATGAAGTCTATAAGGGAAACTCTAGTCCATCCGACAGTTTATTGCCCAGCTTGCCGATAAGTGTCAACCTTTTCAGTATCTACTTAGAAAGAATACAGCTTTTGTCTAGGACAATTAGTGTTAAGTCGCCTTCAACCAATTGAAAGAATACCTAGCTAATCCCCCTGTTCTAACTCCACCAAGGCAAGGAGAGCCTCTCCTTTTATACATCTTAGCAACAGAAATAGCTATAGGGGCCTTATTAGTACAACAGGATGAACAAGGGAAGGAAAGAGCTATATATTATATTAGTCGCACCTTGATAACCTATGAGCTAAACTACACATCCATTGAACGAGCATGCCTAGTCATGGTCTTTACTTCACAAAAGTTAAGACACTACATGCTCAGTCACAAAACTAAGCTCATCGCCAAGATAGATCCACTAAAATATCTGCTAAATAGAGTTGCTCTTACTAGAAGAATGGAAAAATAGGTCAGGGTCCTCAGTGAATTTGACATAGAATACACCGAAAGAAAGGATATCAAAGGACAGGTTATCGCTGATCAGCTAGCTAAATCACCTATTCCTGTAGAATATCCTACACTGGTAGAGTTCCCTGATGAAGCCATCTTGACTATAGCACCAGCAACAGAAACATGGAAAATGTACTTCGATGGGTCATATACACATAGAGGCTTGGGGGTAGGCATTTTTGTTTGTTACCCCTCAAGGTGACACAATCCCTAACTCATTCAAAATTACATTTTCATGTACCAAAAACATGGTAGAGTATGAGGCCCTCATCACAGCTCTCTGAATGGAAATCAAAGGGAAAATTTGAAGCTGACAGTGTATGGCGACTCCAAAATGGTCATCTGGCAAGTAAACAACAAGTACAAGACTAAGGATGACAAACTCTTGCCTTATAAAAAGATGGTCGATGACTTTAAAGACCATTTTGATGATATCCACTTTGAACAAATACCAAGGCTAAACAACAAAGCTGCAGACGCCATGACAACAATCAGATCCCTGGTCGATATGAAGAAAGATAGCAAGAAGTGCGAGTTCCTGATCAAAGAGCTCCCTATTCCAGCATATGATGTTCCCTAATTAGAGCTACTATGCGAAATCGTTGGTCCCTTATCCCTGTGGTATCAAGAGACTTATCTGTACCTTCATGATAACATCATCCCTCCTAACCTATCTACCTCACAACAAAAAAATTTCATCCACCGGGCCTCTCACTTCACCCTTGTAGGAGATACCCTATACAAAAGGAGTCTTGACGGCATGCTTTTATGATGTTTAGACTCTAGGGAAGCTGAAGTGACCTTGCAAGAGGTACATAAAGGCATCTGTGGGGCACATTCAAGTGGACCTACTCTAGCTAAGAAGATCCTAAGGACCGGGTACTATTGGCCAACCATGGAACGTGACGCCTACTGATTTGTAGAGAAGTGCCTACCATGTCAACAACATGGAGGTATCATTCATGTACCAGCACAAGAATTGTAGACAATCACGACACCTTGGCCTTTCTTACAGTGGGCACTTGACCTCGTAGGGAAAATCCATCCACCATCATCCAATGGCCATAAATTCATCATCACAACCACCAAATACTTCACTAAGTGGGTGGAAGAAATACCACTCACCTTCACCACCGGAACCCAAATATCTAAGTTCATCCTCCATTATATCATATGTTGTTACGACATCCCCCATTCCATCATCACTGATAATGAAAAACCATTCAAGAACCAAGAAGTCTGCACCTTGTGTGAGAAATTCTAAATCCAACACCACTTCTCCACTCCATATTACCCTCAAGGCAATGGTCAAGCAGAAGCTTCAAATAAAACCATCCTTCGCATTCTAAAGAAGACGGTCAATGAAGCTGGCAGTGACTAGCACATCCAGCTCAATCCCACCCTATGAGCCTATCACACAAGCATCCGTACACCCACAGGAGCCACTCCATATTCCCTTGTATTAAGATCTAAAGCCATTTTACCTATTGAGGTCGAGCTCCCATCCCTAAGAGTATCTCTGTAAAATATAATCATTGATGAGGAATACCGAGTCGCAAGGCTGCATTAGCTAGAGTTACTGGATGAGAAATGTCTGGATGCATTAAACCATCTACAGGCCTACCAAAATTACCTCAAAAGAAGATATCACAAGAAAATAAAGAACTGAAATTTTGAAGTAGGCGAGCTTGTCCTTATGGAAAACTAGAAAAATTTGCAGGAGCACCCTAAGAAAGGAATGTTTGAACCCAATTGGTTAGGGCCTTATGTCATCATAGCTAGCTACGGATCAGGAGCATACCAACTGGAAACACCTGAGGGGTAGCCTTTGGATTCTGCATCTGAATAAATTCTAGCCATAATCCATTGACTATCCCAAGCAAAAAATACAAAAAAAATCAAAAAATAGAAAAATAAAAAAATTAAGAAAAACCCGAGTGCAATAAAGAGTTCCAATGGTGAAAATCACTTTAGTAATGCCTTGGATTGGTACCATGGTGAAATCCTATTTCAGGTGCCATGCATAGTAGTCAGTTCTACCATCTAATAAGTCCTCTTTCCACCACAAACACTCCACACCAAAATCATCTTCCATGGCTTGGAATTTGGAAACATTAGTCACCCACCCCCATCTACCCACCCAAGGATTTAATCATAGTATAAAGATCCTTGTAAGCTTCCTTCTGTATAGCTAAAATAAAAAAAATCTAAAAACATTAGAAAATCAAAAAATCCAAAAACATCCCAAAACAGATCAATCGTATAAATACCTGAGAAAGATATAGTACCTGAATAAGAGCCTTTTGGAACCAAATTGATAAGATTGTAGAAATCTGAACCTATACCACCGATTCACTGCAAATCATCCATCCCCATGCAATTCCCACATCATCACCCAAGTTCATCACTAATTCTTTTAGATTTTATTAATGATTTGCTGCAAATCACCCATCCCCATGCAATTCCCACACCATCACCCAAGTTCATCTTAGATTTTATTAATGATTCACTATAAATCATCTGCCCCCATGCATCGATCCATAATAGTACCTTCTGTAACTTGCACGCATCAATATCCATCAACGCTCAGCATCACACCCATCCTAAACTATTCCCACATCATCAAGTTTTGCTAGAACTACATATTCATCTCACCCGCATCTTGAAGGTACCTTGATCCTATGGACATAGGGTATGTAGGTAGTTTGGAATATGAAGGAAGTATCTAGTACTCAGGTACATAAGATGTACCCATCCATCCCCTTTGGATGGTCCCTATTTACTAAGCTTGCTAGAACTAACAAATAATACACATGCTAGGTATAGCTTGAACATTGGAGCCTAACACAAAAAATTATCAATCAACATACCAACTATAAGTTAACACATGGCCTAACTATACTTTTGCCCATCTTCCAAAAATTATTCAACATCGAACTGATTCATGTCCAAAGATATATCATTCCTACAATGGACAAAAATATGTGATCTTATCAACACTTATCTTGGCAAGAGAACATAATGGCTATCTGTATCTTTTTGTTGGTCTTTTTGATTATTGATTTTTCTTTTTTTTCTTACTCCTAGTCACTTCCAAAGCTACCTTGATCTCATTATATCATAGTACATGGTGGATAACACTTGGAGTGGACATAGTCATTGTTTTTGTATGCTATGCTTGTGGGTTGGTTTCATTACTCCAAGAATAGTATTCATATCTTGAATCTGAGGTCGGTTCTAGCATGGTGTGCCTCATTTACATATACAGGCAACAATACCTTATATGTACTATGAGCATTATCAGCTATGAGTCCCCTTCCTTGGCTAGGCAAGGTTATACTACCTTGGGCATCCATGACACAAACCTATTGTTTGTGGGTCTAGTCCATGCAATCATGGGATATATACATCAACACTTAGGTCATCTCATACCTTTGTGGAATGTAACCTATATTTATATAATAAACTAAGAAATGCTCTCAATTAACTTTATGCAACTACTATTACTAGCTCGAATCATCTTCCTACCACTCATCTAGCCATACTATCTGGGCCTAGATCTTTTATCTCCCACCATCTAATTCAGCCCCCCCCCAATCTTCTCACTAACCCCACCTATCGTGCTTATTCCCACCTAACACATCCTGAACCAAAATAACCCCCCCCCCCCCGCCCTTAATGACGTGGTGTCTCATGACCTAACAATTCCCTCATCCCCCATCCCACTTCCTCCCCCAATCTAGCCAAAACTAATCCAGTCCATAAACCCTTATCCTCTCCCCACATATTCCCCTACCATTCAACCCCACCACCCAGGATTTAACAAAAAAAACATCATGTATCATGACTTGATCATCGCATAATCATTTAGTTCCATTTTCATAATCATTTAGTATCATTTTCATAATCATTTAGTATCATTTTCATAATCATTTAGTTCCATTTTCATAATCATTTAGTAGCATTTTCATAATCATTTAGTTTCATATCATAATCATTTAGTTGCATTTTCATAATCATTTAGTTCCATTTTCATAATCATTTAGTTGCATATCATAATCATTTAGTATCATTTTCATACTCATTTAGTTGCATATCATAATCATTTAGTTGCATTATCATAATCATTTAGTTGCATATCATAATCATTTAGTAATCATTTAGTTGCATTATCATAATCATTTAGTTGCATTTTCATAATCATTTAGTCGCATTTTCATAATCATTTAGTGGCATTTTCATTATCATTTAGTTGCACATTTATATTCCCATTGGCATAAGATGTGTTTATTAAGATAAGCATATATGGTCATTTCATTAAATTTTGCATCCATAATAAATGTTTATTAATCTAAACATTTATTTGCATTTTACATCCACATCATAATCCATAATCAAAAACATGCATTATTACATCAATAGTACATCCATAACATCAACATAACACACCTCATAAACATAGTACATCCATAGCATCTCATAAAATTATCACATCATCATAATATGCATAATCCATAAAACAATACTGCATCCATCAACATAAGCATCATCATAATCATATAACACATGTAGGCCATCAAAAAATCATCATCTCATATCATCATCGCAAAAAAATGTACACCGCTCATATATACATAAAAAAATATGTCATGATACAATGCCTCCAAGGGCTAAAATGATACAACTATCAATCCTGGATAGTGGAACCTCTACCTAACTTGGTAGGGGATCCTGGTCATGGCTATGGTCCTGCCTATGGCTATGGCTGTGGCTGTGGCTGGGGTTGTGGCTGTACCTATGTAACCTATTGTGGCACCTATGATGAGGGACCCATCGGTTGCTAAACTGACTGAACCGATCTAGATCTGTGTGACCAAGACATCTGAGACCCGCTATGATAACTGTAGCTCAGCATGTACTGCTCTGCAGGCACTGCCGCCTGATAATAATCAACCCATCCTCTAGCCTCTAGCAGTTGTCCCTATACCTAAGATAATTGTGTCTGCATCAGTGTCAAAAATGGTCCCATAACTGCACCTGAGGCCACCCACTGTAAACTGGCTGCCATATCCTCTACCTGCTGATCCCTCAAGAGTGAAGCATCTTGCTCACCCGTCAGAGTGGGTATCTCACTCTGTGCCTAGGCTAACTACACCTGTAGTGCACCCACCTATCTATCTGCACCATCTAGTAGTGTAGCCATGCCCCGCAACTGCACTATCTCAACATCACAGCTCTATAAAGCCTCCTGTAGGATGGCAACCTGTCCCCACAAGGTCTCAATCTCATCCTCCTCTGTGCTCTGAGGTCACTAACGAGATGAATGCTCTTGAGGCCCCGCAACTCCACCTACCACTGAGGTACCTACCTCTGAACCAGGAACTTGTTGCCCTGCTATAGCAACCTACCATGGCTACTACCGTAATACCTGTGGTGGGGGTAGCAAATCCCTATCTCTCCTCTGCCATCCCCCATGCTACCGAGGTGCCCTCTGCCTCGGCATCTCTCCTATCTGAACCTATTGTATAAGTACCTGCTGCTGGGGTAACTAGGGACCACCACTTGCCTACCCCCTCCTCCAACCCTGACTTGCCCAGCTACTACTGCTACCAACACATCCATCGGCTCCTCATCTCCTCCAACCTCCATCTCCTCCCCATCTCCTCCAACCTCAACAAGGTAATTTACAATAATCTCCTCCCCCTCCTCTAGGAAATCATCATCCCCATCCTCCTCTGAATCCTTATCCCCTGATGATGTCACCTCCTCTGGGAGGACTACCTCCTCTACAGGATCTATGAATTGCATAGGCCACCACATCTGCCACCATGTCTCATAGGTAGGAGTAGTGCCTGCATCCCTAACCTCACTCTACCAATTCCTTATCAACGGCTCCAAAGCTACAAAATCCTCTAAAGCAACCTGGGGCTATATGGCTAGAGGCCACAAACGTGCATCTTGACGAGTCTGTGTAAAAATTTCCATCGGCTACAGAACATCATGTCATAGCCCAAATTGCCGCATAACTTGTGACGGTAGGTACATATCTATAGTACGGTCACCCTGATCTATCAGGTAGCACTACTAGAATGTATATGGTATATGAACATCATCATCTGGCTAGGGCTCCACTCCGATGTAGGGTCGCCAGGTAACCCGAATCATGTCATCCAAGACTTGTCTCCAATACCAAACCTACCCGATATATGTATACTTTGTATCTTGATACAAAACAACATAGGCCTCAAAAGGATGGCGATAATACCCACATCTCAGCCGAGTGATCAGAATATGCTCCCAAATCCATACATGAAGCAAAGTAACTTTGACTGATAGAGCTGAATCACAATGATAAACAACTGTATGCATCTCATGATAAAGATGTGCTAACATCATCGGTCCCCACACATACACTATCTCATGTCAGACCATCCCCTCAATGACCTCCCCTAATCCAACCAGAAATCCCTTGCCTCTCCTATCCGACATCACGACACCCCTGATCAATTCACACAGGAATAAAGCAAAGTGATCTGCACTCGCTACCAGTGTCCCCTCATAGTTCATCTCCCTCCTATCTGCTGATAAAACAATGTGATCAGGGCCAAATACTCTAAGACCCTCCATCCCCTCCTCGTCTCATATATCACCCGCTGACCATGAATCAGTATCTTGAGGATGCGATAAACATCCTCAAGAGAAATGGTGATCTCACCAGTAGGAAGCAAAAATGAACAAGTCTCTAGAAGATATCGCTTTACAACAACCGTAATTAGAGCTCTATGAGCTTGCAACACTGGCATAGATGCAGGTGTCAAAATCCCTAACCTCACTAATCAAGCTTGGGTGGCATTGTCAAAGTGATCAAATAGCTCCATCACAGCCGACACGTGTCACTCCCATGAGGATACTATAAATGACCTCGTATCCTGCATCCACAAATTTCATGTCAAAACCTAACTATTCTTCCAAAATCCAGCCTCTTCTTCTACTATTGAAAGACAAAACAATTTTGGTGCCACAACAGGCAACCTTTTGCGCCAATCCTAAAATTGGCACTACTCTTCCCTCTCATGGTGCTAATCTAGAAGATAGTGCCACTGCGCCACCTTTTTGCGCTATGCCACAATATAGCGCCACAATACCATTTGGTGCCAATTTGAGAAATGGTACCACTATTCCAAAACGTGTCGATACAGAACATTCTGCTAGTAGCCAACAAAGCACCAATCCTAAGGATGGCGCTGCTTTGCAACATAATTCTAATCACTAAGATAGCACTATTCCTAGACCAATTTGGTGCTAATGCATGAAATTCCTACCCCTACATAACATTGCACTAAAACAAAGGATGACACCAAAACGATAATAATTTGGCACCAATCCATCCCTTTTCCACCCTAACAGATAGCACCAATCCAGAGGATAGCACTAATCTGCTCCCCTTTTTGCGCTGCGTGATCTTGCGATAGCACGAAAACCCCAAAATCCCATTTCCTGAAATAAAAAATGTGATAAAATCAAAAAAATGAGAAAGCCAGGGTTAAGGCCTACCTAGGGTCTAGCCTCTGGTGCTCGACCGTACACTCAGAAATGTGTGTATCGCGGGAACATGGGATTGTGGTCCGCCATATCCTCTTCACTCCTTCTCAATAACTCAATGTGTGCAAATGTGGCATTCATAGGGCCCACTACTCTAAATATAGTAGGCCATGTCATCCCTCCACAAAGATTATTCTCCCCAGGGTGCAGATCACAACTATTTTATCCCATTTTTCTTCCTATCAACCTGATTTCCTATTCACTATCCAAATTTCACTCCTATTGCATCCTTTTGAGAGATCATCTAATTTTTTTTTAATTTTTCACTAACCTCTCGAGGGGGCATCCCTCACTCATTCAACTACTTCCTGGCAGGTGGGGCATATTATTCTTTGACCTAATGCCACTTCCCTACTAGGTCCTGACGCCACGTCAAAGAGGGGAAAATGTAGACACCTAAAAATGTCTTTATCATCAAATCAACTCTCGACCTCCCTAAACACACCTATTTCCCTTCCGAACAATTAATTAAATTTTTATTTAATTAATTATCCTCTCATCACCTAATTCTTCATCATTTTACCCACTACAATTGGATTAATTTGATTAATTCAATAGTCCAAACTTAGCCTATTAATTAAATAAATATGCAATATGTATTTGGTTAATTCCCATTGTCCACTAAACCCAATTAATTATGTAAATAAAGTTTATCTAATTAATTTAGCCTATTAATCAACCTATCCCTACCCTAGTTAATTAAATATCTATTATTTAATTACCTATCCTATCCGACATGACCCTAGACCTAGGATTAATTAAATAAAACCTTATTTAATTAATCTAAACCTCCCATTAACCTATTCCCTAATTTTTTCTAGCCATATTAATTAGGCTAATCACCCCAATTAAAATGGTCAAACCTTGATTAACACCCTTCCCCACATCCCACAATTAAAAAATTGAAATATATCCCATATAAACCAATTTTTTATACACATGTCATAATCCCCATTTAATACCTCTTACACCCTTACACATGTCATAGCTCATTAATATCCACTCTTCCCTAAATGAATTTTAAATTCATTTTACCCTTCCCCATGTGAATTTTTAATTCACAAATAATCCATTACACTCCACCTCATTTATGAACCCCTCTTCCCAAGATGAATTAAAAATTCATCTTTATTCATAGCCTTCTATTTTCCAAGATGAGATCTAGGCCGTCCATATCATCTTCATCGTCCACCATTGGATCAAAATCTCTCCAAAATGATTATAAATACCACATCCTCCAAGCCATTTGATCATCCAATTTCTAAGTAATGTTATGATGCCAAAAATTCTCTTGAATTAGTGAGTTGCATTTAGATTGAGCATTTCACATTTGAATCTATTATCTAGGGTATATCTAGGAGCTCTTGGGTGCATGCTTCTACCATCCTATGTTGGATTGGTGAATCTTAGTGAGGTATAAGGCTTGTTTATGCTTTTATTTTGTGTTTTTCATCTCACTTTTTTTCCCTAATCACAGAGGTGATAGAAAAGACTTTAGGTAGACATCAGGAATAGACAGAAGTTTTGAATAGTTGAAGTGGAAAGTAATAGAGCAACCTGTGTTGAAATTATCATATTTTAATAAGGTATTTCAAGTAGATTGTGATGCATGTGGAAATCCAATAGGAGTAGTGTTGAGTCTAAAAGGGAGACTTGTAGCATATTTCAGTGAGAAGTTAAATGATGCAAGGAGAAGATATTTAGTTTATGATCAAGAGTTCTATGTCATAATTCAAGCCTTGAAGAAGTGGAGACATTACTTGTTTCCTAAGGAGTTTGTGCTATATACAAATCATCAAGCTTTGCAGTATTTGAATAGTCAAGGATAGTTGAATTGGAGACATATGAGATGGGTATAGTTCATGCAGAGTTATACTTTTGTATTGAATCATAGGAGTGGAAAATCAAACAAAGTTGTAGATGTGCTGAGTAGGAGAAGGAACTTGCTAACAAAGATGAGAGTTGAAGTGTTAGGATTTAAAGAATTGAAGAATATGTATGAAGAAGATCTTGATTTTGCAAAACCTTGGAAAGCATGTAAGGAACCTATTGTGATAGATAGGAGTAAGTGGTTGGAGTATTTCATTCAGGAAGATATCTTGTTCAGAGGAAACTAGTTATGCATGCCTAGGAGTTCAATGAGAGACAATTTGATCAAAGTAAAGCACAGTGGTGGATTGGTAGGAAATTTTGGCACTGATAAGATAGTGGCTTTGGTAAGTGAAAATTACTTTTGGCCTCAGATACATAAGGATGTTAGTAAATTTGTGCAGAGATGTAGAATATGTCAAGTTACAAAAGGGAGTAATCAGAATACTGGATTGTACAAATCTTTGACAATATCGAAGAGACCTTGGGAAGATGTAAGTATGGATCTCATAATGGGATTGTCGAAGACACGGAGAGGACATGATTCAATATTTGTATTGGTGGATAGATTTTCAAAGATGGCACATTTCATACCTTGTACAAAAGAGAACTAATGCAGTACATGTGGCTAACCTATTTTTCAAGGAGATTGTGAGATTGCATGGATTACCTAAGAGCATAGTTTCAGACAGAGATACAAGATTTTTTGAATACTTTTGGAAGACACTTTGGAAGAAGATGAAGATAGATTTGAAGTTTAGTTCAACATTTCATCCATAGACTAATGGACATATAGAGGTAGTAAATAGGAGTTTGGAAAACTTATTGAGATGTTTGGATGGAGAGAAGGCAGGAAATTGGGATTTGATTCTATCACAAGAAGGGTTTGCATATAATAATTCAATAAATAAGAGTATCAGAAGAACACCATTTGAGACTGTAACATGAACTAACCCTAAAAGAGTAGAATAGTTGAGAGACATTAGTATGAAAGAGAAGAGGAGTGCATAAGCAAAAGAATTTGCAAGACACATGGAGACAGTGCATAATTAGGTGAAGAGGCATTTGGAGGTGATGAATAGTAAGTATAAATAACAAGTAGATGAGAAGAGGAGACACAAAGAATTTGTAGTTGGAGATGAAGTGATGGTGTATTTGAGAAAAGAGAGATTTCCAGTGGGGACATATAACAAGTTGAAGTTGAAGAAGTTTGGACCACGTAGGATACTTAGAAAGTTTGATTCAGGAAACACATATGAAGTGGAGTTACCAGAGACATTGGGGATATCACCTATTTTCAACATTGCAAACCTATATCAATATCATGAAGCAGAGTTTAGTGACAACATGGAAGAAGATTTGAAGAAGCAGTTACCACAACAAGCACTGGAGTAGATTGAGGACATCTTGGACAACAAAGTTGGATGCAACACCAAAGGAAGACAATACAAAGAATATCTCTTGAAGTGGAAAGGCAGATCAAAAGAATATTCATCATGGATTTCTTAGGCTGAGGTGGACCATCTTGGTTTTCCTCTAGCCCCAACAAAGTGAGGGACTCACTTTATCAACAACCCTATATGTCTAATGCAAGAGCATCCCTGGTTCAAGAGCAATCTTGCATCAACCAAAAACATTTGCATTTTAGTTTGTTTTCTTTCATTTTCGAGTTCAGTTTAGCCATTTTAGTCAGTAGTATTTTCTATATTTTTGTCTTTATTATACCGTAGTTTCATTTTAGATATTTTGGAGCTAGACTTCGCATCTAGACGCATTCATGCACATCATATCAAAAATTTAGATCATTCGGATTAGGTACCAAAAATATATCACTATCAGAAGATTGACTATTTTCTTAGAGTACAACATCCTGACAGTCTCAAATAATCAGCTAAATGAGAAGACCTATGGAGCATCTTATGACTTGTGGAGCCAAATGACACAACATTCAAGGAACTTTCAATCACGACTGACCTTTTGTGAGATCCGTATGCTATTTCATTCATTTGTAGAGGACTTGTTTATGATTAGGTCCGACCTATCCATGTACACATGTTACATCTCTTTCATTAGAGTTTGTAATCATCCTTGGCTGACACGAAGGACTATTGTGTTCTAGAGATGATATATAATCATGTAATATATGCCTAAGAAAGTAGTGAATCATATAGAGATAGTTTTATAGTTTGGATTTGTTGCGAAGGCGCTTTGAAGCTATATCTTGTGCATATTCTATAATTGAGGAATTAGGTTCATGAGCCCTAATTGTAAGCCCACATGATGTTAGCTAGTTGTATTTTGAATCAATGATATACTGAATGACTGAATCTACATTGGCATTCTATCTTTTAGTTGTTTCTATTGTCTTTACTCTTGTTACATGATCTGGATTGTTCTCTTTGTGGACCCTCGTACCTATGACTGCAGCAAGTGTTATCAGAGTGAATTTCAAATATTTTTGGAGTGAATTGAGTGAAGTTGGTAAAGGAATTTTGTAAGATCTTGTTGTGGATAGATTTCTTAATCCAAGGCAGACTACTTGTGCTATCAACCGATTGCTGATTGTGAGGTAGTTGGCACCCTATAGCCTGATCGTCAAATTTGAGGTAGGTACACTTGATCTGAGGAAGAAATGCCATTGAGGAGAATACCTGTTATTGGTACTATGGCTGGAAGAATGGATGAGATGATGGAAATGATGAAAATGATGCAATTTCACCTAGATGTTATTGAAGAAGATAGGCGAAGAGGACTTACACCTCGACCTAATGTTGAAAGTGATGATGATGAAGAATTTCAATCTATTAATCAAAATGAAGTAACCCTAGGAGATGAAGAAGAAGAATCAGATCAAGTCAAGATGTTGTGAAGATGACAAGTGTAGAAAAAGAGAGATCTTGTTCTCATATAAGAACATGGAAGTGTAGTAGAGCAGTTCAAGATGAAGAGTTTTGAGATAGTTTTCTGAGCATCATTAGAGCTGTAATCATGCATTTGTAGATGTAATTTTAGCAGTTCATTTTGGAAATGAGCCATCGTTTATCTCTTTCTTTAGGTAGTGAGCCTATTTTTGGCCATGAGCCTATTTTTGGAAGTGAGCCTATATGCAGTGAGCATTCTTGGATGATGAGTCCTTTTTGGGAAGTAAGCCCTAAGGCACTGAGCCTCTATGTAATTCAGTATTGTTACTACATAATATATCATGAGCTAACACTCACTCTAGTTTTTCCCTTTTTGGGTTTTCCATGTAAAAATCCTAGTGTTCATATGTCATGTCTTATGGTTGTTCATGCTATGTTTAATTTTCTTTACTGTTGTTGAATGGGAAAATGGATTAAAGATTTTATGAGTGTATGGTTTAAGAGAATATTGATTCACCCCCCTCTCAGTATTCCACGTGTTCAACAAGTGCCTCTAGTCAATGTGACCAAGGGTGACCCATCTGGTAACCTCACAGTTCTTATAGCTACATGGTAGTGTTGTTCTAGCACTCTGATGAGTTCAACATCTATGAAAACATTTAGGACCACTAGCTTGGCTAGATCAAGGATCAATGGGTTTGCAATAGGGTCTTGAGGATCCCTCTTTTCAAAAAAATACCATAATAAATTTCATCCTGAGATAGGAATTAAGGCATCATGACAGCCATGTGCCTCATTCTTAAACATTTTTTTATAACCTTTGTCCACATAGTTTGGAAAAATGTCTAGAATAGATTGTTTCAATGGTCCTTTATTCTCTTTTGGAGTTGAAGGCTCCCCCTTTTTACCCACTAACTCACTCTTTTTGGGTGGCATTATATACTATCTACTAAACTAGGTTTTGGAGATTGTTTGTTTCACTGAGCTAATTGAAAGCAAGACTGCATATACAATGTATCAATTTTGACAGAGAAACATATAGAATGCACTTAACTGATCAAGAGAAAATCACAAAGCACACACCAGGCTTTGAATCCTTTATCTATGAGTACTCTGAGCTTGTTTGAATGAATAGAAATGAAGTGAAATTCTACATTTTATCAGTCCCTGCCCTGGTCATTTCACCATTAATCAGCTTTGTGCAGAGAGATACAGAAATCTTTACACTCATATGGATTTGAATATGCACTGTTGATCTAGTTAGATCTGATGGTTGAGGATATTTGACAAGATTTGTTTCAAATTTGTTGTCAATGTAAATGACACCGCAATCCCATCACAGTAAATGAAGACCTCTGCGGGGTGGCGGGACACAAAACCCCAAGTTTTAATTCTTACCTCATTACTGCAAGCTAAGTTTAGCCTTTATCACTCCCATAGCAGGCATGCGGTAACTAGTGTTGTTTATGTTTACCATCTACCGCTATCCCACATTGATATCAAATGTTGTTATACAATTGTTGCAGGATGGAGGGAGCCTTTTATCTTTTCACCGCACCACCGCCAACCCTATTAAACTGTATCATCCTTCATGCAGGGCGACAGTGACCCTTTATCACTTCGCTAACCTCTTACCACCAACCTACCAGCCCATTCCAGTGTCATGTTATTCTTGTTGCAGGGCTGTGGTAACTGTTTAATGTTACTTTCATTGTTTACCGACAGCCCGCAACTATTATTTTCTCTTCTTACGGTAGCGTGGTAACCCCGCATCCCATTCCTCAAACTCCCACAACCCTGCAAGGGACTCTTAGGGCACATTTTGTAGCTTTACAGGGGTGTAGTACTAAACAAAAATGCAAGTTAGAGTAACAAGGATTTAACACATGTATAGTGGAAAATGACCAGATGAAGGTGCTACACAAGGATTTTTGGATTTCAGGGAATGAATGACCAAAGGACTTAGACTCTTTTTATGGATTTTTGGAATTAGGATTAAACTAAATTGGGTATAATCAAGTGGATTTTAACAGTTCTAACATGGTGTTTTCACTTGATCCAATGTGTTGTAGGGCATTAATGAAAGGTTCAAATATAGTTTATCCATTTTTTATACGAAAGTAAGGTATATAACATGTATTGATGACATGAGCAACACTACCACATATTCTTAAGTGTTGTAAATATGCATCTTCCTATTTCATTAGGTTGTGCTTCATTGTAGTATGAATCACTTGTTGTAAGCATGTACAATTATAACATGTTATGCACATCACAAATGAAGAAATTTTATGCACATCACAAATGAAGGAATGCAACGATTGCAAGATGTGCACAAAATGGATTTCATGATCGGGCTTGAAATAAAATTTCAAGCAAATGCAATTGGCATATGTAAAACCAAATTCAACAACCTTATCTAACATCCTCCTTGCCTCTACCAAAATGGGATCTTCAGAAAAGGGTGTGGATAATCATCAAAGCATAAAGTATATAGGAATTTTGGTAGATGTTGTATTTGATGGAGATAGGTTGTCATTGATGTCAAAAGGTTGTCCTCAGTTTATTTGATGTCATCAGGATAAGTGTAGTCAGATATGCAAATATGGTTAGAGATGAGATGCTTCTATTTGATCATGATATTTCATGTTTGCCTCAGGTTGGATTCTAATGTTCTTGGTGTTTGGTGTTGGTTTATGATGTTTATCATTGATCACAGGACTTGTTTGATCAGGTTTGGCCTTCATGGTGTTTTTGAAGTTGATTAAGATACAATTCTTTATATTATGTTCTCAAGAGATCTTACAATGTATCTTCATATGTCCTTTGGTAAGTGACATCACAAGTTGATTTGTTTGGGGTTGTCAAGTGTTGACAAATGTTCATCATCCATGGTTATGTAGTGTTAAATGATGACCTTCATAGTAAGTGTGTTTGTGCTTTAGAGGAATTCATGGTTAAGTAATTTTTAGTCATGGTCTCATATGTGGTTATGATGTGTGTTTAGTTCATATTTGGTATTATGATACATTGAATCAGTGATGCTTAAACATGGATGGTACTATATCAAGTAGAGGACATGATGTTTTTAGTATGCAGTATATCATACAAGAGGTAAGGTAGAAGTTACAGGTGCTTGCAAGATAGAAATTAAAATGATAGTGGCATTTAATGGTTGAGAGGTCTTCATTTCATATGTATAGTGATTGATGGTTTTAACATTTAAGTGCCATTATAATGATGTCTTTGTCCTTGTATTTAACCAATGGCATTAGTCATCATTTGAGAGCCAATAAATATGTCTTTGAGTTTGAATAGCTATATTCTATAAGCATATTTTATAAAAATAATAAAAAGACCGATGAAAAAAAGTGTTAAAAAGTCACATGTGACATAAGACTCAACCCCTCCTTATGTGCTTTGAGCCTTCCTTAAAGTGACAGCCTGATCTCTATGGTCTTTTTGTTTATATTATAAACTTTATTGTTTTTAACTCTCATTTCTATTGTTGACTTCAAATAAAGCCTTTTTATATGGAGTTTTTGTTTTTTTATAAAAAGGCTAAAAACATATTTGTTTCTATTTTAAGTGACAACAAAGACCAAGAGTCCTTGAAGATAGAAGTTTTTTTATTAAAGATGATTTGACTTTTATTGAAGATGATTTTCACAAATTGAAGGATTTTGAAGAAGATGAAGGTGAATGGATTTTTGTGAGAAGATTATATTTTTAAGATGATGAGATTGATTTATTAATGGAGATTTTTATGTAGAAGATGAATGACAAATAGGGCAGATTGATTTTTTTTAGATATACAAAGAATATGAATTGACTAAAGATTTTGTGGAAAGGATATCATTTATGGTATTTTATTTTGGATTTGAAAATATATATGCACAGTCATTAAATTTTTAATACAGGTGAATATACAGAGGAGATGAAGAGTTTGTAGAAGAGGAGACAAATATATCAAAAGATTAATATTTGTAGAGAAGAATTTGAAGAGGTTTTTTTTAGAATGATTATTGAAGACCTATTTTGTTGAGAAGATGAAGAGATTTTTATATTATGTGAAGAGGAAAATGGATTTGAGAAAAGAAGAATATGAATGGTAGATGAATTGAATATTATTTTTTTTGCAGGATCTTTATTGATAAAAGAAATATATGCAAAGTTGATTATGAGGATGTGAAAGGACATTTTTGTTTTTCTTATATATATTGGTTTTGTAGATGCTTTATCTATGTGGATGTTATGTAGATCAATGATGAAGATAATTTGATGATACATATGAATGGTTGAGTGAACTAATTTGCAGAGTAAAAGACACTTTCAGAGGTTTGTAATGTTTTTGATTGCAAGGAATCAAGCTTTGGTTGCAGTGATTGATAAAATATTGATAGAGACAATTTACAAAGATAATTGTTTATAGAGATTTGTAAGAGGAGCTCGTTTGCAGAAGTGTGTAAAAGAAGATGGTCTTGATTTGAAAATCAAATATGAAGTATAAGGTTGTATGATGAAACACAAAGTATACAATGGTGCAAATTAGATTGAATGGAAATCATGTCTTGCACACAAAGTTTGATGTTTTTGATAATGGTGATTGTGTTTGCCAGTGAGGCTTGTGGTTAGTGAGACCTTCCCATGCTAGTGAGGCAAATTTCAGTGAGTGAGGAATCTTGTAGCCAGTGAGGCTTGTATGGTCAGTGAGACCTATTTGTATGTATTAGGGGTTGGTGCTCCTTGAAGTTGGTGCTTCTAAACATTGTAATCAGTGAGGTTTTTGATAAAGCCAGTGAGGTAGTTTTGGAGTGGTTTTTCAACCCCTAGAGGGTTTTTTGCTCATGCAAATCTTGTGTCATGATTCATATTGATCTTCTCTCTGTGTGTGTATGATTTTCTCATGAGGTGTTGTTTATATCCTCTTTTATCAGTAGTCTTATGTATATGTGTTTAACTATGTCTTCCTCTTTTGTCTTGTAAACAAAAATTTGTAAAAAGTTAAAATTTATACAATATTGATTCACCCCCCCTCTCAATGTTGTCCTGGACTCCTACAATTGGTATCAAAGCATAGGTTCCCTTTTGAAGTTTAATCAGCTTTGGTAGGTCCTGTGTGTAGAGTTCAATGGGTAAGTGCAGAAGAAATAAGAACATGAGAAATGTCAAGCTTCATTTTGGTCAAAAGACACAAAATACATCATCCATATCAAAAGATGTTGATGTTCAATCAGTTGATAAATAAGCTTCACAAGTTGAATTAGTTATTAAAATAGAGAAAGAGTTTTCAGGAGTTCCTCTTTTTGATGGTTCAAATTTTTCAGTTTGGTGTATGAGAATGCAAATTTATTTATCCTCTTTAGGATATGATGTTTTGATGTCAGTTGAGAATGGGTATTGTGTTACTAAAAATGACAAAGAAGCTCTTGAATGTAATCATGTTGCAAAGAAGGCCATATTATCTACTCTATCTAATGATATTTCTTGTAAGGTTATGCAATGTGTAATAGCTCAGGATGTCTAGAAAGAATTAAGAAGAATTTATCAAGGTGATGACAAAGAAGAGAATAGCCTAGTGTGTGAAGAAAGTAGCTATGATAGAAGTGTTGGCAAGAGACACTATATGGATTCATGGTTGTTGTCATTGATGGCAACAAAGGTCATCCCACATATCCGCAAGTCATGATGTGTCTCTACCGGAAGTCAGAATAAAGAATGTTGTGGTCCGGTGAACAAGAACAGAGCATGTGGCAAGGTCTGACAGATTGGTCCGGATCTCTCAGAGGAAGTGTCTTGGTGCAGTGCGGATTTGGGGAAGTCAAGAGGACTACCTTGAGTGGTATATTCCAAGGATTTAGCCTCCGGTGATGGACAAGGAAAAAGATATGAATAGTTGAGTACCGGATTCCTGAGAGACAGTGAAAACAGAGGAAGAACTGACTGACAGAGTATCAGACTACTTTCCAGATGTGTTACTATTGATGATAGAGGTTGTGAAGGCATGAATCATGTTTGGCCGACATGATTAATGATATCTACAAGTATATGCTTGATCTGCATTGCTTGGTGAGGAAGGATTCAGCCGACAGAACAAGAGTTTGTAAGAAACTAGACTGTTCCGGATGCCGACTAGAAAGGTGATGAAATTACTTGTGCGGATATATATAGAGGATGGATTTAGTTGTGAAGGGTGTGATGGTGTGAAGATATATGCGAATAAGTCCAGAACAGAGCAGAGGTAGAAAAAAGGATCCGGTATGTGAAAGATATCAGAATAAAGAACAGAGGAAAGATGAAGTGCAACAGATCAGTGTACTAAGCCTAACCGGAACTGAACTCCAGCATATGCAGATGCTTCCAATCAGTTCAAGACTGTGATTCTTATCACTTTGTAGACAGTGTGTCTTCTTGTAGGCAGTGGGCCTCTTGTGAGCAGTGTGCTCGGGCAGTGAGCCCTAATTGGCAAGTGCCATTTTTTTGTAATCTCCTATTCTTCTAACAGAGAATAATTTTGGGTTAATCACCCCGTGGTTTTCTCCCTTAACAGGGTTTCCACGTCAAAAATACTGTGTTATGTGTTTCTTATTTCATGTTAATGTTTTAGTGTTTGATTCAATGCTGCATCAATTAATAAGAAAGTTTAATAAGGGAAATAATTAGGATAACTGATTCACCCCCCCTCTCAGTTATCAACAATTGGTATCAGAGCTAAGTTCCTCCTAATAGAGCCTAATAGCTTGAGGAAGATCTGGGATTTCAAATGGATGCATATGGTTTAAGGGAGCAACTCAAGACTGCTCTTGAGGATCTTGAACAGTCAAATTCTGAAGTCAGTGAATTAAAGGAAAGACTCAAACAGGCTGATGAATTCATGAGAGAATTAAAAGACAAATTAAGTCTCTCTATGAAAAAGAGAAAGGAGCTGCTCCAACAGTTGGCAAGACAAAGTGAAGAAAGCAATACAAATGAAGAATTGACTGAGCAAACCAAGTTATGTGAAAAGTTATCAAAAGAAGTCATTATGTTAAGACATGAAATGGAATCAGGAACTATAAAGTTTACTCAAGAGATTGAAGAAAAAAGAAAGGCTGAAGACAATCTAAGACAATCTCTTAAAGAAAAATTAGAAGAATGCCACCAGATGGACAGGATTATCAGACATCTTGAATCTGATCTTGAAGATGCCAAAGATAATGAAGAAAAACATGAGGATCAAATTGCCTCTCTCAAAAGAGACCTTCAAACAGCAAATGAATATAAAGAGAAATTCAAGATAAGTTCTGCTCAACTTGAAGTTCTTCTTGGAAGTCAAAAGAGGACAGATGACAAGTATGGTTTGGGATATGAGAAAGGAGAAAGCTCCGGATCTGGTCAGAAGAATCTTGGATCAGAAAATCCAAGGAGCAGGCCTAGAAGACCTCCGGTAAGATAGCCAAATGCTCAAAGATATCCATCCTTCAATGGATACTGCCACAGCTGCAACCACTTTGGTCACAAAGCTAATCAGTGCAGAATGAGAATGAATCAGATTAATTCATCCTTCTCCGGACAGTGCTTCAGCTGCAAAAGGTATG
The DNA here is from genome assembly GCA_027924645.1 of Cunninghamia lanceolata. Lineage (NCBI taxonomy): Eukaryota > Viridiplantae > Streptophyta > Pinopsida > Cupressales > Cupressaceae > Cunninghamia > Cunninghamia lanceolata. The sequence continues at coordinate 55,001 of BSBN01000248.1, read as the reverse complement.
GACACAAATCCCATGAATGCAGAATTATGCAAGTAAACAAATCATTCAAAGGTAGATGCTTCACATGCAATAGAGTAGGTCATATGGCTAATCAATGCAGATCAAGAGGATATCAGTCAAATATGCAAAGAAATGTTATTTGCCAAATCTGCAATAGGTCCGGTCATAATGCTAAAGTCTGCAGAAACAAGTATCAGGACAAAAGAGGTCCGGTGTATAATCAGAATCAAGACAAGGGTAAACAAAAGATAAATGCGGATGAAGTTAGGAATCAGATGAGCAAGATTTGGGTGAAGAAAAGTTTAGAAAATGTAGAGGTTGGATCCGCACCAGACTCTGGTGCTGATATTTCTTCCAGAAATTAAAAAGTGAGCTCAGGCTCAGGGGGAGACTCAAAGAAAATCCTGTTCCCCCAGCCAAACAAGTGATGCCGGATGTGGCACAAGATGCGGATTAAAGGGTTTGCAGATATGAGTCTTGAGATGCTTCAGTCAAGTTTTCAGAGGTCCGCATGGAGTTATGGAGAAGTTGTGATCGATCAAATAAGACATGTTCAGGGAGATGCTCCGGTATGACAAAGGATTACAAAAAGGTCCGGAGAGATCCAGAAGTGCACTATCTTGTTCTGCGGATTGGACAGAATGTTTGGGATGTTCTTGTAATATGTTACCTCTATTTATTCATGATTGAAAGATCCGGATGATATTCACAGATCAGGACTAATTCGGGATACTCCAAGCTTTCCAGACAAGGCGAACCGGAATAATGTAGGTGAAGCATTTATTGCAGACAGATATTAGGGTTCGCGGAGCAATATAAGGGATTTCTCAAAAGTCATTTGCTCATTCTGCACTCAAGAAGAAGCGAATAGTGGAGCTCTGCAACAAGATTCATCAAGCACACCAAGGATCTCCTGCCGAAGTCATTGCATAAAGAAATCAATCCAATCACTCCGTGCAAGTCGAAGGCGCATAAGGTATTCTCCGTTTTTCATTACCTCACTGCAAATCTTTGAAGAATGGCTACTCCAAACATAGTTAAGATCTCTGATAGACCTCGCCCCTCATTCAAGAAACATCCCTACAAATCATTGGAGGTAGATCCACTAGGAGCCTTCTCTAGTGTTCCTCACGGAGTTTTACATACTGAAGACATTAGGGTTTACATACATGCAAGCATTGAGGAATTTGAGGAATTCAAATTAAGAGACCTCTATCACAAGCAACTGATAGACAATGCTTTTGAGCTTAAACCAGAGTATAAGGATATCCAGAAGAAACAATTTGAGCAATTTATTCATTTCCCCTGCTTTGAAGAAGATGAATGGGTCCAGTATGTACTGAGCAGGATGCATGACAACTTTCTATGGCTGGATAGACCCTGCAAGATCACAAAAGAGGCAATTAGAGCAGTAACTGGTCTATACTCTTCCGGAGGGATACCTATCCTCAAATCTGTCAAGAACAACATTGTAACTGAGGCCACCGGATCAAAATTTGATAAGAGGGCAATGACCATTGAAGATATTTCGGATCCGGATATCAAATATGCATCCATGATAATAGGATACAAGATCTATCACTCCAGCAGGGAGAATTCTGTATCCGGAACTGCAGTATACACTGCCTATGAAATGCTAAGAAAGAATGCAGAATATGATCTCTGCGAACTACTGCTAAGCCAATTAATGGAAAATATACAGAAAATCAAGAAGGATAAGAAGAATTCCTTTAAGTATGGTACTCTTATTGTATGTCTATTCTTCTACTTCATGAATGAGCTACCCGGATCAAGTGGATGGGTATGGCAGAATGACAAACCTGTTGCAGTCCAGATAAGAGACTATTTGCATGGACTTGGGGATGCAAAAGCGAGAAATACAGCTCTATGGGGATACTTCAAAAACTTTCAGAGCATGATGCAAGCAAGAGAGAGAATTCCCCAGTCTCTTGTTGAAAAATACAAAGACTCAGTGTGCTTTATGGTTGACACTGATCAGTGCCTAATGGAGGCAGTGGAGCCAAGGACTGTCTGGATCATGCCCATGGGGTATGAAGTGGATGAACAGATAGTGGAGCTGCATGTTCAACACATGCTAAGTCAGCCTAAAGATCCTAAGGCAGAAAGGTTTGGAACCTTTGAGGAGCTGAGTGTAAAAATACATGTAGAACTCAGGGAACCTGAGATTAAAAGAAAGGTGAGAAAAGAAGTAGAGCACATTGCTCAAGGCCTAGGCATCTCAAAAGAGGCACTTGATGCCAGCCGGGAAAAGAGGAGGAAGGCTGAGGAAGAAGAGAAAAGTAAAGAAAGTGCTCCGGTTGAAGCTCCCACCCGGACCAGATCATCAAAGAGATCTGCACCTCCCACAACCAAAAGTTCAAAACCGGAAGTCCAGGCATCCGGTAAGAGATCCAAGACAAAAGCCACAAGGGCTTATGGAAGCCAAAAGGATGAAGAGGAAACAGAGTCAGATGAGGGAGTAAAAGAAATAAAGAAACAGAAGAAGAAAGGATCCGGTAAACCCTCCTCAGGACAAGACAAGGATGAAATGGCAGAGGTATCCGTTGAAAAGCCCACTCTGTCTCTAGAGAGCATAATCAAGTCGGTCACGGTGGATGGAAACCTTCAACCAATGACTGAATCCTATGATGACTTCAGTGAGGCTGACCAAAAGACTCTGCAGGAAGCCACAGTTAAATATCTAAACATATATAATAAGGCTTTCATTGAGATCATATCTCTTATTCCTAAAAGCCTAGAAAAGGAATTGGAAGTAAGAAAGAACAATGCTCATGCTAAAGATCTTGAGATCCGGGAGCAGATAGCTATTCAGCTATATCCTCAAATTGATCCCAAGACAATGAACATAATCTTCAAGGACTGCAAAGATGAGTTCAGAAGCAAAGCCAGGATGAATCAACTCATGCTTGGTGAGACTGACAAAGTGGCCCAAGAAACAGAAGAGATCCTCCGGAAGGCCTTCAAAAGGTTCAATCTTCCTGTTGTAGAGGACTTAGGTACAGAAACAGCTGAGGACTTGGGACCCTCTGCTCCAGAAGAAGTGGCCCATGAACAAGCTAGCATCTCTCCTCCAGTTTCCCCTACAGTCTCCGGATCCAAAGAAGAAGAGCAATTACAGGAGAAGGAAGCAGTGGTGAAAGACAAAGAGGTTGACAGTTCCAAGACTGCAGAAGAAAAGAAACATCTGTCTCCGGCAAGAGACACTACACAAACTGTTCAACAATTTTTGAGCAAAGAAACTTTAGAGATTGATGAACCGGAGCTTCTAAAAGGCCCATTCGACTTTGACTCTCTCTCTCCGGTACAAACAATGAAGATAGCTTCATTTGCAAATGCCAAGGCAAATGAAAAACTCCTGAAGTCTCATATGGAAGACTGTGAGTTGATAGAGGCTGCTTCCGGAGTACTTGTAAAGATTATGCCATCAATCCAGATAGATCCGACAGCCTCCACTTCCGGTAATCTAAAAACCTTAGTCAGCAGTGTTGATACACATTTTGATTCTCTAGAAAAATCAGCTGAAGAAAAGGTCCGGAAGGAATTTTTGGATAAGAGATTTTCAGAAATATTAGAATTAATCTCTAAAGATAGGAAGATTGTAAGCATTGGAATAAAGAGCTTAGAGAATGCTCTTAAGGATGGTGGTGACATCTACAAATCTTGTATATCCTGGTCAAAGGCAACAGCAGCAATTGATAAGAAAATAAAAGAGGAACAGGATAAGCTACAAAGCTTATCTCAAAGTTTTGATCCTCTCTCTTCCTCCATAATAAATCAAGAATGTCAGACTATTGCAGTCTTGAATGAAATAAAGAATCTTGAGAAGGAAAGGAAGAACATCACTAACCGGATGGGAGAACTTAGACGGATTATAATCCCTAAGTTGGAAACTATGCATGAGGCCATCAGTGATGCTCAGACCACCGCCCAAACAAAAGATCCGACAGATCTCAAGCGGGCAGAAGCTTTTGCATTTTTGTTGAGTGGTCACATTTCAATTTTGGATAGAATGAAGCAAAGTTGGGCTACAGAAATGATCCAATTGCAGACATCCTTTGCAGACATTCTTCAGTATATGTGAGTATGTAAATATGCAGCTATGTATAGAAAATTTTTGAAAATTTTGATATGCGGACCCTACCCTTTGCCATTGATGTCAAAGGGGGAGTGAGGAGCAGTGAAAAATGAGGAATCCAATTAAGGGGGAGTTCCAGAAATTGTATATAAAGACAGAGCATCAGCAAAGGGGCAGCATAGTGTAAACACTTAGTCATTTTTCACTAAGTGTTGCCATCAATGCCAAAGGGGGAGATTGTTGGCAAGAGACACTATATGGATTCATGGTTGTTGTCATTGATGGCAACAAAGGTCATCCCACATATCTGCAAGTCATGATGTGTCTCTACCGGAAGTCAGAATAAAGAATGTTGTGGTCCGGTGAACAAGAACAGAGCATGTGGCAAGGTCCAACAGATTGGTCCAGATCTCTCAGAGGAAGTGTCTTGGTGCAGTGCGGATTTGGGGAAGTCAAGAGACTACCTTGAGTGGTATATTCCAAGGATTTAGCCTCCGCTGATGGACAAGGAAAAAGATATGAATAGTTGAGTACCGGATTCCTGAGAGACAGTGAAAACAGAGGAAGAACTGACTGACAGAGTATCAGACTACTTTTCGGATGTGTTACTATTGATGATAGAGGTTGTGAAGGCATGAATCATGTTTGGCCGACATGATTAATGATATCTACAAGTATATGCTTGATCCGCATTGCTTGGTGAGGAAGGATTCAGCCGACAGAACAAGAGTTTGTAAGAAACTAGACTGTTCCGGATGCCGACTAGAAAGGTGATGAAATTACTTGTGCGGATATATATAGAGGATGGATTTAGTTGTGAAGGGTGTGATGGTGTGAAGATATATGCGAATAAGTCCATAACAGAGCAGAGGTAGCAAAAAGGATCCGGTATGTGAAAGATATCAGAATAAAGAACAGAGGAAAGATGAAGTGCAGCAGATCAGTGTACTGAGCCTAACCGGAACTGAACTCCAACATATGCAGATGCTTCCAATCAGTTCAAGACTGTGATTCTTATCACTTTGTAGACAGTGTGTCTTCTTGTAGGTAGTGGGCCTCTTGTGAGCAGTGTGCTCGGGCAGTGAGCCCTAATTGGCAAGTGCCATTTTTTTGTAATCTCCTATTCTTCTAACAGAGAATAATTTTGGGTTAATCACCCCGTGGTTTTCTCCCTTAACAGGGTTTCCACGTCAAAAATATTGTGTTATGTGTTTCTTATTTCATGTTAATGTTTTAGTGTTTGATTCAATGCTGCATCAATTAATAAGAAAGTTTAATAAGGGAAATAATTAGGATAACTAATTCACCCCCCCCTCTCAGTTATCAACAAGAAGACATTCGCTTAAAGGAGTTGTGGTCCAATCTCTTTTAGAAGAAGCTAACATCACAAGTGATGATGATCAGGAATATGATGAACAAGATTGTGAGATTGATATGGAAGGAGAGCTTATATTTGCTCTGAGTGAACTCAAGAATTATAAGAAGGAGAACTAGAAATTAATGTTGTAGCTACAACAAGAAAGAGACTTCAAAGACAAAGCACTCTCTGATCTTCAAGAGGTAAGTTTTCAGATTGCAAATTTAAGAACATAAATTGGTAACTCAGACAGTTTGATTATCAGTCTAAAGATAGAGGTTCAGGAAGCTAAGAGGATAGTAGATGTTTCAAAATCTAACCTTGAAGTAGAAGGATTGAAAATCTAAAATTAGAAGGTGATATTATCATTTTGAGAAAAGAGTATGATGGTCTCAAGGCTTTATCTAAGAAGTATAAGGAGTTTGAAGAAAGTACAAGCAAGCTACACGAGATGCTTGGTAAACAAAAACTATATGGAGACACTACTAGACTTGGTTTTGAAAAAGGAGAGTGTTCTAAAGTCAGAGAGACTCCCAGAAAGAAAATTGATTTGAATTATCATACTGCTACTCCTAAAGGCAAAATGTATAATCAAAGAAGAAGAAATTTCAGAAGAACTACTCTAGTAAAACAAGCATACATGTATAGGTATAACTATTCATTTAATGATTATTGTTATATTTGTAATCTATTTGGACACAAAGCAATTGATTGCAAAAGGAATACTGATATTGTTTGTTACAAGTGCAATAATATTAGTCACATACAAAGAAACTGCAAAATGAATGGAAGGTATGATCCTGCATGGAAGCATAACATAAATGCTCAAGGGATGTCAAAAAGGTACTATCAGTCATTTGATTATGATTGTAACATAATTTTTTATAATTGCAACTATCTTGGTCATAAAGCATATAGTTGTAGGAAACCATCACATGATTTGGAAAAGATGAAAAGAAAAGAAGGTATAAAGGTTTGGAGAAAGAAAGAACCTATAAAAGTGTGGAAGCAAAAACAAAGTCATTAGAAGAAAAATCCTAAACTTGTGCATCTTGCACAAGTTACATCATCAGTTCAATAAAACATAGCATGAAGTAAGGAGGAGGTGTCAAATTCTCTATCAATTAACCCCGAGAAGTTTCAGGAAGGAGATCATTTGATATGATGATCTTGTCTATCTATCATTCTTGCCATTCTTTGAAATAGTTGATGATGATGTTGCTAACTAAGTTAAATTTTTAGTATATATCAGTGATACAAGTGATCATTGGCTCATTATGCTTTCAAGATATTGAAAAGGTGTTTCAGGAGTTCAATGCACAAATTGTTAGACAAATGATCCTGATCATGTTGATGATTACAAAGGTTTAATTGTCATTGCAATCCAAAGTGTTGTTGTAATGTGTTGATGCAGGAAGAACTTGTTAATGTAGTTGGTTTGTTGGTATGCAAAATTGATAGACTGGATACTCATATGGAAGTGTTCTTGATGTGATAATCTCACATTTTTCTTTGATGTTTTTCATCATTAATATGTTTCAGGGAGGTATGTACAAATTGTGTGGTTCTAGATTTGAAGTGGTATCAGGTGTTCATGATCAATGACATGTTTAGTGGATGCAAGGTGTTGATTAGTTGTTAAAGGGTTTAATGCACAAAGAGATTGATGATGTTGAATGTCTTGTCTTGTTCATATCATGTTGGTGTTCACAAAGATTAAGTTGTCAGAATATTACAATTCAAATGTTGTTGATATTAATCTTCATGTATTTTGATCATGTGTCTCTTGCATGAGTTTTGGAGCTTTCAGGTGGATTGGACATAGTACCAAAAGAAGATGGTGCAACAATGATGATATTTATGAGTAGTGAGTCATTTTTCTCATGGGAGACAATAGCCTTTGTCATCAGATGTCAAAAAGGGGGAGAAAAAGAAAGATTGCTTTATGGAGTTTTGCCATCAATGACAAAGGTAGAGATTGATGGAGACAGGTTGTCATTGATGTCAAAAAGGTTTCCTCAGTTTGTTTGATGTCATCAGGATAAGTGTAGTCAGATATGCAAATATGGTTAGAGATGAGATGCTTCTTTTTTATCATGATATTTCAAGTTTGCCTCAAGATGGATCCTAATGTTCTTGGTGTTTGGTTTTGGTTTATGATGTTTCTCATTGATCACATGACTTGTTTGACCAGGTTTGGCCTTCATGTGTTTTTGAAGTTGATCAAGATGCAATTCTTCATATTACTTTCTCAAGAGAACTTACAATGTGTCTTCATATGTCCTTTGGTAAGTGAGGTCACAAGGTGATTTGTTTGGGGTTGTCAAGTGTCGACAAATGTTCATCATCCATGGTTATCCAGTCTAAAATGATGACCTTCATAGTAAGTGTGTTTGTGCTTTAGAGGAATTCATGGTTAAGGAAATTTCAGTCGTGGTCTCATATGTGGTTATGATGTGTGTTTGGTTCATATTTGGTATTATGATACTTTGACTTAGTGATGCTTAAACATGGATGGTACTATATCAAGCAGAGGACATGATGTTTTTAGTATGCAGTATATCATACAAGAGGTATGGCAGAAGTTACAAGTGCTTGCAAGTTCAAGTGACAAAAATTAAAATGACCGTGGCATTTAATGGTTGAGAGGTCTTCATTTCATATGTATAGTGATTGATGGTTTTAATATTTAAGTGCCATTATAATGATGTCTTTGTCCTTGTATTTAACCAATGGCATCAATCATCATTTGAGAGCCAATAAATATGTCTTTGAGTTTGAATAGCTATATTCTATAAGCATATTTTATAAAAATAATAAAAAGACTGATGAAAAAAAGTGTTAAAAAGTCACATGTGACATAAGACTCAACCCCTCCTTTTGTGCTTCTAGCCTTCCTTAAAGTGGCAGCCCGATCTCTATGGTCTTTTTGTTTATATTAGAAACTTTATTGTTTTTAACTCTTATTTCTATTGTTGACTTCAAATAAAGCCTTTTTATATGGAGTTTTTGTTTTTTTAAAAGGATAAAAACATATTTGTTTCTATTTTAAGTGGCAACGAAGACCAAGAGTCCTTGAAGATAGAAGTTTTTTTATTAAAGATGATTTTGATTTTTATTGAAGATGATTTTCACAAATTGAAGGATTTTGAAGAAAATGAAGGTGAATGGATTTTTGTGAGAAGATTATTTTTTTAAGATGATGAGATTGATTTATTAATGGAGATTTTTATGTAGAATATGAATGACAAATAGGGCAAATTGAATTTTTTAGATACAGAGAATATGAATTGACTGAAGACTTTGTGTAAAGGGTATCATTTGTGGTATTTTATTTTGGATTTGAAAATATATATGCAAGGTCATTAAATTTTTAATACAGGTGAATATACAGAGGAGATGAAGAGTTTGAATGATTATTCAAGACTTATTTTGTTGAGAAGATGAAGAGATTTTTATATTATGTGAAGAGGAAAATGGGTCTGAGAAAAGAAGAGTATGAATGGTAGAGGAATTTAATGTAGGATATTTATTGATAAAAGAAATATATGCAAAGTTGATTATGAGGATGTGAAAGGACATTTTTGTTTTGCTTATATATATTGGTTTTACAGATGTTTTGTGTGTGTGGATGTTATGTAGATCAATGATGAAGATAATTTGATGACACATATGAATGTTTGAGTGAACTAATTTGTAGAGTAAAAGACACTTGTAGAGGTTTGTAATGTTTTTGATTGCAAGGAATCAAGCTTTAGTTGCAGTGATTGATGAAAGAGTAATAGAGACAATTTGCAGAGATAATTGTTTACAAAGATTTGTAAGAGGAGCTTGTTTGCAGAAGTGTGTAAAAGAATATGGTCTTGATTTGAAAATCAAATAGGAAGTATAAGGCTATATGATGAAACACAGAGTATACAATGGTACAAATCAGATTGAATGGCAATCATGTCTTGCACACAAAGTTTGATGTTTTTGATAATGGTGATTGTGTTTGCCAGTGAGGCACAATACACCAGTGAGACCTTCCTATGCCAGTGAGGCTTGTATGGTCAGTGAGACCTATTTGTATGTATTAGGGGTTGGTGCTCCTTGAAGTTGGTGCTTCTAAACATTGTAATCAATGAGGTTTTTGATAAAGCTAGTGAGGCAGTTTTGGAGTGGTTTTTCTACCCCTGGAGGGTTTTCCACTCATGCAAATCTTGTGTCATGATTCATATTGATCTTCTCTATGTGTGTATGATTTACTCATGAGGTGTTGTTTATATCCTCTTTTATAAGTAGTCTTATGTATATGTGTTTAACAATGTCTTCCTCTTTTGTCTTGTAAACAAAAAATTGCAAAAAGTTAAAATTTATACAACACTAATTCACCCCCGCTCTCAGTGTTGTCCTAGACTCCTACAGTATTTGCAGCTGCCCTTGTAGACATGTATGCAAAGTGTGGAAGTAGAGACATGGCATGTGAATAGTTTGGCATGACACCTCAAAGAGATGCCATCTCATGGAATGCAGTGATTGCACGATATGCAGAAAATGGAGTTTTCGAAAATGCTTTATAAACTTTCAAGGAAATTCAATTGACATGTGTAAAACCAAATTTCATAACCTTTGTAAGCATCCTCCTTGTATGTCCCAAATCAGGATCTTTGGAATAGGGTATGGATAGCCATGAAAGAATAAAGGATAAAGGAATTTTGACTGATGTTGTAGTTGCAACTACCCTAGGAGACATGTATGCAAAGTGTGGAAGCATGTAGGTGACCTGTTTTACATGATGCCTCAAAGAAATATTGTCTCATGAAATGGAATGATTGCATGATATGCAAAAAATGGATTTTTTTAAAAGGCTTTATAAAATTTCAAGCAAATGTAATTGGCACAAGTAAAACCAAATTCTATAACCTTTGCAAGAATCCTCCCTACCTGTGCCAATTTAGGATCTTTGGAATAGGGTATGGACCATAGAAGCATATATCTTTAAAATATCATGATGTATTCTGATATATCTTTTCTTGGAAGCGTTCCCAATATTTTCTTTAAAATATTGTGTTTTTGAAAATATCTTTGACTATGACTTTGACCAAAATTTTCACCAATACATTATAAAATTATCAGTGATATATCACTGGTAATATCACAATAAATTAATTTTTTCTCTATATAATCATCAAACCTACACTTTTTGGATTATTCTTCTCTTGAACTTTTGTAAATGGGACATACACCTTGAATGTCGTAAGTAGTTAAAATTTCAAGGTGTTATTACTATATAGCAGTTAGATTTTTTACAAAGGGGCATCAACAATTATTGTTGTTATTTCAAAAATGAACGTAGTTATCTACACTTGTGAAGACACTTAGTATAATCTTGTTGAAAACCTTGTGAATAGGGAATGTGACTATCACTCTTGTTATTGTGATTAGTGGTATAATCATTGTTGCCTTTGAGAACAACAAACACTTATTTCTTTATTTATGATTTATGGGCATAGTCATTACTAGACAAAATTGTCAAATGATTATGCTATCCTTTGGCTTGTCATTATTATTGCATCATAGATGTTAGTATTGTCATTTGTACTTATCATTAGATATTGTTGTCATTATTTCATCTGTAAAATAGTTGTATTATTGAGGTAATTGTTTGGCAATTTTCATAATTACATAGAAGTTGTTAATAATGTTGTACCAGTTGAGATGGTTGTCATCATACTTATGTTTGGACATAACTATTCTTTTGTGATTATTATTCTTCTTATGATCACTAATCAATAGCATTATGTCATTATTGTGACTTATACATTCTTAATCAATATGGTGTTTAGTAGCATCCTTATTAGTATTGTGGTCAATTAATATGGGCATGAATACTATAGTCAACATTATAGGAAATATTAATGATACAAATGATTCATATGAAATATTGTTGAGACATGACATTGTTGTCCTAAAATGCTTGCTGCTGCTGTAAAATTAAGAGGTATTTGAATAGGTTTGGGAGAATGTTGTTGTGAAATATCCTTACTATTTGCTTCTATGGTATGGACAACCATGAAAGAATAAAGGATAAAGGAATTTTGACTGATGTTGTAGTCACAACTACCCTAAGAGACATGTATGCAAAGCGTGGAAGCATAGAAAAAGCACATGAACTATTTGACATGATGCCTCAAAGAAATGTTGTCTCTATTAGGGAAATAGTTGTTGTACACCTTGCATAATATTTTAATATTTTATTCATGTAAAATAAATATTTATTTGTGGTGCATCTTAATTGATGTGTTCAACCACATTAGATATTTATTTGGATGCCATTTGTATTATTTAATTGTTGGGAAAATGTAGTACCAATATTAAGTAAGGGGGTCAATGGCTTTGTGTATGCATGGTTTTGGAACACATGGTTTTATCCAATACAACAAGTTGTATTTGTGTGAGCTTGGTCTATAAAAGCAAGCACATAGTTAGTGGTTTGGGTGAGGTTGGCCATTTCATTGTAGGTGGATTGGAGGTTTGTGAAAGGTTGTCATTGTATTGAGTTCTCTCCTGTAAGTGCATATTGTGAAGCATGGTAGGTGATGTGTAGATTCATGCTTGGACACATGGAGGATGCATTGGAGGTGCTTGATGGTTCAAAGGTATTCATGGAGACTCATGGCATGTATTGTAATACCTTTATTTCTAAATAATACATATGAGTGTGGATGGTTTTGGAGGCTATGTGTTTCCCTCTTAAGGGTTTTTCCATGGTATATCTTGTGTTATCTTGTTGATTGTTCATTTGGTCTTTGCATTATGGTTGTTTGTTGCATCTTATTCTCCTATTTGGTTATCTGGAATTGGTTTTATTTGATCTATAAATTCCTAACATGTGGTATCAAAGCTATGTTAATAGTTGAGGGAGGTGTGAGCTCCCTCGATTGTTATCACCCCTTTTTTTGTTGATCGGGTGTAAAATGGAAGCCATGAAAATAAATAGAAGGAGTGAGGACATTATAAGGTTTTGTACAAGTTGTATTGTAGATTTGTTGTGTATGTTGTAGATCTGGTGATTGAAAAATCATGGTTGAAGAGGGTTTTCTTGGTTTTGCTTCATGAGGGTTTTCAGGAGGAATTTCTACAGATGACCTCCCGAGACAAAATAGACCTTGTGATTGAGTCTAGGAGGCTCGAGAGGTGAAGAAAATCATATAATATGCCCATGTTTGGTTATAGGAGTAAAAGGCAAAAAAAATTTAGTCCCACTTGGTATGGCGGTATGACCATTGGTTTGCAAAGGTATGCCAAATAAAAAAAATTAAAAAAATACAATGCACTATTAGTTTTCTATGGTTTTTTATTTTTGAAAAAAAAATTAAGCAAACTATAGAAAATGAATTGAAACATTTCAAGGTATACACAAATTAAAAAAAATGTTGATTTGACTGGGGGGTATGTAGACCCCCCATGGCCTTGCACCTATGCAGTACCGGCTCTGCAGGGGCCTATCGGCTCCCTGCCATGGCTAGCAAGCTAGGCCAGTGGGGCCTTAGGCCCCTGCCCATGGTTGCCGATCTGACGACCCTTGGTCGTCATTGATAGGTAGAGCCCCCCCATGGGGGAATTAAAATTTTAAAAAAAGGGTAGTGGCTTTAAATTTTTTATGATAGCATATATTTTTAAAATGGGACCTATTAAAATTAAAACATCTTTTAAATGTTTTATGAGGTATGTGAATTCAAACCAAATTTTAAACCCCTTCCCCAGTCAAAGATTATGATGTCACAGTCAACCCTCCACCAATGACATGTCAGTAATATCACCTGTGTGTTTGCCCAGTCAATATGATGATGTTAGTGATGACATCATGCCATGTTAGTAGGATACCAGGGTCCCGCTAGGGGCCCACTTTTAGCCCTAGGAGGGTATTTTCTTCTGAGGGCATAACTTTCACACATGGTATCAATTTTCAACTTCTTATAGGCGTCAGAAAGGCCTCTCTAAGCACTACGTAGTGGTGTAGGTTTCATGATCAAGTTTTGTAGTTTGTAGTAGAATTTGGTGCATGAAGCTAGGGATTTCTCTAGGACATTTTTATGCTCTTAACTTTTGCATACAGAATCAGATTTTTAATTTTAGATATGCGTTGGAGAGCTATTGCAGTGTACTACAGTTTGGATCATGTATATTTTCAGTTTTGTGTGCAAAGAGAGATTGGTACTTGTTTGATCACTTGTAGGATCTTGAGATTCATAGTGCATTTATGAATGTATTCGAATGGATTTTTGGGCACAAACTTGTGCGAGTACATTTTATTATGAAACCAACAATATGGTATAGTAGGTTTTCAGAGTTGGTGCTTCCAAAAATAGGTTTATAGGTGTTTTTAGAGTTTGGAATTTGATGGAGATAGGTACAAAGGTTGTCTTCTAGTTTGAGGACATGGTTGATACACATGAGAGACTTGGAGTCTCATTTTACTAGGAGTTGAGTATAGGTACAATGATGACGATGATTATGGTGTCATGAATATGAAGGTACACTTTTGCATTGGCATGACATGATCATGTATGTGATTGATAGGTATAGGCTATGATGTTCAATTCATGATTACAGGTGGTGTTGTGGTGTTGTTTTAGGGGATTATTTTTATCTCCTAGATGCTTGCTTAGTTCCTTGACTATGGTGCTTGTGAAATTGTTGGCAAATCAAATCTAGTGTTGATTTGGTGTTTGATTCTTGGAGTCTACAGGTTGTCTTCTTTGATATCTCAATTTACATATTACTAGTGTGATGATGAGTTTGCATGTTACATTTGGTTTGGATCTATGAGTTATATAGTTTTGTGGGATGATCACCTATTTGGCTATAGTGGGATAAATCAGATGTGGACTATCTATATCCATGAGATTGATTCAGTATTTAGGCAAACTTTATTAGTTGGCCTTGTCTGTGGTCATTTGTGCATTGGTATGTTGCATTGGGATGAGAGGATGGATGATTAGAGTGCCTGGATAGTCAGTTGTTGGGACTTGTAGCATGTTTATCATGATGTCATGGATAGCTTGGATACATGGTTTCATGTGAGATTTTGATTGTGATGGTTTTATCTTCTTGTTTGCAGATTATGATTTACTCTACCTTTTGGGAGCTATTGATGTTACAGTGGGATTCCTTGATTGGTTTGGGGCCATGAATAATCTTCATTTAGGAGATGGTTACTTTGTTGTCATGGATAGATAAGTATCATGATTTAGTGGGATCTTTGACAGTGAAGTGGATTCATCATCAGTGATGGATGATCTTCTGTAGTGGTTGTGGGTGTCATGGAGAGGCTCTTGGATTATGATTCTTGTTGCAATGAGAGTTCTTTGACATCATGAGTTCCATTGTTAGCAGATGGTTATCTTCATGCGATTAGAGATGTTAACATCTTGGTTTACCATGGAGGACTTTTTGAGTCTTCAGTTGAGGTGTTGGTTTATGATTTGCTAGTTTGACATGTTTATCCTTTGTTTAGAAATGTTGATATTATGTCATGGTTTACTCTTGATGCTAGCTTAGAGTTTTGACATGATACATGTTCTCTTGAGACATGATGTATGTACTATTGCATGTGATCTCCTAGGAGGAGATGGTTAGATCATGATGTAATGATGGGCTTCTTGATTATGCAAATGTCTAGTAGCAGCATAGATAGTGATCTTGTTGGTTCTCTTGGAATTGATTAGTTTGGTCATTTTCTTGAGAGCTTCATGATAGTGCAATGTTGCATTTGGAGTTTGGAATGGATTTATCATGGAGGTGCTCATGGATACTTGGAGACTTAGGTGAGCCTTGAGTTCTCTTGTGATTAGAGACACTTGTTGAGACAATTACTCTTTTGGAGGTTTCAATAGATAGACTGAGGAGCCTTACACCTGGATATGGACATGAGTTCATTATGGACCTAGAGGAGATTGTTCTTGGAGAGATTCATTGTACCTTGGTGTATCCTGGAGGAGATTTCTCATTCCCCACTCTTGGTCTACTCAGTGGTTTATCATATATGAGGTATTTCCTAGGTAAGTGCACAAAGATGGGGGACATAAAGGGGGTCTTAAGATGCCACTTTTTTCTAAAATCAAGAAACATTGATGTTGGATGAGAAATTAAAGATAGATACACTAAAAATTTGAAGATGGAACAAAAACAAGAGTCCTAGTGCTCTGACTCTAGTTTCTAAACTACTATTTTTTTCAAAAAATGGTTGAGATTAAGGGGTTCAAAAAGGGGGAGCACACAAGTTGGTCATGCTTTTCACAAAAAAACATAACATAGTGTCTGGTGTGCTCCCCATAAAATGTTAACTTTTTTTCAGTATTTCAAAAATCGCTTTGGTGAGAAATTAGCTAACACTGGACGTAGTTTATCCTTGATTTTTTTGATACTTTTTTCATGAATACTTGATGTTTTAGTAATTTTCAAACAGGACACATCCTAAAAAATAGAAAATTGAGCGTGCTCCCCCCTAAATTTTTTGAAACCTAATCAAAAATTGATTTTTTTTTAATATGTGTACAATAGAGTCTAGTTTCTAAAAATGTAACTTATTTCAAATTTTGATGAACATTTAAAGAAAAAGGTCAAATATACTAGACACTAGTTTTTGACAAAAAATTGATACACTAACAAAATAAATTAAAGATGAAACCCTTAATGTACTCAAAATGTGAAAAAAATATATGGTTAGATAGCTAACAGAGAGACTAAGATTATGGTGGTATTTTTTATGAGTTTTCACTGAAATAAGTGCAAACCTGATGGGGAACACACTCCAGATTATGTGGTTTTTACTACAATCTGGACATCCTAAACATAGTCCAAGACTTTCGGTTGGAATCCCAAAACAAATCCAAACTTTAGGATTGGAAATAACTAAGGCAATGCATAACGCGAGCGCATTATAATGCACTCACATTATGGTCAACTAAAACAACTCTCTCTAAGAGGTAGAGAGAGATAGGGAGAAATATATATATATATAGAGTGAGAGAGAGAGAGTTTTCTTTTTTCCATTTCATTTATCGATAAGGGAGAGGGAGAGATAGGGAAATAGAGGAATGATAGGGGAGAAGGAGGATAGAGATATGGAGATACCGAGAGATATGGAGGTAGAGAGAGGAGAGAGATAAGGAGAGGTAGAGGAGAAATAGGGGAGTTAGGGTGATAGAGAGTGAGTGAGATGTCTAGTGAGATAAGGAGATAAGGGAGATATAGGGAGATAGAGGTTTGGGGTTACTCAAGTTTAGGGTTTAAGGGATAGTGGTTATGATTTAGGGGCATTATTTAAGGTTTAGAGAGAGAGATACTGCTTTTGACATGCAACCCTAAACCCCTAAACCTTAAATAATGCTCCTAAACTCTAAGCCTCTAAACCCTAAATAATTCCCCTAAACCCTAAATCTCTCTCTCTATCTTTAATATTCTTATACCTCTCAATCTCTCTCCGTAAACTTGAGAAACCATAAACATATAAACATTAAATAATGCCCCAAAACTCTAAACCTGAGAAACCCTAAACATCTCTCTCTAATAGGCAGAGAGATAGGGAGAAAGTGATATATATATATATATATATATATAGAGAGAGAGAGAGAGTCATTGTTTTCTTTTGTCCATTTCATTCATCGATAAGGGAGAGGGAGAGATAGGAAAATAGAGGAATGATAGGGGAGAAGGAGGTAAGAGATATGAAGATAGTGAGAGATAGATAGGTAGAGAGAGAGGAGACAGATAGGGAGAGGTAGAGGAGAAACACTGGAGAGATAGGGTGATAGAGAGTGAGTGAGAGGTCTAGAGAGATAGGGAGATAGAGGTTTGTGGTTGCTTGGGTTTAGGGTTTAGAGGATAGTGGTTATGATTTAGGGGCATTATTTAGGGTTTAGGGGTTTAGAGAGAGAGAGAGACTGATTTTGACATGCAACCCTTAACCATTAACCCAAGCAACCCCAAACCCCTAAACCTTAAATAATGCCCCTAAACCCTAAGCCTCTAAACCCTAAATAATTCCCCTAAACCCTAAACCCAAGAAACCCTAAATCTCTCTCTGTCTTTATCATCCTTCTACCTCTCAATCTCTCTCCCTAAACTTGAGAAACCCTAAACATATAAAACCTAAATAATGCCCCAAAACCCTAAATTTGAGAAACCCTAAAAACCTCCCTCTCTCTCTAAGAGACAAAGAGAGATAGGGAGAAAGTGATATATAGGTCCGAGAGAGAGAGAGAGACATAAAGAGAGTCATAGTTTTCTTTTTTCACTTTGTTCATTGATAAGGGAGAGGGAAAGAGAGGGAAATAGAGGAATGATAGGGGAGAAGGAGGTAAGAGATATGGAGATAGTGAGAGATAGATAGGTAGAGAGAAAGAGAGGAGACAAACAGGGAGAGGTAGAGGAGAAACAGGGGAGAGATAAGGTGATAGAGAGTGAGTGAGATGTCCAAAGAGATAGGGAGATATAGAGAGATAGAGGTCTGGGGTTTCTCAGGTTTAGGGGTTAGTGGTTACGATTTAGGGGCATTATTTAGGGTTTAGGGGTTTAGAGAGAGAGACTACTTTTGACATGCAAACCTTAACCCCTAAACCCTAAGCCTCTAAACCCTAAATAATTCCCCTAAAACCTAACCCCTAAACCCTCAACCAAAGAAACCCTAAATCTCTATCTCTCTATCTTTATCATCCCTCTACCTCTCAATCTCTCTCCCTAAACTTGAGCAACCCTAAACTTATAAACCCTAAATAATGCCCCAAAACCCTAAACCTGAGAAACCCTAAACACCTCTACCTCTCTCTCTAGATAGAGAGTGAGGGACATGTCCAAAGACAGGGAGATATATTGAGAGGTACAAGGATGATAGAGATAGGGAGATAGAGGTTTAGGGTTTATTGGGTTTAAGTTTTAGGTGTTTGGGGGTTTAGGGTTGCTCAAGTTTAGGTCGTAGTGTTTATAGGTTAGGGGCATTATTTAGGTGTTAAGGTTTGGAGGTTTAGGGTTAAGGGAGAGAGGACCAATAGGAAGATATATGTGACATTAAGGGGAGAGATAGGGAGATAAAGAATTATGGACATGGCCAGAGACATATGTAGAGAGATTGAGATGTAGAGGGACAACAGAGATAGGGAGATCAAGCTGAGATAGTAAGATAAAGGTTTAGGGTTTCTTTAGTTTAGGGGTTGAAAGAGAGAGAGGTGTTTAGGGTTTCTCAGGTTCAGGTTTTAGGGGCATTATTGAGAGATTAAGAGGTAGAGGGATGATACAAATAAAGAGATAGAGATTTAGGGTTCCTTGGGTTTAGGGTTTAGGAAAATTATTTAGGTTTTAGAGGCTTAGGGTTGCTTGGGTTTAGGGTTTAGGGGCATTATTTAGGATTTATGGGTTTAGGGTTGAATGTTAGAAGTAGTCTCTCTCTCTAAACCCATAAACCCTGAATAATGCCCCTAAATCATAACCCCTAACCCCTAACCCCTAAAATGTAAACCTGAGCAACCCCAAAACCTCTATCTCCATATCTCTCCCATATCTCCCTATCTCTCTGGACATCTCACCCACTCTCTATCACCCTATCTCTCCCCTCTTTCTCCTTTATCTCTCCCTATTTGTCTCCTCTCTCTTTTTACCTATCTATCTCTCACTATCTCCATATCTCTTACCTCCTTCTCCACTATCATTCCTCTATTTCACTATCTCTCCCTCTCTCTTATCGATGAAGGAAATGGAAATTTAAAGAAAACTATGACTCTCTCTCTCTCTCTCTCTCTCTCTCTCTCTCCCTCTCTCTCTCAGAAATGACACGAGTGATTTAAACTCCAATGTGATAGAGAGAGAGAGAGTGTGTGTGTGTGTGTGTGAGGGAGAGATAGAGTAGGAGAGAGAGAGAGAGAGAGAGAGAGAGAGAGAGAGAACATGAATCATGTTATAGGCTCAATAATACCGAGCCATAACAGGAGCACGTTATGCCTTGTATGGGACCAAAAAGTCGTGGCAAATTTTTGGTCCCTCATATTTGTGCATATACCCTCCCATCCTTTTAGATGCATTTTTATTTATGCTTTATCTTCTCATAGATATTGATCTTGAGCTATGGTTATTGGTTCTAGAGGATTCATTTGAGGGATGTTATCATGGTTATCTCCTTGTTCGTATGGTTTGATTTATGATGTTCATTATGAGGAGTTTAGGAGATGCAATTGGGCTTATTCCAGGTTATGGAATGATTATGAGTTTGATCTACCTTGATTAGAGAGGCTTACCTCCATGTTGGTTACATGTTACATATGTTCATTTGATCTTATGAGATTGAATGGTTGGGTGTTGTTGAGGCTTTTCATTTGGGGTTGTAGAGGAGATCATACTTGACACAACTTAGCACTTTGAGGTGTTTGTAGAAGGACATTATGATTTATAGGTTTTCTCTCTTTGTCTTATGGCTACTTCCTATATGTTCATGTTGATATGGTTGGACTTGGGATAATTATGGTGACTTGTTGTGAGAGAGTACATGTAGCAATTTATCATGCATGTGTGGATCATTATGATTGTTGTTGATACTACATTGGCTTGTTGATTATCCACACCTTGATTTGAGTGTTGATTGATAGACTTGGTATGCCTTTGATCTATTTTCATATTTGACATTACCTATTTAGTGGGAGTTCCTAGATGTATGTGTTCTTCATTGACAAGTTTTATACATGGAGCTTGTGATTGTGGTGTATGGGTTGGATATGTTGTTGGCATGAGTTTACTGATGTTGTCAATACCTATGAGGTATGGATGGTTGGATGTGTTAGCATATGTTGTGGGTGCTATTTCCAATCATGTGGGTTATTTACCTTTGGCAGTAGCTTGGAGCCTTTTGTTATCACTTGGATTTGATGCTTGTGTTCTTTGGATCAAGTTGTATCTTCACCTTGGCATGTTCCTTTTCTTCTATAGGTGGTACATTAGAGGATGAGAGGAGTTCTTGCTTGAGATGGTGGTCACTTTGATTTTATTTTAGGTATCTTGATGGAGCATGAGAGCATGCTAGAGATTTAGGTGATTTCATGTTTACCTATGATGATGTATTTCATTGATTGACCCTTATGCAATATATACAAGTGGGAGAATGTTGGGAAATAGGTGTTGTACACCTTGCATAATATTTTATTATTTTATTCATGCAAAATAAATATTTATTTTTGGTGCATCTTAATTGATGTGTTTAACCACATTAGATATTTATTTGGATGCCACTTATAAAAGTTTTATCTAACATTGGGATATTATTTGTATTATTTACTTTTTGGGAAAATGTAGTACCATTATTAAATAAGGGGGTGAATGGCTTTGTGTATCTGTGGTTTTGGAGAACATGGTTTTATCCAATACCACAAGTTGTATTTGTGTGAGCTTGGTCTATAAAAGCAAGCATGTGGTTAGTGATTTGGGTGAGGTTGGCCATTTCATTGTAGGTGGATTGCAGGTTTGTGAGAGGCTATCATTGTATTGAGTTCTCTCTTGTAAGTGCATATTGTGAAGCATGGTAAGTGATGTGTGGATTCATGCTTGGACACATGGTGGATGCATTGGAGGTGCTTGATGGTTCAAAGGTATTCATGGAGACTCATTGCTTGTATTGTAGTATCTTTATTTCTGAATAATGCATGTGAGTGTGGATGCTCTTGGAGGCTAGGTTTTTCCCTCTTGAGGGTTTTCCTAGGGTATATCTTGTGTTATCTTGTTGATTGTTCATTTGATCTTTGCATTATGGTTATTTGTTGCATCTTATTCTCCTATTGGGTTATGTGGAATTGGTTTTATTTGATCTAAAAATTCCTAATAGTCTCATGAAATATAATGATTGCAAGATACGTATAAAATGGATTTTTTCAAAAAGGCTTTAGAAACTTTCAACCAAATGCAATTGGTGGGTGTAAAGCCAAATTCCACAACCTTAGCCAGCATCCTTCTTATCTATGCCCATATGGGATCTTCAGAATAGGGTATGTACATCCATCAAAGCATAAAGGATATGGGAATTTTGTCAGATGATGTAGTTACAACTGCCCTAAGAGACATGTATGCAAAGTGATGAAGCATACTCAAGGTAGGTGAACTGTTTAACATGATGCCTCAAATAAATGTTGTCTCATGGAATGCAATGATTGCAAGATATGCACAAAATGATTTTTTTGATAAGTCTTTAGAGACTTTCAAGAAAATTCAATTGGTGGGTGTAAAGCCAAATTCCACAACCTTAGCCAGCATTCTCCTTGTCTATGCCCAAATGGGATCTTCAGAACAGGGTATGGACATCCATCAAAGCATAAAGTATATCAGAATTTTGACATATGTTGTAGTTGTAACTTCCCTAGAAGACATGTATGCAAAGTGTGGAAGCATAGACAAGGCACATGAACTATTTGACATGATGCCTCAAAGAAATGTTGTCTCATGGAATGCAATGATTGCAAGACATGCACAAAATGGATTTTTTCAAAAAGGTTTTAGAAACGTTCAAAAAAATTCACAAAAGAGACTTTCAAGAAAATGCAATTGGAACGTGTAAAACCAAATTCCACAACCTTATCTGACATCCTCCTTGCCTATGCTAAAATTGGTTCTTTAGAATAGGGTGTGGACAACCATCAAAGCATAAAGGATAAAGGAATTATGTCACATGTTGTATTTGCAGGTACCCTTGTAGACATGTATGCAAAGTGTGGAAGGATAGACAAGGTGTGTGAATTGTTTGACATGATGCCTCAAAGAAATTCATTGTCTCATGGAATGCAATGATTGTAAGATATGCACAAAATGGATTTTTTGAAAAGGATTTATAAAATTTCAAGAAAATGTAATTGGCACATGTAAAACCAAATTCTTGTAACCATAATTGATAATCATATTATATTTAATGTAAACTATCATAAACATAATGCCATGAACATAATATATAGTGTATATATAAAGCCATATAGGTATGTATAAACATAGCCAAATAGGCATATACAAAGATATACATCGGTAACATACAAAAGTAGGTATACAAAGTGATCTAGGCATACAAAAAATGTCCCAAAATCTAATTTTCTATGAACTACTATAAAATAATTAGCGTCCCTTGCTTGACCATGAAGATGGAGTGTCAATCAATGACACATCCTCTCTCCCATTGACTAGACCTCCTCAACGGAGAATTTTGAACCTCCACCTATTAATACAATCAAACAATATCCACATTAATATGGAAAACATGAAATATATAACATGGCATATGTAATCAATCACTTATTGCTAGATGATGATCCCTCTCAATCATTTTTTGTCATGAACTCATGTGGGAAGCATCAAGAAGCAAAGTTGAGTAAACATAAATATAATTTATGTACATTAAATGACATGAGATAAAACAAGAAATACAAAATGACATTTACATGTTACTAGCCCATACCTCAATCAAAGGATTTGTAGACAAAATAGCTACAACAATGCCAAAATCCACTGACTAACGAAGATGATGACTCTCCATATTCAACATTAAAAAATAGAGTTCAATGTTAATTGACGAAAATAGATACATAAAATTATTTAAATTCATAATGATTACAAATGGCAAAATTTACCTTTGTGAAAGTGCTTCTGCATCTAGGGGACTAAGGAAATCATGGTGGTGGTGGTGAAGCTCCCTGTTCATTATCAAATTGTCACTAAATAAGATTACCATTGATATATGTAATATATTTATGGTCATGTGATAAATTACATACCTGTTGACTTGACCTCCTCTTATAACCCTTCACTGGATGGCTAATAGATGCAAGATGAATACTTTGACACTAGAATTTTATAGTGCAAACAATTACATACATTAATCTTGACTTATAATATAGATAGTCATATAATTAATTAGAAATTTCAAATAAAAATATATTAAATCAAGATGAACCTTGTAAAAAATTACCTGGGAGTCAATACCAAATGTATGCTGTAAGAGGCCATCTGTGAGAAAAATATTATCTAGTACGGATGTGTCCATCACTGGCTACTACCCCGGCATTGTAGTGTCCTGGCAAGAGTTGTGGGTCTTATAAATGCACAAGTGCCCACATGAACTACACATATTTGGGGACAAATGACGCCTACTTCTCTCACCCTCATCTACCTGGATAAGATCATCACCATGTTGTGCTAGAGACTGGGTGAGAGAACTCAATGAATGTAGTGTATCCACCTCAACATTGTCCTTCAAAGATGAAGGGAGTGACATATGTGTTGGCCTTATGAGGGGTCTAGGTATACATTTCTGGTCTCGATGTGCCCCTTATCTATCCTAGGCAGATCCACCACCTTTGCCTTGGAACTTTTGAATGTCGAAGTAATTAGGAATCTCCTTGAGGACAAACTCACAATAGAGTTTCCTCAAGAAATATTGTAGCACCTCATTGTTATTACAAGGAAGCTCATCCAAGACCATGTACCATGTATCCCAAAATCTTTTGAATATATCTTCATTCACACACCAATAAATTGGGAACCATTTGCAAGTCTCTTCTAGTGTTTGGCTTGTTTTAGGATTCATAAAATGTAAAAATAATTGAGATTTTGTAATTTTTTGTCCTTAACTTGTTTGTAAGACAATTTATCAGCATAGTATTGCCGAATCCTCTCCATATAGTCATTCCATTTGGTGATTTTGTTTTTCACTGATTCAATATGATAAACAATGACCTCTAATGACTTAGAAAGGGCTCTCCCACAATCAATGCTTGCATTTGGACTATTTAATGTTTCAATTAGGGTTTCAACATGTTTTTTGTTTTCTTGAATTTGGCCTAAATATTTTTCTTGTGTGTCTCTTTCATGGTGAGGACACAAAGGTAGGGGGTTTTGAGAGTTTTTGGGTTGTTTTGAGCCTCCTCTGCTAGATTAGGGTTTTGTGGTGCCTCATTGACTGAAAATTCAACATAAAAATCCAATCATAACATACAAAATTAAAAATTTCTTTTCAAATCCACAAAAAATAATCAAACCCTACCTTGTTTAGCTGCTAAACCCTCTACACTTCATTCACGACATCCCCAGGAGCGAGATTGGCAAGGTGGCATGGTGAAATTGTTGATTCCCTTCTTATAAGACATTCACACTTTCAAAGGTGAAACCTACAGCAAAATTCTCCAAATGAGCCATGGGTTTTTGTTTGTGGCCTTTTTGTTTTGACTTTTAGAAAAGAAGAACATGAGCGCATTATAACATGCTCGCACTATTGATTGTATGGGACTCAAAAGTCAACATGGTGACTTTTTGGTCCCTCATCTTTGCGCATATACCCTCCACTCAAAAAATCCATGATATCATCCATCATTGGCAATGGAAATCTATACTTGATGATGACCTTATTCATTGATCTTGATTTTGTACACATCCTCCACTCTCCATCCTTTTTTAGTCCTAGTACGACCGGTACTATACATCATCTTAAACATTCTCTAATAAACCCTTTCCTCAATCATTTTTGTATTTGTCTATTTAGCTCCACATTTTTTACTGGTGCCATCCTATGTGCCTCTTTATTTGGCAAACTAGCTCCATGTATGAGATCCATATGATGACTGATACTCCACATTAGTGAAAATCCTTCTCGCACATTCTCTGATATAATATCTTGGTATTCTATCAATAATTTAGTTATTTCCTCTCACGGTGGTTCCTCTTCTTTTGTGGTAGTAGTTTCTGCACTTTGGGCATCGTACTTTGAAATCAATGCAAAACACATGTTCTCATGTCTCAATCCATCCAAAAATTTCCTTCCATCCACTAAATAGATTCTAGCATTGGTGCATACCTCACTTTTGCTCTTCTCTTCCAAAGGTATCAAGATATGTCTTTTCTCATTTGATGTTATAGTATAGGTATTCTTCCTTCCATAATATATTACTTTTCTATCAAACTACCTAGTCTTTCCAACAATATATGACATACATCCATCGGCATAGTGTCACACAATACCTCATCATTATAAGATCCTATATGAAATTTCACCAAACATTGTTCACTCACCAGTATCTTGTGTTCATCTTGAATCCATGCTATCTTGTAGGGCTTTGGATATTTCAACCTCTCCAGATTCAACTTCCTTAATATTTCTTTTGAAATCAAATTGTCTGTACTACCACTATCAAAGATAACCTTGCAACATTTACCACCTGATTTGTATCTTGTCTAGAACAAACTTTCCCTATGTGATGACTCCTTAGTTTTTTCTTCTTGGAACAAAGATCTCCTCATGACTAATGATTCACCCTTCTCTAGTTTCCCTACTAAAAAAGGTGATCCAACCAGTTCTTCCTCCGCATATGCTACTCTTGCACTATTCTTTGTACTTTTGTTAGTATTCCCTTGATGAGATTCAAATACTTGGTGTCCTTGGCCTCCACACTTGAAAAAAGTTCCTTTGAATGAACTCTTTTCAAATTGTAGCTAGGGAAAATTAGATTTAGTGTTAAAAACATCAAACTAACTAAATCCTAACTAGGCACCATGAAGGACAAACTAGCATGAAAATAAAAACAAAGAAAATCAAAACATTTCAAAATCTAAAAAAAAAAAAAAAAAATTTAAAATCCAAAAAAGTCAAAACATTTCAAAACCCAAAAATGTAAAATATTCCTAAAAATACAAAAAAACTCAAATATTCAACAAAAATCCAAGCAATAAAATCAATCATCAAATTATTTCTTCAAATCAATTCTTCTAATCAATTCAATTAATCAAAACAATCTTTATCAAATCATTTCTTCCAATCAATTCAATTCACATCATCAACTCGAATTAGTCAAATCAATCACATCATCAAAATCAAATCATTCAATCAAATTCCTCCAAATCAAATCACTTCTTTTAATAAACTCAATCCAACCAATTCAATCCAATCAAAATCAATCAAACCAATCCAAGTCATCATCTAAATGCAAGTCAATCATCAATTCATACCAATCAAGTTAATTAATCTGGTCAAATTATCCAATTGCATCCTTGGTTATGTTCCTAATCTTGCTGTCAACCAAATCAATTGATCAATCATCATCATAATCAATGGGTTTTATCAGCCCTAATCCTAGTGTTTTTGTCAGGATACATCATTCCCATATCAACAACATGATCCTCGCGTTGTTCTCAGGATAAATCATTCCCACATCAACAATGTTATCATTATCATCAAATCAATCAAACACTTAATTATTGTTTTACAACTTGACAAGGGCAATACCTTATTTGTTTTGAATCATTTGTACATGCTTTCTTTCTTTCTTGTGTGTGTTATCATTTTATCTTTCATTTGTATCATTCCCAGCTAATATCCATATCTTGTATCTAGACAATGTTATATTATGCTGGGGCACGAGACACATCGTCACCTTGTTCCTTATACCTTGGTGCATAACGTCTAGTGCTATATCAAACATCATGGTTGCTCACCTTCATTGCAACATAACACATCCTTCCCTTTCTTCTATCCATTCCCTTGCCTTTCTTCTTTGACCAACCCCTTTCATTTCGAGAGTCTACCTATGTTTGTCCAACCCTCCTATCCTCTTGAGGGAGAATCATCATCCTATCCTTTCATCTTCTATCCATACCTTTTCTTCTTTGAAATAATGTTGCTCGACATAAATCTCATCATCTCAAACATCATCTCAAACATCATCTCAAAGAGGGGCAAAATGTAGACACCAAAATTTGTCCTTTTCATAACATCTCCTAATCATACCTAACCTTGTAAAACATCTTGTAATATTTATCCTAGGTCATTACATTATCCCATTATCCCACTTGATCACATATCCAATTAATTAAATAAACTTCTTTATTTAATTAATTCCTCTTCACATGTCCCACAAAACATTTAAATTAAATATTAAATCAAATCCCTCATTACGACATGTGTCACATGACTACAACTCTTCACATGGACAAATAATTTAAATAATTTTATTATTTAAATTGTGAGATTCCCCTCACATCCTATTTTTAGCCCCACTTATTTGTGTGTCATAAGGCATTTTCTATTCAAAATAAATAAAATAATCCCACTTATTACCTCTCATCCTATTTTTAGCCTCATGTCATAACCCACTTAATTTGTGTCATAGGCACTAAAATCAACTTTTAATCCTAGCCATACACATCACATAATTGGCTTTTAATCTTAGCCATTGAATCATATCAGCTCTTGCCTATAAATATGGCCTCTCACAAGCCATGGGATCTATCTTCTTCTAGTATCCTCATTCTGCCAAAATTCTTTCAATCCTTTCATCTATCTATCTATTTTCCTCTATCATCTTCATCTTATTGTTATGCTACAACTATGAGCAATCAACAACCCTTTGACATCATGCATTCTCATGCAAGATCGAGAAGAGCCATGGAGATCAATCAAGTCTAGCGTGGATTCAATTTGCATTTGATTTTCTTTGTTTTTATTTTCATGCTAGTTTGTCCTTCATGGTGCATAGTTAGGGTTTAGTTAGTTTACTATTTTTAACACTAAATGTAATTTTCTCTAGCTACACATATCCTCTTTCATCTCTTTGGTATCCTTCATTGCGGTAAAAATTATGACTTCCTCTATTATTATGATAGAAAATTCTATCATCTAAGATCCCTTAGTCATATGAATTGTTGTATGTTTCCTCTTTGTGGTATGGACTGCTCTCATTTTTTCCTCCACATATGGTCTTCCTTCTTTGAATTGTGTTCTACCTCTTTGGAATTTTCCTCCTCTACCTCTCAGTCTTTGCTCATGTCTCTTATTCAACTTTTCTGAAAC
Source organism: Cunninghamia lanceolata (assembly GCA_027924645.1). Classification (NCBI taxonomy): domain Eukaryota; kingdom Viridiplantae; phylum Streptophyta; class Pinopsida; order Cupressales; family Cupressaceae; genus Cunninghamia; species Cunninghamia lanceolata. Next base: position 26,711 of record BSBN01000248.1, on the reverse strand, counting down.
TTTCATCTTAAATTGATATGCCTCTTCCATTGTTGCCATCCTTACCAAACTTAGTTATTCTTGAATGTTTATCCTTAGTCCATTTATGTACCACACCACTTTCTCCTTGATTTCTTCACTATGTCTAGTCCTAATAATAATCTTTTGGAACTCTTCAGTGTACTCTTTCACTGTCTTCTCAATTTGCCTTTGGTTTTGCAATCTCTTCAACAATTCTAATTCATGGTCAGTAGGTATGAAATAATTTTTCAATTTTCTCACCATCCTATCCCATTTTATGATTTTCTCTTTTCCTCTCCTATTTCTATCCAACTAAACTTCTTTCCACTAGATAGCAACATGTCCTTTCAACTTAGTTTTTGCAAATATCACTCTTTCCAGATCTTCAATTTCTTCATACTCAAAGTGTTCCCCCATGTCATTAATCCAATCAATCAACTCCTGAGGGTTAAAATTTCTAGCATTGTTTGAAATTTCCATTCTAGGTCTCTTAACAATCTTAAAAATAGATTTCAACATCTTTACCTGATCTAATTCATCTTCTTCTAAGGTTTCTTCATTTTGGTTAGCAGATTGAACTATTAATTCATCATTATCACTTTCATCCTCATGTCTAGGATTTAGACCTCTCCTTCTATCCTCTTCTACAACATCCAATCTAACTTTCATTATTCTCATCATCTTTATCATTTCTTCCATTCTTCCAGCAACATTGGCCATAGCAGGCATCTGTTGCATGTATGTGCCTAATCGGTGTTGTCATTGATGTGAACATATCTTTGTTGTCATTGGTGTCAATTGTGTCCTCTTCAATTACTTATTTAGAAGCTTTGTGTGTTGAGGATATTGAGAAAAATGGCCTCTCCAGAAGAATCAAATGAGTTACAGTGAAGTGTGTTAAGGGAAATCATACATGAATATCAATAGTATCAAATAACCCAATAACTCAATGAAAAAGGAAATAATCAAGATTCAAAAAAACAAAGATAAAACTTGCAAACCTCAATACTTCATAGCTTCCATTGGTCACTTATCTCAATCGATCTTTTGTAATGAATGAAGCCCTCAGAAAGTGCACTTCCTTGCTTTTTTCTTCAAGATGTCAACGGAGAACGGGTATGATAGGTTTGTGATGAAGAGATTCTTCACAACAATGGTAATGGTAACAAGATAACAAGTTGATCGCAAACAATGGAGGAATTTGGTGCCAAAGGCACACTGTGATTCCTGTAGCGTAAGGGTACTAAAAGCTTGGATAATTGAAATGGAGGAATAGGGTTGTACTTATAGACTCGTGAGAGAGAAGATCAACGGTAGAGGATACTTGAGAGGATGTGCGTGAATAGAAAGAGGACAAGTGTCACACAAAAATCTATTTTGTTTGAGTTAACTACTTTCTTTTATAAATATAAGATTTGATTTCATAAATTAGAAAGGTTTTTTTCTAATTTAAGGGTTGTTGATAAAAACAAGATTGATTAAATCAATTAACTCAACTTGAGATTTTCTTTTTGCATGATTTGAGAGAAATTAAATAATAAATTATTTAATTTTGTGTGCATGAAGAACAAGATTTATTTTTAGAAGATTTGGAAGATTTTTGAGGAATTAGAAGATGAGAAAGCAAATTAAATAAATAAATTTATTTAATTGTTTGTACATGTTTTGGAAGAATAAATAAAATATTTTATTATATTTTATTTATAGAGATTGAGAGGATTTAAATAAATTTGATTGATTTATTTAAATTTGGAGGAATAATTTGATTTAATTAAATAATTAAGAATTATTTAATTGCAGATAAGAGGATTTGGAAGAATTTGATGAAACTAATTAAATAAGTGATTTTATTTAATTTTTGGGAGGAATATGAACCAAATAAATAAATTGATTTATTTATTTATTGATAGAGGAATATTAAGATAAAATAAATATTTAAAATATTTATTTAAATAGAGTCATGTCATTTTTAGGTGTATGCATTTTGCCCCTCTTTGATGTAGTGTGTTTTATCACATTGTTTCAAAGAATAAGATTTTCTGAAAATGATACATGTCCCAGTTTGCCCGTGGTACTGGTTTAACGATGTTAGGATGTCCCCTCAGGAGATTGGATGGGAAGGAAGGTTCAAGGGACGTGAGATGGACAATCTCATGATGAAGAAGGTGAAAAATAGGTTAGGGTGAAGAAATTGCTAAATAATACATGATGCAAGATAAAATGACAACACACACAAGAAAGTAAGCAAGTATACACAAATGATACAAGAACAAACAAGATATTGCCCCTATCAAGTGGTAACCCAATGATTAATCGATAATGATAGATGATAGTGTTGTTATTGTGGGGAACAACAGATCCCTAGATCAACACACAGGACAGTGTTGTCATGGTGGGGAACAATATATCTCTAGAGAAACATGATAGACATGGGAAAGATAAATCCCATTGATAATTATGATTGATTGAGTTGGTTTACAACCATATTAGGATCAAGACCACTGATTGTGATTGGATAATTTGACAAGATTGACTTTACTCGATTGGTATGGATTAAGGGTAGACTTGTATTTGGATCATTGCTAGAAGAGACTCGATGAAAGACACGATGATAGATAGAAGACTAATTGACAGAGGAAATGTGAATGAAAGGATCACAAGATTTTATCTGTAAACCTTGATACTCTGCATAGAATTTTTATTGTATGGGATATGGATGCTTTGTGGATGCTTTCTAGATGCGAATGGTTTTTCTATCTTGATATTACAAGTATTTTGAAGTGATTATTTCATCATTGGGCTTTTTTTTTTTTTTTTTGAAATGTTGTAAGAAAATACAAGCATCTAGGTATAATTAAACCATGATGACTTGAGTATTGCTTACATGGATTTTGATTTAGCAAGTTAATATAAGCATCTAGGTATAATTGAATCGAGATGACCTAAGTATTTCTTGTGTATCAATAGACAAGGATTATACATGTTTCACGTTAGATCTCTGATGTCCTCAATGATCATTGTGTTGATCATGTCTTTAGACAATGTTTCACATTACTAAAGATAAACCCACAAGCAACAATCAAAGAAAAATAATCATGCCCCCATCATAACATCTCTAGCTTTTAGGTATCCTTGAGTAGCATAGGAAATATGATAATAAAAGTGGAGACTTTAAGACACAACTGATTGAAACAAAACATTCTTGCTTTAGATGTATCTTTCTTGCCATAATTTAGATAGTATCATTTAGATCATTTTTGCTCTTGTCTTTTCTTTGCTTTGGATAGGTTGATGTCTTGCATCAAAACTTCTGTTTGAAAGTGGGTTTTGCTTGTGCTTGCATGCCTAGTGAAATAGACCCTAAGGGACTGACCTAGTGCCTTGGGGGTGCATTGACAATGGCCTTTCCTACGTGATGACGTAGAGGCAACATAGTTCGGGACTTGGACTTGGATGGACTAGAGGATAGATGACAAGATATGGAATGGACGGGAAGCCTCAGGTGTGCATTTATAATGGCCTTGCCTACATGACAACGGAGAGGCAATGTAGTTTGGGGTGACCATATGATACTGACGATGGACGTTACGACAGGCTGACACTATGGATAGGACCTTAGTTAATAAGGTGACAAAAAGAGATAGCATATCAAGCCATGATAGGTTATCGCTAGTTGGTTTTGATACTATTTGGATGATATTAGATAACAATTTTGGATAGCCTTAATGTGAGATACTGATGACAAAGGAACACCATGGATAGGTAACAGATAGGTGACAATGGATAATGGATGGGTAGGTAGAAGGAAACAAGGATGTGATCTCCAAGGACTATGTCGCATAGGAATAAATCAGGATTTGACAGGACATTACTTATAACGATATGAGGATGAGAGGATTGGACTGTTTTGAAAAAGGCAAGGTATATCAAGAGTTTTTTTTCAAAGCATGTTTCAACATTTTGCCCCCACATCTTTATCAAGATCAAAAGAGGAATTGATGATGGATTGATGCAATATGATAGGTATATGCAGGATACGGATGATAGGATGGTATGGTAGGATGGAAAATGATAGGGTTGATGAGACAACATGCTCCTAAGGGTAAATTAGATGGAAGATCAACCTACACATGATGCCTGCTTGCCAAGTTTTCATCATGGTACTTATCCAAGGCACCTGTTTACCAGATTTTCACCGTTGGATGAAGGGATTTTTCTTTACTTTTTTTTTTTGATATTTGGATGGGAGAAGGTGGATATGGACAAAAGGGACTCAAGTGTCTGGTTCCATGAAAGGTGATAGTCCTGCTAGATGGATGTTGTCGTACGGACTATGTCAAGTGTTCTCATAGATGTTGGTAGGGGATTGCATGAGAGTGAGATGGAGAAGGTACATAGTGGATTATGGATGGTACAATAGTGGATAATGATGCAGAATACAAAGGACTTATGCAAGGATGGAGGGAAGGCTTATGCAAAATCATGGACCATACGAATAGGATGGGGAAGATATATAGGGTAATAGTGGAAGGAAAGGGAGATGGAGTTATGTGGAAGTGTCGTGGAATGGAAGGGAACCATGACCAACGGTTGCACATACCACGATAAACATTGAAGCTTATGATCGGAAGGTGGTGTAGGAAGCAATGGAGATTTTTTCTTGGTGGATGAGTGATTTAGGTATTTAGGGACCCACATAGACTGAGTATTTTTCTAATTTTTACTTGTCATGTGGGATGTATGGATTGGAGACTTTTGGATGGAATGAGATTTTTGAATGGGAAAGGAGAAAGTGGATGGTTGGGATGCCTCATTTAACTTGATGGTTTTGTGTTTAGGTACCCAAACCATTTTGCTTATAGATTTTACCTGTGAAGGTATGGGCTTGGATATATGTAGCTTTTGTGTAGCTTTTGAGCTATTAAATTGTTGCTTGGGGACCCACACCTTTTTCAGTTTTGCTATGAGGTGTGTGGGTGTATGCATCTTTTGAGATGGATGTTTCTTTGATTCTTGACTTTGTGTCCATAGGCATGAGGACCTTTAGGATTTTTGACTTTATAGGTAAAGGCATCCAAATTTTTTCTATTGAATTCCCTTGAGATGGTGGAAGTAGAGCTAGTGGAAGCTCTTTGTTTAGACAACATGTGCATTTGTTGGCCATGATTGGGATTTTTAGATGATTTATGGATGGATGGATGGATAAGGTGTTGGAAGAAGTGATGGTAAAAGGCATGGAGGGATGTTAGGAGTTGGAAGTAGTGGAGGGAGATTGGATGGTGGAAGGTGTATGGTCACATGTTTTTGAGATGTATATGATAAGGGAGGTGGAATGGCGACATACGTTTTACGGATATGATAGGGTTTGCAATGGAAAGTGGTGGATTTAGAAGGCATGGAGGAAGTACCAACATCTTTGGATTGTTCACCTTGGGGTGTGTATCCAAGGCCATATGAAGGTGGAGGGATTTTGACATGGATAGGCTCCAAAATACCTTGTTCATGAAGGCCTAAGCCTTTACCTTGATAGTTCATATGTTGGAATATGCGGTGGACAATGGGATTATGGGTGATTTAGACACTAGATGTGAGCTCATTATTGGATGAGGAAGGTGACGTGGTAGATAATAGTTGTTGTTCTACTAAGGAAGAACATTCATGCATGAAGGTAGTGAGACCAAGGGGATAGGATAATGGATTCACAACATGGTTAATAATGGATGGTGGAGGATCTTGATTATCATTATGCTCACTAAGATCTAAGGTATTGGTTTGATCATCTATGTGCACTTGGGAGGCAAGTGTCTCATCAAGGAAAGTAGGCAATGTTGGATCATGGATATGACTAGATGGAGGATGGATATATGGGGTGATAAGCTCATGAGCATGGAATTAATAAAGTTGGCTAAGAGGATCATCATGGTTCACTTGATCATAGATAGGCTATTGATCGTAGATGGGATCTTGATCATAGATAGGATTAAGCTTGATGGGATCAAAGTGCTCATGTATAGGTTCTTCATCAACGATAATATCTTGATCATGTAAAAGATATAGGTTATGGATGGGTTGGATTTGGATTTCTTTTTCATGTGTGGGTATACGATCAAGTTGCTCCTAGATAGCTTCTTCATATGTAATATCTTGATCATGGAAAAGGTAAATGTTATGGAGGGGTTGGATGGAGGTGTCTTAATCTTGATTTAGATAAAGAGTGGATGTTTCCACATGCTCTAAAGTGTACTCTTGACATAACTCTTGATTTTCTTGGATTGAAGCAGAGGTAGAAGACTCTTGGATAGGCTCTTGGTCTAAAACATGAAGGTACGATGGACCTTGACTTTGGTTCATGATAGGAGTTTCTTCAATAGGCTTGATTGGTTACAGATTACATGATGGGGTTGAAGCAACGGGCATGTTTGAAGGCTCTTGGATAGGCTCTGGGGTAGGTGTTTTATGATGTGGACATGGTTGATGTTGTAAATATGTGCCTTAGTGAGTTGTCAATGATGTCAACATATCCTTGTTGACATTGGTGTCAACTGTATCCTATTATGCTATCTACATAGAAGACCTGACTATCAAGGATATTGAGAAAATTAATGATGATCAATGCATGCAGATCATGTGTCTATGTAGAGGATTGTGAGATATTTCTCCAGTTAAGATTTGAGAAGTCGGCATGAAGATTTGAAGGAGTTATGGTTATCTAAGTAGAATCGGTTCCTACAATACTCAAGAAAGACAGAGTGATAGAAAAGAGGTCCAGATTGCTCTGGTAATATTAAATTATGATCTGTGGATCTGAAGGCATGTTTGGGAAGTCAATGTGTATCATCAACACGAGTGGTTTGTGGTTTGGAGGTCCACAAGCTATCCTTCTAGTTTGATAGTCATGGCAGAGAGTCTTCTTGAGGTTCTGGAGGAAGATTCAATTGTTTCTAATCATTTGGTTTAGAATGGATGTTATTGGTGAATTCAATGTACTTGTGGAGGTCTTTGGATTGTATGGCTACTATGTTAGAGGTCCGCATTGTGGTTTGAACTTGTTGATTGAAGATTTCTTCTTGAGGTTGATGTTCTTCCCAGTCTTGGCCAACCAGATGTTCCTAGCCAGTGGCGGATGCCTTAAAAAAAATTATGAAGCGTGGAGTGGTTGTAGAAGCATATTCAAGTCTCAGTTGTGTTTGGCCGATAGTATGATGATCCACGTCAAGTTTAGCTGACCTTGTTGCTCATTCCAAGGTTGATGAAGTCTATAAATACTTGTTGAAGAGGTATTGAAATCATCCTTGTGCAAAATAGATAAATCTAAAGAAAGGATCAAGAGCAGAGCAGAGAAGGAAAGGAGCGAGAGTAGTATAGAGTGTGAAGAAGTATTTGGGGCAGAGCGAAAGTTCTTGTGCATTCATTGAAACTGAATCAAGCATGAAATAGATGCTATTTCTCAGTTAATTCTTTCTAAATAAATTTTGTAGGCAATGAGCCTCTCTTTTGAGCAGTGAGCTAGGGGCAGTGTACCTGAAGGCATATGCCTTCCATTTTATTAAGTACTTTTAATAGGGTACGCATTTTTGTGGGTTAACCCCCACCGTGGTTTTTCCCTTAACTAGGTTTCCATGTTAAAATCTTGGTGTCAAGTGTGTTGATATGTTTCTTCTCTTATGTTGTTGATTAATGCTTTAATGTTTACATCACTAATATGATAGTAAGATAATAAAGAAGGTTAAAGGAAAGAAACATTTTGTGGGACAACTGATTCACCCCCCCTCTCAGTTGTCTAGTTCCAATAGTTGATTCCTTGCTAATAGCCATTGGATCACATCCTTCATGAGTGCATGGGTAGATGAACAATACAATGGATGGAGAATAATGGTATATGGCTTAGGCTTTTGTGAGGAGTTCTTGTGCTAGATGGGGATGAAATTGACTGAGCAGACTTGGATTTCTCCATATCTTTTCTTTTTCTTTTAGATTTAGCAAAGAGTCTGTCCATGAAATCATTGAAGGACTCCTTAGTTGACAGATTAGGACTTGGGGAACTTGATGGCAGTGTTGGTGTAGAACTAGTATGCTTTAGGGTATGCATTCTAGGGGATGGTGAAGGAGGACTAGTAGATGGAGTGGTATATGATTTCAAACTTAAGGTGGTGCTTCCCTTGTCAAGAGTATTATTAAGACAGGAAAAGAATGTATGATCTTGGTGCGAGGCATAGCTAGTACTGGTATGCTCATGTTGGGAGGGGTTGGGTTCATGTGAATCATTTCTTTCCCTATATTTGTCAAACTCAGGCACATCAAAATTAGAAGGTGAAAGGTATCTTAACCAATCTTTTATCAAATGGATAATGAGATATGCCCCTAGCGAATATTGCTTTTTGGAAGATTTCGTTCATAAGATTGCTAGTTGTTGTTCTATGGCTTGGAGTTCTTGAGAAAGTGCTTCTAATTGGTTTGTCATATCCTTAGAAATAGATACAAGACTGAAATGGGAACCCAGAAAGGTTGAAAGTTTTCTCTAAAAAGGCCTAGAAGTGCTCATTGTTGTGGATGCACAAAAATAAATGCGTAGGAACAAAAGGTAAATGCATAGTAGGTCGAAATGTATGCCCAGCTCTAATGAAGGATAAACACGCAGGAACAAAAGGTATATGCGCTACAAGTTAGAGTGTATGCGCAACAGAAATAGATGCATGACAGGAAGTGACAAATGCACAACAAAAGGGTATATATGTGCAGCTCTGTGTTTTTTGGGCAGTTTTGACTATTTTTTTGATGTTTTTTTGGTTTCTTTGGCTGAAAGTTGGTCTTTTTTATTTGATTTTTTAATTTATGGAAAGAAAGACACAACAAACACAGAATATTTTCATGGTTTTTGATTTTTTTTTAGATTTTTGTCTTTTTTTGGACTAAAAACAGGTACAAATCCTAGGATGGTAGGGGCAATATAAACCGAATTCTCACTGTTACGTGAGGCATCTTTGGAAGGTGATAATCACCCTTTCCAGTACTGGTTTATAGGGGATTTTAGCTTCTAAAACAATGGATAATTAGTAAGTGCAACCATTCGAGTGGTTATACATGCGGCAGTGCTACTCTTTGTTATGGAGTCTCCCAACCTTCAAGGGTTGCACCTTGGAGGGTTTTGGGGGAGGTTGGTTGTCGGTATAACTAACCAGCACTTGTTGCATGAAGCTTTCACCTCAATCACAATTTATTTATAGTGGCTAGATAGAGCTTGGCATTATCTTGTTACCACTTAAGGTCGTTCCCACTTGGATGGAAGGTAATCCAAGGGCATGCATCTCTAAAGGTAAAACATGTGAAATGATATGTTTGGCATTTTGATCGCCCAAGATAGGGGAGAGCATAGGCCTAGTATCATTCCAAAAACACAAAAGACAACGGTTCTTTTCCCCTAGTTAAAATGGAAAAGACTAAATGAGTTATGCTATTTGGGCACACATGAAATTTGTTAACTTTGAAAGCAAGAAGCACTTGTTAAATTTTAACCTTCCTAGCATTGGGACTACGTTCAAGTTGTTGATGCAACAAGATCAAGTTACTCCATTCCTAGTTAGATCTAGATTCAATTTTGCATGAATAATTTGATTACTTGCGTTGGCTAATTAGATCTAGAAATGAGTTAACAATGCAACTATATGACTAACCAGCCCGTAACCTTCAAGTAGACCTGAGAATATTCCTACAAGAAATGTTAGTGTTAGCAAAAATCACAAAAAATGACCCTAGGACCCTATCAGAACAAATGTATAGTTACAGAAGATGTATGCGTAGGTACATAGTACAAATGCATAGAAGTACAAATACGCATTCATAGAGGAAAAATAGAGAATAGACGTGCCAAAGTACAAATGCGCAGTTACAGAGGACAAAAGCACAGAAACAGAGAATAGATGCGATGTTTGAATAGATGAACTGATTGAGGAGACAGATGGGTTGCTTCAGTGAATAAATGTGCCAAATTTCTAGATGCATGTTAGAAATGATCAGATGCATAGAATCTCCCTGTGTATGGAACCTAATGCACAAAAACTCAGTTTTGAGGTTAAATTGGGGCAAGGCCCCACGGTGGGTGCCAAAAATGTTAAGGGAAACTAGAATGATTATCAATAGTATTAAATAACCCAATAACTCAATGAAAAAGGAAATAATCAAGATTCAAAACAACAAAGATAAACCTTGCAAACCTCAATACTTCATAGCTTCCATTGGTCACCTATCTCAATCGATCTTTTGTAATGAATCAAGCCCTCAGAAAGTGCACTTCCTTGCTTTTTTCTTCAAGATGTCAATGGAGAATGGATATGATAGGTTTTCAATGAAGAGATTCTTCACAACAATGGTAATGGTAACAAGATAACAAGTTGATCACAAGAAATGGAGGAATTTGGTGCCAAAGGCGTGCTTTGATTCCTGCAGAGTAAGGGTATTAAAAGCTTGGATGATTGAAATGGAGGAATAGGGTTGTACTTAGAGACTCGTGAGAGAGAAGATCAATGGTATAGAAAGAATAAGAAGATCAATGATAGAGGATACTTGAGAGGATGTGCACGAATAGAAAGAGGACAAGTGTCACACAAAAAGTTGTTTTGTTTGAGTTAACTGCTTTCTTTTATAAAGATAAGATTTGATTTCATAAATTAGAAAGATTTTTTTTTCTAATAAGAAGATCAATGATAGAGGATACTTGAGAGGATGTGCATGAATAGAAAGAGGACAAGTGTCACACAAAAAGTTGTTTTGTTTGAGTTAACTGCTTTCTTTTATAAAGATAAGATTTGATTTCATAAATTAGAAAGATTTTTTTTCTAATTTAAGAGTTGTTGATAAAAGCAAGATTGATTGAATCAATTAACTCAACTTGAGATTTGCTTTTTGCATGATTTGAGAGATAATAAATTATTTAATTTTTTGTGCATGAAGAACAAGATTTATTTTTAGAAGATTTGGAAGATTTTTAAGGAATTAGAGGATAAGAAAGCAAATTAAATAAATAAATTTATTTAATTAAACTTGTGCATGTTTGGGAAGAATAAATAAAATATTTGATTATATTTTATTTTTAGAGATTGAGAGGATTTAAATAAATTTGATTGATTTACTTAAATTTTGGAGAAATAATTTGATTTAATTAAATAATTAAGAATTATTTGATTGCAGATAAGAGGATTTGGAAGAATTTGATGAAACTAATTAAATAAGTGATTTTATTTAAGTGTTGGGAGCAATATGAACCAAATAAATAAATTGATTTATTGATTTATTGATAGAGGAATATTAAGATGAAAAAAATATTTCAAATATTTATTTAGATAGAGTCATGTCATTTTTAGGTGTATACAAAGTGCAATATAGATAGTGAGATGTATACTAAAGAACAGTGCGATAGATTCCTCTGCATTTCTTTTTGCTTACAGATCTGGGTCTGCAGATTGGAATTTATTTGAAGGGATGTTTGAAGTTGCTAAATCATAAGTTCAAACCTCCACTGTGAAGTTGTGAGAAAGTTGCATTCACCAGAGTAAAACCTACTCCTTCTGATTATTCTCTCGTGACAGGGAGAAAGTGTTTTACTTGGCATTCCTCCGCAATAAAGTATTTTGCTCTGCAATTCTAGAGGGAAGTATGGGATGATGATAAGTGCCTACAATTGTAGTGGTTCATGTTTTGGTGGTCCGCAAGCTATCTTTCTTTTATGGTAGTTGAAGACAGTGAAGTTCATGTGTTCTAGTGTGAAGATTCCTATTGTTGAAGTGGTTAAAGTGTGTGCGATTGCTCCTAATCATTATAACATGCTTGTAGATTTCTCTTGATCATGTTCCTATCTTGACATTGGTCCACATTAAGGAATTTAGATTGTGTTTGAAGATGGTTCCTAGATAATGTAGCGTGTAACCAGTCTTAGCTGACTTGGTTAATTGTAGTAATTGCGGAGATCCCTTGAAGATCATGGATGTGTGTTGAAGCATGGAAGATCATGTTTGAGTCCCAGCTAAGGCATGGCATCATCTACATACATCTTTACTTCATTTATTTTGCATAATGTTGTAATAGGTTAGGACCTATTTTGTAAATGTATGTAATGCCGACCTTGATAATCATTCCAAGGTTGATGAAGTGTATAAATACTTGTAGTTGAGTTCTAAAAAAAGGTGTCCTTGTGCAAAGATGGGAAGATAAGGAAACAGGTGCAAAAGACAAAGCAGAGCAGAGGAACTATTGTACTTTAATGTATTAATTTTAGACGTGAAGAAGATGGTGACTTTGGCAGTGAGCCTGGAAGTAGGGTTTAACAACCCTTATTGTAATCTTTCTAGGTTTAGGGTTGAGGCAGTGAGCCTGCTCGACCTAGATATACTTCATGGGAGTGAGCCAGTATGTTCTAGGCCCATGGAGTGACCAAGCCTGAACATCATTTTTCAAAGATTGCAATATATTTTGAGAGCTAATCCTCTCCGTGGTTTTTCCCCACCTTGGGGTTTTCCATGTAAAATCTGGTGTCTCTTGTGTTTAATGTTGTATATGTGGTTAAGTTTCTGATTTCATGCATTCATTGATAAATCATAATAATTGTGGATAAGTGATTAATGTTTAAGTTTAGAAGTGATTGAGTTTTTGAGACAACTGATTCACCCCCCCTCTCAGTTGTCTGACGCATATCAAAATTGGTATCAGAGCAAGGTTCCTCTAAAGAAAGTCTAATAGCTTGAGGAAGATCCAAAATGTCTTATAAGAAGGAAGCACCGCATTATGATGGGACAAATTATACTCTTTGGAAGGCATGAATGAAAAGTCATCTTCTTTGTCTTGGTTACAAAGTATGGAAAGCTGCAGAAACAAAATACACATTGGCTCAAAATGGGTTGACAACTAAAGAAGAAATTAAATAATATGAAGTGGATGTTAAAGCAAAAGATACTCTGCTAAGTTCATTGAATGACTCAGTACTGACAAAAGTTGTGGATCTTGAAACTGCAAATGAGGTATAGGAAAAGCTGAAAAGTTTGTATGAGGGAGATGATTCTGTGAAGGACGCCAAGCTATAAAGTCTGAAAGTGAAATATGAAAGTTTGAAAATAAATGAAGATGAAACCACAATAGCCTTTATGCAAAGAGTTGATGAACTTGTCACTAGAATAAAAGGTACGGGGGAACTGTCAGTGATAAGGAAGTTGTAATGAAAATTATCATATCACTACCAAAGTCCTACAATCACAAGGTAGTTCCAATTGAAGAATTTATGCAAGTAAAAGCTATTGACAGAGATTAGTTTCTTGGTAAGCTTACTTCCTTTGAAATGAGAGAGTTTGGTGATGCCCTACCAAAAGTAGAGACTGCCTTCAAAGCCAGTACTTCTAGGAAAACCTCTAGATCAAAAAAGTACAAGGTAGAATCAGATGATGAGTTTGATGAAATTGAAGCCAACTTTGTGGATAGACTGCAAAGAGGATCCAGTAAGTTTAAAGGCAAACTACCTTTCAAATGTTTTTCCTATGGTAAAGTAGGTTATTTTGCATCCAGATGTCCTGAAAGAATTGAAAGAACTAGAAAAAGATACGAGAACAGGCCTAGGACCCAAAATAAATGTTATTATGTTGAAGATTTTGATGGTGATGAAGGAGTATCAGATAATGGTGAACCAGATAATGCTAGTACTTCTAGAAATGAATGCTTGTTTATTACTATTAAGGAAGATCCCGTGTCTACTAATATTACTAGCTGTGTAAAGGAAGAAAAAACAGTGGAAAGTGCTTTGGCTGCTCAAGTCATTAAGGACAAGGATGAATGGGTTATTGATAGTGGTTGCTCTCACCACATGACTGGTGACAAAAGTAATATTGTGATTTTAGAAAGATATGATGGTGGACTAGTTAGGTTTGGAGATGATACAACTGGTAAGATTTGTGGAAAAGGATCTATTTCTTTTGATGGCAAGCATAATATTAAATATGTCTTGTATGTGAAAGGATTAAACAATAATCTTTTGAGTGTGGGTCAAATGTGTGACAAATGCTATGATTTAAGCTTCAAGGACAATGGATGCAAGATTAGGGAAAGCTCTGGAACAGTCATTGTAACTGGTAAGAAGCCCAGAGGTAATATCTATCACTTGAAAGGAACAGATAACTATTGTTTGTTGGCTCAGATAGATGAGAGTTGGCTATGGCATAGAAGGCTGTGTCACATAAATTTTGATAACATTATGAAGATAAGTACTGCATAGGTTGTTAGAGATTTGCCCAAGCATGTGAAGCCTGCTAATCCTATTTGCAAGGAGTGTCAATTTGGGAAACAAACAAGAACAAAATTCAAAAGCAAGGACCAATGAGTTGATGGACTACTAGAACTAGTCATACAGATTTGTGTGGACCTACCAAAGTAAGACTTTTGCAAGGAGATAGGTATTTCAAGTTGCTTATTGATGATTATTCTAGAATGACTTGGGTTACCTTTTTGAAAGAAAACGCTGAAGCTCTAGATAAGTTCAAGGAATTTAAGGCAATGGTTGAAAATGAGATTGACTTGAAGATCAAATGTTTGAGATCTGATAGAGGAGGAGAGTTCACATCAAATGAATTCAATTTCTTTTGTGAAGAACATGGAATAAAGAGACAGTTATCTATGCCTAGAACTCCACAACAAAATGGAGTTGTTGAAAGGAAAAATAAAATAGTTAAAGAAAATGGAGTTGTTGAAAGGAAAAATAAAATAGTTAAAGAAGCCACTAGAACCATGATGAAGGAAGCTAATCTTTCGGAAGCATATTGGAGAGAGGTAATTCACACTGCTATATATATCCTAAATAGAGTCCAAGTAAAAAGTAACAGTTCCAAGACTCCTTATGAATTGTGGTATGGTAAAGTTCCTATTGTGAAATATCTTAAAGTTTTTAGTAGCAAATGTTATATCAAAAGAGAAGAAGATCTAGGCAAGTTTGATGCTAGGTGTGATGAAGGAATCTTCCTTGGTTACTCCACCAAGAGAAAGGCCTACCTGTGCTATAATAAGAGGCTAAATAAGATCATTGAAAGTGCAAATGTTAAATTCAATAAAAATAAGGAAAGGTCTTCAGAATCAAGTGGATATGAATTAGATGAACCAGATGTTTTAGAAGTGGTACAGCATGAAGATAGCTCAGGTGAAGAGGAACAAGCTCTAGTAAGTGCTACCAAAACTCCAAGGTATGTAAGATTTAATCATTCGGAAGATCAAATCATAGGAGATAAGAGCAAAGGGATCTTAACCAGAAGAAAAGATGCAGAGGAACAAGTAAATTTCTATCTGATTTCCAAGATTGAACCTAAGACTATGAATGAAGCTTGGGATGATGAGAATTGGGTAAAGGCTATGAAAGAAGAATTGATGCAGATAGAGAAGAATCAGACCTGGGATCTTGTTCCCATACTAGCAGATAAAAATGTAATTGGTATCAGGTTTTCAGAAATGAGATGAATGAGAATGATGAAGTAGTGAGAAATAAAGCAAGATTGGTATGCAAAGGATACTCTCAAGTTGAAGGAATAGATTTTGAGGAAGCATTTGCACTAGTGGCAAGGATTGAAGCTATAAGAATGTTTCTGGCATTTGTAGCCTACAAAGATTTTAAGGTATATCAGATGGATGTAAAGTCTGCATTCTTGAATAGAGAGTTGGAAGAAGAAGTGTATATTGAACAACCGGAGGGATTCCAGTCATCACATCAAGATGACATGGTATGCAGATTGAAGAAGGCATTGTATGGGTTAAAACAAACCCCTAAAGCCTAGTATGCTATGTTGGATAAGTATTTGATACAGTTGGGAGTAACCAAGGGTACCACTGATAGGAATCTCTATTTCAAGATCAATAATGAACAAATCCTAATTGTTGTAGTTTTTGGTGATGACATTATCTTTGGAGGCAGTGAAGGTATGTGCACAATTTTTGCCAGAGAAATGCAAAGTGAATTTGAAATGTCCATGTTTGGTGAGATAAATTTTGTTTTAGGCCTGTAAATAAATCAATTAGATAAAGGTATCTTCATTTCTCAGTCTAAGTATGTGAAAGAGTTACTAAAGAAGTTTGGGATGGATGACTCTAAACCAGTAAATACTCCCATGATAACTAGTTGTAAGTTGAGCAAAAATGATGATTCACCTATGGCGTATCAGGAAAGGTACAAATCTATGATTGGAGGATTACTTTATTTGACTCAAACTAGACCTGACATAATGCATGCAATTTGTCTTGTGGCACGATTTCAAGCAGATCCTAAGAAGACACATGTGATGGTAGTCAAGAGAATTTTGAGATATCTAAAAGGCAGAATAGATTATGGTTTGTGGTATCCAAAAGACAATGATTTCACTCTCAGTACATACACTAATGTAGATTGGGCTGGAGATGTGGATGACAGGAAAAGCACAAGTGGAGGTGCATTCTTTCTAAGAAAAAGGCTGGTATCTTGGATAAACAAAAAACCAGACTCAATATCTATGTCCACTGCAGAAGCAAAATATATTGCAGCAACATACATAGTTGTACTCAAGTGTTGTGGATGAAATAGACATTGAAGGACATCAGAGTTTTGTATGAAGATCCAATTTCAATCTTCTATGACAATACAAGTGCCATAAACATATAAAAGAAACTAGTAATGCATTCAAGGACAAAGCACATATCCATAAGATATCACTTTCTAAGGGAAAAAGTGACAAGAATGAAGTGAAGTTGGAATATGTATCTACAAAAGACTAGATTGCAGACATTTTCACCAAACCTCTGCCTAAGGATACTTTTGAGTATCTGAGAGAAAAGTTAGGGGTTATTAGCCCTCCTACTCTAAACTAAGATGCACAAGAGTGCATCAGTCTGGTGGTGCTTCTTCAGATCCAGATTGATGATTTTAGGGCTACTTCTCAAGGGGAGTAGTTAGAGAGTTCAAAAGAGAAATTGAATCAGAGCATAAGAGTACAAGTATGTTCCCTTTTCCATTGATGTCAAAGGGGGAGAGAAGTCATGTAAAAAACCGAGAAAGAAAGAGTGCATATGTATAAAGAGATAGGGGGAGAATCCTATCTTGATGGTTGTTGTAATTTTTCACATCATATGTTGCCATCAATGACAAAGGGGGAGATTGTTGCAAGTACGTGCCTAATCAGTGTTGTCATTGGTGTCAACTATGTCCTATTCGATTACTTGTTTAGAAGCTTTGTGTGTTGAGGATATTGAGAAAATTGGCCTCTCCAGAAGAATCAAGTGAGTTACAGTGAAGTGCAGTATAGATAGTGAGTTGTATACTAAAGAACGGTCTGATAGATTGTTCTGCATTTCCTTATGCTTATAGATCTAGGTTTGTAGATTGGAAGTTGTTTGAAGGGATGTCTGAAGATGCTAAATCCTGAGTTCAAGCCTCCAGTGTGAAGTGAGAAAGTTGCATTCACCAGAGTAAAAACTACTCCTTCTGATTATTCTCTAGTGATAGGGAGAAAGTGTTTTGCTCCATATTCCTCCGCAATAAATTATTTTGCTCTATGGTTCTAGAGGGAAGTCTGGGATGATGATAAGTGACTACAATTGCAACGGTTCATGTTTAAATGGTCTGCAAGCTATTTTTCTTTTATGACAGATGAAGACAGTGAAGTTCATGTGTTCTGGTGTGAAGATTCCTATTGTTAAAGTGGTTAAAGTGTGTACGATTTCTCCTAATGATTATAACGTGCTTGTGGATGTCTCTTGATCATGTTCCTATCTTGACATTGGTCCATGTTAAGGAATTTAGATCGTGTTTGAAGATTGTTCCCAGATAATGTAGCGTGTAACCAGTCTTAGCTGACTTGGTTAATTCTAGTAATTGTAGAGATCCCTTGAAGATCATGGAAGCATGTTGAAGCATGGAAGATTGTGTTGGAGTCCCATATAAGGTGTGGCATGATCCACATACATCTTTAGTTCATTTCCTTTGCATAATGTTGTAGTAGGTCAGGACCTATTTTGTAAATGTTTGTAATGCCAGCCTTGATGATCATTCCAAGGTTGATGAAGTGTATAAATACTTGTAGTTGAGTTGTGAAAAAGGTGTCCTTGTGCAAAGATGGGAAGATAAGGAAAGAGATGGAAAAGGCAAAGCAGAATAGGGGCAAAGCAGAGCATAGGAACTATTGTACTTCACTGTATTAATCTTAGACATGAAGAAGATGACGACTTTGGAAATGAGCCTGGAAGTGAGCTACCAATAGGGTTTAACAACCCTCAAGGTTTAGCAGCCCTTATTGTAATCTTTCTACATTTAGGGTTGAGGCAATGAGCCTGCTAAACCTAGCTATACTTCATGGCAGTGAGCCAGTATGTTCTGGGCCTGTGGAGTGACCAAGCTTGAACATCATTTTTCAAAGATTGCAATATATTTTGAGAGCTAATCCTCTCCATGGTTTTTCCTCACCTTGGGGTTTTCCACGTGAAATCTGGTGTCTCTTGTGTTTAATGTTGTATGTGTGGTTATGTTTCTAATTTCATGTATTCATTGATAAATCATAATAATTGAGGATGAGTGATTAATGTTTTTTTAAAACAAAAGTGGCAAGCCACTATAATTATATATAAATAATGAAAAGTTACAAAAAGCTGGTTCGATAGAGCATACCGGCAGGAAAGAACTAGCAAGAAAACCTCCAGTTGTAGCTCAGAATTTACAATTTCCCTTAACGGGATTATAATTACAAAATGAGGGGGAAGTAGAAAAATACAAAAAATTCAAATCTTTTTTCCTTGTTAACTCCACATAAAAGAAAGGATAAAAATATCCCTCAGAGCATCAACTGTGTGAGAACAAAACTTCTATGGATAACATCTCCACAGAACAATACAAAACTATATAGGAGAAGCCTTCACCAAAAAATTCACTAAAACTAGTGAATAAATATAAGTAGAGAGTCTAACCAGTAACTGGAGCATTAAGATCTTGCAGCAAAACATTACCCTCGGTAGCATCTGGTTCAACTAGTGACCCAAGAGGAGGAGAATTCTGAGGAAGATATTGAATTAAAAAGAGCAGAGCATGGAACTTCTCTTCCATCTGATTCACCAGTAGATCACCCAACTAAGCTCCATGCGTACGAAGAAGAATACTCAACAGTTCCTCATTCTCAAGACGTATGGCTGAACCAAAAGCATTGAAAGTGCAGTTATGAGTAGGAGAGTGGAGAATATTGCATTTAGAAAACAAACCACCAATTAGAGCATTTGACTTAAACAAATCATAATTCTAAAAAGCATCTAGAAGCACCTCATCTGAATAATTTCCTATAACTTCCTGCACTGCTTCCTCAGAATCTTGATTATCTATTGCAAACACAAACGCTAAACCTTCTGAGTTAACACTGCCAAAAAAAGTCATTTCCCATTTCTGCATAGGGAAATGAAGCCTGCGGTTCAATTAGATCTCCATCTTTTAAGCTTAGAAACAGAGGATGAGAAAACCAAACTCTGAATGAGGTTAAATAGAACAAGGGACTTCGGTTATTAATGCAAATCATCATTGCAAATCCTCTCAGCTCAAGCCAAATCCAGCGAACTGAAGTGAGGTACTAAAAATTGGATTGAGTGTAGATTATCCTGCTATGAAAGGAGAACACACACAAACGTTATCATGTACCAATTAATTCACACGAATAAGAAACTTAGTACCATAAAAGGATATGAGTTGGAGATGTTAGGAGCGTACTACACTTACAATCATACTTAACAAGTACTAGATTCTCTTTTAATCAAACTTAAGATGTTAGAAAACTATCTATATTCCCACTATCTAGACTCAAACGATCAGCCTCCAAATCAAAGGCTAAATGAGCTAGAGCATCAACTAACAAATTACATTCTCTATAACAATGCGAAATAATGAAATTATCAAAAAAAATCATCAAATCCCGGGCCTCTTCTAAAAAATAATTAATCTTCCAATTCAAAGCAACATTTTTCTTCAAGGCATTAATAATAACCAAAGAGTCCCCTTCTATGTGGAGATTGACAACATTCAATTGCTTAGCTAATTTCAAACCTTCAACCAAAGCCAAGGCCTCAGCTAAATTATTAGTAGTTTCAGGTATTTTCAAAGAAAAGGCTAATAAAAGTTCTCCCGAATCTCCTCTTAAAGCCCCTCTAATTGAGGAAGGACATGGGTTACCTCATGAAGCATCGTCAAAATTAAGCTTAGAATAACCTTGAACAGGAGGCACCCAATGAATAACACTTCTATCAACTTTAATGTTAGAAGAAATACCCAAGTCTGGCAAAGGCTTTAATAACTTCCAAGATTTCAAAAGCTGATCATCCCAAGAGGAAAAATTTAAATTTGAAGATCCCTTTCTTTGTAAATTACTCATAAGCACTTCAAATATAGACTTCTCAATCATTGACAAAATAAATTCAAAAGATTGAGATTCTTTTCTAAAAATCCTCTGATTTCTTTTTAACCATAAATTCCATATCAAAATAGAAGGAGAGACTATCCAAATAGAAGAAAAAGTTGAACCTTTGTAAAGGATTGGCTAGCTATGAAAAAAGTTCAAAATAGAATTAGGTAAGGGAGCAAACTAATTAAGCTTTGAAAATAGCCAATACCAACAATAAGAAACAAAAGGACAAAGCAAGAAGAGACGATTAGGATCCTCATCACAAATTCGACAAAGAACACACTTAAAAGGTTCTGCTAATCCAATTTTTGTAAGTCTTTGACTAGTCAAAATTTTCCCCTCAAGAGCCAACCAACAAAAGCACCTGCTTTAGGAAGACAAGCAACATTCCAACAAAGAGAAAAAGGCCAATCCAACATCTGACTTCCCTGTTTAAGAGCCAAGAATCTATATCCATCATGAATAGAATAAGATCCATTATTTGCAAAAGTCCAAATTAATTCATCTACTTTATCAGAAAAACAAATCTTCCTCTTTTGAAGCTGAAGAGAAAGTAAATTTTTTTGATCTTGAGGGAAATCACACTGCTGAAAATCTTTCCAAACCATAGAGGAAAAGGATCCATCCTTAATAACTAAAAAATAGTCTCTCACCTTACTCCCCCAATTAAGTAAAAGGAAATTTCTAGCCTGATCCAAACCATCGCAAAGAGAAAGAGGGGGAAAACCATTCCATGAATCTTCCCAAAAATTAGCCTTAGAACCATTAAAAACCTTCCAAGAAAGGTTAGGAAGAATAACCCCCCTACAGGTTACTAAAAAATTCCACATACTTGACCCCTTAGGAGGATTCTCAACTGTGAAGATTCTTTCATGATCAGGAGAATCCAAAAACTTATATTGCATAAGTTTACACCATGTTAACTGGGGTTTGGAATAAAGTTTCCAAGCCAATTTAGCACCCAAAGACTTATTTTGAGAATCTAATGCATGAATACCTGCTCCCCCAAAAGTTTTAAGAATACAAACCTTATCCCAAGAGATCAAATGAATCTTAAAACTAACTTCTGAGAAACCTTTTTAGAGAAAGGACCTAAGGGATTTGTGAATATCATCAATAATACCTTTGGGAATTTGCAAGACTGAGAGTATGTAAATTGGAAGGGCAGATAAAACTGACTTAAAAAGGGTAATTTTTCCAGATAAGGTAAGCCATCTGCCCTTCCATAGGGCAATTTTATTATGAATTGACCTAGAAATTTTTGCCCAAAAAGACTTCCTATTAGGGCCAAAAAATAAAGGGATGCCCAAATATTGACTAGGTAAAGACCCCAGTTTATAATTCAAAAGAGAAATAATTCTAGACTGAATACTGGCCTTAGTATTAAAGAATTTTTTTTTACTTTTCCAAATTAACCTCTTGATTGGACACATCACAATAATTTAAAACTGTATTCTGAATACATTTTGCCTCACTAGAGAAGGAAAACCAAACAATAAAGTGTCATCTGCAAAAAGAGTATGAGTAAAAGGAAAAGGCACCCGAGGAATCACAATACCCTTCCAGTTATAAAGCTAACATTGATTAGTAATAGCCTGACTAAGAGCATCTGCCATTAAAATAAAGAGATAAGGAGAAAGAGGATCCCCTTGTCTGACCTTGAGAGACTTGAAAGAAATCAGTAGGACTTCCATTTAGCAGGACTGCTGATCTTACTTTTGAAATGCAAGACCAGATCCATTTACACCATTTTTTTGAAAAACCAAACTTTTGAAGAACTTTCATCAAGAAATCCCAAGAGACTCTGTCATAAGCTTTCTTCATGTCTAATTTTAAAATCATGTCTAAAATTTTAAATTCCTTAATAGAGTGAAGAACTTCATGAGCAATTAAACCTCCATCTGCTGTCTCTTTACTTGGAACAAATCCTCCTTTCTCCTCAGAGATTAATTTCAAGATTAAGGAGGCCAATCTCATAGTAATAGCTTTAGTAAAAATCTTATACAAGGTGTTACACAAAGAAATAGGCCGAAATTGAGCAAAAGAGGTTGGAGAACTAGTTTTTGGAATAAGAGCTATAAAAGTAGAATTAATTTCTTGTAACATATTAATGTTCTTTCTAGACTCTTCCAAAGCTAGCCAAACATCTCTTCCCACAATGTCCCAACATTTCTAAAAAAATAGAGGAGTGAAACCATCTGGACCTGGAGCCTTATCTGGATCCAAGGAGAAAACTACACCCCTAACTTCTTCAAGAGAAAATTCTTTTAATAACATAAGATTATCATCTTTATCTACCAAACAAGGAATAGTACTCAATAAAGAGGTACACTGCTCTTCTGAATAGGAATAATTATTATTTGAAAGAAGTGAGGAAATGAAGGAAACAACCTCTTTTTGAATATCTCCAAAATCAGACAAAACATTTCCCTCTTTATTTTGAATGAGTTGAATTTTGTTTAAATGCCTACTCATTTTTACAGAAGCATGAAAAAATCTAGTATTTCTATCTCCTGCCTGCAACCAAGTTTCTCTAGACTTTTGTCTCCAAAAGATCTCTTCTCTCAAAAGAATTTCTTCCAATTCTGACTGCAATATTTTTGACATTCAAACAGGTAATTATCCATTCCTTGATTAATGATTTGCTGATTAATAAAAAGAAGTTTATTTGAAATTATTTCCTTCTCTTGAAAAATGTTTTTGAAATGAGAAATATTCCAACTTTTAATTTTTTCTTTAAGTAGAAGGAGTTTCTTGTAAAGTTGAAACATTCTGGAACCCTTAATAAAAGGTAGAGCCTCCCACCAAGATTTTATTAATGGAACAAAATCAGAATCACGGAACCACATTGCTTCCAGCCTAAAAGGTTTCTTACTTCCTTGAAAGACTTCCACAAAATCCAAATTTAATTGGATAGGAAAATGATCTGACCCTGAGAAAGAAAGGATCAAAGAAGAAAAAGAACACTTTTGAAAGAGCCAAGGGGGGAAAGAAGGAATCTATCCAACCGTTCTTCTATCTACAAGAAACCCTTCCTTCTATTTGACCAAGAATATTTACCATTAATGGTAATTGAATCAATGAGACCATTAATTGAATCAAAGTCAAAAAAATCTGCCATGCTCTTTAAAGGAGGGCTTATCCCCCCTAATTTTTCCTCTAAATTCAAGATAGCATTGAAATCTCCTCCAAGAATCAATTTCTCACTCTGAAGACCTTGTAACAAAACACTTAAAGAATCCCAAAGTCTTTTTTTTATCTACAGTAGCAGTTGGACCATAAACATTAATTATCCAAAAAGATTCTAGACCAAAATGAATTTTCGCAAATTGACAATTGGAAGTTGTAGAAACAACTTGAACATCCACTGACAATTTATTCCAAAGAAGTGCCAAACCACCTAAAGCTCTAGAGGCTGCCACAACAGAGAAATTCCATTTTTTCCGTTTGTAAAAAAGTTTTCTGCTAAAGAAGAAGAAAGTTTAGTTTCTTGAAGAAAAACTAGATCAACACCTAATAAATCCAACTGATGTTTTATCAGGTGTCTTTTGTTAGGGGTATTAATACCCCTAACATTTCAAGTTAAGATTTTCATTGGACTTGAGGAGAGAAACAAGCTCTCCTCATTGAAGATCTAGTTAACATTTTTCCCAAAGTTGACTGAACTCCTGCTTGAATTTCTTCTTCTGTTACCTTGGATTTAGGTTTCCTGCCCCGCAGTTTAGTAGGAGGAGAGGGAGTACATTTTTCCTCTAAAGGAGTCTATGAAATCAAGGAATGAACATCACTTCCTTCCATAATTTTCTCAGCCATTACTTCATCAGCTATTTTATTAATAAATTCCTCCCTAACTTCAAATAACTTCAATGAACTTTTCAGCCTCCTCTAGAGGGAAAGAATCATTAAATTCCCTTGAAATGAGGTCTATAGAATAGATTAAAGAATCCTTAGATGCTACATTAGACTCTAAAAGCAAGGAATCTGAGGCAATATTAGCACAATCTGAAGAGTTAGGGTTTGCATCAAAATTTACAGTATCTTGTTCCACCAATGCGGGATCTTGTGAAGGGGAAATAGCATTACTTTCCAAACCAGAAGAAGGATTAACTAAATAATTAAAAGACAACTCATTATACTCAGACCCAAGATTCCCTCATCTAAAGAAGGTGAAACCACATTAGGACATTCAAAACTCAAAACTCCTTCATTCCTAATATCCAAATTAGGGTCTTTAAAGCTCTACTAAGAAGAAAGCACATGACATACCCTAGTTACTTCAGGATCTTGATAATTAAATGAGGAAATAGAGGGAAGATCATTTTCCAACAATTTGATTTATCTGAAACTAAATCTGGACTAGCATCCTTATCTTTAGATAACAAATTAGGAGATTTTCCAAAACCCCCATTCCTCAGAATTACACAGATTATCAAAATTTAAAAGTCTAAGGATCTTCAAAAACAAGATTCTGCACCCAAATAGTCTTATAAGTTTTCAAAATCACCAAAGAAGGAAGAGGAAAGAAGGTGTTCATGATCACACACATTCTTACTGGAAGACTAGAGTTTTTGTAAGTCAACATATCATGATTCACAAAAAAACCCCACTCTTTCAGCAATAAATTTTAGAACACCCAAATCTCTATATTCCAAAGGTAAATTATGGAGGCTAATCTAGAAAGGAAAATAGTTATTTGAATTAGCTCGAGGATCCAAATTTGGAATCCATTCTTGCAAATATATTCCTTTACCTTTGAAAAACCAAGATTTTACTTTCAAAATGTTATCTCTTGCCTCCTTATTCAAAAAAATAACTATAAAAAACCCTAAACCCTTGTCCAATAACCAGAAATTGGAAACTTCGCACCAATTATCATAAATCCAAGATTCCAATAAATGATCTTCATCAGCAAAATTCAAATCTTACCTATTAACGCATGCTGGCTAAGATCTAAGACATGAGGTTGAACAAGGTCTTCAGGAAGCTAGATCTCAATTTTTCCTAGTTACAGCAGAAACAACAAAATCCTTACTTGTAGATTTTTCTTTTGGGACCCAGATTTGTTTAGGAGCTTTCACATATTTAAAATCTCAGAATGACCTTCCATACCTCCTAAATTGTGGATTAAAACCTTTCCATTTTTGCGAAGATGCCTTGGCAAAAAGTCTTCATTCCCTGAATGTTTGAAAACCCTACCATCTCCCGCTAAAAAATATGCAAAAAGACTTTCTTAAGACCATAGCGGTCTCCTTGACCTAACTACAAAATTTTTCTCTAACATTTCATTTCACCCCCCTCTTAGTTATCTAGCACATATCAATGACATCCTCCTTGATGGCTATCTCTTCCATGGATCTAGTGCAACTGCCTCAATTCAACAATCTAACTACAAGGTTACAACTACCTCACAATTGACACTCTATTGACAAACACATGTAGATTGCCTTAGGTTAGTGATCTGTTCACTTTGAGATTTGTCAAATGCCTTCTCTCCCAAAGGATTCACAAACTTCACTCTAATACCACTTGGTGTAGTCATGGATGGAGGGTCCAGAAAATAAAGGTTGTCTTTTCATGCAACCTTAGAGTAGATGCAATAGAAAACACACAGAATAGAATGAAAAACAGAAATATCTTGATTCAATGTCATGAACAATGACAATCTTCGCATGCAGACAACTATGGCTTGCAGGTCTATCCTCTAAAAATGTACATGAAAGATATGGCATCGAAGTGCCTTCTATAAATCCACTACTAAAGACTAAAAATCATCTATCATATTCACTCCTCTCCATATGCATCTAATTAATTCTTATATATCATTTTATGCTCAAGGATGCTCCATGTCAGCCTTAAGAGGTTCTAAAACCTGATGCTTGTTGAACGTGTAGGGTCAACCTTAATCATGTGGTAGTGCTCCACGCTATGAAGGAACACATTGTAGTTTTATATGAAGATGTCTTCAGTCCCAAACTACCTCGTGAGACATTCCATTTGGCTCCACAAGTCATTGGAAGGTGTTGCAAACTTTATATGCTCATACTGAATGTTGAATGCTTTGTTTTCTGAGTTGTAATAGTTTTCTAATAGTGATAACTTTCCACAGACAATTGCAAACTTCATGAAATCTAGATATGATGTAGATTACATAGTGTAGAGTCTTCATCTTGTGTCGCAGACTATCAAAAGATCATGTGGTAGATGAGGTACAATCTACTGAGATTGACTAATTGAAATGCAAGAAAGAAAGGAGATCAAATATTTTTTGGTCGATGTAAGATTGCCTTTCAATG
Organism: Cunninghamia lanceolata; assembly: GCA_027924645.1. NCBI lineage: Eukaryota > Viridiplantae > Streptophyta > Pinopsida > Cupressales > Cupressaceae > Cunninghamia > Cunninghamia lanceolata. Next base: position 4 of record BSBN01000248.1, on the reverse strand, counting down.
TTGG